>CM057102.1:16998922-17721422 GCA_029959045.1 Taenioides sp. WSHXM2023
ATTATTTATTGATGGGTGTTGTTTTCAGTAAAACAATACCTTGAAAAATATGCATTCTACTGTAAGCCTGCCCACCTCTCCACAAATCAAACCTGTAAATTGGGTGGTCGTTGTGTCCATAGGCAAGGCACTTCACCCACATGGCCTAGTATGAAAGTGGTGTGTGTGTGAGTGATGGTGGTGGTTGGAGGGGCCAGTGGCGCAGATTGGCAGCCTCACTTCCGCCAGTCTGCCCCCCCTGCCCCTACAAAATTCCCACAAAGACACTGATAGCATGTATTCTTTAGTTTATCTTAGTTAAATATGATGTTGGCTACTTTTACACAGACGTCATAAAGGCCTCTTAAGAAAGCTTTTACTAACATTAGATACAGGTATAGTGCACCTGTCTGCATTTCTTATCAACCATTACTTGTAGAGGGCACTCAGCAATGCACATAGCCATGTTCACACAATATTAAATCATTTTATAGTCAGTGGTTTAGGTGTATATGCTCTTTTCACTGACCCAAAAACTGCTGTCTCAAACTTCAAAAAAGACATAATATTGTTTTTTTTCTTTGGATATTTAGTATTAAACTATAACTTACGTAGATCATAATTTACGTTTTGTTCAGTGTAAACCACAATATTGATCAAATGGAAACATGTCTATTGACTTAAGAAACCCTGCCGCTCTTCGCAGCAAATTTTCATTTACATGGTCACACGTGATCGTGCAATCAGATTCGCTTTTTTTCAGTGACATATGTGAAACGAAGGAGCTCATTGGTCACATGTGATTTACGAATAATTTCAAATTCAAGTTTAGTGCTTCGCTCACTGATTCTACAGAAATCAGCAATGGTTTTCACCTTTGATATCTTTTTCCTTTATTATTTTCCAGTATGATGGACCACACATGTCCCTCATTGGCTAATGCACCTGTCAATCAAACCCATTTGAAATGGGGAGATTTACCAGTGACCAGAGTGTTATCTTCGTAAAGTATTGAAGAACTGTCTATTTTAGATCTCAGGCTACATTTAACTTGTATAACTTAGAGTCTGATTTTTGTAAATAAACGGAACTGAGCACAAAGCAGTGGGCAGAGATAGGGGGTAGGTGAATACAGAAATTTTCTGAGCAAATGCAGGACAATGCAAGATTACTCAAGCATGCATGAATCAATCAAAATACAACTTTGATAGATTTATGATGAAGGAACACTATTATAATATAGTAAAAAAAAACTCATAAAAGTTGATTTTAGATAATATGCCCCTTTGTGCAAGTCAGTCTCCAAATGGTACAGAATTCTTTAAAACACAATGTTCACCAATATTTAGAATATTTACGTGTCCTTCAGTAAAGAAAAAGTCACATTTAGTGGTTTTTTACTGCCGAGGAATGTGCACAGCATAGGTCAAACTCTACTTTGGGTTAATGAATAAAACTGAGGTTGCGAGAAAAAAAAAAAGCCTTTAACAATTCAAGAATAGTGTTAAAATCAATAAAAATAATTCAATATCCAGAAGCAATCAACTAGTTAATAGTCAATGGAACAGAATGGCTCCAGGTTCATATTATTGACATATAATTTGTAAGAGGATCATGTTTGTGTTTCATGTATTTATTCAGCTAGTTAACTGCCACAATAGCATATAAAATATATCATATAATTTCCAAAGTTATTTTTCCAGATTATATTTTAACAAGCAGGCTCAAATAATTCAAAATGGCATTGTTTAGATTTGACACTGTTTACCAAATCGCCACATCAGAGCCCCATCTTTTAATAATGTGATCTTAGTGTGTTTTATATTCCAATAAAATCAGACAAGATAAAAGATGTTTTTCATTACTTATTCCTCTTCCTCATTTCTTTGATATTATTAAAACAGATAAACTTTTCTAAACCTAGTATTTGTTCTTACCGTTTTAGGCATCTTGATTTTGGTTGGAGGAGCTCAGCAGGTGTAGAAAAAGAGTTTCCCGGACGGAGACAGAGGCTGCTGTGGTCAACTCCCAGCACTAACTCCACCTGATAAAGAAACTCTGCCACAATCTGTCAAACCAAGGGCAGGGCTACTCCTTCCTTTGAACCCAACGCACCAGATCACCCGCTGTGACGTTAACCTAGCTACTATCACACTAAACACTTACACCTACGTCTGCTAATGCTAGTGCTAATGGTGGAGAGAAGAACCACGGGCCAGAGGAGCAAGTTACACCCAAAGAGAGTGGACTTTGGACGGAGTGAGGAGGCTATAAAGAGCAGTGGGCGTCCAGGAGAGGCGAGGCTAGTTTCAAACACTGTATTAGAGGCCAGATGTAAAAATCAGAAGTTGTACTGAAGTAAAATCCAATAATTAAAGGGCACTTATTACACTATTTTCTGATCTATGTTATAATGTTGTTTCCTCATCACAAACATACCCGGAGTTATGTTTTGTTGAATCATCTGGATAATTTCAGCTCTGGAATTATTCATCTCTACTGAACTAAAGGTAAAAGGTAGCTGTCAGTTTGAAAACTACTGCTTCATGACATCACAAGGTGGAACAGAGCATTTTGAGCTTTGGAGATGTAGACAGACTAATTATAAAGGTTTATTCAACATGTGTGAATGACACAAAACACAACTCTTGATATGTTTTTAATGAGAAAAGAACATTATAACATGGCTAAAAAGTCACAAGAGTCAATTTTGCATAATATAAGACCCTTAAATAGAAAAAGTACTTGCATATAAAATAATTGCTCCTTCCAGTGTAAAATGTGGTAGAACATACTGCTGTCAGATAACTCACCTCTTAATGAGTTTATTACACCTGAAACTACATGACTTTAGTTTTCCGATGAGTAGGGTGGGTGGGGTACTTAAAATGATAATGATTTAATATTAATGTAGAGTAAATACAACTGTTTGCAGGTTTGGCAGAGAGCAAATCTGTAACTGTAATGTGACCAATGGCCATATGTACTTTAATATACAATATGCCCTTTATTTGTCTTTCTGGGATATTGAATCAATTAAATACTAATATAACTAAAAAAAAAAGCAGGGTGGGACTGTTATATTTATTTAGCTTTATTTAACAAAAAAAAAATCATCATAATACAATATCTTTTGCTTAAATGTGTTTTCTGGAGTGTCACTTTAATTTGACATATAGTACCATTCAATGTAACTGATTACACCACAGTCTAGCATGCATCTAACCACTAGGGGTCTCTCTAACAAAGATATTCACAGATGGAAGGAGATCAGAAGGTAGTTATCCAAAATATTATCAAACAATTTCATATAGTATCTTAATGTACACTGTAACATTTCTAATGGTGGGACCGCCACTTGCTTATCTCCATGGAAATGTTTATTGCTTTGTCTAGAATCTTACAAAGTATAGGTTAAACTTATCTATCACAAGGGAGACAAGCAGGTTACAGCACTACACTACATTACAACTCAGATCTGTGGAATTATTGTATTTTTGAGCGACAGAAACACCCATAATGCATTAATGCTAGCTGGAAAAGTTTTAAATCATACCATGGAACAAGCAAAGTAATGACATCTCCATGGAGACAAGTAGGTAGCAGACCTTCCACCAGAAAAGCTGTGCAGTGCACCTTTAAGTTATGCATATGATTGGCCACTTTGTCTTCCCTATCTTATAATCATCTTTCAGTCTACATTATCCAAAACTATTGCACTATTGTTTTGTTTGTGTCTCTTTTCAAGTAAATTCCTTGGAAATGTCAGACCTGCTTTATATAATATTATTACCTAAAATTAGATCAAAACTCATCTTTGATCTGAAAGTGTGGCTGGTCCTCGGGTCTGAAGTCTTTGTTGGGGGTCCCGTCTGGGTTCAGGATCCGAGACGCGGTGTAACCCACAATGGGATACTTGGTCTTATATGTGCCTTCAAAAATACTGTCCAGGGACTCCAACTGCTCTGCTGTCAGACCGGCCTGCAAATACAACAAAATGTCATCAATAGTCATTAATTTAATATTAAAAAATTAAAACGATGGGACAATTTAATGTCCTTAGAATCATCATCATGGTTTAGATTTTTATCACGATCCATGCACACGCTCACGCTATCTTCATGTTGTGCTTAAAATGTAACCGCTTCTTCAGAGAGTTCAGATTCACTCTGATTGGCTAAATCCACCTGTCAATCACTCACTATGACAGAAGCTGACCCATAAGAAGGATAGGGGAGCAGAGTGTTTGTTTATGTGTGCATTGTGTTACCATGATAGCATTCCACCTTTAGAGATACATGCAAAACACCCCCAGCGTGATGTCACTGCAAAGTATCTACAGCATTTTGTCACAGAGATATGATTAGGAAAAGGAACAAGATCTCGTGCCACAAGATCTTCCAAGACAAAAATGCTACAAGATTGTGCATGAAGAAAATACTGAATAAACTTAGACATTAGACTTTGACAGACTTTATTGATCCACACTTGAAATTACTTGGACACAGTAGCAAAGTAAAGTAAATAAAAAATGGTGAGGTCAAAATTGCAAACTGAACCACACAATTTATTATCTATTAGCCTGTAACTTCTTGTGTCTCGTTCTACCCCTACCAATGATCAAAATGAAGCTGTGAGTACTATGATGCTAATCAGTCTAATCAGTGGCTATAATCAGATAGCTAACAAGATAGCCTTATCACTGTGGCCTATACTCTTACATGATGATTGGCTTTAAAGTTGCCTATTTAAATAACAAATGAAACAAATGTGATCTAATCATGAGTATATAGGCTATTAAATTATTGGTAGTTAAAAATTGGAAGTGTGTGTATGTGATAAGATCGTAGACAGATCACGATTTTGTGAGTCTTCTGGTCTAATCTGAAATGCAGCCTTAAAAAACATTAAATATCCATTAAAAAAGATCTAACATTGTATAGTTTCACAATTATCATGTAAATAACAAGGCTCACACCCAAAAGGATTCAACAGAGGTGTCATGTGACTAATTACATTACAAAAGAAGCCTCTCAGATGACTTCACGGATGTTATAATCTCATTAGTCACACTATTGCGGCAGTTATTTCACTCACAGTATCAGATGTGAGGTCTTCTGGGTCCAGAGACATTTTGGCCACAGCTCGAGATGAGTCTTTTCCAACCAGAGCGTTGTATGGAGCGTCTTTTCCATAAAACTCTGAAATTCAACAGTTACACAGTTTAAAACTGATTTTAATTATAGGCCTACATTTGAAGTGAAAAGGCCTACGTTAATAGTGGAAGGATTTGGCTGAAATAATTCATACAATATCGTTTGCTAGCCTCAATGTTTTGTTTTCTGGAGTGAAACCAATAAATTCCATGTGAATTTGACATACACAGGATCTACAGTGCCATTACACCTGACAGCTTGCACTACAGACAGCCCTCAATTATTCAATTACAACATTTAAAGTAAATTTAAACTTCATTTATAATAGGCATTTGAAGTGGAAAATACTTAAAATGCAAACTAATGTGAATCTTAAAAATAATTGCCTATTCCTTAAAAATAATTGCCTAAAGCGAGTGATTTACATATTAACCCTATGTAAAGGTGCGTTGGCGCACGAGGAACAGTTCTGCGGCAAGGCGCGAATTAAGCAAATTGGGCGGCGCAATTTGCGCATTTTCAGTGTTTTGAGCAGCGCGAATATAATACTACTATACACCAACAAACACATAAGATTGTGACAATAAATTAAAAAAAAATTTAAAAAAAGGGTCATGTAATTTTAAGACAGCCTACAGAAAATATAACATCTCAAGGATCTTTTAAATATATATATTTTAATAAAAATCAAGAGGAATGAGTAAAGTACACATATTAAGCAGTTACAATGTCATATTGTTGTAATAGAGATTTGTGTGGTGCACTGTTGATGTATTGGTTGATCAGAGAATTGAATAAAGCAGCAGGTCAAATAACCAGATGCAGTGACAGCTGCATTGCTCTGGTAGATCTCCCTGGGACAGGCGAAAGTGCCGCTGAAAAAGTCCGTCATCCAAACGCAGCTCTTGGAGGAGAAGGCGGAGATGGGTGAACCCAAAAATGGTGCCGAACACGCCTTGGTTCACGTCTCTTCCACATTAAATAAAGCACCGTAACCCGCTGGATGTAGTCCAAGTCTGCCATTTTTCAAAATGAAAACAGTCGCAGAGGGCACCTTGCAGCTGCAGTTGATCCTTCTGGAGTGTACAGAGCGAATAGAGCAGATTAACTCGTGTGACCAAATTCCCAAACTCGAGCATCCTTGACACGCAAATGAAGCAAGTGACTCAAAAAAATTAAGCGTCCAACTAGGGGTGTTTGACATGATTTTTTCGCTTAATTCGCTCTTGGTGTGAACAAGGCATTAAGCTGTATGCACATACAAAGCATCAAACTGCGCCTCCTGCGGCCAATGCGCCGCTGAAACATTCACTTGAAGCTGCTTCAGACACGCAAAGTATACGCTCTGTTTGCCACGTAGAGAGCAGAGGGGAGACAGCAACGTGCGTTTAGGGGAGGCAGGTGCCTCACCTGTCCTTCTGGGAATAAAGAACTGCTCAGTGTCAATAAAAATGAATAAAAAAATACTTGAAATATTTTATATGTAACATTATTTACCCAAGCAAATGTACCGCTGGAGCTGCGTGTTTTAACGCACGGAGCTCCCCGTTGTAATCTTGATCGTATACCGGAGATGGGTCCGTCGTGAGACTATCTACATTGGTCCACGCATGTACTGGGGAGAGAACTCACCTGGAGCCACTACACCAGTGCTGGTTATATTTGTGAACACCCTAGGGCTCAAAACTATAGCATGGGGAACAGCGGTACCGAGCGGGAGACACCGGTATCAGAGAAAACGACACACGGGACTCTGCAGCATGTCTCAGAGCGGGTGGAGCCCTGGCGTCCGGACACTCTGCACCCAACAAAAGTTGTAAAAGCACAGGCAACCTGTCTGCCCCATTTGCATCATAATTGCCTTGTTTTGTAGAGAAAACATTCTTTTCATTCTCATGGCTCTATTGTGGATATAAATTGATATTTTCTTCCGTAGTGGTTCTAAACGTAAGTCGTGCATGTTTTGTTCTTTTGGCCTTTGTTTTTGCCTGTAAACATTTTCTAGTGACCATGGGTTGCATATAAACATGATAGATAAGATTCAGATTACAGCTCAGCGTTTCATTGACAAACATGGACCTTTATGAGATTTTTATTTATTTTTTATTTTTTTTGTTTTTTGACATGCAGCAGCTGAGTTAGTGCAGAATCATCTGTTTAAAGTTAGACTAGGTGGTTGTTATGGATCCACTTAGGCCCGTAGACTTGGATCATGGTGGATGCTCCTTCACCTTTCGCACTGGTCGCTCTGTGCTTCCATCCCGTTAAACGCCCGCTCATTGTTCACACCTGTTTGCATCGATCGCGCCGCTCGATTCGTCCGGAAGGCCGAAAAAGCTTCGCGCCGCCCGCGTAACACGCGCCGCAGCGTTTTAGTCGCGCGTCAACGCGCCTCTGCATAGGGTTAACATGGGAATCGCTCGCGCCATTAAAGCGTGACGGGTCCGGTGTAAACGTACCTTTAAACTAAGTCAAAACTTAAAAAGGAAAACCTAACACCATTATTAATTAGAAGACGTGCTAAATAGGTTATTTTTAATAGACTTTGACTATACAATATTTATAACAGTACCTTTTCCTTTAGTGACATCAAACACCACTCCTTTTACTGCCATGTAAATAGGCAGGTCCTCCTAAAAAGAAAACAATATAGAGATTTCAGTCATTTCAATATACATGCCATGGTAATGAAAATTAGTAACAGAGACATAAGGAGTAAACTATACGTGAAGTTTACCTCGCTCCCGTCGTATTTCTTCAGCTCCTCCTCTGTGAAAAGTCGCACAGGTTTTGAAGCGGGTTTAAACTTTAATTTCTGATCTTCTTCAGTTAACGTCAAACTCAAACACAAGAATAAAGCACAAAGCACGTAAACCCATGCCGCTTCCATGACAGATCCTGGTTCAACGCGGAAACTCTTTTATCCAACTTTACTTCCCTAGTTTCTACAACAGACGGGGTGACGCCTTCAAGATAATAGGAATTTTGTGTTTTAGTAATATTTTGGAAAATTATAGTTACAATAACAGCATAATTTCAGCTCTAGACCATAAAAACAAGAGATTTTTATAATTTCATCTTAGGCTCCTATTTTCCTTTTTGTTATATATAGGCTATTGTTTTGATAAAATTATGTAATCTTGCATTCTGAAGACACAAAAGGAGCACATTTACAATTCTTGTTATTTTTTTTTCCTTATTATTATTTTTCTTTTATTTTCTTGTCATTTCTTTTCCTTTTTTCTAACAAAATACCTTCTTCTAAAGCAAGCCTAAATAACGTAGCCTGGCCTATGCTATTACAATATTATGATTGACTTTAAAGTTTAGCAATCTAGCAATCTAATAATAACTTATATGAATTTATTACTAGTATTCCAGTTCCACATAACCACGTGTAAGTGAATGCAACAAGGTAACAGGGGTGGGACTAAAGAAACCACTAAAGCTGCCATTGGCCACAGTTTAAGGATTCCTAGTATCTTTGGGACGGTTTTTTTATCTGTAACTCTCCGCGGGAGGCGAATGGGAGAGGTGTCCGCTCCAAAACGGAAATTGTTGCTAAAGAGATTAATCTCGTCAAAATGCAGTGTCTAATGACTGAATCTTCTTCTCAGACTTTATCCAAACAGCGCTAAGTTTGTGTTGAAGCAGCTTAACGGGGTTATAGAAGGACGCGCAGAGGAATGCTCAGGAAAGACAACGGTCGGGGATACCATGAGGTGAGATCACAAAATTATCTCAAACTGTCCTGTAATGTAGAGTTTTATATTAGTTTATGAATGATGGGAGCCGGGAGTGAACTTTATTTAAACTCTCTCAAAATAGCCATTCCCTAGTGTCGCCCCATAACGTCATGTGACCGCGCACAGCTGACCACTGCAGCCTCTCGCCACTTTCGCTGACTCCTCGTTTTTTTCAGTGCTGTTATCCAATGTCCATTACTCAGTGTTGTCCCTTAATCTCTTTGATGAATCATGTGTAATCAAGTTGTTTTTTTAGTTCAACTTAGATTACTATTGTGGCAATCGTTTGAGACAGTAAATTGTAGGTCTTTTAAAACTCCCAAAACATAATGGCAAAAATGGTCACTGCAAATGAATACCTTGTTTAAAGGTGCATTAGGCTATGTAATTTTTCTGGTGGAGGGTCCGTCACCTTCTTGTTTCCATGGAGAGCTTATTGCTGTGCCTGTAATGTTCCACAGTATGACATTAAACATATCTATCATCATGGAAGCAAGCAAGTCAGATCTGTGAAGCGGCAACCCCACTGAGGAGCATTCCGGGCAAAGCAATAACATCTCATGGTAGTGGACCCCCTCTAGAAAGTTACAAGTCACCTTTAAGTGACTTGTATGTAGTGTACTATTATGTAGTGTACTATTTGACTTTAAATTAAACAGGTAGGCCACTTGTCCTTTATACTGAGTAAACTATGTATGCATTCTTTTACATAGACTAACAAAAGTTCAATTAAGTTCATATTATAGTGTGATACTATATACTATTGGGAAAAATCTTAATGATCTAATCTTAAATAAACAAACCAGGAACCGGCAGAACAAGAACCATCCACAATGAGGGACTGTTAAAATCTAAAAGGAAAATGCTTATGGGAATACTGTATAAAGTTCAGTTTACTCTTAAGTTGTTCTGTGTTGGAAGTTTTGGGTTAGCTCCAAATGTTGTAGTACAGAATATTAATGGTACATTGGTTCGCCACTTTTAATCTTTTACTCGTCAAAAGTCAGTATACTTTTGGATAAGAAGTGATGTTTTATTGCTTCAAAAAATTAAAAACATGAATTCTACTTGAAGATGTAGTTACCTCTTTTCTCGCTCATCTTTAACTTGTACTAATTTGATTGTGCCACTTGCTTGTCTAGACAAGTTTAATGCCATATTGTGAAGCATTCTAGAAAAAGCACCAGAAAACAATGCACCTTTTAAAGCACTGTTTGGAAAGCATTAGTAAATGATTAAAGAACAATAAAGCTGGTTAAAACTAAACAGTGAAAATAGTCAGGCCTGTCACGATAATGACTATATAGAGTTATTGTTCAATACATGGCAGATAGGACAATATATTTTGAGTGTCATTATTTATCGTGTGAACTTTTTCTTTGTACCAGTGGGGAACTTTTTGTTTTTCTGTTTAACAATGGGACTATGTCTCCTGGCTGGCCTGGGAACGCCTTGGGGTCCCCCCGGAGGAGCTGGAGGAAGTGTCCGGGGTGAAGGAAGTCTGGGAGTCCCTGCTTAGACTGTTGCCCGGCCCCGGATAAGCGGAAGAAAATGGATGGATGGATGTTTAACGATGAGATTTGAGCTGTAGATGGTTGAATAACTAATATAGATACAAACTTACTATACTGCAAAATGCAATATCTAGGTAAGTTAAAATGACTAAAATTAGGAACATTTTACTTTATTTGAGTAGATTCAACTGGACAAGTAGAATTGTCTACCAATGGAATAAGTTCATTTTTCTTAATTCAAGCAACATTTCTTATTTTAAGTGCAAATGTTGTTGTTTTTCTTATCTTAAATGTACCAAATGTATTTTCATATTTTAAGTACAAAAAGTCTTGTTCTATTGGTAGATAATTTTACTTGTCAAGTGAAATTTACTCAAATCATGATAAAACTTTATTAATTCAAGTAATCTTAATTTGGCAAGATTTTTTGCAGTATACTAAGTGTATCATTTGGTTGATAATCCTGCTTTAGGGTTTAGGGTTATTTTATCAGTTGGATAAATTAGTTTCAATATTATCGTTTACGTCTATATTTTCTTTAGGAATGTATCATACCTCAAAATAGTTATCGTGACAGGCCTAGGATAACGTTTGTTTTTTATTCTTACAAAATGCACAGTTGGTTTACAGATATTTATTCCTTTGCAGTTTAATGAGGATGACGAAAGCTTACAGCCTGCAGACTTGTATGAAGACACAGAGAACGACATCAGCGACCTGGAGGCCAAACAAGCCAATGGCAGTGTCCCACAAGGTTGGTCCAAGTAACATCACAATAATGCCAAATATGCAGTGATTTGCTGTTGTATGAAATGTCTTGAATTTTTTAAACCTAAATCTGCTGTTTTTGTCATAAATTGTTGACATAGTAGTGGACCAACTACACTGTGATTATACTATTCTGTTTTTGTCTGTAGGAGAGGAGGAGGTGAATGTGAACAGTCCACCAAGAAAATTCAGCAAAAGTTGTGTCAAAAATGTATTCACTGTGGTCCTTATATTGATCTATGTGCTCCTGACAACAGTAGCCGCATTTCTGGCCTATCAAACAATCAAGGACTTCATGGAGAAAATGAATAACCCAGTTATGTCGGTTACATATAAAGAAGTGGAGACATTTTCGCCTCCAGGTTTGTATATTTCTTTGTATAATTATGCGCAATTTTATAAGGCATATTCACAGAGGGGGCACATACAGCTACATATGTAACCCAATCCAGGATAGGAAGGGCATCTGGTGTAAAAAAAAACTTGTAAAATATAATACGTCCTGTGTAAATGCTCATTATTGTCTGTCTAAATTTCCAAAGCTCAGAATGCTCTGTTCCACCTTGCGATGTTGTGTAGTGTTCGTTTTGAAATGAACAGCTACCTTTTACCTTTAGTTCAGTAGATATTGGGAATTTCTGAAATTATCAAAATGATTCTAGTGAAGGTGTATGGAGTTTAAAGCACTTCCTGTATAACAACATGACATCACAAGGTGGAATGGAGTTGATGTTTTCTGTTTGAGAGGAGAACTCAGCCTAAATATGCAGGGTTTGTGTGTTAAACATGTGTGAATGAAACAAAACACAACTCTGGGTATGTTTTTGATAAGGAAAAAACTGTATAACAAAGATCAGAAAATAGAGTTTTATGGGATCTTTAATTGTACCTGTATTTGGCCAGTCCTTGAGTTGCACAGAAAGTCCTCATATGAGCTGAGAAGTGATGATGAGTTGAGAATCTGGTACCAAATGGCACTTTGACTACACTGGGGTCCCTTCTGTGGATCAATTCCAAGAAATAACTTTTGTACATGTATATTATTGTATGGCATTTTGTTTTATGATCATTTCTTTGTGTTCTAAACCAGGTATTGCGTTGTTCCCTGGTAATGCTCGTCTGTTAAGCTGCAGACATTACTACCGCGAGTACCTCCCTCCGTTAGTGAACCCGGGGCAGCCACAAGAGGGCGACTGTGAGATGCAGGAAGTCTCATACAATGGTCCTTTTCGAAATCAGTCTACGGTGAGTTAGTTTGGTGACAGAGTCGTTAGCGTCAGTTATAACATCCTCAGCAGTAAACTTGTCGTCCCTTGTCACCCAAAACAATGATCTGCATGTCTTAAAGGTGCACTGTGTACGAGAAAAGTTACACAGTGCATCTTTAAGTTAATTAGTCACTCTAGATTGCAATTTATGGGTGAATGTGTATAAAAGGTGACAGACTATTGTAATTTACTGTCATATTTACGAAACTAGTTTTAATTTACAAAATACTGATATTTCTGTCTTGTGTGTTACAGAAGATGGCGTTGGTAGTCCGTGGTCCGTCTGATGTCAGGAATAAGGAGCTGATCTTTATGCAGTTCAGTCAAAATGAAACACACGAAGACTTCAGCGCCATCTCCTACATGCTCTTTGCTAAATACAGTGACTTGATCAATAGGTACGAGGATACAAAGAGTTTGAGCTCTGTTAATATTTTTTTATGATTGTTAATGTTTCAACTGAACTTTCAGAAGAGGGTAAAATCTGCAAAGAACCAGATGTACTGTGCTTAATCAGTGTATTGTTATGCAGCTACTTTATCTGGTTATTTTGAACTACTACTACTACCTGCTACTATTACTTTATCACTACTACCTACAACTACTGCTAATACCCACTACTATCTACTACTACTTACAACTGCTAATATTTTATCCCGCCCTCCATAAGCTCCAAATTTCCATTGCTACTGCTTACAATTAAGGTTGACTTAGTTTAATATTTGGAAAGTTTACATGTTTCTTCCATATATGTGAATATTCTGATAATCTTTTTGCCCTGTAATGGCAGTGCTAATCGTTCAGAGTTCATGAGGGACTGTGAGAGAAACTACTCCATGTGGACCTTCTCTGGAGGATTTAGGACCAGGGTCAAGATGTCACTGGTTCGGACTTCCGGAAAAAACAATGACGGCACTGAATTTAGACAAGAGGTATTCAAGTACTGTATATTAAAGGTGCACTACGTTACTTTTCTGTTGCTTGCTAGTCTCCATGGTGATTTTATTGCTTTGTCTGGAACGCTCAATAGTATCCAATCCACTTTATTTATATAACATATTTTATAAACTGTAACGTTGCCAGAGTGCTGCACAGAAAAAAAACATTTAAAACAAACGAATAAATGCTCTACCAGTGTTTATAAAAATAATAAAACCCTAAAACAATAAATAGAGGCTAAGAACAGTAAATAAAATAAACCCAGTAAAAAAATTAAAAAGAATAAAATAACAATGAAAATAATGAATACAATTCTAAAAGACACACTATGGCATTCAACTTATCATTTTTGCTTTTATTCAATGTGCTTTTATTGCTAGAAAAATAACTTAAATTCTTACTTGCATTCTTACTATGAGTGGAGCCTCCTGTAACCTGTAACTAATCAACTACTTTTCTCAGTGGATAAGTTTAATGCTACATTGTGGAACATTCCAGGCAACGCGATAACACCTCCATGGAGACAAGCAGATGGTGGACCCTGAATCGGAAATGTTACATAGTGCAGCTTTGCAGAGATTTTTTTTTTTTAATACTTTGAGCATTAATTATTGCCATGTGTTTTAGTCTGCTGTGGTGAAGTTCAATGACAAACGGCCAGAACATGAAAGAACTGATGAACTTTTCTTTGCTGTTTTTGAATGGAGGGATCCTTATATACAAGAAATCAAACTGGTGAGTATTGTCTTACACTGGTGTAAGATGTAAATAGATTTTTGTTTCCCCTCCATAGTGCACTTAAAGTTCACAATTCACATAAAAGTATAACTGTTGTAGTTGTGGCCCAGTTATGACTCATTAAACTGAACCACATGACTGTCACTCTTGAAACTAGCGCAGACACCAAATCTTTAACAGTAATTACAAGGAATGAATTTTTTGTAGACAAGAAAAGTTATTTGATTATGTTGTCCCTCAAGGATTTCATTATGTAAAATGTGATACAATATTTTAAAGAGAAACCAACACAATATTTTTTTTATATTTTCTTTTTCCAGATTGTGACTGCAAACCCCTGGAACTCTCTGGCCATCCTCTGTGGAGTTTTCATGGCTCTGTTTAAAGCTGCTAATTTTGCCAAACTCTCAGTTCAATGGATCATCAGGATGAGGAAGAGGCATCTAAAGAACAAAGCACGAGAACTCAACCAAATCAGCTAAAGTCTACTGAAATACTGACTTTTGTTTAACTCTTTTAGGTCACTCTTTTTGTAGATTAGTTCAAGTTTGATTTGTTTTATCTTTGTACCCAAAATACTGCTAATTTAAGCTCTTAAGGTCAGTAATTTCTTGAAATGTGTCAAAATACATTTCCAAAGTTGAGCATTAGAAAGTTTGTCAAGTCTGGACTCTACTAATGTGAAACTAATCCTGATGAACTGTGTTACTTGCTAGATTATTGCTTATTACAATTAAGTCAACAGAATATCTATTTTGTCTATTTATGTTCTCAAGGCACCAATGGCAGAGCCACTGAACATTTCATTAAAAAGGGAAAATTACACTGTACTCTATGAGATTGGAAATGAGATTGGAATAAAGCTGTTTTCTAAAAATGTTTATGCATTTCCAATAGCCTATATAAAATACCTTTTGTGTGAAACAATACTGCTTAATGAAGGAAATATGCTTTTTATTTTATTTTTTATTTAGATCATATATAGTTAGTAAAGTATATGGGATCGCCAATTATTTCCTTGAGTAAGACACTCACATTTCGGATCTATTTTTAACCAGTGGAGGGCAGAATTTTGCTGGTTTCACCGGAAGTTAGGTAGAAGAAGTCGGGGGGCGGGGTCTACGGAGGATGTTGTTGTTAGCTTTAGCGATGGAGAAGAAAAAGCCAAAATCACAAAGTTGGATTTTATAAAGGTAATTTTCAACTAATTTACCCATTGCCAAACAATATTTGTGCATTAATTACAGTGCATGCTTTTAGCTGAACCATAATCATCGCGCTGTTTATGTTAATGTGTATTTGCAAAAGTCACTTGTTAGCATGCACCGCTAACTCGCTAACATTTTATAAAATAAATATTTGTTCTTCTACAAACTACTGTAAAAGCATCTGCGCTCAAACGCGTTGCTGTTTAGCCACATAATGTTATCTTAAAAATTAGTTTATGTTTCCCTGTCTACTTAAGTTGCTAATTAGTTTAAATTCTCAATCAAATGTTTTCAAAATGCTCTAAACTGTTTGCTGGGGGAGTTGAACCTTTTGTTATTGTTGTCTGTAGTTAGTAGGGTGTACCCGTAACATACGATTATGTGTCGACCTTAAATGAACTTAAATGAACGCAAAAGCGCGAAAGTTAAATCCCATCAGAATGGAGATTAGCTGCAAAGTAACAATAGTATGTGCAGGTTCATCATCTGACCAGGATTTATACATTGTTTTCTAGTGGCGTGCGATTAAGACTAGTTTAACGTTTTGTGGTTGTATTATTGGTCTAAATGCAGTTGCCAAATTGCTAAACTAATCAAATGGCTTTCTGTCTATAACGTTCACTATATTTATAATAACTCGGATCACAGCACGGCACTTCAAATACGACAAATATGAGGTTATTTCAGAAAATTAAAGTAACGCTCCGCCTACGGGCAGTAATTATTAGATTTGAACATGAGTTCTGCAGTACTGTATAAATAGCGCATGTCTATTGCTGTGGGCGTCAATGGAAGTGGCGGTAGATGTGTGGAAAGGTTTTCAAGGGTGCTGCAAACAAGATATCAGTAGAGAAGATAAAAATAGTTCCTGATATGTGAACTGGGTGCCTTCTAACAATGGGAAATTTTTCAAATATAGTATTTTGCAGAGCTGGTCCTGATTTTGTTTATTACTTACATTTCAAGTTTTTTTTTCTTAGGCATTTGATAAAATATCAAAACGTTTTTCATCTGTACTGTACTCTGTGTAGCTGCAAGTTTAAGAACCAGTTACAATGGCACAAATATATCTCAAAATGGCTTATTTGAAATTATTTGTTTAGACAAACTAGTACTGTTTTTAAGTGTTAAACAGGTCCAGGCAAGTGGCAGTGTGGGCCAGTATTTCTGGCCCCACCATCGGCTCTCCCTCAGCAGACAAAATTAGATCTGGCTGTACAAGACTTACTGACGAGAGGGTAAATGACCCCAAGAGAACTGCTGGACTGTTGCTATTTGCACAATACGTGGATTTTGAGTGTAAAGTCAAATTAATTCAAAACATACATGTCAATATATGTCTTATAATTCAGTACTCATGTTTTATGTGTTGTTTTTCAGTAATGGGCTGCTGAGTTACATCTGTGTTCAAAATGGCCAAGAACAGAAAGTGCATTCTCTGTGAGACTGTCTGTATCTCCAAACAGGTAACCAGGAACTTTAATAATGTAACTTGATTACACCAACTAGATTTACACAGTGAATGTAAAGTTGATACAATGCAAGCTTTAATAATTTAGCATTTTTTATTGTTCCTGCTTGGGGCATTTTAGGAAATGGAGGAGCACATGAGAAGTATGCTGCACCACAGAGAGCTGGAGAATCTCAAAGGAAGGTATGTTCAATAGACTGCAAAAATAACATTACAAAATTGATGCAGATCCAAGACATCTATGACAAAATATGGCTAAATGGCCTTTAGAATGGCCTTTATCTATAGCAAACTTAGAACTTGTATTTTGTGTTACATTTTCTTGTCCAAACAAGAAGGTATTAATTATCCTTGTAGTATAATGTCAGACCAGTTTCCTTACTATTAAAATTTAATATTATAGCATTGCAACCTAAAAAATGAAAAGGTGAATGTATTTTTTAATTCACCCTCTCCTGTCTAAACTTTATTACTCAAATAAAAATTTATTCTGAGCATAACGCACGTGTGTCCAGCAGCACGTGCCCATTACAGTCTGTGGGTGAATGGATCTGTGGCAGCTGCCTCTTCTGTGGGTCTTATATTTAGACACAATATCTTCAAACAACAGGCGTGAGCGATACCATGTGACTGGACAGGATCTGGTGACTCCGGTGTAGATTAGACAAGTATGTAGGCTACAGCTGCAGGGGAACAACCTCGAGGGTGAGAAGACCCATGTGTTTAGGCATGGGTTTGCTATTGAAACATTATGAGAAAGTTTATGTGCAAGCAAAATAAAGTACAGTATACCTGAATTAGCTATTGATTTTGAGGTTTAATATAGGAACTGGCATTTTAAGATTACTGCACTTATGATGAGGCTTATATTTGTAGATAAAATAAAAAAATATTAAACTTGTGATGGAAATTTTATATTGTGGAAAGATTTCTCTCAATCTGTCTTTGTAAATGAATGTGATTTCTCTTGTAACTAAAACTCATTTGGTTTGGTAGTTAAAGACTGTTATATTATAAACACTTCTGTTCCCTTTTTCTTGCTAATCTGGTCAGGAAGTGACAAATGCATGTGAATATGGATGCAAATCAGATCAAGCACATCTGGGCACATCTCAGTAGGAGTTGTCACCTTCTCACTTTCAAATGTATGTAAACTTGGTGCTTTGTATCATTCGGCGTCTGACGTTAGAGGAACATGCTGCTGGTTAAGAGATGCTGAATGGTCTCTGACCAGGGCTGGCCTAGGCCCTGTCCATATCTGCTATTCCAAATTATCCAAAATGGATTAATTATTTTTTTCTTCAAGATCTGTATAATTCTTTTTACAACAAACTCATGTTACAAGATAAAACAAAATACAACCAACTAGAACATATTCAACACCATTCTGAATTTTATAACAAATAGTCAGATTTCAAAAAGATTTATAGTTGCCATGTTAACGTTTTAGTAAATATATAGTAGTTCCCTGTTTGAATTGTTGTAAAAGTAGAAATTACATCCAAAAACAGAAGGTTGGTCAACTTAAAGTGTCATTGCTTTAGACTGTGAGTGTAGTAATTTTTACCACTTTAATCTTTGAAGGACTTCCCCTGGGCCTGAGGAATGCTGGGTAAATATGTCATTCCTGTCATTGTACAAAAACTGTAGTTACACCACTCAGAGGAGCAGCTGGTCAAAACAAACGTCTCAAACCTTTGTTTTGGTTTGAGACGATTTGTTTGTAGAAAAGGTCAAATGTGAAAAGTTACAACAATAAGAACCGTGGGACACAACAACACTGTCAAATTAAGATTATACGGTCATAAAAGACAATGGATTATGTTTGAAAAAACTTTTTATTGGTAAATTTCTTTTGAGTTGCTGCAGGGTTTATGTTTAAAAAATAGCTTGATGTATGCATAATTCTCTACTGCTAAAATTTCCATTGTAAATTACTTCATAATTTCATTCAATATATTGAATATGATGGTTAAGTTATAATTTGCATTTTGTTTCCATAGCCCATTAGTCAAAAGCCAAATTCATTTCGTTATGGTTGTCTCTGTCAAATAATAAATATTTAATAACTTAATGTAAAGTGAGGAACATGACTTTAAAGTCAGGTGAGAGATGCGTCTAAAGTCAAAATATAACCTAATCCTATTGGAAAAGTGTCTGCCAACTGCACGAGACTTTGAAATGGCCAGTTGCCCTGACATTGATTGGTCCAGTGATCACGACAGGATGACATACTTGGGAGAGGTTTAGCAGCAAGAGCAGCTGTAAGAGGGGCTCTGGTTTCATATAGTCCTCTGCTGGGATTGGTCTAATGACACATGGTGCATGGGAGAGGGGAGGGGGACAGTGTATTTGGGATAGGCTAAGGTCAAAAGCAAATACCCCTGTTGAAGCCTTCAGAGCGCAGCGGGACACCATCATGGCAGCGCAGTGAGCCGCTCCTCTGGGCTGCAGGCTGGATATGCTCAGCTACAGTAGCCCCATACCATCACCCTGCCTTCTTCCACCAGCTAAAACACGGATATTTAAAGTCGATCAGGATGACTAAATTATAACTCTTTTATTTTTTAAACAAAAAATTTAAGTTAGCGACCTCCTGATCGGTTAATGATAGAGAATTTGAACTTGAAGGATTGTTGAGTTTTGTTTTTACTTAAAGTACAGCCACAGATTCTGCAGGCAGGAAAACGATAGACTTGAAAAATGCCAGAAGGAAAGATTGACCGACCGCTCTCGCCTTTGCTCCCCAGGGACTGCGGACATGAGTGCAGGGTCTGTAAGGTTACCGTGGTGAGCCTAACAGACTACGCCAGCCACATCTCAAGCCCCACGCACAAACAAAACGTGGAGGATTTTGAACGCATCCCGGCTTGCAAAACGTCCAATGAGGAATACTTCGATAAGGCCCTGGTGGAGCTCATCAAGAAGAGAAACGAGCAGATAAGGTAAGAGAGTGTTGCTGCTATAACAACCTTTATATTATATTGAGTAAAAGTCTGTTTAAACTTGTCCTGGTTTGACCCTGGTTTAGTCCTGAATGATGTGGACCCTGTTCTTTTCCTGGTTTAATCCCAGTTTTGTTCCAGTTTTGACAGATGGTAGTTGTAGTTTTGACTTGTTGTGTATGAATTTTTAGATGACTACAAAATAGAGGTGTACTTTTTACTATCTGTAAAAACATCACCATTGCTATGGTATGATCATAATCATATTTTTTGAATAATTGTTAAGTTGTCAGAAATCTTTGAGTGAACATGATCTCATTGACTCTAAGTACCACTGGAAGAGAGCAAATCAAAGAGGAAAATCATTAATAAGAAAAGGGAGGCTGATTATCAACACAGAAATGATCAAAGCTGTTATAGCCCCTCAGAGCTGATTCATCATGTACCGTTAATGTATGACTTCTGTGATTAAGTGCTTTATCTCCACAGCTGAGCTAGCATGTGATGTGTGTATATAGCTGTGAGTGCTCATGTGCCTGGCCCTTGTATAGAGACATTCTGGCTGGTGAAGCTTATTGGCCTTTTTTAGCCTCTGCGGTGTCTGGAGTCCAATGTCAGAGCTACAGCCTAAAAACATTCACGTACAAGACCCGTTCCTCTGCCTTATTTGATATATGATCTAATAATGCAAAACACGTCTTGGTCATATGTAGGTGTGGGTAAATCAGTCATATATGAGTGTAATTTTTATTTAGAATTTGCATCCATATGGTATCAATTGTATTTTTCTTTTTTCACAATAACAATCACTACAGTAACAGAACTGTTCAGATGATTCTATAATACTTTTTGAAGACAATCACTGCATAAATTAATGTGGCCATGTACTGAAACAGAAGCCATGTGAAGGGCCACAGGCTGGTGGTCAATACCATAAATTACTTTTTTCTGAAATTTTAAAGTACCACTAAAACTTGATTCAGTGTCAAAACCTTAATAGCAACTCTATCTCACATCAAAATGATTAGTTATTAGTATTTAAGTGATAATGGTAGACTATTTAAGCAGTAAAAAGTACTTCCCAGGTTACTATGGGCCAATTCTCCATGATAATACATAAATAATACTGTACTCTATTTGTGATCATTTTTTCTGCTCTGTTAGAATTGCTTTTGACATTCATGTTTGCATTATTTTGCTTGTAGAAAAGAAAAGGAGGCAACTGCTGCAAAGCTCGCTCAAGAAGAAGCCGAGCGAAAGAGGAAGGAGGAGTTCCAGCTGAGATTAAAGGAAACAAAGGAGCGTTTTCAGATGGAGTTACAACAGCAGTCCAACCTATATGGCCCCCAGCACGGATCATGGTACAAGGGCAACCAGTATGGCCCCAACCCCAGGCACATGCAAAACGTGAGACCCTGGCAGCAGAGTAAATGGGGCAAGAGTTCCACCTGGCATGCACAAGACCCTCCAAACTTCAAGAACTTCAACAAAATCCCACCTCCCTGGATTAGTAATACAGGCAGCAGCAATGGTGTTTACGGGTGCAATAACATATCTCAGAATGTCCGACCGTCTCTTCTGGGGCCACCTCCTCCTTTGTTCCCGTCCTTACCAAAGTTCTTCACAAAAGGCGTCAATCAATTTCAGAATCAAGCCACAAACGAAGGAGGTAAGCAGAAACATGGGCCTAAAAGTGCGGAAAACCAAAACACAGGAGCGGAGAATCCTAATAATAAAGCCAACAAGTCTTTTGGCAGTAACCCCAAATTTGACAAAACATGTCGCTGGTCGCCATACCATGTCAATAATAAAGGGTCAGAGTCCATGCCAAATCTTGTTCAGAAAACTCCCAAATCACAACAAGTAGAAAAGGCAATCAAAAGTGGCTCTTACAAACTTGACAAAAGAAACTCAAGTGGGGAAAGTAGTAACAACAGCAGTAGAAGTAGTAGTCTTCAGAGAGATGGTCAGAAAAGTACTACCATTAATACTACTACTGCTACTACTACTACTACTACTACAGCTACTCCTAGCCCATCTACTCAAAAGGCAAAAACACCAGCACAAAAAGCAGAAATGAGACCCTCCGTAGGTACAGGCCCAAGTGGTGGAGCTCAAGTTAACAAGGCATCTAGTCAAAATAATGAGAAGTTGAAAACAAAAACTAGCCTGAGAGGTTTATCAAAATCAGATCGGCAGCTAACTGAAACTGTGAAGAAAGTGAAACAGATGGAAAAGAGGTGGTCCTTGAATAGTTTAAGTAACATTGAACAAAAAGCAACACAGGTACTGGAGCAAAGGCAAATTGGAGTGAATAAGGAAAATACTGTTGGGGAGAATCAAGCTAAGCCATGTATTCCTACTTTGAGTAAACCTGTCAAACCATCTACAGACCAGTCCCTCCAGCATCTTCAAGTCACCACATCTGTAGAAAGCTCAACCAGTCCTATTACGAACCAGGAAGGTGATAAAAACAAGAGTAGTACAGAGAAGGAACCATTTGAAGATACATTTGTACAATCTACCGTAAAGAATGACGCCACAAAAACTAGTAACCCACAAACCCAATCGTCAAAATCCAAAATTGATTTGCCCCCACTCCTAAAGAAGGATTTGACCAAACACATGATCCCAAACAAGGCCAAAATTGCTCCCAGCCTCGAGCCCAACCTGAACATTGCGAGACGGGTCCGAAATCTCAGCGGATCGAAGAAGAACGACTCTGATAAAGATTCAGGATTGAAGCCCACCGTCAGACAGCTCATCAGCTCCTCCGGGTCCAGACGAAACGTGAACTGGGAACAGGTCTATCACGAAGTCAGGAAAAAGCAGGATAAAGGGAAAGGTATGCCAAGGTAAGTGATAACAGTGTTCATTTGCACCTGTGGCTTTTGTGTGAATTAGTCTTTAGTAAGAGTTAACAAAGTGGTATTAAATATTTTACCCCTGGTGTAGCCAACTTGCTATTTGAAAATGTAATCTTATATTGATGTTATTACTAAAGTATAGTATCAAATGTCAAAAACATTTAAACATCATCAATATTATGTAAAATGAAGTGAGGTTTGCTTTATGCAACCCAACGTACTTGGATTAATTCTTCAAACTAGTATGTCATAGATTTTCACTCCAAGTTTATGCCTTGCCTTTCCTGTCTCCTCTAGATTTGGGATAGAGATGGTGCCAATGGACCAAGAGGAGCACAGTCAAGAAGAGGACGACTTTGCGCTCTTGCAGGGCTTCCAGTGGGAATCACTGCTGGACATCCAGACTTCTCCCACCTCCCGAAAACGCTCCCTATCCGAGAGCAGCGTCGCCCCAACGCCAAACCACACCCCTTTTTTGGACAATATAGTCATCAAGGAGCCCTCCCAGGACACTGACATTCTGCAGGAGATTGAGATGGGTCTGTGTGAAGCTGAAGACACTCCACAGATGGCAGTGAAGGCAAGGCAGAGGGCGGATTCTGTTGCCGAGGAGATCAGCTCTGGAACAGAGATGTGGGATGGACAGGGGACATCAAAGAAGAGGAGAGCAAAAGTGAGTATTTGAAGATTTGAACAATATGAACTGATTTTCAGAAATGTCTGTTGAAATAATAATTTACTAATTTTACTTTTTCACTTAGGACATGCCTCACCCAGAGACATCTTCTTTGGAGCATCACACCAAAAGAAGGAAAAAATCCAAAAAAGGTACAACCAGCTGTGAACTACAGAGACTTATATTGGGTCAGTGACTAATCCACACGTTATGTACATTTTTAGTTGCAGAACGTTCCCACATTGAGGAGCTGTTGGCGGTGTCTTTGCACGAGGACGAGCTCAGTCGGTCCCTCCTGACTTTGGACACAGATCTGATCAAGGCTCGTGCTGCTCTGGAGGCTGCCTACATGGAGGTCCAGCGGCTGATGATGGCTAAGCAACAGGTAAGAAAAGTTAGTGATGTCATGTGGTAATACAGGAAGTGCTCCACTGTGTTTTCAAACTCCATACATCTTCACTAGAATCATTTGGATTATTTCAGCCCTGGAATTTCCAATCTGAGGTTTGAAGGTGTAGACAGATTAATAATGGTAACAACATTATAACATGGCTTGAAGTGAAATATGATATCCACTGAATTATTCCTTGTGCAAGTGCAAAGGGAACTCTTCATTCATCCGGAATTTATAGAATACTAACTGTACATATTTGCAACTTTTGTTGTTTTTGGTATTTATACTACTTGATTATTTTGACTATGCTCCTTTCTTTTTGTTAGATGACTACAGAAATGGGCACACTGAGAAACAAGCGTATTGAGTTGCTTAAAGGGATGCAAGGTAAGGGACTGACAAAAATTTGATGGGATTGGATGTAGGTCTGCAAAAGATGTTTATAATTTTACATGTACATCATATACTGTCATATCTATGTCTTTAAATGTCTTAACCTTTTCAAGCAGGCAGTGCAGAGGAGAGGAAAGAGGAGAGACGAGATGACTCAGACCTGCCCTTCTCCTCCTCTGTCCCCTTCATCGCAGACACCCCTCGGTGTGGCACCAGCCCTCGTGCCTCTCCCCCCGCCCCATGTGTGCCCTTCACCCCTGTGGCTGTGAAAGAGGAGCCGCGGTCCCCTGTCCACATCAGCCCCAAACAAGGCTCTGCTGTCTGCGCCCACAGCACCACACCAGAACTGCCCTCAGCTGCATCTGCAACAGGCAAGCAATCTACTTAAATTTAACAATAATTCTCTGTACATTTGGATGTTTTTTATTAATCTAAATTGGCAGTTCTCAAACTTTTCACACCATCTAGGTTACATATAAGATAATATTTGGCTTTCCAAGTACCACTGGATCGAAGCCATTTATCAGGACTAAATTAGAGCTAAACCAGGTTTAAAATGAGACAACACCTTGAGTAAAGTAGTTCTAAATAATAATGAATCCAATGGAGGACAAAATCCAATAGATTTGTCTCTAAATAACACAAATACTCCAATTACAGTTTACCACAGTTTGAGTAACACTGATTGAAATAAATGGATGTTTGGACCAACTGAGTCGAACTTTGTTCACTTCACTACTTACTATTGTTTTTTATATGTTACATTGTATATTGACCAAGGTCTTTTTTCCCTTTTTTTTTTTTTTTTTTTTTTTTAAATACAGAAGCTGCAAAGTACTCTCTCCCATCTCTTAAGCAACGGTCTGAGTTGTGCCAGAGGCACTCAGATCAGGAGCGAGATGAGTTTGGAGAGCCTGTTGACTCCAAAGAGAGTTTAGCTGATCTGGTGCAGTCTATGGAGAAAGGCATCCACGCATCACGAGGCCACGCCGAGCCTAGCACTAATGATAAAATGGGCAGTTTTGTAGAAAGTACAGCTGCCCCATCTTTTGAGACCCCCTCTGTGCCCTCTGGGTTCAATGTGCCTGCCTCTCCGTCTGAGCTGAGGAGTGGGAAGAAGACGAGGAAACTGAAGAAGAGGAAATTACTGAAGAAAGCGCAGAGTTCAGAGCTGCCAGAGAGCAGTGATACAGAGGTCGATACTGAAGGGTCCAGACCCCGGTGCCCACGATCCAGGAGGAGGAACAGTGGAGGGTCCCAAGTCAGTACCTCCAACCAGCAAACAGAGGAGAAGGAGGACAACGTCCAAATGGAGGAGACAGAGGAGCTGCATATTGAGAAAAAGGATCCAAAGCCTTCAAAAAGCAGCATGAAACAGCCCCGTGTGATGCTCTGTCCAGTTACGGTGAAGTCTGAACTTGAGAAGAACGCACAGGGCTCCAGTGGTCCAGCCCAGGACCCAGACTCCTCTAAACCAGAGGCCCAAAATGTGGCCTGCTTTGAGGTCAGCTCCACCAGTGACATGGATGTATCGCCTGCTCCAGAAAGGTATATTAAGCTGTTTATTTGACCAATTGAAACCCTTACACTTGCAGCCCTTTCATAAGTATATGATTAGCATTTCTTTCATTTTCAGTGACGTTCAGGTGAGCTTCACACTGCCAGAAGTAGGGAAGACTTCGTCAGGTAAGATTTCTATTGAACATTTTTTGTACAAACGCCCAACCATTCATATTTTGATAGAAAGATATTTAATGTGGTTTGAATTAGCATCTAATTGTAACGTAATCTACTTGTGAAATAAAAATGGAATAGAAATTTACATCTGTGAATGAATCTTCAGTCCATAAACAAATAAGGCAATCCAAAGAGCTAAATGGCAAACTCCATATTTAGCTTTGCCCTACTATGAGGCGAGCTCAAATATATATAGACTAAGGGGTCCCCATAGTACTTTTTATGGTCAAGATATTGTTACAGATATCAAATGCCTTAAGCCAACAGTCACACGACCTTCTAAGAATGAATATTTATAACAGCAGTAGTATCATGACATTATTAAAACCCTTAATTGCCAACCAATGGGCCAGGAAACATTAATGGACCTTGTGGGATTGTCAGTTGTGCCTTCATTTAATATAATAATTTGCCATTTGGGCTGCTCTAAGCAAACTTCTGAACCAGAAAAGACACCGTAACTACAATGACAAAATCTATTATTATTTGCAGCAACTTTATAAAAATGTTAGCGTGTTTGTGGATTTCTTCTAGCAAATAAAGTGTGCCATGACTCATAAAAGGTTGAAAAACACAGATTTAAACTAATGCAGTGTACTTCTATGTTTTTAGATGTCTCTTCTGATCATGGGGAGGATGACATACCCACGGAGGGAGCTTTCGAGGGCCATGTGGAGGCAGTGAACTCAATGCAGATCCACGATGGGTTGCTATACACAAGCTCTGGGGACCGCACTGTCAGGGCCTTTGATATTGTGGTATGTTTTTTGGAGAATTTAAATATTATACTACTTACTAGGGGCATGTAGTGTATTGGTTGAGATTCAGTTGTTGTTCAGAAAGTGGAGTGGAGAACTCACTTACCTGCTTACTGCTAGTTTCAGTTATAATTAAAATAAAATAAACAAAAAAACTTTAGTAAAGGCTAAATAGTCAAGTCACAGTATTTCACAAAGTCAGTATTTTATTGAGCTAATAGTTATATTTTTGGTTACAGAGTCATAAATGCGTAGCAGTGTTTGAAGGCCACACCTCCAAAGTGAACGCTCTGCTGGTGTCTAAGGCTCCCCGTCTCCCTCATCGCCTTTATACTGGCTCCAGTGACCTGACCATTCGCTGCTACAGTCTCACGGTAAAATAATCATTATAATATTAGTAGGGATGGGCAAAACGAAGCCTCATGAACCAGCAAAGCACTCGAAACAAATGATTCGAGGCTTCGAATCACTGTTCGAATCACGACTCTACAGTGGCCTCTGGTGGTGATGTCTCAGTATTTCTCCACATTGGCTCAACAAAACACATCCTGATCTGACATGGTTTCTAATAAAGTTTGTGTAAGTGTATGCAGGTGTATGTTATGAATTAATTTGTGTAAATAAAATTAAATAAAGCCATGGAAGCTATGCATTAATCAGATTTCAAGGTTTTTATTCAAAAATATATTTTTTTCGGCAGTGGAGGGGTGCAAGCGGTTTCTTTTTTTGTTTAATACCTCCCCTGTTTTTGAAAAGACTCGTTCACATGGAACACTGGTTGCAGGTATGCCCAGAAACTTTTTTGACAGTTTGTATAAATGAGGAAAAATAACTGCCCTATCTTTCCAATAGAGAAGTGGGTCCGCGGTGCGGGGAATAAACGGGTCTTGCAAATATTTTCCCACTTCAACTGTGGCGTCTGCAGTTATGCTGTTCTACTGTAGCAGTAGAACAGTAGTGTAACTTTACAGTCTATCTAATCTGTGGTCTAAACTAGCTGCATAAACTCACTATCTCACTATTAATCAAAGTATCAGTATTTCTGTCAAAATCTCACGATCTCTCGCCTCTCACAAACCCACATTGGGCAGCGCGACAAAATATCTTTTAAACTTTGTGGGAGCAGGTTGAGACAGGTGAGTAGGTTGAGACAGGTGCGCTGCTTTGTGGTTCGTTGAAACCCCTGTCAATCAAACTTTGGATTCGAGACGTGAGCCTCTAGTGAAACGCGTTCAAAACGGCAGTGTTTCATGAACCACTTGAGTGACGTCACGCGTTTCATGAGACGTCTAAGTCACGTGACCAGTGTTTTGACTCGCGTTTTGGAGCACTGCTTCGAAGCGCATGCGTTTCGAGGCTTCGAAGCAGTGTCGAAAAGCGTGTTTCAAAACTGCCATCACTAAATATTAGTTATTCAGTTTTGCACAGTATTCCCTTATTGGCTCAGCTCCTGGTTTGGGCCTGACACTGGCTTTAGAACATACTGAACTTAAGTAAAGAGTTTGTACATGGCTGAGTATATATATAACATACTTTCTTTTTTTTGTTGTTGTATAATTTTAATGACTCTTGATTTCTTATCCACAGACACAGAAGTTTGAGGAGCAGTTTTCTTTGACCGACCGAGTCCTCTGCCTCCACAGCCGCTGGAAGATCCTGTATGCTGGGCTCGGCAATGGCACCGTGGTCAGCTTTAAACTCAAGGTATCACTTCATGTTAAGGCTTCATATTATTAGAAGAATTCTGTCAACTGGACAAAATATAACTCGGGTTGTTAGTTATTTAATGGAGTATCTGCTATTTAAAGGTGCACTGTGTAACTTTTTTGAAACTGATCTCCATGGCTTTATCCACAATATGGCATTCAACTAGTCTGTCTTGTAACTAAGGGTGTTATTTACTGCGAGTGGGGTTACCTCTCTACAAATCTATCCTGTAATTTGGCTTGCAAGTCTCCATGGAGAAGTTTATGGCCATAGTGTGGAACATTCTAGGCACATCTGCATGGAGACAAGCAGGTGATGGACCCTCCAGCAGGCAAGTTATACAGTGCATCTTTAAATAATGAGACTCCTTACTGTACACAACTAGGGTGGGTTTGCTCCTCCCTTGAGACAAATATTTAATGCAGGAATTTACCAGTATCCTGTCAGAACTTGTTAAGATTAAGGTACACTTTATTACTTTATTTTATTTAACTGGATAAGTGGCAAAATATATTCACTATTGAAAACTTTTGTCCAGTTGACAGAAGAAAATTTTCTTTTGCCACCTGAATGACTGCGGTATTACACAGACGTAAGAAATCTTGGCACTGCAAACCATCATTATTTACTATTATCTTTCTGTATCCAGACAAACAAGCAGACGGATGTGTTCGAGTGCCATGGGCCGCGCGCTGTGAGTTGTCTGGCCTCGTCACAGGAGGGGGCACGGCGCCTCCTGTTGGTGGGGTCCTATGACAACACAATCAGTGTGAGGGACGCCAAGAACGGACTCCTGCTGCGGACCCTGGAGGGACACAGCAAAACAGTGCTCTGTATGAAGGTCAGATACACTTTTTACATTGTTACACTAAACAATTTTAAGGTTAATCTTATCTTTATTTAAAGGGCCCATATTATGCTATTTTCTGATCTATGTTGTAATATTGGTTCCTCATGGCAAACATACTTGGACTTGTTTTTTTCTTTTATTGACACATTTAAGACACAAACACAGCATATTTAAGATGTGTTTTTGTCTCAAATAGAAAGCACACTGTTGCACTGTGTTTTTAAACTCCATAGACCTTCACTAGAATTATTTGGATATTTTCGGCCCAGAAGTTCTCTATTGAAGCAAAGGTAAAAGTTAGCTGCTAATTTAAAAATTACTGCTTTATGACATCACAAGGTGGAACAGAGCTTTTTCAGCTTCGCATGTAGGTAGATTAATAATAAAAGCTTACTCATACATGTATAAATGAAACACAACTTAGGTAACAACGTTCTAACATGGCTTAAGGCTCAGTTTTGCGTAATATGGTCCCTTTAATTGAAAGTCTAATTAGAGTCCCAGTGCTTAGATTGTTTGGCCCTGAAGATATATCTTCAAAATTAATAATTGTTCTTTCGCTCTCTCTTTTTAGGTGGTGAATGATTTGGTGTATAGTGGATCCAGTGATCAGTGCGTCTACGCTCATAATATCCATGTAAGTCAGTCTGCTTTTTTTTTACTTATCATAAGTTCCTTTAATACTTCATGCTTTTAGTAAATGGAGTCTGTTCCCTAATCTAAACTATAATGGTGTCTCCCCTCTTGTGTGCAGTCGGGACAGTTGGTGCGCGTCTATAAGGGCCACAGTCACGCTGTCTCTGTAGTGTGTGTCCAGGGGAAGATGATGCTGACCGCCTGCCTCGACAAACTCATCCGAGTCTACGATCTGCAGGTACGAACTGCAGACCCTTTAGTAATCTAACTGCAATTTTTCTGACCTATATTCAGATTAGATTTCATTGTAAATAGACACTATAATGTACTTAAAAGTATGGTAAAGGTTTAACTATATGGTGAAAGCTAACATTACTTTACAAGTGATGACAAATAAAAGAATATAACGTAGATGAAATATTTTAAATTAATGTTAGGACTAAATAGTATATGGTTCTTCCTACTCCTTTTTGGAACATGCAATGATTTTTATTTTTTTCATTAAATGTACACGTTTGGACTGTCCAAGTATGGAGACTATATGTTGTGCTTTCTTAAATTTTAAAATGTTCAAAATAAAAGTAACTATAATATATGTTTAAAAGTAGGATTTTCTTCAGAGTGCTCATTGTAAACCACTTCAGGAGCATCAACATTTGTCATAAAACCGAAATATAAACTGATAGATTAATACAAGAATCTCATGCATTTCAGAACATGTTTGTAGAGATCAAATTATTTTGCTTGTTGCACTGGACATTATAATCTAAATAACTGCAGTGTTTTCGATTTGATAATTATTCCAACTCAAATTGCAGTTTTGTTTTAATTGTGCTATTTTTATGAGTAATAAGTAATAAGTACATTGTTGTTTGACCCCACAGTCCCATGAACAGCTGCAGGTTTATGGCGGACATAAGGACATGGTGATGTGTATGACCACCCACAAAAATATGGTAATTTCATCCCTACTCAGTAAATTAATACAGATATGTGATGTGTTCAGAACATATGCTGGAAGTGTATTTTGTTGGGTTTTGTGCTTTCAGATCTACACAGGCTGTTATGATGGCAGTGTGCAGGCCTTCAAACTCAACCTAATGCAGAACTATCGTTGTCAGGTAAGAATATAGAACTTTTTGCAATTTCTGCTGTAAACCATTGAAACTGAGACGAACATTAAGCTGGTTTTAACACATCAACAATAATAGAGACAGAGAAAGAGAGAGAGATAGAGATACTTTATTGATCCTGAGGAAACTGTTGCAGTCTTGCTGCAGCAACATTTTCACTGCGCTTCTCAGTCGCCTTTGTGTCTCAGTCAAAGGTTTCAGTGCAGTTTAACAGGAGGACTAGTCAGGTAAAGTCTACAGGTCCTGTGGAAGAGCCAAAAGTGTCACTCCTCTGTGTCCTACACATCATAGCAGTGTCCAGGGGAGAACCAGGTGAACACAACAGGAAGGCCTTGTTCTTACCACATATGGTGTAAAAAGCCTGTAGCATCTTTATAGCTAGCTCCTTAGATGTCCTCTTGTCTCCATGGATACAGGAAAAACAAACAGTTAATTTCACACAGTCCAACAGTTCCTAGAGTTCATTCCCTGAAAGTATTTTCTCTGAAGGTTTTCTGACACATTTGTTGCCACATATGATGTAAAAAATTTGTAGCATCTCAAATGTCCATCACTAGCTCCTCAGCTAACTAGCCTCCTGCACAGTCTTCATGGATACGTGAAAAATGAACAACTGATTTCACACAATCGAACAGTTCCTTACTTGTGTCCTTTGAAATGCATGTGCTGCACTGAAATCCCATGATGTGATGTTAAAAACTGAGCTAAAAAACCCCAAAGATTCAAAAACTGCTCAGTATGTGAGCCAGGTAGCCACAAAAGCAGCCAACCACTCCATTGCCATGGGAATCTAATAATTAAATGTTTTAAATAGTTTTGTGTGTCATTCTCTTGTATTGTAGTGGCATGGCTGCTCGATGGTCTTTGGGGTTTTGGATCACCTGGAGCACCATCTGTGCCATAACCACGCCAGCCAGAACCTGCAGACGCTGAGGTGCCGGTGGAAAAACTGTGAGGAGTTTTTCAGCAGTCGTATCAGCTCCAAAAAGGCGAGTCCTGTTTTTGAGATAGGAGATCAATAAAGTTCCATCTGTTGTAAACTTTTTGTTATACAGTTCTTGCCAATACAAGAACAGTTACAAAAGTAATCCCTCTTCTCTTGGGGCTGCTACAAAAAGCATGTGCCCTTTAGCACAGCCCATTTATATATTGACATCCGATGCCCTTAAAGGTTCATTGTGTAACTTTTCTGGTGGAGGGTCTGCCCTCCATTTTTCTCTGTGGAAATGTTATTGCTTTGTCTGGAATGTTTCACAGTATGGCATTAAACGGTCTATCATAATGGAGACCAAACCAGACCAAGTTACCGATCTGTGGAGCAGTCCTGCTCACAGTCAGAATGCCTGTTTCTCTAGGTATTTTTGAGCAACTGAATTGAACTGCAATTAAATAAATGTGAGGTAGAGCTGTTTAATGTCATACTGTGGAACATTCATAGAACACAGAAACAAGAAAGTGACAAACCCCCAACAGAAAAGTTACACCGAGTACTTTGGCAAGTTACCAGTTGTTATAGGACTCACTAAAACTTTTCCTCTGACTCTTTTTTGAAACTTTTTCTCTTGTGTTTTTAGTTGATGCTTTTGCACATGCAGAAACACGTGGCAGAGGAGTCTCAAGTGGAGCCTTGAAGCCGTAGGGATTGAAGTTTTCCTGACGCTCTTTGACCCTTTTACTCCTTTGTAAAACCTCCCATATTGGGATGGACCAATGCTAAGACCCACATCTCTTGGCTCGAGCCTGTAGAGTGGTGCATCATCTTTTATGTTCAATGTTGGAATCCAACCTTATAACAATAAAGACACGTGGGGCTGTGGGGAGGTCATTTTATACAATTTTAAATACGCTTTGCCCTCTTTTCTGTCTGACCACAGTAACACTGACCAAAATAAGACAAAATATTTGACTTTTGTAATTGAAGAAACTCTTGTGGAGCCGGTAATAGAGGGGTTAATATGCTTCCTGTTTCAACTAACCACCATTCAATAAGCTGCATTCTGATTGGTTGGCTAACTTAATGGCATGGGCTGGGAAATGTTTTTACTGTTGTGATGTTTAATATTGAGCAACATCTTTTAACATTATCTTATTTTTTGTTCTTTTAAATATTTAGTTGTTTTATGGGTGTCTTAATTCACCAGTTTTCAATTTAAATACAGATTCTAGTATCCTATTATTATTATCATCCTGTTAATCCTGGTTGGGTCTGGCAATGGCTTGTGACCCTCTATGGCTCAATGTCTGGTCACAGCTTACTTCTACTTACATTGAGGGAAATCTATTTTACAGACGCAGTAATAAGAAAAAAATGAATTATTTATGCATTTAAGACTACCCTACTAGTTTTTCCATTTACAGATTTAATTTTTTGCATTTGGTTTTTCCGTTTTATTTTTCAGTGTTTTACAAATTTAGGAATCATCTTATTTTTTTTTCTTTTTTTGTTTGTTTTTGTTTTATTTTATTTATTTTTCTCAGATTGTTTTGATCTCATCTGTTTTCCATAGACGTATTTTTTTCTTTTTGTTGTTGCTCATTGAGGGACATTAGTGCAGTGTTGTGTGTCGAAGTGGCCTGAGGTTGCCACATTGGAGAGTTTTTGCAGTTTGCTGTGAAACTGAACCAAGACGTTGTGAATGTGATTTTGAGTATAATTTTAGATCCGAGTGTGCGAGTTCTGTTTATTCTACAATAATTCCCCACTCGGAGATATGTACGTTTTATTTTTTATTTTTATTTTTATTTTTTTGAGAATTGAGCAGAAGGCACCTGATAGTTTATGAAAAAGGCATTTGGGGAGGTGTTTTTGAGAAGGATGAAAAGCATGAAGGAAAAGTAATAGAGAGACACCAATCAGGCATAACATTATAACCAGTAAATAACATACTGTGTGAATTACATTTTTTTTAGCTGTTAGAAGCCGTATAAAATGACAAGGCTTTGACAGTTCTCATCTGTTGTTAGGGTTAGAATGATCAGAGCATTTTGGAAAGTTCCCAGTCTATAAAGTTTATTGTCTCCATCCGTAGGAACCTGCAGAATTCCTGTGCAATTTGGAGCAGTAGGCTACCATAGTGCCTTCTCCTTATCTTGGAATAATTTCATGGCAAGGAGTACCTAGCTGGAAGATTGTAATAGTAAAACAAACTTATATTAAAAGTTGTACTAGATTAGAAGATTAAATAAACTACTATCTAGCCACAATTGCACTAAAATAATGCTTGATGATCTTTTTGTTGCGCCTAATCGGTGTATAACCCATGCCATACCTCACCCCACTAAAATATTACATTTATTAAGACATTGTTCTTTTCAATACCATTTTAACTGGTGCTCTTCTTTGCATATCTAGTTGTATTTTCTTGGTTTGCAGCACACATTTTCAACTTTTTGCATAGTTTTAAAACAAAGGAAAGCATACAGACCCTTTCTAACCCGGCAATCCCGAGTTTCTTCAAGATGTTATTCTGTTATAAAAGATGTAATCTGCTTTTTTTAAGAAATGTGCAGTTGAAAAGTTATTAAAATGTTCAAACATACAAACTGGCGTATTCTTTCTAAGCAACAGAGTCAAAACAGTACTATACATTTATTTATTGGAATATAATGGAGAACTCCATACACTAATTTGACCAAAGCCTTCACAGAAAATCACAAAATGCAACAGTCCAACCCAGTAGCCATTTTCAAATCTATATTTTCAGATCAAAACTTGAGCAACTATGCTCTTCATTCAGTCATAGCTGGGGTAAACTCCATCAGCGTAATCCAGTGAAATTTCTTTTAATAAAGATTTATTCAATTACTAATATAGCAGTAGGTTTATTTTTTAAATGGGTAGCATACTTTCTTATAACAAGATATTAAGTTTAAACTAGTCTGCAAAGTAACTGAAGCAGCACAGAGCTCCCTAGTTTATTCTGACACGCACTATTTCAATGCACTACTGTATATAAAAGTCTAGAAGAGTAATAATATGGATTGACCCTATGCAATTTCCCTTTCAGATTTGACCACAATGGATTTTAAGTTAGATCATTATATGTTTATTTGATTGACCAGTAGAGTAAAAAAAGTTGTTTTTGTCCATTTGTTTGTCCACAAGTTTATTAATAGTCCACCAGTAAGCCCAGTTCATTCCATACATGATTACTGCTCGGTGACAGAAATTAAGAGGTTGTTCTGTTTTAGATGCCTGAGAATTAACATCATACAACAGTGAATAGTTGTGCTTTAGACGATGATTACAACAGGCTGGAGAACTGAGGGACTGTGATGGAGCAGAAGCGGAAACAAACTGTTTGAGGTAAAACCCGGTCAGGAGCAGAGTGGACTCTTCAGGCGTACATGGTCAACTGGAGCCACTGGAGGAAAATACAGTCAGTTACAATGGGTAAAATATTTCATGGTTAAACTTGCACTATGTGAATTTTCTAGTGAGGCGTCTGTCACCAGCTTGTCTACATGGAGATACTACTGCTTTACTTTTACTGAGAATATTGTGGAACACTCTAGGCAAAGCAATAACATCACCATGGAGATGGCAAGTTGCAGACCCTCCACTACCATGTATAGAGCAATTCATTCATTTAGGCATCTCAAGTTTAGAGTTGTTGCTACTGATGGAAAAATATGTTGCAGGTTAATCGTTAGATGGTAATGAAGCTATATAATGGCAGTGGTCTCACCTCGAGGACACTGAGTCTGATGGTGCCGTCTCCGTCCTGATCGAAGGCCTGGAACGCCCCTGAGAAGAAAAACACCACACAGCAACTAAGAAGCAACAAGAACAAGATGACCCTTTCAAAATAAAACTATCAATAAAAATCATGTAGTAAAAACAGAGGATTGGCAAACCCATTCAAAATAAACCAAGATAACCAATAAAAATAAAAACAGCTGACCATAGTGACCAGATAGTGATCAAATTATGACAAAAGAGCTAAGATGCTCCTTTCAAAATAAAACTATTAAATAAAAATCATGTGGTGACAAAAAAGGCTACAGTATCCTTCAAAATAAAGTTAACTCCTTCAAAATAAATAAATAGTGCCCATGGTGACAAAATCAGTTAGTGACACAGCGGACAAGATGACCCTTTCAAAATAAAACTCTAACTTTTACCAATTAAAATTCATCCATGGGTTTCAGAATTATAAAAAATTAGGACTGCTGCCATAGTGATAAAACAAAATATTACTAGTATATATTTTAAATGGCAAAAGGTCTAAGTAATTTTCCTTGTGGATAAATAAAGTTTGTCTAAGTCCTCAGAAAGTTGCATATAAACTGAAACTCATGAATAATCCCAAAATTACCCATTCAAAATAAAACTAGGTACTTTGCTCCCAGGTGTTGGTGACTTACTGAACATGGCTTCCAGTCGGACCAGGCAGCTGATGAAACTGTCGAAATCGATGTTCATGTTCTCGTTAGCGTAGCGCATGGTGATGATGTGGTACAGTTGGTTATTAAGACGGAAGCCTGGGAGGGACACAAGACCCATGACTGCACAGTGACCACAACATTTGGTACAACATTGAGAGGATAAGTTTAACATCATAATATTAGAATTATTATTCACAGTTACAAAAGAAAAGGTATCATTGATATACATTATTTAAATGTTATATAAAAATATTATATATATATATATATATATATATATATATATATATATATATATATATATATATATATATATATATATATATATATATATAAAATTTCCTAAACTAAAATATGCTGAGTGTTGGCCAAAACAACTACTTCCCATTGACAAACGATATACTAGTACACAAATCTTCCAAAATAGAAAAGAACATAAAATGATTTTTACATTGGTCTGTACCTGCATCGTTGACAGCATTCCTCATCTCATAGCTGTTGATGCTCCCAGACTGGTCGGCATTGTAGTGCTTGAAGATTCCCTATAAAAGAAAAAAGAAAGAAAATAAAAAAGAAAGAAAATAAGTGAATATCAAATATGTGTTTAGAGTAAAAAAGATCAAACGTATATAGTGCTTTTTTACACTTGTAAAAGTGATAAGGGGTACAGACCAATGCAGGTACAGACCAATGTATATATGTTTACCTCTGTGTTGTAGGCATGGATATACAATGTTATAGAGTCCCACCTGCCACTGTTTGATCTTGTTCCACAGATGCCTGAACTCCTGGAGGTTCAGTCGCCCTGTTCCGTCCATCTGAAGGACAATTAAGGTCATCACAAAACCCACTAAATATACAGCATATAATCATAATGATGACATCTTGAATCTAGTTCTAGGTCCTACATAACACATTAAAATATCTATATAAAGCACTATATCTATATCTATATCTATATCTATATCTATATCTATATCTATATCTATATCTATATCTATATAAAAGCACTGGTGTTTTAAAGGTTAAGATTATTATGTCCAATGGTGGATGTCTGTTTGGGCTTAGGTTACTCTGTTGTCTTTTTTTTCTGTGACAAGAAAGGATTATCTTATTTTATCTTAAAATACACTTTATAGTTTTTATACAATGGATACGTCCATTAGCGCGATCATGCTCCTGCAGCTCTCCAGACTGAAGCCCTCTGTGTTCATGTCTCTGTCTAGAAACACCAAAGAAAGATACTATCAATAGAGCATACAAACCCAACGTAGTTAATAAGGCAAAAGGGTACAAATTAATATCTCTATTTTTTGGACTACCTCGATAAGATGATAGAATTTTTTTGGGACCCCCAAGAGAAAAGTGCCGATTCATGTCTTTAAATTTGTTAATTAAGGTTCATACAAAGGGGTGTAAAATTACTCACAAAAGAAATATGACTTTTACATCACAACTTTATTTCATCTAATAATACTCTTTTTGCAGTATTTTTTAGATGCTTTTGCTGTTACAATGATCAAATTAAAATTTTCCATATCCTTAAAACAACATTCAAAATTGATAGTTTCATATATTGTCCACTTCTAAAAGGGCATTCACTTACACTACAGTTTCAATTTACAATTTCAGACTTACGTTTGGTGATGACTCTGTTGAGGACATTTTGCAGTTCGTTGGCCGTTATCTCCATCTCCTGTGAGGACGATGAAGGGACAGATATGTAAACTAATGCATGTTTATATATTACAGCTCATAATGTCATATCATGTGATTGTCAGTTACTTGTGGCTTTTGTCCATTTAAAATACAGGCTCTAATATAATGACTACACTCACATCACCGGCTATTTCTTGAAAAATAGACCTGAACTGCTGGTCCTCTTCACTCTCTTCCCCCGCCGAAGCTGGAGCAGGCTACAATATGAACACAGTTAGTTATACCAACCATACCAATGTGTTACAAATACATTTGTAATAACTACATTATTTATAGCATTAATAACACATGAAGTAATACTTAAATCACACAAACAAATAATTTATTAAGAATTATTCATGCTTAGTAACTACTTAATTAAGGGGTTAGGGTAGTAATTAACCTTGGATCATTCTTAATAATTCTTTGTAATGGATATAGATTCAAATATTCAAAAAAGCATAGCGGGATCCTTAAGTGACCGTGATGCTGTTTGACAAACATGGTATACATTTTACCATTTTTCATCTTGGAAACTTTGTACAAAAATAAACCAAGTGCAACATTTTTTAACTACTCACCACGGGATGGTCAGCCTCGATCCTGTTCTCTATCTCCCTGAATGAAGATGGACAAACAGTGGTCACCAATATCATAACTTTACATTACAAACTATTCTACTGCACAGTTAATTTATTGCAGCTAATGCTACTTCTTAAGATATGACAAGTTAAAAGCTTAAAAACAGAATGTGTAAAAAACAAGTTCCATTTTGTAGCCTTGGACATCCACTCTCTGGCTCCTCAAAGACCCAGGTCCAGACCAGGCCCAGACCAGGTCCAGTCCAGGCTGTCCTGATTTGAGGCAGCAGCAGAGTGCAGTATAGAGCTGTATGTTACCGCTGAACGACCAAATCTGAAGTTTCTTGTCCTAAAAAAGATTCCATAACAGCTTCGAACTGGGCCCGAGTTCGTCCAATTCTACAAATCAAATCTTTGTTAAAAAGGTCTGTTTTTGGTAATACAAGTCCCACCTGACGAAGATATCCCCCATCCCACACCCCCATGGACATGGCAATTAAAAACATTGAAAATATACACAGACAAACAAATATACCCCATAGCAACTACAACTGACTAGGAACTGAACTTTTTTTTTCAACTCTAAGATGTTGAGTTATTTAATTACACAGAAGTGATTGTTGAGATGAAGAAGTGAAGATTCTCTGATATGTCCTTTTTAACATTGTGATACATTTTGTCCCCTACCTTCCAACTGTCGTTACAACATAATCAAATTCTAGATTAAAATACTTAAAATATATTTTAAAAAGGTACTTTGTAACTTTTCTTGTGGGGGTCTTTCACCTACTAGTTGTCATGGAGATGTTAGTGCTTTGCCTAGAATGCTCCAGAGTATGGCTTAAAAATATCTATTTTGCATTTATTCAATTACAGGCGTTTTAACTGGTGTCAGGCCCTTCACCAGAAAAGTTAAACAGTGCAGTTTCTTCAGTCAAATACTATCTTACACCAGCTCTTGTAAAAGAATAAATATATGGCAAATATGACCTTTGCCCTTTCACCCCTCATCCTCAAACTCACTCTGAAGTGTTCCTTTTTTCAGAGAAGACGCGGAGGATGAACTCCCCCTCCTGGTGTGGTTCGTAGGTTGATGGTACGATCACGTATTCTCCAGGACTCAGGCGGAAACGCTGCGTCACCTCTCTCAGATTTATGAAGGACTTACAGCGAGCCTTGGACTGGTTCAACAGGAAAAAGTCCTTCTGCATGTGCTGCTTATTCCCGTGCATCTGAAATCAGGTAAAAAAAAATGTTTGAGGAGTTCTTAGCAAAACAAAAATAATTAAAACAAACCAGTGAGATGAAATTGACTTGTAACCCTTGGAAGCTTGTCAGTTGGACAGGGGCTTACCTCCTTTGGCACCTGTTGACAGAGAGGCCCAAAAGCACAAGTTAGTCAATGTGACATAAATAGATAGATACTTTATTGATCCTGAAGGAAATTCAGTTTTCAGCAGCAACAATGAAACATAATAATAATAATAATAATAATAATAATAATAATAATAATACAGCAGTCATTTTTCATAATAATAATAGTAATAAAATACAATTTCTGAACCTAAATGTTATCAGGCTCATCATTACTGAAATAACCTATAACATTTTTCAATTATCATTAATTTTGTTTCATTCATAATTTTGTTAGAAAGAGTAACATACTTTACTTTATTATATAAGTAGATACATTTCTTTCTGGAGAATTTATACTACAGTTTTTTGACATATTATTCCGAATTGATCATTTTCAACATTTATTTTTATTTGTTGAAGAATCCCTTCCAAAATAAAAGCATATAAGAAGTCCATGCATCACAACCCACCTCATATATGGAGAACCCAATGGTGAACAGATTGGCTCCCATCTTTCTCTCTTTCCTCCTGTTCTTCTGCATCAGAGACACCACAAACGTGCAGCCGACCTCGCCCTCCTCAGAGTCGTCGTCCTCCTCCAGGAGACGCAGGCGGTACTGAGGGTTGGTCCAGAACGTGTCTGTGGAAGGGACCCAAATTTGAAACACATGTCATTCTTGTATTAGTTTACTTAAAGGTGCACTGTGTAACTATTCTGCTTGACTCTATGTAGATTTTTTTTTTTTTCCTGGAATGTTCTACAGTATGGCATTTAATTTAACAATCTCCATGGAGACAAGCAGCCACATCACCAAGCCAAGTTACAGGTCAGATCTGTGGAGAAGTGGGCCTGCTCACAGTAATAATGCATGTTCTTATGGTAGCTTTGAGAAATAAGAACTCCTATAATTGAATAAATGCAAGATATATTTGTTTAATACAGTAGAACATCCCAGGTAAAGTAATAACATTATCATGGAGACAAGCAGATGGCAAACACTCTACCAGAAAAGTTACACAGTGCACCTTTAAGTAGATCAAAATGAATAAATTAGGAGTCAGTCAAATTAAGCCTTGAATAGTGGGATCTGGTCAAAGCATCATATGTTTAAACGGCACTAACTATCAGGAACATGACAGATAGTAACATTAGGCATTTCCGCACTGTAGCAAACACTGGCCACTGACGTTCCATGGGATATGAATATATCCATTATCCAAACCCAATCCAAGAGCACTGAGAAGAGTTCCTCATGATCACCTGGGTAGTTCCTGCAGCCTCCAGCGGAGCAGCCTCTGACCCAGCGGCCCTCGTTCACAGACACTGTCCATTTGTGGATCTTATCGACCTCCAGAGCGTCAGGGGTCAAGTTACAGATCTCAATCTTTGTGTAATTCTTCTTAAAGTCCTCAAATGACATCCTGAAAATAAAATCAAAACTAATAAATACATTTTGACATTAAAGTCCGTATTACACAAAACCGACTCTTGTGAGCTTTAAGCCATGTTAGAATGCTGCTACCTTGTCAAAAACAGTTATGTATTTCATTCACACATGTATGAGTAACCCTTTATTATTAGTCTGTCTACATCTCCAAAGCTCAAAATGCTCTGTATCACCTTCTGATGTCAGGACCTGGTAGTTTTCAAGTTAACAGCTACACCAAATGATTCTAGTGAAGGCGTATGGAGTTTAAAAACACAGTGGAGCACTTCCTGTATTACCACATGACAACTCCAGGTATGTTTTTGATGAGGAAACAACTTAATAACTTAGATAATAAAATAGCGTAATATAGGCCCTTTAAATGAAAAGGTATTTTGCCACTCACCAGAACTCCCCATCCTCTGCATTCTGGTGCTGTAGCTTCTCCTTTTCAGCTTTAGGCAATGTGGCCCACTCCTTAGAGCTGAGAATGACAACGTAATAATAATAATGGCAATAATGATTGATTTAACATATTCAAATAAATGTAATTAATATTGTGTTAATTTTCGTACTTGTCACTCCAGGGCCCGTTCCACTCCACTTGACCCCAGGGATTTCTGAGCCTCACTAAACGGACTTTAGACTCCTTGTTCTGAGATGGTCTACACTGCAAACATGTATTACTCAAATATATGACTAAATATATGACTTATTTTTGTCTTATTATTTACGGTTATTTGTTTTTCTAACAATTAATTTTCTATACTCACATTTTTGGTGTAACTGATTCACTTTTTATTGCAACTTAAAATAATCATAACTCTTACCTCCTCCACAGCAGTGACAGAGTAGGCGTGACCCTTTACTAGGCCAGTCACTGTACGGGTCTCAAACCGGGCAGGAACCAGGGACTGAAATATAAAATATATAGTGAATAAATTAATATACAAACATTAGGAAAAGGACAAAAAGTTACGTATGTTGTCTGACTCCAAAGCTCAGTGTGATGGGCAGGGAGGGTCTACTATAATTGTGTAAGTGTCTAATGTGTAAGTGTTTTTGTGTTAATTCGTGGGATGTCACTGTAATTGTTTACATGTTTAATATGTTTTGAAATGTAATAAATATTAAAATTATATAATAAAATATTGTCTGCCTCACATCGATGGAGCAGCCCATCAGAGACCCCCGCTCCAAAGCCTTCTTCATGATCTTGTACAGCTCTTTTGGCGCTTCCTTCATCTCATAAAACTCAGTGACTCCTCCAGTGAAGTCTTCCATGGCTTCAGTTGTGTTCCCACCCTTCAGAGCCTCGTAGGACCCATGCAGCCTGGACAGAGGGCGAGGGTCAGAGGGCAAAGGTCAAAGTGGTTTTATGCAATTGTAGAGACTGTACTATATTGCCATAATGTTTATAAATGGGTTTCAGAATGATGAAATGTTAGGACTGTTGCTATAGGAATTAACAATACAAAACTTGGACTTAACTTGGACTTAAACTTGGTTCTACTCTGAATGGTTGAGTGAGGGTAAGATGGTGGATACAGCTTACATAAAATAAACATTAACAAATGATCTATGTTTCTATAACTGACTTGGCATAGGCCTTCTCCAGCAAGGCGCTCCAAAACTCGTTCCTCTCGGCCGATTTGGTGAAGACCAGCTGGTTGTTGACAGTTGGGATCCTGTCATCAATAACAACGTCCACCCAGTCGCCATAGCGCCAGAACTACAGAAGACATAAGGACAGAAGGATGTTTCTTGAAAATGCACTACACACTCATACTGCTAAATGATTACAGTAAAGGGTCTAAACCTGGAAGTGGAAGATTCCGGCGTAGTTCTCTGAGTAACTTTGCTCATGAGGGACCACACGATACAGGAGTTTCTCATTTAGGGTCAGACAAGCAATGGCAGCCAACAGCCAGCAGTCACCTGCACACAGAGTTATTTATGTATTTAGGTCTTACAGAGACACTGGAGGCAAGGAGGGTGAAGTGTCTTGCCCGAGGACACAGTGGCATTATGAACTGCAGGGAAAGTGCTGTTTATACTTAAACACATTTATATATCAACCCAAATATTGACATGGATAAGGACCTGGCTAAGTGCTAACTGAGGTGTGTTTTGAGAGTCAGGTGTATGTGTAAGCTTTTTACCAGTGGGACCAGTTACATAAACGTTTGTCCCTCTGACCCCTTTATTTGGGGCCAGTTGAGGACAACAATGAGAAATGCTGCTTGTTGGATTCCTCTCTCATAGACTAAGCACAATGTAGGAGGCCGCAACGAGCTCAAAGGCACGTGAGCAGGGGAGATGTATGGAGTATTCAGCTAAACTTGAACTAACAATAAACAAATTGAACTAATACTATTGGTAAATGTTGTAGTGCTGTAACTATATTAAAGGTCTCAACACAAACATTCGGTCAAATGTGCACATTAAGTACAAATGCACCGTTAATGTGTTGACAACAGTATGACAGTAATCAGAGGCAAATGCCATTGCCATAAAGGACTTACCCAGATCTCCTTGGCAGATGTCAGTCCTGCTGGCTCCTCCAACAATGAACTGAGGGTTGTCACAGATTTCCTACAAAAGTAAAAAATGATTTTAGAAAACATATTATACAGATAAGATAAAATTGAAACACACATTTCATTATTTAATCAAAGCATTCATTTGGATTGTTACGTTATTTTGGCCTTACCACATGTTTAACATTAACAATACAAAAGACATAACGGTGTCTCCAGGTAATATTAAACAGACAAATATCATCTTCTAACTCCAAACACCACATTACCACACCGCTGTCTTTGTGTTTGTTTTAAATGTGTACTCCTGTGGAGGAGGGCATGCCACATCGTCTACTTTCTCCAATTAACTATCCACAGTATGGCACTTATCTGAGGAGCAGATAACGCCACTATGCCAAGTTACAGGTTAGATCTGTGGAGAGGCAATCCCCACAGTAAGAATTAATATTTTTTCCAAGGTATTTTTGACCAATAAAAACAAATATATTTAAATAATGTGAGATAAATAAATTTTTTAGGCAAAGCAATATCATCTCCATGAAGACAAGCAGGCTGCGTATCCTCCTCCAGAAAAGTTACATAGTGCACCTTTAATGTCTATAAACTCAACTCCCTAAATGAACCTTGTACCTTGGGCCGTTTCCAGACGATGTTCTTGACTTTGGTGGATTTGTGTCCGAGCTCCTTAAAGCCCAAAGACTCGACTGTGGCCTGGAAAGAGTCATCCTCAAACAGGGCCTTTCTCTGGAGGCACTCTTGTCTCAGGGTGGTGTAGTCCTGTCCATTAAACCTCAGGGGCTTGTTCAGAGACCCTTCCCCATCCCGCCTCTCCCTCTCTCGGATCAGGCGGTCGCAAAAGAACCCGGACGGCATATAGGGCATCTTGTCGCCGTTCAATATTTTGACTTTTGCAGTTTGTACTAAAGTCATACAAGCCTAAAAACCTGGCATAAATCCAAACAGCTATTTTCTGATTGGCTGTTTCCTTTGTGTGAGCTCACCCCTCCCTCTTCGTCACAAAATTGCTCTAAAATTCACGTCAGTTCACCTCTGCATTGCCACACGCACACAGGAGCTAGCCCTGAACACGTTGGCTTCTCATTGGGCGATAGGAGAGTATAGTGCCATCATTGTTGGGTGACACAAAAGCCAATGGGCATGTAAAGAGTAGTTAGTGTATGACTTACCTCAGCAGAAGTCATTCATGCCATTTAAACCTATTGTGTTTGGACAACAGCCGCCTCAGCACAACCACAACTGGTACAACTATATTACATTATTATTATTATCATTATTATTATTATTATTATCCCATCTATTTTCCATCTATTTGCACAGCTTGTATTTCAGGTTCACATATATGGTTCACGTTCCTATATCCTATATCGGTACCGTGCAGTAATTGTGAAACTATGAAGATACCCTCGGATAAAATATGTATAATCCAGAATTAAAAACACATTTAATTAAACAATTACATATAATAGCGTACAAACAAGATGCAGCATAGGTCAAATGTTGATTTAACAAAATCATTCATATGGACAATAATAAAGAAAGTCACCATCAACTTAACTGACCTTAAATTTAACATCCAAGCTCAAACAGTAACACACATACTTCATTAAATAGCATTTAGCTCAGTCTATCCTATTTTAATTAAACCTGTATTTCAGTCATTTTAAAAACAATATTATTTTAGGACATATGTCAGTTGATGATAAAAAGTCCATAGTTTGATAAAAATACTACAAACATGCAAAATACCTGCTTTACACCTATTTCAGGCAGGTAGGATTAGCAGTTCAAAAACATGATCACAGTTCCTTCTAGTATCAGTGACAAAAGCTAATGTTCAGTCTAGATGGTTCCCTTTGTGCCACTCTCAAGGGGTTAACCATTTTGGAAAAGGTCAGGTCACTCACAAGAGACAATACTACACACTAAACACTGCTAAAATATAAAAAAAATAATTAACAGTGTAGTTTGATACATTTTTACATACATTTTTCAAGTTGATATTTTTGTAAGTAACACATCAGTGTGGACCTATCTGTATGTCCCAGTCTTTCACCACTTTGAGGTTCAGGTTGTCCAGGGTCAAAATACAGTGGCTCTCATCAAATTCAAATGCATGTCTCTCTTCAACACCTGAGACAGAAAAAGGTACAATTATTAAGTATAAGCCTTCAAAATTCAGACAATGTATTGTTTCAAACCAAGTTGGTATTTTGGTACAATATATTCAGCAGGGCTGGGAGATATGCATATTCAGGCTGAGTTCATCTCTCAAACGGAAAATACTGTGTTCCACCTTGTCTTGTGGTGTTTCACTGGTTTTTACACTCCATACGCCTTCACTAGAATCATTTGGATGATTTCAGCCCTGGAATTGCCAGTCTCTACTGAACTAAAGGTAAAGGGCAGCTGTTAACTTGAAAACTACCACTACATGACATTACAAGGTGGAACAATAATAATAAAGGGTTACTCAAACATGTGTGAATGAAACAAAACACAGCTCCAGATATGTTTTTGAAGAGGTAACAATATTATAAAATTATAATATTTTTCATAATGTAGAACCTTTAAAACACGGCTTTCAATTTTAATTCAAGAACAAAAACAACACATGCTTTTGATCAGTAGCATTTAAAACAAGGGATAGTCAAATGTATTCCAAACTGTATACTATACGCTAGTGGTAAACCTTACCTGAGACATGCACAACCACAGTAGATGGTTTTCTCTTCAGGCCTATGACAGTAATTGACTTTATAACTGTGTCAGAGACAAATGATCCTTCTTCACTAAAAGAGCTGAAAAAGACAAATACATTAAAAGCTAAACAAACATTATTTTGTCAGACTATGGGAAAAATGAGAGGGGGTTTGTCTCACCGGGAGCAGAGTTGACCAGAGTCCATCTTGAACCTGCGTAGACAGAAGGCCTTTGTGTCATGGTACCTATATGAAAAACCATCGTCCAGATACAGATTTCCTTCAGCAAATTCCTGTTTTAAAAATAAAACACAATTAGAGCTTAAGAATAATTTCAATATTTATGTTTTGGGCCCATTTTCATTCTCTCTCTCTGTTTTTTCACTGGGTATGAGTTGTGTGGTCTTCCAGTAAGACCACAGTAAGACTATTTACACTGTATTTACACTATTGTACTAATGTACTATTTACACTGTACATTAAGCACCTTTAATTCAGTAGTTGCTTTTTATTTTACTGTTTTAATTATCACTATTTTTGCTGTACCAGTTCAAAAAAGTTTTTTACACACTGATGCAACTCACCTGAGAGTTTAGAGCCACAGTCAAGGAGAGAGGTAATTTCTGGAAGTCTTCTGAACATGAGCCACTGCCTGTGGCTCTACAAATAATAGTCCCTCCACGCTGATACACAGGAACCTACACAAGAAACAAAGAAAAGTAAAATTACACAGTGCCACCTGCTTGTATCCATGGAGATGTTATTATTTTGTCTGGTATGTCCTGGTATGGCACTAAACTTATCCATATGCAAACTCATCCACCTTGCATTTACTCAATAAAATGGGTTTTTACAGATCCAAAAAGTCGCATTCTTACTATGAGTGGCCTCGCCTTTCCACAAATCTGACATGTAACTTTGCCCTGTGGTGTCACGTACTGTTTCAGTAGAGATAAATAAGATAAATAAGTGTAATGCCATACTGTGTGGAACATCCCAGGCAACATCTCCATGGAGAGAAGCAGATGACAGACCCTCCTCCAGAAAAGTTACACAGTGCACCTTTAATGCCTACTCTTCTCTACTGTCACTAGTGTACAATGAATATACATACAGTATCCATGGTGACAGGTAGTTTAACAGTCCTGCCTCCTTTGTGCACCTTCAGTGATTGGACATCATACCAGATCTGAAACCAAAGTTATGGTTAATAATTTTCCTTCTTTTTATATACACAGTTAAGACAAGACAACAATATATATTTACTTCTTCAGAACTAGGCAGCAGGACTTGGACTTGTTGGACACCAGGGTCAGTGATGGGACAGGCCAAGAGAGCGCCACCTGCAGGAGAGACAGTGAAGATGTGAAAAAGCTAAATAAAACATACATTATATCAGTATAATCCATTATGTTAAATTACCAATCATGTATTCATTGTCCACAGTGAAGGTGTCCTCCTCTGTTGGGAACTCCACCCAAAGAGGTCTGTGACAGATTAAATGAATTAATCACAATTCATAAAACTAAATAATGCATTTACAAGAAATGTATTATAATACATACAGACATAGACACATACATTTTATACTAGACAAATACAGAGAATTCCAATAAAAAATATGTGAATGCAAAGTAAGACTGACCTGAGCGGAGGTTGTCCTACTGTGTGAGCCCAGTAAAACAATGTGTACCAATATGGTAGGAGTTGATATCTGTGAAAAAAAAAAAACAGAGAACATTAATATATTTACATAAATCAGCGTAAATGTACTTTTTACCCAAGTGCATATGTGGTTTATTTAAAGGGCCCTTATTACACTATTTTCTGATCTATTTTAATAATGTTGTTTCCTCATCACAAACAGTCCTGGAGTCATGAAACACTCTGTTTCACCTTGTGATGTCATGTAGTAATACAGGAAGTGCCACTGTGTTTTTGAACTCCATACACTTTCACCAGAATCATTTGGATGATTTCAGCCCTGAAATACTACCGCATCATGACATCACAGGGTGGAACAGAGCGTTTTGAGCTTTGGAGATAAATGATATAGGGTTAGGTATAATATAATATATAAAGGGTTGCTCAAACGTGTGTGAATGAAACAAAACAGGTATATTTTTCGATGAGACAACAGCATTATAACATGGCTTAATTCTCCCAAGAGTCAATTTTGCATAATATAGGACCTTTAATTCCCCTCTAATACTAAAAGTATGAAAATTTAAAGCAGCAGACAAAATAAATGTGATCAGGACCTCTGCTGGATAATGTTGCGAATTGCAGCAGTAACTTCTTCCCCAAACAGCCAGGGCTCACGGCGCTTTGTCTCTTTGGCAGAATGTCCTCGGAAAAACGGGGTGAGTGCTCCGGCCTGGTACCATCGCACCAGTAACTCAGGGTCTGGATCCTGCACAAACCCACCCACATCCGCTGAAAAAAAAGTTAAAATTTCTTCATAAAAATAATTGCCAGTGGGGGATAGAAAAACAGAATATTGAAAATGTTTTGGGAAATGCTAAATTTGAATACCAAGTACTTTATAGAAAAAAATAAAAGGTTGCAAAACAGCTGATTAAAATATGAAAACGGAAACTTGTAGTGTAATATTTCAAATAAGGGCATGAAGTTAAATTTCATTCTCCATTTGCTTCTGTGTTATACTTCAAATAAGACATTTAGATAGTTTCAGGATAGATTTGTTCAGGACAGATTTAGAGGATGCTAAAAAACAAATTAGTGAAGGACAACGTGCAAAAATTATAGTTATTTACCTCCACAAAATGCAATGCCTGCCACACTAAGGGACAATACCATTGGGATTGAGATCTTCAGATAATCCCATGTAGCCACATTGTCCCCTGTCCATACTGCACCTGGAATCATAGTTTGAGTTTAGGAAATACTGACTTCTGTTTTCTTCCAATTGCTTATAAAATAATGAAAAACAACTACAAACCAAATCTCTGTGAACCAGCAAAGAAGGAGCGTGTCAGCACAAATGGCCTATCCCTGAAAACATTGATCCGTCCTGCCGACGTCGGCGTTGCCGACGTATAATCTTAGACGTCAAGCCGACGTCTACACGACGTCGTGCAGCCAACGAACATTACGCAACGTCGAACCGACGTTGTTTGAAGTTCGCGATTTTTCGGTATTCCGTCATATCTGACACAGGTTAACGACGTTGGCGCGACCGTCGAGCCGACGTTTGTAATGACAATTCGTTTCAATAGAGCTCCGGGAGATGACGTCACGCTATCCCAGCATGCACCACCGGGCGCCATCTTGGCAGGAATTATTGTAAACAAACTAACTAACTAGCCTACAAAACTTCCAGCTTACAACGATGGTAGACTCATGCTGTGCCCCTGGATGTACAAACCACCGAGGACAAGTTAAAGATAAAGCCTTTTATCGCATTCCCAAAGATCCAGCTCGGAGGGGAAAATGGATTTCTGCGATAAAACGGGCAAGAAGCGCGCTGAAGAAAACCGAGCGTTGGAACCCGTCACCTAATGGATTTCGCTTGTGCAGTGACCATTTCATATCAGGTAATTTCACGTAAACATTATACATTTCATATTATCTTAAATGGTGCTGATAGTTATTGTTTTGGACAATAAATATCACCGACTAAACTGGGTGGATTGTATTTCAGTCGGACAAGCCGAAACGTCCTCAACCTAATCTACCAACCCAGTCTAGTTGGCGATATAAACCTCACTACGGTGGTTAATGTCCAGACCTAAAAACGTATTAGCTAATGGATTGCATTCATGTGACATCACAACATTTTAAACTGCCTGTATCATTGAATAGTGAATATTTTTTCTCAGTGTAATCTTAGTGGTTTCTTTACTTAACGTTACTTATTTTGTGTCCTAGGTAAAAAGAGTGACAACCCGCTTTCACCTGACTACATCCCATCGGTTTTCAAGTATGTGCCGTCACCCGTGAAAAGTGCTAGATTACTCACTGAATATTGACTAATTATCCATTTTCCAACTGGATCTTGTCCCACGTGGTTTATCGGCTTGTATTTGAAATTCACTTTAGATATATTGTCTAAGATTTGGGTTCGTAATTTTGGTTGTTATTTTGTTAGTAATTCCATCCAGTGCTGGCACACGCACGGTGTATGCATAGTTAGGGTGTGTTTAGTTGATAAAAGTATGAAAATATGCTATGTTTTGGTGCTATGATTTCTCATGATTGTTCAGGTATGTTTTGACATGTTGGTAGTATTTTATTTTTACATTCAGAAGTTGATCTCATTATATTTATTTCCATCTACTTATATAGGTACACAGAAACTTGTAGTGCATTTTAATGCATTTGAAATGTAGTTAACTTTTTCTGTTGTAAATCAGCCTTCAGCAATATATTTTGGTAACATTTTTTGTACATTGTAATTAAGAACCACCCTTGAACATTATATTTTGATAATATGTGTGTACATGAATTCAAGTATTATCAATAAATGTTGCAATACTGCAACAAAACCTACATGCACTGTTCACTTGTGATTACTTTCCATAAAGTATGCAATTTAGTAGTACAATATATACAGTATATAAAAAGCCTAATTAATAGTTGGGTAGACGTTGGGCCAACGTCTATCCAACCGTCTTTTGATGACGTTGGCCCAACCACTTGCCAATGAGCAAAATGACGTCGGCCCAACGTCAACTGCTAACGTTGGCCCAACGTATACACATACGTTGGCCCAACGTCCACACATACGTTGGCCCGACGTAGGGCCAACGTCTGAAACTGACCTATTGAATGTTGGCAAGGCGTTGGACCAACGTCTAGCCAACCGTCTTTTGATGACGTTGGCCCAACCACTTGCCAATGAGCAAAATGACGTCGGCCCAACGTCAACTGCCAACGTTGGCCCAACGTATACACATACGTTGGCCCAACGTTGGCATGACGTCGTCATGTTATCAGGGATGTTGTCCACCAGAGCGAGTTAACAGGCCTTCAGCAGTAGCCATTTGCTAAAAAAAACACACACACACACACACACTTATTATTAAAAGTTTAAATGTACACTGTGTAACTTTCTTGTTGGAGACGCTACCTGCTTGTCTCCATGGAAATGCTATTGTTTTGCCTTAAATGTTCCACAGAATCAAAAGAATTAAAGTTGTCTATCTCCATGGAAACAAGCAAGTGATAACACCAGGTCAAAGTTAAAGGTCAATGGAGAGACGAGCCCTCTCACAAGAACGCATGTTTACAAAGCTCAAAATGATCTGTTCCACCTTGATGATGACAAAAGTAGTAGTAGTTTTCAAATTAACAGCTACCTTTTACCTTTAGTTCAATAGATATTAGCAATTCCAGGTCTGAAATTATCCTAATGATTCTACTGAATGAGTACGGAGTTTAAAAACACAGTGGAGCAATTCCTGTATTATTGCATGACATCACAATGTGGAACAGTGTTTTCTCTTTGAAAGAATAACACACCCTAAATATGCAAGGTTTATGTGTTTAACATGTGAGAATGAAACAACACTATAACATACATTAGAAAATTGTGTAATATGGACGCTTTAAGTAAAAACACTCTTCATGTCTCACATGAACAATGTAAAAGAATGAGCCTTACCTGATAGAAAAAGAATGAGCCTTACCTGATAGAAAAAGAATGAGCCTTACCTGATAGAAAAAGAATGAGCCTTACCTGATAGAAAAAGAATGAGCCTTACCTGATAGAAAAAGAATGAGCCTTACCTGATAGAAAAAGAATGAGCCTTACCTGATAGAAGCCGTACAGGTTGTGCAGGTCTCTGTGCTCCCAGCCTCCAGAGTGCACTGCGTCCTTGGGCATCGTCTGCTCAGCTCCATCAAACACAGACGGTTCATTCATATCATTCCACACAAACAACGAGGATGTTGAACCCTAAGTTTAAAATTATATTATTGTAACTGTAAAAAAAATCGACAATTGTGTTTATTTTGACTTATATTAGCGCTCAAGTCTTACCTTATAGTTACTGAGAGAAAAGCATCTGGAGTACCACGCTCGTGTGGCTGGGCTAGTGAAATCCAAGAAACAGGATTCACCTAGTAGTTGAATTTAACACATCAAATTAATTTAAAGGGCCTATATCATGCTATTTTCTGATCTATGTTATAATGTTGTTTCCTCATCACAAACATACCTGGAGTTGTGTTTTGTTTCATTCACACATGTTTAACACACAGATTTAGGCTGAGTTCTTCTCTCAAACAGAAGACACTCTGTTTCACCTTGTGATGTCATATGGTAATACAGGAAGTGCTCTGCAATACACCTACAATCATGATTAGATTTGGATTTCAGCTCTGGAATTGCATTTTGAGCTTTGGAGATATAAACAGACTAATAAAGATAACTCAAACATGTGTGAATGAAACAAAACACAACTCCAGGTCTGTTTTTGAGGAGGTAACAGCATTATAATATGGCTTAAATCCATATTTTGCGTAATATAGGACCTTTAATTACATCTGTTACCATACAATGAGATAAATTTAAATTACCCGGCCAGCAGGACCCCTTGAAAATCTGCCCCTCTCTGTCTTTGACAAAATGTCCACTGTCACGAGCTTCAAGGAATAGCGACCAATCAGGGTCCAGTTTGATGTGAGGGTCACTTATAACGACCAGCTGAAAATGTAAGTATATATATTTATATATAATTACATCTTGAAATAGAATAAATGAAAGCAGTAATTCCCAAACTACCATCCACCATTTTTACTGTGATATGACAAAACAGTTAAAACAAAACAGAGGGACTAAATAAGATCGACACATTACAACAGCTCAACTTTTAATAGGCTATACCACATTCCAACACACCTTCCTCTTCTTCTTCTGTAGGTGGCGCTGTAGCTCTGTAGGTCTGGGGAAATATACAGGGTCCCAGGTGAAGTAGCGTTTCCCATTTGTGTGTTCAATGTCCAACCAAATAACGTCGTATGGAATTTTATGGAGGTCAAATCCAGCGTCTACAGCTTTAACATCAGCCTCGTCGTCGTAATTCCAGCGACACTGGTGATACCCCAGAGCAAACAGAGGGGGCAGCGACTGGTACCCTGAAAGACAGTAGGGCTGTAGATGATTGAAGAAAATCTTGTTAAAATAAAGACATGTCCTACCTTAGTCAACTAAAAAGGCAGCATGAGAGCAAAACCTCTCAAAACTATTACATATTTCTGTGTATCTGATCCAAACTAAACTCATCAGAATAACAACTGCTCAGGAGTTCGTACAAAAACATTTTATGCAGAAAACGTACTTGGAAACAGTTTATTTGTATGAAGACATATTAAACTTAAATCTACCAAATAATAACAAATCTTTAGCTAACTCACTCTCATTGATGTCTTCTTTCTGCTGTTGTCTTATGTAAATCCTTATAATCTAAATATAGACTAAAACTAAGACACCATTAGCCTATTAGTCGACTAAACAACTAAAGGTCTACAGCCCTAAAAGAGATATGTCTTGGAATACCGTGGCTCAACAATATGTGCCCGTTAAATTTATTTGGTAAATAACTTGAATACAAACCTGTTAGCTGAGCATACTGTGAAAAGACTTGTTTAGGTTGAGGCCCGAGTAGAATCCTGCAGTCGATGACCCCACTCTCAGAGAGCCAGTGGAGGTCTGTGTGGGGCTGAGTGCGCCTCCTTTTCACTGGAGGGGTCAAGTCGTCCTGGAAAGAAGAAGAAATACAATTTAGTTTTAATCGCTGCAGCAAAAACTCTGTGTATCCACATGTTTATTTGAGTTCCACAGTTTAAAAAAACAAAAACAGAGCAGAATGAAAGTAAAACAGTGAGAAGTAAAATATAAAACGTAAAAAATATTTTAACTCTGTGTTCCTCTGTGTTAAACTTACCTTATCAGTCACACTGTAGTAAACATTTACAAATGTTTCTGAAGCATTCAGCCAAAAAGCCCCCATCGTCCTGTTTGAGGAGTGGGCCAGCACAAAGGGGACAGAGCCGTAAAGGCCAAGAGGAGAGTTCAGGTCATACGCAAAGACGTCCAGGTTATACAGCCGGTAAGGTTCACTGTCTCTGAAATTGGAGTATTTAATGAGGCACAAACTAAAGGTAAAATGGATATTATATTTATCTTTGTTATTTTAAGGTATTTATATAATTTTATTTAAATGTATATATTGTTTTCATTGACCTGGTGTCTCGTAGCTGCAGTTGGTCAGCATGTTCAGGGAGTCCAAAAACATGACTGGAACCATGAAATCGCAGATCTGCTCCAACACTGCTGGGACCTGAGGAGATATATTTTATACCTTCCTGTACTCCTTTCTATACTATACTTTCCAGGTGATTTGAGTAAATGACCAAATTAATCAGTTGATTAAATTCCTGCACATAGTTTTAGCATGAGTACCGCTTGAAGTAAATTCACCTACAACATTCTGCCAAATTTCCTGCTCTTTTAAATTACTACTTATTTAGAAGTTTACCATTTTTATATTTCTTTACTTTTTGTTATTGTAATATAATGTGATATGTGAGCTACTGTGTCCAAGTAATTTCCCTTGTGGATTAATAAAGTTTATTTAAGTCTAAGTCTAAATTTCATAATAAGAAAGTGTAATACAATCTAATAGATCTCATACCATGAGTCTTGTAATCCACAAACTGTCTAAAGGTCTCTTTCCATAATGCATTGTGGTCTTCCTGTTGACATATATACAGAATTTAATACATCTTTACATAAACTTGTATCTTACAGTCACGCTCTCCTCACCTTTGTAGCACTTGTCGTTGCCCTATAATAAAAAATATCAGATGTTATTCTTTTATCGTTTGTTTTAATCAGTTTTGAGCACATCACCTTTTAGGATCCTGCAGTGACTCAAACCAGAGTTTATTTTTTGGGTTAAATGTTGCGATCACTTCTTCTTCACACAGGATCTCTATGTGGAACGGGAAACACCAAACACGGACCTGATATTGTCCAGTCAACCAGGAGAGTGTGATTGAGTCTACAGTCTGTTTTTCTACCCTTACCCTGGAGACAAAGGGGATTTCATAATTTAAGACAGATGAATGAATCAATTTCAGAATACCATTATTTTTGCATTATTTTGATATCTGAGCACTCCCTACCTCTCAGACTGTGGCTCAGCTGTGATCACATCTTTGACTTTGTAGCGAGCTTTAATCGGATGAGGTTCATCTATCAGTATCCTTATAGTGTTGTTTTCACAGGGCGATAGAATTAACTGCAACTTAGTCTAAGAAATAAGTTAATGTTAATACAAAGTAAATACATTCATTCAATGTTTCAGTGTGTACAGTAATAATAGTATTAGTAGTAATCATTGTTGAATTATATTAGCAGAGCGACTTTAATATTTCTGTCATCTTTAATTATATCTGTTACGGACCTGTGTGTCAGCCTCCAGCAGTTCAAACTGAGCTCCATTTTCACTGAGCACCATAGAGTCCAAAAGGGTTCTGTACTGTCTGTTTGGGCCCTGTATCTGCTGTCTTATTTAGACAAACATTTTTTAAAGACAACTTTCATTAAAAAAAGTTACTAAATCAGTTTTCTACAATTTACCTGTAGAAAGCAACATGTTCACTTTTCTTAAACTTTCCCTTTCCTTCATCATTGGGCACAACACTGAAAAAAACAAAGACAAACATAAATAATAAAACAATTCTCAAGTGAAAGTGAAAACACAACCAGAAGTGCACTAGGTCAGTTTGTTCAGCCTTTTTAACTTCAACACTTTGTATGTGGTCATGGTCATGTATGGTCATAGGCACAGCACTGGCCTAGTTACCTTATCAAATAGTAATAAAGTAGTAATAGCACGGGTTGCTACGGGTTTTTTAGTTTAGACCCTTAGAAAACATAAAAATAAAAAATCCATACCGTAATTTTATGCAATGTACGAATGTAGGCTTTGCAGACCTATATCTATATATATATTCTGTGTACACTGATATAAATAGTCAATGCCACAAAGTTTTGCTTGGTAAGATTTGCAAAGTAAAACCTCGTTTATACCTGGTGACTAGCGCTTCCGCCATTATCAGCAAAGAGTACGCACTAACCGGTCGGTGCACTCGTTTGTCTGCCTGCAGAAACGAAAGTTATTTGCATGTCAAGTTTCAATTAGACGAGGTATTTGTGACATAGAATACTTCACATTGGAGCAGAGCAGCGCGGTCAGGTGCGATCCAACCGGACTTCCGTTTCATCAAGAATTTACAAAATAAAAGCACAAACGCGTCATAGCTTGTTAAATTGTTAAAATATATTTCAATATTGCGTTCTTTGTTTTGATGTGTGGACTTATTTAAAACTTACATAAAATAATCGTTTCTCAAAAAAAAAAAAGGAAAAGGTAAAACCGTTTATGAGGTAATTTGTGTATATTTTTAGTCCGATGCATATAGCTGATGAAAACTTCAAAATTAAAACTAATGTTCGTAAAAGATAGTGGTATCTGGTTATCTGCAATGTTTTTTTTGTTTTTTTTTTATCATGTTTTGGCGTTCTCTAGCGGCCACGTCTAGCAGACACACATAGGGTTTTTCCCAATTGGATCCTCGGCTTCTGAACCACTTCGGACAGATTTTTTAGACTTTAGACTTTATTTATTTGTTTGTTTATTAGGACAGTGTACAATTACATTAAGCACAGTGGCAGATATGTTTGTACCAGATTGTAGCTCATAGCTAATTTCCATCTGTAGTCCTGAACCCCTCTGCAGGTGGTGAGCCCACATGCACCCATAGGGGTGTTGCATGTTTTTGCAACATGAGACTTTAGACTTTTATCCAAGTTTTATCCTTTTATCCACGTCATCAGAGCTCCGCCAAGTGGCCATACTTCTCAAGCCCTCCGGGCTCTACCCCTCCGTTTGGCTCTTTTACGGGTGGATCATTGGCCACCTCGAGGCGCTTGAAATTGCCCACAATGCACCGCAACTTCATTTTTTACGAACTTTATTTAAGCAATAAAATGCATTTTAATCAAATAAAACTCATTCTACAATAATAAAAAAAAATGCTATTTTAGCCACATTGCTGCAAATAACACTATTATCAGATCAATGAATTCAAATCAGGACAATGCAGCAGAATCTCTTCAAGAAGGGGACTGTGAATGCAATTTGCCCATCATCCGAAAATGTTTCAGCCTGTAAATTTATTTAGGCTAATTATCAGCCTAAATAAGTCAATAACAGATGACTCACTCAGCCTTTATTATTCACATGCTTTAATGCATATTGACACATAAAAACACCTCTGAACACTTTACATTTGTAAAAGCATTGATGTTTATTAAAACAAGTTTTATTGTGTTTGATTTGGTCTCGTGACAGGGCGCAGGCGCTTCCTCCGGAGCCTTACAGGTGCCTCCCAGGACCTGTGAGCAGGACACGCGGCTCTAGAGGACCCGACTCTGGAGGAGTGCTACAGAGTCGTCTTTGGAGGAGGGATCCTGGGAATTGAGAAACACCCATAGGCCTTGTTTTTACACACCGGAAGTGGATGCGGATCTTGCACGGATCGGGTTCAGGATCTTAAAGCGAAAGCCGAACTCTGCGAGTCTGATTTGATGCACAGATGCAGAAAGATGCCAAATGTTCTGACGTCTTGGTTATGTTTGCTGGTTTTTGTGGCAGTATTTCGGCTCTCCACATCCGCCGAGGTGTCCGTATGGACAGTGGACATCAGTGGAGTGAGTGTTAGATTTTTATAACCGTAATTTCTTGTCTTATTTACCCTTTTTGTTCGATTTTGTGTACTACCAGCTGTTAGCCGGCGTTGCTAAAGCTATCTAGCTGCTATAATAAATACGCTGTTGTCCTTGCCATCCAAATAGTTTCAGTGATATTATTACATAGGTGTTATTACCACTGTGTTTTTACTTTATTAATACTTTAGAAAACATGTAATGAAGGAGATCTACCTTGGTTCGTATTAATTTATCCTACCAATGTATTTTATTTGGAAGTATCTCTTATCTTTAGTTAATCTGTAGTGTTTTTATTGCAGTAGTAGCAGGTTGAGTTTGTGTCAGCGCTAGGCTCTGTGATGGAATTTATTACTAAAGTACTATTGCACACTGACATTACTAGCACCTAAACAGCAGAATATAATTCTTCGTTTTACTTACTGAGAATTGAAATATTGATTATTACACGTGTACCTGGTCTATATTATAGTTTTTTTTCTTTTTTGTTTTGTTTTTTTTAAATACGTTTGAGGAAGTAAAACACTGCAGTTGCCTCACACACACACATACACCCTCCCCTGGCTCTAAATAAATATCAGAGTAGCATATTTACATTTATGTCAGGTTTGTCATATCAGAGCATGTTTTATGTCTGATATTCAGTTCAGTCAGTTTTTTTTCTTCCTATATTAAACACCAAGTGACGGGATACATGCAATATTAACATTTACACTAAGGTACCTTTTTAAAGTATGGAAGAGAAAGCAAAGAGATGTTTGCTAGGAGGAAGAAAGAGGAGGAGAAGATAAACATCAATGGGATGAAAGTTGTACTGTTGTAGTAATGTTTGAGTGTTTGTATGTGTATGTTAGGGGCTGTGGTTACATGCACACCAAAGTCTGATTATAATCTGACTTCTGGACTTTTAGAATGAGTAAACGACATGCAAAATGCAAAATTTGATGTGAGTAATCGGAGGAACCATGGTCAGAATAAATTAATTGATTTTGCTGTTTGTCATTTTAATAGTCTTAAATTCTTAATAGTCATAAATTTGATAATAATCTGGTTTTGAGTGTGCATGTAGAAAGACATGTTTTATAAAAACATAAAATAATAAATAAATAAATAAATAGATTTTTCTTCTTCTAACAGCAGCATGTTTTGAAATAGTTTCTGAAATTGAAGCACATCTGAAGAAACCACTAATATGTTTCATACTTGTAATCTGTTAAAGTGTTACATAATGAATAACTGTAAGGACTCGATAAATGTACAGTATTTTATGTTTTAGGGCCAAGATGTAGTGTTTCGCAAGACACTGTATGCCAATACCACCATCTACATGAAATGTAAGTATCTTTTCTTCCCATGTCCTCAAATACAGAAATACATGGTGCTATTTAGTTGTTATTTAGTGGTGTATTTTATTCTTTTAATGATTTTAAATAGGGGTCAGTTATTCAGATAGTTAGCAAGTGTATTGATGCAAAGCGTAAAAATGTGTGGTTGGTTTGTATTTGCTCAGTCCGAGGCGACATTGCATCGTGTGACAAGAATATGGCTCTCAACATCAGCTGGTACCTGCGCTCATCTGTCTGCTACAATGAGGTTTTCAACACTCCTGTGAGTTTGGATCTTGAGTTTTTTTGTCCGTTATTCATCCACTCCCCACTCTCATTCTGATTTTAGTCTCAGCTGCCCTGGCCAAGAGCCTCTCATTCATAAACCAATGTGACCCATTGACTTAGGGATGCACCAATCCAGTTTTTTAAGCTCCGATACCAATATCAATATCTGCCGATTCTCAATATTACCAGTGCAGAGACTGAGAATAGCTGAGGCAGTGACTGTTTTTAAGTTAAAATAAAATTTTATGTATTTATTTATGTATTTATGTTTTATCTATTTTGCTCCTTTTAGTACTGCTTTTATTTGTTGATTTTACTATTTTTATTTATTGATTTTATTATTTTTATCTTTGTTTCTATTAGTTATTTTTGTCCTACACATAATTCTTCTGATTTTTTAGAGTTAAATGTTTTACATTACTATGTGAAGCCCTTTGGAAACTGTCTGTTTTATAAAATGTGCTATACATATAAAGTTGGATTGGATATTGTGGTGGGTATACTGAATGAAAATATTGGAGGCTATTTAAAAGAGGGTTTTTTTTGCATAGATTCATTGCATAGATTCAGAGAATGAGAATGAGAATGTTTATCTGTGATGTTTTCCTGCAGGACCAAAAAGCCATGAACATGTTTGGGATGGACCACATGTTAAAAGAAGGCTGGAGTGGCTTCTACAGTCAAGGCTACATGTACTTTGAAAACTGCACCTCCCTTTTCTTACCAAAGGTTTGTCTCATAACAGAATATTTGTATGCATGCATAAACATACCAAAACCACATTTAACTATTTTACAACTGTATATTATTTGATGTGTACATGGGCCATAATAAGTGAATGAGTATCCAATTTTACAGGGATATTATACGGAATTCTTCCCGTACCAGCCCCTTACTGATCCAAATGTAAGTGATCACCTGTTAATTTGTTTTTTCTGACAGCTAGTTGATTTTAACAATATATACACATATATTCACAGAGTCCTGCTTCAAATCATAGTTTTAATTTCCCAGACAAGCCTGTAAGTCTTTATTGTATTTCATATAAATGTATTCACTCTATGGTGCTGACATTTGTGTATATCAAAAAGTGTATGAACTGTTGATAGGACATAAGTGCAGTGGCCAAAGCTTGGGAGGACAGCCCCTATCTGTTCATTGTGAAGGTTCAACCTATACCTCGTGGCATTTACGATGAAGATTTTGTAACGACACCTCAAACGTTTCCTTTTACAAGTAAAACATAAATAATAGTATAATATGTTGTGGTTTTCTGGTGTTAAATATAAACATACTTATTTGTGCCTTTTTAACAGTGAAAGTGGAGATGAAGGGTCCTCATGACTATTCGTCCCCTGCAGACTGGCCTCTGATGATGGTGCGTACAGTATAGTTATTTTGTTCTCAATAGCGTTTGGCTTTTGATGACATTGTTTTTAATTTGCATTACATTATATTACATAAAAATGGGTCAGAATTTCTAAATTATCAAAATATTGGAGAAAGGGGTTATTATTGATACAGATTTTTTTCTGTGCTATTAAAACCAAAATGTAATAATTTTAAATAAATAATAAGTCAAAACTTGTGCTATACATATGCTTTTTACTTGAAGCCTGTCCATGATTAGCTGTATTGTGTTATATTATATTATATTATATTATAACATATTATAACATGAATATTGTCCCTTTCCCTGTAGTTCTTCATGGTGATGTGCATTGTTTACGTGCTGTTCGGGGCGTTGTGGCTGGTGTGGTGCGCCTGTTACTGGAGGGACTTGCTCAGGATTCAGTTCTGGATCGGTGCTGTCATTATCCTGGGAATGTTGGAGAAGGCGGTGTTCTACTCCGAGTACCAGAGCATCCGATACAAAGGAGACTATGGTGAGGCAGTTTGACACAATTGTTTATTTTTATTTATTTATATTTATTTATCTGACAGGGACAATGCAGTCATACATAGTCACAGGCAGAACATGCAGCTGATTTGACGCATATAGAGTGTATAGCTCGGCTAATTCTCAACTCTTGTCCCTGGTTGAGCTTTTCTAAACAGTTCAAACAGTTTAAAAGCATAATTTTTAAACACATTCTTACAACAGTGCAGTTTCACATTTCACAAACACACACATGCACACACAGTTTACAGGTTTGTTTGGTTTGTTGGTTTGTTTTTAACCAAAACTTGAGCCTCGAGGTGAACAGGTTGGGTTTTGAAAATGTTTGTGAAATTGTTGTTGTAATTACAAACATGCTTTTTAACAGCAATGCATGTCTTTTCTGTTTGGTGTCTGTTAAGTCCAAGATGCAGTGATTTTTGCTGAACTGCTCTCTGCTTTGAAAAGATCGCTTGCTCGGATTCTGGTGCTCATTGTCAGCCTTGGCTATGGCATTGTCAAGTAAGTGTTTGAAATCATTGTATGACTTAATTACCATGTTTATCTTTCTTATATTTATATATATATATATTTATATATCTTTCTTATATTTATGTGATGAAAATGTATCAGATAAAGTTAAAGGTGCATTGTGTAACTTTTCTGGTGGAGGGTCCGCTTTTCCTTGCTTTTCTCCATGGAAATATTATTGCTTTTTCTATCATGGAGACCAAACCAGGCCAAGTTACTGTTCAGATCTATGGAGAGGCAATTCCGCTCAGTCAGAATGCCTGTTTTTCTAGGTATGGCAAGGTAGATCTGTTTAATGTCATATTCTGGGACATTTGAAGCAGAGCAATGACATATCCATATCTTTTAACAGTGTACCTACATAAAGATTAAACTGTCAATATCAAATGTACATGTTTTCATCAAATTAACTTAAAATTAAAATTACGATATTATTGTGAGACTTTTGACTTTTAGTGACATTACTTTTATTATTTCTACAACTACAAATGCTCTTCAAAGCCATAGTTGAGTGAAACTTTAAACTTCAAAATAAGTTACAAAAATTTCCTTTTCGCTTCAGGCCAAGGTTGGGCACCACAGTTCATCGCCTGGTGGCTGTGGGCCTTCTGTACCTGCTGTTCTCTTCTGTGGAGGGTGTGCTCAGAGTTACAGGGGTGAGTAACTATTACATTTTTGGACAGCCAAATACAAATGTAGCACATTCTTCACTTCAGTTTGAAAGGGGAAGTGATGCTGCTGAACCATAGTCTTGTGGTTATGGAGGGTTTTGTTTGACTACATGTGGTTAAGTTGTGGTTACATTTGAGCTGGGGAAGAGTTTACTGAAACTGAAATTCAATCTACAAGCTCTGACAAGCATGAAGTGACAAAAATATAAAATGGCCGCTATCATATGAATGTTGCTTTCTCTGCCCACATTGAAAAACGGTACAAGAGTAGATGTTTGCAGATGTGGTTGGTTTGTCAACCTCTAGCTCAGAACAATGAAAAAATATAACTTTTTCTGGGAAAGTATGATCTTGTATTACTCATGTTACAATCTTACAATCTCTTATGTTATTGTTTTTTTTTTTGTGTGTGTATGCAGAGTTTCTATGGGACAGTTGCCCTGGTCGCTAATCTTAGCCTCTCCCTCATTGACTCCTGTGTCATGTGGTGGATATCCTTTACTTTGCAAAATGAGAAGACACTCCAGGGGCTAGTAACCCCCTTAACCTGTTTAAAGGTCCTATACAGTCCCTGACAAAAGTCTTGTCGCTTATCCATTTTGTAGAAACAAAAGCTTATAACCTGACTTTAAATTAATCGATTGGTTTTAGAAATGTCTCATATGAAAGCTAAAACCCTCCCAAATTATGCTCAATATACTAAAATAAATTTGCTTCACTGAAGAAAGATTGATCATTTAATGAACACAGAAAGGTCAGATTTTGGCAAGACAAAAATCTTGTCGCCTTGTCATATGATGCACCCAATCCTAGATTACAGCCTCACCTGTGATCAGTTACTGATCAATCAATTAGTGGGTGTGTATAAAAAGAACCCCAGCACACCAGACCTTCACATCAACTGCAACTTGACCTCTGACAACATGCCTAAGATCCAGCCTGAGACCAAAGCGTTAATTATCAAGAGGCTGAAGACCAGATCCACTGCTGAGGTGGCTGACACCTTCAATGTGTCTCAGCGTCAAGTACAAAGAATAAGAAAAAGATCTGAAAAGACTGGAGATGTTTTTGACAAGCCCAGGTCCGGCAGACTGTTCGGGAGGACCGTTTGTTGATTCGAAAATCCAAAGCCAGCCCCTTTTCCACTGCAGCAGAGCTCCCTGTGTCAACCAGAACAGTTTGTAGAATTCTGTCTCGAAATGGCCTCCATGGTCGAATCAGTGCACAGAAACCAGCATTAAACAAAAGGCAATTAAAAAAACGTGTGGCATTTGCCAAGGCCCACAGCCTGCTAAAAGGATGGACACTGGAAAAGTGGCAGAAGGTGGGTTTCTCAGATGAATCCTGGGTTGAATTACATCACAGCCGCCGCAAATATTGCAGGAGACCTACTGGAGCCCGCATGGATCCAAGATTCACCCAGAAAACAGTTAAGTTTGGTGGCGGAAAAATCATGGTCTGGGGTTACATCCAGTATGGGGGTGTGCGAGACATTTGCAGGGTGGAAAGCAATATCAATAGCCTAAAATATCAAGAAGTATTAGCTACCTCTTACATTCCCAACCATAAAAGGGGTCAAATTTTGCAGCAGGATGGTGGTCCATCGCATACTTCTATCTCTACATCAAAGTTCCTCAAGGTGAAGAAGATCAAGGTGCTCCAGGACTGGCCAGCCCAGTCACCAGACATGAACATCATTGAGCATGTCTGGGGTAGAATGAAAGAGGAAGCATGGAAGGCAAAACCAAAGAATCTTGATGAACTCTGGGAGGCATGTAAGACTGCTTTCTTTGCCATTCCTGATGACTTCATCAACAAATTGTATGAATCATTGTCGACCCGCATGGATGCAGTCCTTCAAGCTCATGGAAGTCATACAAGATATTAAATATGGATCTCACAGCACCACTACTTAATTCACTGACGTTATGCAACATATTTTTGTATTTGAAGTAAATTATTTGTTCAATTTTCTGTAGGCGACAAGACTTTTGTCTTGCCAAAATCTGACCTTTCTGTGTTCATTAAATGATCAATCTTTCTTCAGTGAAGCAAATTTATTTTAGTATATTGAGCATAATTTGGGAGGGTTTTAGCTTTCATATGAGACATTTCTAAAACCAATTGATTAATTTAAAGTCAGGTTATAAGCTTTTGTTTCTACAAAATGGATAAGCGACAAGACTTTTGTCAGGGACTGTATTACACAAACTTGCCTCTTGTGAGAGCTTTTATAATGTTGTTATCTCCTTAAACAAACATGTTTGAGTAACCCTTTATTATTAGTCTGTTTACATCTCCAAAGCCCAAAATGCTCTGTTCCACTTTGTGATGTCATGTAGTGGTAGTTTTCAGGTTAACAGCCCCCTTTTACCTTTTATTTAGTAGAGAGCCACAATCCTGGGTAGAAATTATTGAAATGATTCTAGTGAAGGTGCATGGAGTTTAAAAACACAGTGGAGCACTTCCTGTTTTACCACATGAGATTACAAGGTGGAACAGTGTTTTCAGTTTGAGAGAAGAACTCAGCCTTAATATGCAGTTGTTGTGTGTTAAACACGTGTGAATGAAACAAAACAACTCCAGGTATGGTTATGATGAGGAAACAACATTATAACAGAGATCAGAAAATGGCGTAAGTGGCCCTTTAAGTTTAGTATAGACAATTTATAACTGCATATTCGATTTACAAATGTATTCCTATTTTTCTTAATTTGCAAGCACATTTTCATCAGCCTGTCTCAAACCACTCGTCTACTCAAGCTTCGCAGGAATGTGGTGAAGCTTTCATTGTACCAGCATTTCACAAACACTCTTATCTTTTCTGTGGTTGGTGAGTAAAAAAGAGCTTTAACTAAGTGGACAATAAAAACTAAGCCACACATACTACGTAGAAAATACATAATAACAGTTCCCTCTAGTATAAGCATTTAGGTGTACAATAGGATGCTTTCAAATTGTCATAATTTCAGATGGAAGGCAATATATTAGCCTATATAAGTTTGGAAGAATGTCTATAGTTGAAAGAATTATCAAAAGTTATGTCACAATAACAAATTTTGAAGTGCGATATATAGCTACAGAGATATACTGTGAAAAACGATAATACTGAAAGTATTTTAAGACACTAACACAATAACAATAATGCAAGTTAATCCCATAAAACCATTTTTCAACCCAACCCTAACCCAACAAAAATACCCAAATCCCCCCACTATTGAAAATAAATTGTACACACGATAAATATTGAACCTTGAAATATATAATTCCAGCTTTCATATACTGAACAATAAGTCGATATACTGTAGTAATTATTGTGACCTAACTATGATCCGCTACCTTTGAATGTTATTATTTGTTAGGAATTGGCAGGAAGACAATCTTTTCAGCCAACAATTATGACATTTTTGTGGTTGAATAATTCCACCACCTTTTTACCATTTTAGTTTCATTTTGATAGTTGTAGTAATAATTAAAGAGACGTTAACCACAAACCAGGCCAAAAACAGGGATCTTAAAAGGCAAAATTCTACCATACAATTCTGACCCGTCCTCCAGCCTCAGTCTCAAACTGTATTCTAGTATTTTGTGATATGAACCCAACCTGTTCATACTTTGCAGTGACATCACGCTGGGAGTGTTCTACATGTATTTCTATGGTGGAATGTTCATCATTTACCATGGTGACACAATGCACACATGCGCAAACACTGAAAACTCAAGAGTTTTGAGGGTCCCGTTTAGGAGTTTGATTTTCAACAAAAGCAAAAGAGGCTAACTGAAAAACAGTTGGCTAATGCTAGCTAACTTATGGCTGTAATGTTATTTAAGAGGAACTTGTTTAACTGCACAAATCAGCTCACCTGTTGTAGTTTCATCTAAGTCAGTTCTTTATGGTCAGATTATGTTAAAACAAAGTTCAAATTAAAATCTAACTTGAGTAATAGAGCTTCAGACAGAGCAGAGCCTACAGTTAGTATCACACCCCCAGGGAATGTTGATGACATTAGCTGCACAGTATCAAGATTTTAGTATTTTGTGATGTGAACCCAACCTATTTGTGGTATAGGACATGTCTATTCAATCTAAAAACTTGATGCTTCCTTGCATGTAGACAACACCAAACTGTTTATTAAGTATCATGTTCAGACAAAACAGTGACACGTTTCCTCTTTTGCCCACAGCCTCCATTATTTTCATCATCTGGACCACCAAAGTCTTCAAGCTGGTCGACTGCCAGACGGTCAGTTTCCCTTCCTCGTTTCTCTTCAGTTTGCTGTGTTCATATCATGTTGTTTCATGTTTGTTTTTCTCGTCAGGGCTGGAGGGACTTGTGGGTAGATGATGCTTTTTGGCGCCTTCTTTTCTCCACAATTTTACTGGTCATTATGGTGCTGCTCAGGCCCTCTGCGAACAGTCAGAGGTCAGACTCTCTTTTAGATAGGCCACGATAAAATAAAGTATATAAGTATATGTCAATAAATGACAATACTGAAACAAATTTATGCCACTGACACAATAATTCAAGGGCAGATTTAAACCACAAAAATTATTCTACATCTACAATATTTTTAAAAGACATGAGCTGCAATAAATAAATGGCAGAATGAGACACTTTAGTACTTGGTTTTCATCTGTAATGAGTCATAGAAGTTATTAATTCAATCTTTTACGGCTTTTTTTTTTAGCCAAAAATTACCCAACATTTTTTCAGAGGTGCAAAGAAAATGTACATACAATAAATCTTGACCCCCAAAAAATATTGTTCCAGCTTTCATATCGAATGATAAGTCGATATAGTAATTATCGTGATAGGCCTACTTTTAGATTCTTTATTCACGTAATAATGTGTGTAGTTAACTTTATAAATGTACTGGTCGTAGGTTCTCTCATTCTCCTCTCATTGATGAAGAGGATGAAGAGGAAGAAGCCAAGGAACCCATGTTAAATGAAGCTTTTGGTAAGACATTAATTAAGCTCTTGTGTATTTTATAAGGTACTCTCCTGAATACACTTCAGTCCTGGGCTTAAGGGCATTGTACATTAGTTAGAGTCTCAATTTTAAGTCTAGTTGATTGGATATATGAATTGTAAGATTATTACTTGGCCAAGAAAGTCTCATAAACTTTGTATTTTTATTTAATACAAAGCTGTTCTGTAATTACTAGAGGGATAAATAACAAATTTTGATCAGTTTTGTCTTTTTTATGTTTGTATTAAGGAAATAAAAGCAACTTGTATTCGTTGATATCGGATATTGGCAGTTACTTAAAGCTATAGTGTTGGAACTGTCGTGTTTTCTAATGATGGGCTTTTTGGAGTTCCAGACCTCTTAAATGGCCACACTATAACACAAAAACCTTCCCAAATCCGTTGACACCAGAATGATTATTGATGATTGGAAAAATACTTTTGTTTTGTATTCTGCTGCCTCAAGTGATCTCGATCCAAGTTGCTTTGTTAAATATGTCCTAAGACAACCCTGTCAGACGCTGTGTAACCCAGCACTGCCAAGGACAAAATTACTCATACCATTACAAAAGGAGAACGAATGCTTCATGAAAAATTAATGACATAGTTATGTTTTGCCCTGTTAAAGAGTTATTCAACATGGTCTGTGTGTGTGTGATCTGTTTTGTCCTGATTTCAGAGGGAATGAAAATGAGAGGCTCAAAGCCCGATTCCAATGGCTCTCAGAAACTACTGAGTAAAGAGGTCAGTTTTGACCTTTTTCCACTGTGTCCTTGTAAATGTGATAATTACATTGACATTTATGATCTGTCGACAGGATGAAGACCTTAAATGGGTGGAGGAAAACATTCCCACAACTGTTGCAGATGTGTAAGTATCCTAAATTATTGTCAGAAAATCATACAGTTATTATTATTATTAATAGAAAGGTTGTAAAGCTTTCTCTATAAAAAATGAAACTCAGAAGGCAGATTTAGTTTTAAACTTGCAAGCATGGGGATCGTAGCGCTTATTACAGCTCGTCCTACCACCCCAGAGCTGATTCTCCCCTTGCTTGCTTTTATTACAAGACGATTACCATAATACAAAAGGGCGGTCACATACTACAACAGAACACCCATCAAAATAGGAAGTTTCTTTCAGTCTGTTGCTAGGGCAGATATTCTGTTAAAAATAGAAAACAGGATGTGTGTCGTGGTGTGAACACTGAAGCAGAAACTGTGTTGTAAGATAAAAGTATACTTTGATAAAATATAAAATAAACATTATAAAATATAAATCCTTTACAATTATGTTTGAAATATGTTATATCAGTATTAATAATTTAATGTAATTATTTCCCTAAACATATGAAAAAGTTGCCACAGACGTGTTTATCACTTTAGTAATCTGCCTTTGGCTTTTCTTTTCACAGAGCACTCCCAGTAATACTAGATGAGGAAGAGGTAAGGGTTTGACTAGCTGGTCACATGATCTACTTGTGTTATGCTTTTAGAATCAACATGATTATAAATGAATACAATTTAAGAACCACCCTAGAACACACACCACTTTACCTGACATGATTTAATCTTACTCCTAACCATAATTTAATCAAACTTGTGTTTTAGGAAATCCTTAAGACCAAGATGGAGCGGTCTAAGATGGAGTAAGGTGATATTGGTGTTTGAATGAAGAAAAAGCTTCACATAGGCATTAATGAATGGGCTAAAGAGATACATTAACCAAATATGAGGGTGAAGCCAATTATCCAATCTCTCCAGTGTAGTATGGTATTTTTAACACAAATATGGCAGAGGCTGTTATAAACATACTCTGAGTTTGGTATGCCGTCTATAGTGGTAAAGTGAGACTATATCTGAGATGTGAATGACTAATTGTAATTGAACTGAATCACTATTAAGTGTTATTTCTTTTCTCACTTTGACACTATAATGAAGCCTAATTATCACAATATAAATCACTAAAATTATGCATCAAAGGCAGATGATACCTGATTCAATAGGGACAGAGCATAATCAACAATTTTCTGTGAAAGCTAATAGATTTTGCCATTTTGTGAAACGCTCATGTTTCTTTCTTAGAAAGATTAGATACAGTACATGCTAAAGTCACATCTTGCTTTATGTAAATAAGCAAATCGTGTGGATTTTTTGCATAATTGACTAATAAGGGTTTAAGGAAAAATAATTATTTTTGAGACTGTACGTGTCTATAATGGTTCTGTTGTATATTTCCCTACAAAACCACAGATGGTCAGTTTACTTCTTTCAATCTGTGAGAATATTGGGCATAGGTGGTTTTACATAACATATGCAGATGAAGGATGCTCTAACTCCAATAGTATAATATTTGGAAATTTTAGGCTGTTGTAAAAACTACTACTACTGCTACCACTACTGTCAAGTCAACATTACAGTTTACTTAAAAATACTGGGAAGTTATTTTAAGATACTTATACTTATTCAAAGAACTGATATTTTCTCTGTAATATGATTGATGGATGAGAAATACTGTTTTAATATAACAAAATAATGATTACACTGTATTACTACAATGGCAACTAGTCATGGGTGAAGTTCTGTCAACAGACACTTTTACAATAGTTCTTATATTGAAGCTACACTAAACAAAGTCACTCAAATACACATTTAAGACAACTAATCTGTGTGTGAATCAAAGATGTTCAGAGAATAGGATTATTCAACTATAAATCTATATGTCTGCAAGTACTGTTTTATACAGCTTTTCACTCCTTTACCTGTCCCCCATCCTCACCTGAAAATAGTTGCACACACGACTTGATTATTTCTTGAAAATTGCCATATTTAACTGAATTTAAACCTTTTATTTGTGCAATACTGCAGTGCACGTGTAAATATTTTTGTTTTTGGTTGTTGTTTTTTATTTATATTTGGTTTAATGAGGATTTTGCTTTTACTTTAAAGAGATTCTGTGCTTTTAAGTGTGCATTGTAATGTGAAGCTCATGATGTATGGCTTCTTGCATATGTTCTGCAAATAAAAGTTTATATTGAAATGTAGTGTTGTATTTGGTGTGTGTGGTAACTATAGATTGATTTCTCTGTGTAAACACAGCACAACCAAATCTAATTATTCGGTTATCTGACCACTAGTTTTTTACATTCATTGTACATTAATTTTTAAGGTCATGTAAACGTACCCAGTGATGAGGTTTTCCAGATGCTCAAACTACAGACTCCCACAGCACCATCTATCTGTAAAACCAAAACACCGGCTGCTCCTTTAATGCCTTCCTCGTGAGCGAAACGTCGGTCACGTGCCTGTCAAACCTCTGCGCTGCACAGCGGAGGAAGTAGCATGAAGCTAACAGCCTCCGCGTAGATTAATAGCTCATAAGAAACATGTACGTTGGAAACTAGCTCATGTTATATGTCGACCATTGTTGGACCTTGATTTTGAACGGTTTTAATTTTGTTCAAATTATATGAAGCAATGTTGACGAGTTGTAGACACCGCTTGCTAACTTCGGGCTACCATGCTATCGGTGTAGCTAGCTGTTGTTTTGATCTGGGAAATTTCTTTTCAAGACAAACTGCGTAGAATTATACTGTTACTGGATATCAGCGCTTGTCGGAAATGATTTCCTCTATATCTTTTTCAAAGTCCCACTGTGATTGAACTAATGGCGACCTAAAGAAACGATCCAAGTGAGAGTCTAAAGCGACCAGTCAGCTGTTAGCTCAAAGGAGTACATAAAGTGACTGGGACAATATTTACAATATTTAAGATGCATGACGCCTATGAATCAGTGCCACTGCTGGAAAAGCTGCCTCTCCAAATTGACTGTCTCACGGCCTGGGGTAAGTTGTTATTGATAAGAAAACAAATGACAAATGTAACTGCTGCTGTCTGTGTGGGTGGGAGTGGTCCAAGAAAATGCCATCATCCATTACTGTTTCTGTAGGGTCTTGGATTCAGTCTTTTATTCTGCGTTCTGCTAAATTGCTAAATATAACCTAGATATTGCAAATTGGTATATAAATGCTAATCAGATCTCCTCCATAGACTGTCATGTCCTATCACTGTCATCCTAATCTAATGTATCTACTCATCTCACAGAGGACTGGCTGCTTGTAGGAACAAAACCTGGACATCTCCTATTATACAGAATAAAGAAGGACACTGGTAGGAGTTATACTTGCTTGCTTACTTTCATTTGATTTGTTGTCTCTGGAAAAATCTTTATAAGTCTTCCTCTTGTCCCTTAGCAACAAACCGATTTGAAGTGACCTTGGTTAAATCAAATAAGAATTTTTCAAAGAAGATACAGCAGGTAGGTGAAATTTATGTTTTTAAATTGCAACTGTGATGACGTTTTACTTCAAATGACTATTGAAGGCTATGACTAGTAATGTTCTTTCTGCGTTTGCTATGTACGCTCACCGGTCGCTATTATATTTTCTCCCTCACAGCTGTATGTTGTCTCACAATACAAAATCCTGGTCAGTCTTCTAGGTAAGGTTTTTCCTTTCCACAATATCAGTTTAATTATACTTATTATGCTGAACTTCCTTTATCACATTTGTTTTATAGAAAACAACATCCATGTCCATGACTTGTTGACATTCCAACAAATTACTGTAGTATCAAAAGCCAGAGGAGCCACATTGTTTGCATGCGACCTTGAGGTTTGTAACAGATGTTTGATACAATTTTTTTTACTGCCATTGAATAGTCAGATTTGCTGTTTTTAACCATAATAATGTGTATTTTATTTTATGTCCCTTTAGCAAACCAGTACAGGGGATGAGAGGCTAAAGATGTGTGTAGCAGTTAAAAAGAAGTTACAACTTTATTATTGGAAAGACAGAGAGTTCCATGAGCTCCAGGTAAATAAAAAAAAAAATAATGCTATACAAGATTTAAACAGGTTCAGACAACCTGACAGTTTTGGCTTTTGTGTCATTCAGGGAGATTTTGCCGCTCCTGATATCCCAAAATCTATGGCCTGGTGTGGCAATGCAATTTGTGTCGGGTTTAAAAGAGACTATTATTTAATTACCGTAAGTAATTCTCTAACTGATAAAAACATTTATCTACATTGGAGGAAGAGACAAGCTCTGTTCCATATCTTATCTTATCAAGGTTTATTAATTGTTTTATTAGATGGAGGGTGGTGTCACCAAAGAGCTCTTTCCCACTGGAAAACAGCTGGAGCCTTTGGTTGCCCCGTTGGCTGATGGGAAAGTGGCGGTCGGACAGGATGACCTCACTGTGGTACTCAATGAAGAGGGCACTTTTACTCAGAAGTGCGCCCTCAAGTGGACTGACATCCCTATAGCAATGGGTAAGAGCTATTGGGATGGAACTGGCTTTTCTGTTTTCCTATGGGCTATTGTTGTTGTAGGAACCAAATATTTATGATCATTTGACTTCTACACTAAATGGATTAGTTATCATTTGCTCAAAGTCCCTTCATTGATCCAAATAGATGTACTTTTAGTTAATCTCTGTAATGTAACCTTGTAAGATACTAGCATGTGACAGTTAGCAGAACTGGTTTGGTTTCATTGTCACATGGCTGATTACCACAACAATGAGCTTAATATAGTATCTAATCCAGTCTTGTGCTTTTGAATATTCTCTTTTCCAGTCATCTTAAATTGATAGTTGCACAACAAACAGACTAATATTTTTTATCTGACAGTGTTCTAGTTTCAAAAAATAGCTTTGCACCAAACAAAGCAAAGCAGGTCCTATGTTTTAAATGTCTCTATCTGCTCAGTGGGAATGATACAAAGAGGAAAGTTTCCAGTTTCCTCATATCAAAAAAATGTGTCTTCATGTCCTCTTTCACTAAAACCCTGAATCTCCTCCTTTTAACATCTAAGTGGGCTTCATAAAGTAGCAGATTTGATTTGTAATTTGTACATTTTTTCCAAAATCATTTTTCACCTCACATATTTTCTTATGTTTTACTTGAGAGAACTCTGAAACAATAACTGCTCAACAAATACAGTCATATGGTTTTCAGAACATGTTAGTTGAGATCTAAAGGTTTTATACATATCTATATAATCAATCAAATTGGTTAAAATCGTTAAAAGCCCTATATTACGCAAAATGTATTCTTGTGAGCTTTAAGCCATGCTGTAATGTCGTTACCTCATCAAAAACATACCTGGAGTTGTGTTTTCTTTCTTTCACACGTTTGACTAATCCTTCATTATTAGCCTGTCTATATCTCCAAAGCATAAAATGATGTGTTCCGCCTTGTGATGTCATGAAGTGGTAGTTTTCAAGATAACCGCTACCTTGTTCCTTTTTTTCTGTAGAGACTGGCAGTTCCAGGACTGAATTGATCCAAATGATTCTAGTGAAGGTGTATGGAGTTTAAAAACACAGTGGAGCACTTCCTGTATTACCATATGACATCAGAAGTTGGAACAGAGTGTTTTCAGTTTTAGAGAATAACTCAGCCTAAATATGCAGGGTTTGTGTGTTAAACTTGTGTAAATGAAACAAAACACAACTCCAGGTCTGTTTGTGATGAGGAGACAACATTATAACATAGATCAGAAAATAGTGTTATATGGGCCCTTTAATATTTACTGTTCCACTTGGCTCAAATATTTTCATAAGTGGTAATTATGACAAAATTACATGGAGAAATAAATAATATGAATAAATGCCTGCATGCCTTCCAGTTTGTCTCTACCATCTGTTTGAGCCTGTTGTCTCCCTTAGAGCACCAGCCCCCGTACATCATCGCAGTCCTGCCTCGCTGTGTGGAGATCAGGACCTTCGAGCCCAGACTGTTGGTGCAGAGTGTGGAGCTACAGAGGCCACGCTTCATCACATCTGCAGGGTGAGGAGGCCATATTTTATCTCAAACCATGACACTTTCGTAATGGTTATGGCCTGTACTATTCATATATATTAGTTATGAGACTAATAAACAAAAGCAGTGTAGAAGCCAAATACTTACTTATACTTTTTTATCATATACTCCTAATCATGTCTGAATGTCCCTTCTTTCGTCCCACAGTCCAAACATTGTGTACGTTGCCAGTAACCACTTCGTGTGGCGCCTGGTTCCTGTGTCTATAGCCAGTCAGATCCGGCAGCTCCTTCAGGACAAACAGTTTGAATTGGCTCTTCAGCTCGCGGTGAGCAAAGCAAACGTCAACTGTACTTTTAAACTTTAGCGTTAACATTTTCTGTTTGTACTTTGCCTTGAGGCATTAAATTCTCTCATTATTTAAGCAGTTCTTTGAAGTGGTAAATTAAAATTCACAATCTATGCACAACCATTTACAGCAAAGCATTCACGTTTTCATACCTCTGACCTACTTAAAGATGCACTGTGTAACTTTTTGGTTGGGGGTCCATCAGTTGTTTCTATGGAGATGTCATTGCTCTGCCAGTATGACATTCAACAGCTCTACCTTACATTTATTCAGTTACAGGTGGTTTTATAGTTCAAAAATATCTAGAAAAACAGGCATATCTGACCTGTGTATTGGCTTGAAATATTCCAAATAAAACAATAATGGCTCTATGAAGAAAAGCTTTTGACGGACCCTCCACCAGAAAAGTTACACTGTGCACCTTTAACAGATCTTGATCATTTGCTTTTTTGAATATTTGTTTTTTGTTTTTTTTTTTGCTCCTTGTAGAAGATGAAAGATGATTCAGATGGAGATAAGAAGCAGCAGATTCATCACATTCAGAATCTTTATGCCTTTAACTTGTTTTGTCAGAAGAAGTTTGACGACTCCATGCAGGTGTTTGCCAAACTGGGCACAGGTACAAACTACACACCCATCACAACTTAAGTGATTACACTGTCTGTTAAGTTAATGTAACCATAGCTTGTAATTCCCAAACAAATGCACGTCATAAAATATTTTATCTTCAAGCATAAGAAATTAAAATATTATGAAAAATATTTTATTTTTAGCAAAGTGTTTTGTATGTACATTTTATCTTACAGTACAGTATCATATTTATGAAGGAAATGAGTGATAATGATTTTTTATGATTGCTTTATTATCAAATGTACATTTGCCTATGGCCAGTTAAACTAAACACAACAAAAAACTGAAAAGTATAACTACTCCTCAATAATTACTGACTCCTGCTTTGTCTCCAGTCTCTTCACACTTTACAATGTATTTTTCTTTCCAGACCCCACTCATGTGATCGGCCTGTACCCAGACCTGCTCCCCACAGACTACCGAAAACAGCTGCACTACCCCAACCCTCTGCCCACTCTGTCTGGGGCTGAGCTGGAGAAGGCTCACCTGGCTCTCATCGAATACCTCATACAGGTAAATAAACATACAGTCTAGGTATTAGAATTTTTAGTATGATCTCTTCATTTAGTTAATTATTTTTTTTAATGTTTATGTAGAAACGCAGTCACTTGGTCAAACAGTTGAATGATGCTGATCCCTTCACCACCTCTCCGCTGATGGAGGGCACACCGACCATCAGAAGTCGCAAAAAACTGCTCCAGATCATAGACACCACTCTACTCAAGTGTTACCTGCATGTATGTACTGGACGGTCAATGCAGCCATTAAAATTATGTTACTTACTTCTATATCTCTCTCTTTTGGTTTTCCAGACAAATGTCGCGCTTGTGTCTCCATTGTTGCGTTTGGAGAATAACCACTGCCACATTGAGGTGAGCGAGGACGTCCTGAAGAAGGCCCATAAATACAGCGAACTCATCATCCTCTATGAGAAGAAGGGGCTTCACCAGAAAGGTACAGAAAATGTTTGAACTCACCACCAACTGTCACATTTTGACAGTAATAATCTGTGATAATGGCCTGTTTCTCATATTTGTATACAGTACAGTTAAAATAGCTTTTACATCTGTGAAAGAATATGTAAACCTAATATTATTTTTTTTATTGTGACAAATTATTCTGTAGACTTCTGTCTCTCACACATAAAATTACAGTCACAAGCTAGCTAGCATTAGCCAACAGTTTTTCCGTTAGTCACTCTAACCATTTTTGTTGAAAATCAAACAGGACCATGAGAGCTTGTGTTGATCACAGGCTCCTGAAATTGTGTTTTCTGACAATTGTAAAACTTTTTTGGCTGTGTTTGCTAATGTGTGCTTTGTGTCTCCACGGTAACTGCCAAACATTCCAATAGAAATGCATGTAGAACACCCCCACTGTGATGCCACTGCAAACTATTAATAGTGGATAGAGCCTCTACGACTCAGCAAAAAGGTTGTGTCAACTTCAAGTTGTGGTCCAGTTTATTACATTGCCTGAGTGGAGTCTGCATGTCCATCCTGCTCCTAATAAATCATCTAGACTTAGAAATGGCATATACTACATATTCAGTGTGTCTGACACATTGATAGAATGGTCTGACTCACATTTCAAGCTAGACATCTGCATCTTATGTCCAGTATTGAGGCCAACATTGTGAGTGAACTTGGTGAACTCTACTGGGAAACCCCTTTGTGTACGCTCTGTAATGCATCATCCTCTCTTCCTGCAGTAATCACCATAAGAGTGGAGGTTTTCCCTGTTTTCTCTTGCCCTCCCGTTGAGCAGAAATAATCAACATTCACATTTTCCCAAACAATGACGGTATTGAGCATAATTCGATTACATGTGACATAATGGGTCTTTTCAGTGCATCTTGTCCAGTACATTTATAAACCACTACCAGCTGTTTTTGGCTTCCCAGAAACTACACCCTTGTTTAATCTGGATGAGGATTTTATGTTTTGGAGAAAGGTTTACATTTAGAGTACGAAATGAGTCCATTACAACAGTCTCATTGTCTGTATGCTGCATTATAATTCCATTTGTAAGGTTAATTAAGTGTGTTAAGGGCCCATATTACACCATTTTCTGATCTATGTTATAATGTTGTTTCCTCATAAAAAACATACCTGGAGTTGTGTCTAACTTGAAAACTACAGCTTCATGACATTACCAGGTGGAACAGCGCATTTTGAGCTTAGGAGATGTAGACAGACTAATAAAAGATTTTTTTAAACGTGTGAATGAAATAAAACACAACTCCAGGTATGTTTTTGACAAGTTAACAACGTTCTAACATGGCTTAAAGCTCATAAGAGTCAATTTTATGTAACAGGACCTTTTAAGACCGCATTTCAAAATAAAAGCACAAACACGTTCTATCGGCGTGGTTGTTTTATGACACAATAAAATTTACTTTGTATTTAGAACTGCCTGACAGCTGCCATGCACACAGCCATCTCTGTTACATTTGTTCGTAATGACCTTCCAATTAGTTCAGCATGGTGCACCTTTTATTTGATGCCAGACTATGTGAGAAAGCATTTGAGCTACTCCCAAGCTTGGATTAACTGTGATTAATTAGATCCACAAGGACACTGGACATAAGGCTAATTACTAATTTATGCAAGCTTCTCTACACTGGGAGACAGATGTTTTGCTCTGGCGAGAAAGGAAAGGCTGAAACCTGACGCCAAAGTTACATCAACAGCTTCACGATGTTCCAGCAGCACATAAGTCATGTTGTGGATCATTGGTCAGTATTGTATAACCCAAATAAGCAAATTTTCATTGTTCCGCCATGTTTTAAGAAATTATCCAGACTTCAGTTTTGTGACTTTTCTGATTCATTTTTGTGGTAGATCAAACCCGTCATAGAGTTATTAGTTTTCTTGAAGAATTGTAGGACTTATAGTTTGGCTCATTTCTCCATTCAAGCGTCTGGTTTCCATCCATTTGTTGCTGTTTCTGTGTGATGTCATGCCTCTACACTTTCCCAGTCTGTACCAATCTAAACCATCTGTTGTTCCCCACAGGCCATTATTACCAATTTAATCTGTTAACGGCGGTTATCGAACACAAAGCAGCGTTAGAGATTAAAAGCAGCTTTACTTGGCTCTGTTCTCACTTCTGATTGGTTCCCACAGCTCTGCAGGTGCTGCTGGACCAGTCCACAAAAGCCAACTCTCCACTGAAGGGACATGAGCGCACAGTGCAGTATCTACAGAGACTGGGTGAGTAAAGATCAGGGGGTGAGTAAAGATCAGGGGGGCAGCTCTGGCCATTAAAATCATTGTCTCAGTTGGGAATACAAAATGTTAAAAAGCCATTTGAAGAATCTGTGGGAAAATTTGTGCAAAATTCCCCTTGTTTAAAATTGTTCCCACTTTTTTTTTTTGCACATTTTCTATGTACAGTGACAAAAGTAATAACTGTAATTGACTAAAATGTGTTACTACTTATTAAAATATATAAGTTATATACTGGTGTCACCTGCTTGTCTACATAAAGATCGTTAACTACTTGCCTCCTTGGTGGTGCCATTGCTTTGCCTGCAATTTTACACAATACGGCATTAAACTTAACACACCGATTGCACCTTTGCACCTTAATTGGTTTTAGCAGTAACACTTTTTTTAAATCAATGCTGATCATCAATAAATCCTTATCACTTTATTTGTCCCCAAGGGGCAATTACAATGATCTAATAGTGGTTGTGAATGCACATTTCACTTTATTATTTTTTTCCCCCAATAAAGGAGTTGAGAACCTAGGCATCATTTTTGAGTTCTCTCCCTGGGTGCTGAAGATCTGTCCGGAAGATGGCCTTAAGGTTTTTGGATGCCTTTTTATTCTTTCTTTCGCTCTATTTTATCTGACATCTTAAGTTTCCCTTTGTCCTTTCTTCTCGATAAAAGCATTCCTCGAGTCTTAACTTTGTCGTCTGCTGCAGATTTTCACTGAGGACCTGACGGAGGTGGAGTCTTTGCCCCGAGATAAAGTGCTCAACTTCCTGAAAGAGGGCTTTAAGGAGCTGGCCATACCATATTTGGAGCACATCATCTCAGTTTGGGATGAGAAGGGCCCTGAGTTTCACAACGTCCTGATCCAGCTCTATCTGGAGAGAGTTCAGAAAGCTTACCTCAACTCTCAGCCCGAAGGTTAGACAGGAAGGAAGTCTGAATCAGTGTTTCCCATTAAAATAAGAGACTATGGTTTACCTAGGTCTGTCACGATAACAAATTTTGTAAATAATTTACCCATAAAAAAAGGATATGTAATATTTTATTGAAAGTTTAGTATGAAATCAGACGATTGCTGTCCTCTGATGTTGTAGTGAATGCCTGTCTGTCTTTTGATATAAACTACTCCTTTCAGACTGTAGTTTTGATTTTTGTGCAGGGTTCCCGGCTGTGGCAGCAGGTAAAGAGCCTGGAACACTGGGAGAGTTCAGACACAAGCTCCTGTCCTTTTTGGAAGAGTCCAGAAGCTACGAACCAGAGAGGCTCATCAGCAACTTCCCCTTCGATGGTAAACTACATTTAAATCACTTTTGTAATTTAATGATAATAAGAAGCACTCATCAAACATAATTTAACACAGGGCATGGTATAATTAAATTCACTGATGACTTCTTACATAGGGAAATTTGGAAACTGCACAAGAAGTGTTATTATTACTTGTTTTATCTAGACAATAATTGTGATTGATACAATGTCATTATATACACATTTCCTGGTAAATTGACTAAAACAATTCCCATTTTTATTGATCAAAACTTAATTTGGTGTTAAAACAAAGTACAAAAAGATAATGTTGCAGTGTGGGTGATCATTTACCCTCGGGTGTGCCCTTAAACAAAAGTCCTCTTAAAATCCCATATGTTCTTTATAGCAGGAATTTCTTGCCATGACTATGTATTTGCCTTTGTTCTGAAGGGTGTAACCTGCTCTTTGACCTGGTTTTCCGTGTCCCGTAGGCCTGTTGGAGGAGCGGGCGCTGCTGTTGGGACGGATGGGTAAACATGAACAAGCGCTTTTCATCTACGTGCACATCCTGAAGGACACGCGCATGGCAGAGGAGTGAGCGCTCTCAAAATTCAACATATCTCTGTTTAGTTCAAGCCCTGAAGACAAATATTGAAACATGTTAAAATCATCTTTTTGTGCAACACTAAAGAGCCGTAGTGGCCTGATTGTGCCAGCCTGATTACTCCACTTCACAGCTTATACAAACAGAATCTCAACTTGTTCATTCAGTATATCATTTTGATTTCAGATGTCCTATATTACACAAAATTGATTCTTGTGAGCATTAAGCCATGTTAGAATGCTGTTACCTCCTCAAAAACAGACCTAGAGTTGTGTTTTGTTTTATTCTCACATGTTTGAGTAATCCTTTATTAGTCTGTCTGCATCACCAAAGCTCAAAATGCTCTGTTCCACCTTGTGATGTCATGAAGCAGTAGTTTTCAAGTTAACAGCTACCTTTTACCTTTAGTTAGACTTAGACTTAGACAAACTTTATTGATCCACAAGGGAAATTATTTGGATATTAGTTCAGTTGAGATTGGCAATTGCAGGACTGAAATCACCCAAATTATTCTAGTGAAGGTGTATGAAGTTTAAAAACACAGCGGAGCACTTCTTATATTATCACATGACATCACAAGTGTTGTGCGTTAAACATGTGTGAATGAAACAAAACACAACATCAGGTATGTTTTTAATGAGGAAACAACATTGTAACATAGATGGCGAAAATCTAGATAGATAAATACATTGAAAATAGCGTAATATGGGCCTTTAAATGTAGAAGAAATATATATATAAGAACATCAAACTTGAAAGCTAAATCCATGTTGAAAATGATAGTCTAAATGTGCCAGTCTGATTATCTGCAGGGTGTGTGCATGTTGACAGTGCAAGAATCCACAACAGAAAACAAGATAATTGCTTCTGTTTTGTTTTCCAGATACTGTCGAAGGCACTATGACAGCTCAGTTGAAGGAAATAAAGACGTAAGTATTTTATTAATTTGACTCAAATGCTTAATACTTACATGTTTACATGTGATTTTCAGAGAGCAATTTGATATTAGCTTTAGGCATAGTGTCCAGATTTATTATTAACAAAGGCCTCTTTAATCTTACCTCCATAGGTGCAGTCATCACAAATATGCATAGATTAGTATAGTATTTTATTATATAATGCTAGTTAAGATGGTTGACAGCGATTCATAGTTGCATAATGTTGATTTGAATAAAGATGGGCTGATTTTTTTCAGAAAACTATCATGTTTATTGATTGACAACTTTTCTTTTGTTGTTCTGTTGACTGTGCTCATACAAGTTTATCAACATTATATTACTATTAAAGGCCCATATCCAATATCCCATATTTTTAATCATGAATAAAGAACATGTTTATCTCTGATGCAACTATTGGATATTCTTAGCTAGTTGTTTCCACATGGTCCTCATTCCTGGTTCCTGCATCTTCTGGTCCTTGTAGTTGTTTGCTTCTGGTTCCCATCCCCTGCAGTTGCTTCTGTGTGGTTCTCATGCAACAAAATATCTTTTTAAAATGTTTATTCAGTCTCGTAATTTCTTATTCATCAATCAATAAATCAAACTTTATTTATAGAGTCCTTTACAACACTCAAGGTGACCAACGTGCTTTCCAATTAAAAAAAAAACAACACAATATAAAAACATTCAAAACATTAAAAAAAGAAATAATTGCATTACATAACTGCATTACTGAGTGTTAAAGATTACTAGCTACCTACATTACACACTGTAGTAAAAAGACTTTCCCTAGACTTGAAATAAACAGGCTCATTAAAAGACTCTATCCAAAGTGTAAAAAAAAAATAATAATAATAATAATTTAAATTGTATTGTTGTTTTTAAATTGTAAATTTGTTTTTATTTATTTGTATGTGTTTGTAGGTGTACCTATCCCTGTTGAGGATGTACTTGTCTCCCCCTGATGTGCACTGTCTGGGGCCTATAAAGATGGAGGTGTGTGAGCCTCAGGCCAATCTGCAGGCCGCTCTGCAGGTCCTGGAGCTTCACCACAGCAAGCTCAACACCACCAAGGTACAAAGCAAAGGGTTACAGTGTCAGTATGTGGACAGAACCACTGTTATAGTACTGTTTTAGATATATTCACCACCAAGGTACAAAGCAAAGGGTTACAGTGTCAGTATGTGGACAGAACCACTGTTATAGTACTGTTTTGGTGTAGATATAGTAAAACGAGACAAATATAAGATGGTAGAAGTTCAAAAGAGTTAAGCCTATTATTAAAAATGAATGATATACAAGTAATTGAATTATAAACCCCCATTTGTGACACAGCTAGAGGATTGTCAAAAGATGTTCACCTATATAATGATTTTGTTATTTAGTTGTTTGCAAATTTCTTTGTTGTTATTATTATTAAAAACAACAAATTTGCCCATGTGCAAGTACACAAGGCAAACAAGGTATGGCATCTATTTTTACTTTATAGTGTTAACTAACTGTTTCAAGGTAGACTGTAACTTTTCTGGTAAAGCCATGCTTGTCTCCATGGGGACAAGCAAGTGACAACCCCTCAACCCCACTAAAAAGTGGCATAATGCACCTTTAAATAAAGAGAGATTGCTGTGGCTTAGTTTTATTCTAAATAGCTATATTCAGTCATTATCAAGGTCTTGGAAGTCTAAGAAGCTGATTATTTGCTGTGTGTGCAAACCCTAGAAAAGAAAAGCCAAAATATGTAAAGTGGAATCTGTGTTATTACAAATTTCATGCACTTTAAATTAGACCTGTTTATATGTGGCCTCCTGCTGTTAATAGCGCTGAACCCGACGTGAGGTACAGCTAAATCACACATTTCAGTTCCTTGTGTGAAATTAAAGCTTCTTCTGATTCATGGAAGAGGAATTTGGGTTGTTTTTAGATAAAGATAAGAGGGCGTCACGCTGACAAGTGTAATCATGTCACTTGTTTTGTGAAAAAGACATTTCCTCCTGAGATCCGTCCTTCACTGAGAGGCTTTGAAATATGTGCTATTGATTTGTTTTATTATTATAATTTTTTTTACCACAAAACATACTTGCCTGGGATGCAAAAATACACTTCAAAATTTTACATTATGAGTCTGGTCACCGGTGAATCTCCCAGTTTTCAAATTGGTGTGATTGACAGGTGGATTAGCCAATTGGGACATGCCTGGTCTGTCGTATCAGACAAAATATAGGAAAAAAATATCACAGGGAAAAACATGGTGGATTTCTGCAGAATCAATGAGCGAAGGACTAAGTTCTGTTAATCTGAGGTGAGATAAATTTGATTTTTCTTTGTAAATGACATGTGACCAATGAGCTCCTTTGTTTACACACGTGTCACTGGAAAAAAAAACAAATCTAATTGCACAATCATGTTTGGCTGGGCTTGGGACGCTACAGAGGGAGTGACCAGGCTGATCAATCTGTATAAAAAATACAGAGATGTCATTCTGCATTTGCCAGGCAAATAAAATACAGTATGTTGATATTACCTGCCTTTTATTTTGGTTTGGTCTTTGATTTGAATTGCTTCAATTCAAAATATCACTTATTAAGTGACTTGTTTTTAATCTTTGGATCTCACTTGCCACAGGCTGAATAGCTTGAATGCTTGACAGATGCCAGAGTCTTGAGTAATGGGGATTTCCTTTGTGTCTTTCTGCTATAATGGGTGATATTGGTCTGGTCTAGTGGTCTGTCAGTATTTATTAAGCTGAGTTGGTTTGAAAGTGTTTTTGAAAATTCTTTTTTGTTTTTTTGGTTTCTGACCAACAAAATGTTACTATTATTCACTATTATTGACACCAAACAACAGTGAAAGATGCAATTAATTTTCATTTACAGTATGTTAGGTGACCATTCTTCTAGTATGTAACCAGCTTTATGAAATCACACTTTCTTTAAACAGCAGATTTAAAAACACATATTTTGTTTTGGAAGAATCCAGATCCAATTGAAGATCTTAACTGAATAACGGATAAAAATAGGGGAAAATGTATTCCACAATTATACCAATGATATAATGATATTTTCTACAGTATGTTGGCTATTAAAGTTTTTTTTCATTCACTTGTTTATTTTTGAACATTTAGTTCATATACAATGAGTAATCTTTAAAAGCAAAGACTCCAGGTTTATGAGTACAATTTTGTCCAAGCTTTCAAAGATGTAAGTCCAATTTTGTGTTCCTGCGTCTCTTCCTATTGATCTACTTAATGTAACCCCTCATTGGACCACTCTGGCCCTGCTCCCAGAATGCACTCTGCCAAAGCTGCAGAGACTGAACAAAAGGTCCTAGTCTCTTTCATGGAGTGGAGTTTTATTGTCAAAACTTTTTAATGTCTGAGTTATATCTAGGTTTGGAAGCGAACCAAACACTTAGATAGGACATGGTAATTCAACTCATTGTCCAAAATCGGTTACTTTCATGTTTTATACAGGAGACACGTCTTCATTATGTTTGTGGGTGGGATTTGTTTTGGCAGTAAGTGTCAAAGTCTCTAGTTTAACGACTATTAGGAAAAAAAAAAAAATAGCATTGCATAAGGGGATAGGAACAACGCTCCCACAGTAGATCGTGACAAGTAAAAAATATCCCGTGTTGCTGTAATATTTTAACCTATAACCTATAATGCCATGTTATAGGTTATAGTTAGTTACAGATTTTGATGAATTACTGACTTCTGGTAAGAGCATGGCTGAATAATAATTGTTTTTGCTATGCTTTATTTCTTAAATGTAGATAAGTGGGTAAGGCGGTGGTTTAAGTCGAGCTTATGAACTGTCTCCTGTACCACTTATTTTTCTTTTTCTCCAGCACTCGGACTTTCTCCACCAGCTGCAGGTTCTCCTCCACTATTCTGTTGAGGTTCTCCTCTGCAGCGCTCCTCTCCTGCTTCTCTCTCCTCAGCTCTTGTTCCACAGAGTTCTTCTCCTCAAGCCATGCTGTGGACCTCTGGGTCATCTTTTTTGCATGTCCATGTTTTTGATGACCTCTTGTTGTCTCATCTGCTCTATTTGAAGCTTCATTTGAGAGACCTGCTCCATCAGGGTTTGCTCTTTCTTGTTCCTCTTTTTCATATGAAGGACAAGCTCTGCAGTCTTCTCCACCAGTCCTGCATTCTCCATTTTAATCTTGAACAACTCATCTTGGAGAACCTGAGGAGGTCCCACTATTTCATGTTCTGCTTTTCTGTCTCACAGTCACGAAGAGAGTGCTGGAGCTTGGTGAGACTGTCCTGGTAACTTTGAGACAGTTCTTCCCTCACAACCTGCTTATATGCCAACTTGATTTGTCGAATGACCACATTAAAGGCTTGTATTTCAGCTTTCTGCTTATTTGTGAACTTATCAAGATCTTTCTTTAGACAGGAGCTCTCTAGTTTGAGTGCATCTGTTTCACCTTTGCCTTCTTTCACAGTTGTTTCTCAGCAGAGACTTCTTTTTTTCTTCTGGCATGTTTCCTCTGGCATGTTTAAGTGCTTAGTTTTTTCTGTAGCTTTGGGCATGTTTGCTCTGGGCTCAGACTGTTTGCTGCTTCTCTTTTGAGTGTTTGTCAGAAATGACCGTCTAACAATTCAGTGTTCAGCTCAAGTGTCTGATGAGGTCACAGGATTATTAGGTTTGAACAGGAGTGAGAAGTAAACTTGGCATCTATATTAATTCTTAATGTAAAATGATATTGACTATTTGTTTTGCAGGCCATTAACCTGCTCCCGGCCAACACCCAGATCCGTGAGATCCGAGTGTTCCTGGAGAGCGTCCTGGAGGAAAAGGCCCAGAGGAAGCGCTGTAACCAAGTCCTCAAGAGTCTACTCCAGGCTGAGTTCCTCCGGGTCTGTGCATGCACTCTATTTAGCCTATAGCCTATATTTTTCTATTTTTTTCTTTGCATTCTTTATCTATCCTTGGGCCTCAGAATGATGAAAAATTGGAACTGCTGCTATAGCAATTAACAATTTTAAACAAACTATTGGTTAATGGTGAAATGTCCTTAAAATATCACATATAACAGGAAGATGAAACCCATGAAGTCATTGTTGTCATAGTGATGTAATCCAAATTTGATAATGCTCCGCGTGTTGTTTATTCTACGGTGCAGATAACATAATAATACTCTTCTTTCTGCTCCTTTTCATTCAATTCCTGTATGTTTAATGTTATGACATTGTTAACGTCTTTTTGTGAATAAAATCTGACCCTGAGCTTTGTGCCTTTAGGTTCAGGAGGAGCGCATTTATCATCAGCAGGTGAAGTGTGTCATCACAGAGGAGAAGACCTGCCGCGTTTGCAAGAAGAAGATCGGAAACAGGTACTGCCCCCAATCCCAGAGCACTTCAGGGACTTCCACTGATCTGGAACTTTAAAGATTTATCCTATATTAACTTTACTTTTGTTGTGTTTTCAACTTAACTACACTTTGCTGCAGCGGCACTATGTAACTTTTCTGGTCAAGGGTTTTCTCTATAGCCAACTCACTCGTCTTCATGTATATGTTATTGCTTTCCCTGTAATGTTCAGCAGTATGGCATCAAACTTGTACTTCTTTCATTTATTCATTTACAGGTGTTTTTATTAATAGACTTAGATAAACTTTATTGATCCACAAGGGAAATTACTTGGACACAGTAGCTCACACATCACATTATATTACAATAACAAAGAGTAAAAAATATAAAAATTGTAAAACATGCATCTCTAGTGTGAGCTGGCTCGCCTCTCCACAGATCTGACCTGTATTTTGTGACGCCACCTGCCCATCTCCATGGACTTGTATAATTTAAATGCCAAACTATTTAACATTCCAGGAAAAGCAATAGCATCTTAATGGAAACAAGCAGATGGCAGACCGTCTCCCAGAAAAGTTACACAGTGCACCTTTAAATTATTGCATCCATCGCTATAATTGCTATATACTGCATTCTTTGAAACCACTCATCATAGTTTCAAATAACTGTAAATAAATAGGTATTCTACATTACAAGCATTTGTCCTAAAAATACATTTGCAATGGTGACCCTGTTCAGACATTTTAGAGTATAGAGTATAGTATATGATAAAACAATTACTCTTAACATATTTTATTCTTTTTTTATTTATATCTTTTTATTTATTTTAACATTATACAAAAACAAGAACAAAAAATAAACAAAAAACCCTCCCACACTGCACCCCTCTCTCTACACTCCAACATCCAATCCCTCCAAAAACATAACCCATATCTCCTCAAAGCCCTGCTGCTTCCCCCTCACGAAGTGGAATATCTTCAATGGGGTGCAGTAAGATAACAGTTCATTTCACCAAACACATTTTATTCTTGCGTAACCCCTTGTTTTTCTTTTGTCACTGCACATAATTCATTCCAGTTTGTTTTTATTAATTGTTCCACGTTGACATTTTGCTGCATTTTGGACTTTCTGTGACCTATTTCTCTTTGACACGTCTTGTTAGTCCTGGGTGTATTTTTATTCCTCTCATGTCCATTTTAAATTATCACCTGGTTACGTCCTCGTGACTTTATAACTAACTGTGTAAATTGTCTTTGTGTCCCCAGTGCTTTTGCCCGGTATCCCAATGGTGTCGTGGTGCACTACTTCTGCTGCAAAGACCGAAACACCTGCCCCACAGACCAGTAGCTCTCCACCTCCTATTGAAAATAACTGAGAATTACTCCTGTATACCCCAATGGGACAGGCTAAAACAGGCACAAGAACTAAACATATCCGAACCATATTGACTTAGCTTGGCTTCAAAGTGCACCAGATCTGTGTGCCTGGAAAAGCAGAAGGAATTTCTCAAGCGCACTGTGCAAGAAAGAAGAAAAAGCATTGGCATTCGAAAGGCATGTGTCAGTAATAATGTTAATGGGAGCTACAGGAGCTAAAGGCCAAATGGACAAAGCCTGGAGGTAACTTCAAAAACTCTAAAGTGTAAAGCTGATTATTTTTTGCTTTTCTATTCTTCGTTCCTCTGTTTACTCTGCCATAAGTCTCCAGGACAAATGCTGAATGCCTTTCTTAAAATAAATATTGACCCTACATAGGTGTATCATGTTTTTCCATAAAGTTATTTTATTAAAGGTAAATTGTTTAACTTTTCTGGTGGACGGTCCTTTTCTCCATTTACACGTTATTGCTTTGTCTGGAATGTTTCACTCTATGGCATTAAACCTTTTTATCTTCATGGAGACCAAATCAGACCAAGTTACATGTCAGATCTGTGGAGAGTTAACCCCACTCACAGTCAGAATGCCTGTTTTTCTAGGTATTTTTGATCTATAAAACCACCTGTAATTGAATAAATGTAAGGAAGAGCTGTTTAATGTCATACTGGGGAACATTCTAGGCAGAGCAATGACATTTCCATAGAAACAAACAGGTGAAGGACCCCCACCCAAAAAGTTACATGGTGCACCTTTAAGCAAACACGTATATTTTAAATAGATCAACTAGATTTGGATCAACATAAAATAATTACATGGAAAAAGTGCAGGAATGTATTTTAGGTTTCACGTAAAGATTACATGAAGTTGCATTTTGGTAACTTTATACCAGTAGTTTGACATGTGACTTATGTAACTGTTTTGATTTTAACTTTATTTTGTGTTTCAGCATACAGGATTTAGGTTTGTGAAATTTGGGAGTCCATAGACAGAACAAAAGCTACATACTGGCAGTATGGCACTAGATAACAGCACTCTGTAACCCTTAACAGTTTCATTCATATTATCAGGACTCAGACCATGCTTGGAAAGAGATAATAATCAAATACATACATTTAAAATATAACAATGTCTCAAAAAGTAGTAAAAAGCTGTAATACAAAACAATATGAAGTTTGGCTAGTCCTAACTTCCTTTAAGAGCCCATATTACACTATTTTCTGATCTGTTATAATGTTTCTTCATCAAAAACATACCTGGTGTTGTGTTTTGTTTCATTAATACATGGCTGAGTTCTTCTCTCAAACCAAAAACACGCTGTTCCACCTAATACAGGAAGTGTTTTTATTCTTAAACCTTCACTAGAATCATTTGGATTATTTCAGATGTGGAATTGCCAATTTCTACTGAACAGAAGGTAAAAAGCAGCTGTTAACTACTGCTTCATGACATCACAAGATCGAATAGAGCATTTTGAGCCTTGGAGATGTAGACAGATAAAAACTAGGATTACTCAGACAAAATGTATGAATGAAACAAAACACAGATGAGGTAGGTACGGTAATTAAAACAGATAATCAAATGCATACTTTTTAAATGTAAGTAGTACAAGTCTGTTTATAAAATATTTCTACAGTTCTTACTTGCTTAATTGTTACAGCATAAACATTTTGAGCCAATAGGATTTGAATTAAGTTTTCCTCATCTTATATTTCGAATACTGGTGTAGGAGGAGCATAAGAATTGACTACGACTTCTATCTATGGATTGCCTAGAAAACAACCCATGTTACATTAATCTTAACTTTTGTGTTCTCTGTATTGCCCTCTTAACCACATAATATGAAGTCAATGTTACAGCACTTTAATGGTGGGAGAATGCCTTTTTATTTATTGTTAAATCAGATACTTGATAATCTGTATTAATGTAATCAAATACTGGTTTACAGTTAGTGAACGAAGCAGGACTTATTAAGCATTTGTTGTGAATATTTCTTTACTAATTTAATACGGACATTGAAGATTGTGAGATTAGTGGGACTATTGAAAAATAATGGCCTTAAATGTGTTTTATTTCAGATTTCAAGTAGCATTGGCTGTCTTTCCTGCTTCAAAAACAACACTTTGCACTCACTGCTACGACTGTTTCAGATATTTTTACTATTAATACAATGGTGAACTGTAACACGAGAGGTACTGGCTTTAATCATTATTAATAAATACATTTAAACTGTACTTGTGTTTGCAAAAGCTTTTTCACTGTTTGGAAAGTTATGTCATTTTCTATTGATTGTTTCTTTAATTAAAATTAGCAGGTATGACTTTGCCTACTCTAGAAAAGGGACTTTTAATTGTTCATTAGCAATACAGAACATCTAAAAAAAAATGAATATCATGAAAAAGGTCAATAGTTTTTGTCACTCATTTCAGAAAGTCAAACCCATATGTTATATAGACTCCACCGACTCAAAGACTCAAAAGTTTGGACACACATTTTCATGTATTTCTTTATTTCCATGATTATTTTCATTCTAGATTCTTACAGAAACTATGAATGGACAACAAAAATATTCAAAATAAACAAACCTGTGGGTACTTCATTATTTTTCTATTCAACTGTAAAATTTAAGCTGTGGAGGGTTGAATAAATCACTTCTATGAATCATTACAGATACAAACTAAATACTAACGTGTTACATTCTGCTATTTATTTATTACAGTTTGTATTTTCTAAACAATTTTTACATTTTGCATGGTTTTTGGGGATAATTGTACTTTAGGGTGTATAGTTTCTTCAGTTATATATCGCATTTCAAAAATTGTTATCGTGACAGGCCTAACAATATTGCAATTAGGGGTGTGCAAAAATATTTAAATATCGATATATCGTATAGTTTAATTTGATGATACAGTATCTATATTATGGGCTGCTGTATCAATATATTGCCAAGAGTATCTTTTTGATATATTTTACTGAATTATTTTGTGAAAGAGTTACATTTGTGTTGCTTTTTGGAGAACTTGTTTATGCATTTGACATTTTCACTGTTTTGATGAGTAAACTGGGTGTTTTTCATATTAACTTTGCACAAACAGTAGTTTCATAAAGACTTTTAGTATCACAGCCATGATTCAGCCTTTGTTTTTTACTGAACTGTACTGAATCGATTTTAAATATATCGTATCAAATTGAAAGTGTACTGTATCGAAAAACGTATCATATCGTGGCCTATTTATCAGCCAATTCTCAGTGATACCCAGCTCTAATCGCAATGTCACAGAAAATCCGTTTCTGCTCAACAAATTTTAACTATATTTTTGTAAGTTCACATGGTGTAATGAATAACAAACTTAACAACTTTTCATTCATGCTTTAATTTCATTGGGCAATTTTAAAATGCCATTTCATTCTAGTGTCTTTAAAGGTGCATTGTGTAACTTTTCTTGTCTGTCAAAAGCTTTTCCCCATGTAGATTTTATAGCTTTGCCTGGAATGTTTCACAGTATGGTATTAAACCTTTCTATCTTCATGGAGGCCAAACCAGAAGTTACAGGTCAGATCTGTGGAGAGGCAATCTCGCTCACTGTCAGAATGCCTGTTTTTCTAGGTATTTTTTAGCTATAAAACCACCTGTATTTGAATATATGTAAGGTAGAGCTGTTTAATATGATACTGTGGAACATTCCAGACAGAGTAATGACATATCCATAGAAACAAGCAGGTGACGGACCCCCAGCCAAAAAGTTACACAGTGCACCTTTTAAGAAATGGGAGGAAGAAGCATAATTAAGAATTATATTTCAAGGAAGAAGCAGCTCTGACCACTGCCACTAATAACCACCTGTCCCTGAGAAACTTGTAAACCCCACCTGTCCCATTGTCTCTTAAATATTGACAGTAAACATCTCACTGCAGATCCACCTTGTAATTTTGTAGCTTCAGTCTCCCCTGATCTGCTCCAGTTGAAAAAAAAAAAAAACACACTCACAACTATGACTTCTGAGCTCTGAGCAGTACGTTAGGCCCCACACAAATCATGAGTGTGCCAACAGGACTCTGCACTCAGGACCAGCCTCAGACGACCCCTCAGACAGAGGGGTATATAAGGGTATGGGGGGTCCCTGTGCCCTCATATACCCCTCTGTCTGTGTCAGTGGTCAAATAAATGCATCAAATTTAGGTGTCAAACACTGGCTGCAGTTACATGTGCACTCAAAATATGATTAATGCAAGATTGTTGGAGTTATAATATTAAAAAGCCGATTTAGCCATTTACATGTTTTTTAAATAATCTTAAAGGTGCACTATGTAACTTTTCTGGTAGAGGGCCTGCCAGTTGCTTGTTTCCATGGAGATGGTTATTAAAGTATGGCATTAAGCTTATCAGTAAGCAGGAGACACCACCAGGTCTATTTTCACATGAGATCTGTGAATAGGACACCCCACTCATAGTCAGAACACATGGATTTTAAATGCATTTTAGAGCAATAAAAACGCCCATAATTGAATAAATGGATCTTATATAATTTGAATTCCATATTGTGGAACATTACAGGCAAACTAATAGGCCCCCAACCTGAAAAGTTACGCAGTGCACTTTTAAAGGTCCAGAAATCCGACTATAATCAGATTTTGGTGTGCATGTGAATAAAGCCACTGAGGTGAATTTCAATTAACCATGTAAATTGTTTTTCATCAGATCTGTTCCCACATTTGCACATACACTACAGCAGAATAGGAAATAAATCAAAAACTAAATCTAGACTAGACCATGGCTAAACCAGGATCAAACTAAGTCTACTTTTGGACTAAACCTGGGATCAAACCAAGGCAAAGACTCTAGTTCCTCTAAAATCACAAGTAGTATATTAGAAGCTCTTTGTCTATTGTTGCTCTGATATTTTTCTTTTCATTTTCGGATTAGAGCCTTTTACCTTGTGTTTACATATCGTTATTTCCTGGTCATGAGTCCAGACCAGGAGCTCCACCCAGAACAGTGAGTCGATAACCACAGCATGACACAATGTCTGCTGGAAACTACCTCTCACTTCTGTTTCTGACGATTACACACAGGCAAAACTGATTTATACCAGAGCACACACGCTGTCAAAAAGTGTTATGTTTTACAGTGTACCACCAGCGTGTAGGTTAGTGTGTTGCAAAAACATAAAACGCAAATACTCTCGATCTTCACTGACCAGACTTTTGGCTCGTTTGTGGGATTTGAATCTTGGCTTGGTTCATGTCAGAGCTGTTCAAAAGACTGGCTCTTTTTATGTTGAATCATATGACCAAACCAGTGTGAGAACTGAGAACTCATTTTAGTACAAACTAATCACAGAGACTAAGATTTGTTTAAATGGTTCAAACTGAGAGTGGGAGTGTGTTGACCCTTTGAAATGATGAAATTCTAAATAAAATGTTGCACTACAATAGTAATTATTATTCAAAAGCTATCTGTTATTAAATACAAATACAAATGTTTTCTTTTCATTTCTTTTTCAGCACAAAGCTCGTCTTGCTTGCTCTGATTCTGTGCTGATTCTCGTGTTGGTTCAGCATTAATATGTATCAAAAAATGCATAAAAATTTGAATGAAAAATGTTTTGTTCTTGCAACAAATTAGCTCCAGATCCAACCGTTGGATGCTGGAACTATTCAAAAGAGCTGACTCATGAACGCCACATCACTAGTCCTCAAACACTAAAATCATTTCTGACTGTTTGAGTGAGTTGACAATAGATAAAGCAACAGATAGAATCGATAATGTACTACTAACCATGGCATGAACCTAACCCAAGATCTGCTATGGTTACCCACTGCTTTTGATAGGTTGCCCTTGCACAGTTGAAGGATGGGTCAATTTTCCTCCTAATAATGAACTCCCTTGACCTTTAACCTTAATTGCTATATGAAGAGATCAACAACAGCGCACAGTGCACAGTATCTACAGATGCAATTGTCCTGGTTTGGACCTGGTTTAGTCCTGATGTAGACTTGGTTTGGTTCTGATTTAATCTTGGTCTAGTCCTGGTTTAGTTCCAGTTATTAGTTTTTTAGATTTAGTCTGGTGTGTGCAAATTTGAACCCAGTGAAAGTGGTTAACTAGCCCAGTGAAGTTTAAATTGCCTGTGCATCAGTGGCTTATTCATAGACTGTACTGTATATAAATGGACACAGCTAACCCGCCAGCCGCCACATTTCAAACAGGAAGTGATCATGGGGGCTCTTCTGGCTCCATCAACTCTGTTTCCAATTGACTTTAGATTGAAAAATTGTCACCCCTCTCTTCTGCAGTGAGCCTTATCATTTTGGTCTTAAAATATTTGTATTAACCCACTCTACATGGTCCTGTTATTTTTATTTAGCTAATTTGTCCATAAATAAATTCTTATTCCTAATATGCAGCTTGGCTCCAAATTCGCCTCTGTAACCGCTGGCACTGTGAGCTTCATTTGAGTGGAGCTGAACGCTACAGTTGACGTCACCCTCCCTTGGTCCATTTCTTTATACAGTCTATGGACTTATTAGACAGGTTGTCATAATGTTATGGCTCATTAGTATACTTTAAAATGATGATAAAATAACAAAATCCAAGAGAAATATTAAGGTGACTTTGGTGAAGATGTATTGCAGTGTTTACTCCAGTCTTTCACAGTTTGCTCAATGTTCTCACACAAGACTGGACTTGTACATTGTTAAGCCTGATGATCACTGCTTACAGCAGGCGGAGGAAGCTGTCCTGAATCCCACTATTATCACACAGGAATTCCATATGAGCTTTGGAACAGGGAATGTCAAATGCACTTTGGATGACGAGAGACACCCAGGCTGTTTTCACAAAGTTTGGGAGGATGGGAAAGATGAGGCATATTTGTCAGTGTAGATAGTTTAAGAAAAGAAAGACACAGAAATATGGTACTCAAAAGTATGTTGCAATAATGACTACTTTTACTGCTTAAAGGAGCACTGTGTAACTTTTCTGATGGGTGGTCTGCTACCTGCTTGTCTCCATAGAGATGTTACACCTTTTGCTGGAACATTCTGCAGTATGACATTAACCTGATTTATCTTGCATTTAACCAGTTATGGGTACTTTTATTGCTACCTTGAAAACAACAGATCTGACATGTAACTAGACCTGGTGGAGTCACTTGCCTGTTTCCTTGGAGATGGATAAGTTAAATTTCACACTGTGGAACATTTCTTTCAAAGCAATAACATCTCCATCAACCAAAGCATGTAGCAGACCCTCCATAAGAAAAGTTACATAGTGCACTTTTACAATCTTGCCTGAAAAATATAAGTATTCTTTATTTAAAAAAAAAAAAAAGTATTCAAGTTTCCAGCAATGACTAATTTCTCTCTTGGGGAAAATGTGGTATTGGTTAAACTTGAAACCTAAACCTTGCGCAACATATCTTTAAATGAGATCTACAAAAGCCTTCAGAGATAACCTATAGCCCTGTAACAAAATTGGGTAAAAGTAATCATATGAAGCATGATGAGACAAAAGCCTATTATCAAAATCAAAATCTCAATAGTTTGCATACATGAATACAGTATACAATATGTAAAATGACTTCTTTTTGATACAGTCTTGAAATGTGAGCTAAGAGGAGGTCATAGGTTCTTAAGCTGTGTCTCTGCTCAGGGCAGGTCATACTGTGTATTTACATGTGTTTGCATTCCCTAACTCTCTCTTTGCTGCACTAATCCTTCAAGACAGAGGCTTCACTGAACGCACTGGTCTGGAGTCTGTCCCAAGGATCACAAACTCATTCTTCTGGGGCTGTTAAAGTGTTAGTCAAGGCAAAGCAATTCAAAATGCTTTACAGAATAAAGAAAGACATTAAAATCACAATGCAAACAAATCAATATATAAATAATCATCATAAAATTAACATTAAAAGAGAAGAGAACAGAGTGTGGAATAAACCTCTTTCAGCCAAAAATAAACATGCACAAATTAAATTACTTTTTTGTCAGTTACAGGGAAACAGGAAAAGGGTTATATTATGGACATAATAGATAAAAGAAATATTTAATTTGAGGTTTACAAACTTTGTAATAAACATGTTCAAATCAGACTGTACAAAGAAGTGGTCTAAGGGAGTGTGACATCACCCATAGCGTTCGGATCCAGTCAAATGAAGCTCATGAGGCGAGCGGTTATAGGAGTGAATTTGCAGCCGAGTTCCATATTAGGAATAGGAATTTATTTATGGACAGAATAGCAAAATAAAAACACCAAGCTCATGAAAAGCAGGTTAATACAAACATTTTAAAACCAAATGGGAAAACTGAAAGACAGTGGTAATGGTTAGTCTGCCTCATAGACTTTTGATATTTCAGTATTTATTGGTCCAGACTTTGTCCCATTTCTCAGTCTTCCTCCTTCTGTATATTTGAGTTGGGTTGGTTTGTGCTGCTGCTGTGGGAACATCCAGCCCTGTCTTTCCATGAGTCTCTGTTGACAATAGGTGTGGACTTCTCCTCCACATGTCCTGGTTTCCTCTGCTCTGTGTTTATCTCACCTTTATCAAACCCGTCCAGGGCTTAACCATCTCACAGACTAATGCTTCACACCCAAGAGAAAGTATATGGTTGCTTCAGAATAAAAGTAAAAATACAGCACTTAACAAATTTAAAGCTACTATTCGCATGTTTATTTGATTTTCTTACTAGTAGATGGTAGATGTGAAACTTGTTCTAGTGGTGATATGTGTGAATACAACTGGGCAGGGCCAGCCAATTTAATTACAGATGATAGCTTTAAAGGTGCATTGTGTAACATTTTAGTAGAACTAGCACTACTCTACATTACAATTCAGATCTGTAGAGAGTTGCCCCTATTCACCTAAACAATTATTGTATTTTTGAGCAAAAGAAACAGATGCAATGAATAAAATAAACAAAATATAACACAGAATAAGCTAATGATGAGGGAAAACCATAATCAGATTCTATAACTTTGTGAATCCTTTAATGAATATAATAAACAAGGGGGGAATATATGGGGAATATATGGGAGCAAGAACAACTGTCTAACTGTCTTGTCTGACAGTTTGTCCTTGTCCGTTTGAATGAAGACTCATGGCAGATGCCCAAAGCCAGATGTGGCAGTGACCTCTGAGGACCTCCCCGATTCACTAACACGAACAACAACTAAAGAGAAAGAGAGAAAGACAGAGAGGGGGAAAGACAGAGGGGGTGGGGAGAGAAAGAGAAGGTGGTAATACATTATATTAATATATTGTTGTGTAAGTAAGATGAGACTTTGTTGTATTTCATTTGAGCATTTCCATGGACAGTTCTCATTCATAGACAGTGAAATTCACATATGTTTTTAGTCATGTTTAATATATATGGAGGACGGGATATTTTTCATGTTTACAAATTATATAGCTGCAATCCTATACTTGCCTTTGTGTTCTTTTCTGTCATTCACTTGACATATGGATCTCTATATTTTGAAGGCAGCGTCTGTATTTAAAAGCAGGCCTTGCAAAATCTATTCATGCTCTCACTCCTCAAAGGTTTTCTCCCATAATCAATTCTTCTGTGTAGCTTCTTCTTTTGCTCTCAAGGCTCACATTTGAATGCATAATTTAAAAATGCATATAACAGGAATAATGAGTTGTCTTGTGTGCAATGAATGCAAGCAGAGGTGCAGATTAAATTTTCTTTTTGATTACTTTGGTGAAGCAGAAGAGTCCGGGGTCTTTGTGTTAATAAAAAGCAAAGATGATATTTTCAGGGAAGAGAGAGTATCCTGTCTGAATTTCAAGTCCACATTGATTCAAGCTTCACTGACTTAATCCTGTGACCAATGCTTGCTGAATACAGAAACCTTGTCTCTCTGTCTCACATATACAGTTTTACAGCGTTTTTGATATCATGTGGTACTTCAACCTCTCACAAAGCACTAGGGAGCTGTGTTCAACCCCTAAACTAGCTGAAGCTGAGTGGCCTCTGCTCTGCCTAAACTAGTAATAGCACTATGTTAGGTGAATATAGCGGACCTGGGACTAAACTTAAAGGTACACTGCACAACTTTTCTGGTGGAAAGTCTGTTTCTTGTCTCAATGGAGATGTCATTGCCTTGCCTGGAATTCCTCAAAAATAGAATAATTCCTTCTGTGAATAGGGGCGGCTCTCCACAGATCTGACTTGCGTATAGCGTAGTGTTGTAACCTCACTGAAAAAACAGTCCGTGGCTCAAATTGCAAACATAAACATTGACATGATATTGACAACAATAACATGACTTTTTTACAAGTCTCTGTCCAGCATTTTTAAATGTTACAAAGGTCGCTTGATTGTGGCCGATGTTTGACCTGCGTATTTTCATCAGCCTGAGGAAACATGAGTTTGTTATAATCTGTGGTGAAGCTCCTCCCTCAGGAATTCCCCTCCCCAAAACTTTGGGAGGGAAAATTCAAATGTAGCAGGACACAGGACAGTTACAGAAGCAGAGGACACTCAGGACACAGGACGGGTACAGGAGCAGAGGACACACTCAGGACACAGGACACTTACAGGAGCAGAGGACACTCAGGACACAGGACGGGTACAGGAGCAGAGGACACACTCAGGACACAGGACACTTACAGGAGCAGAGGACACTCAGGACACAGGACGGGTACAGGAGCAGAGGACACACTCAGGACACAGGACATTTACAGGAGCAGAGGACACACTCAGGACACAGGACACTTACAGGAGCAGAGGACACTCAGGACACAGGACGGGTACAGGAGCAGAGGACACACTCAGGACACAGGACATTTACAGGAGCAGAGGACACACTCAGGACACATGCAGGACACAGGACATTTACAGGAGCAGAGGACAGACTCAGGACACACTCAGGACACGGGACAGTTACAGGAGCAGAGGACACACTCAGGACACAGGACAGTTACAGGAGCAGAGGACACACTCAGGACACAGGACAGTTACAGGAGCAGAGGACACACTCAGGACACAGGACAGTTGCAGGAGCAGAGGACACAGTGTGTCCAGGAGGACTGTGAGAGCTGATCTGGAGGTAAGACTTTTCAGAGATTTTCTGTGCTTCTCCGGCCTAGACTGTAGTTCATTTTTAAAACATGTTTGTGGTGTTTTATTTGACATTCGGATTAATTTAAGGACTGTTTCCATGAAACAAATTGTTTTTGACTGTCCATCTACAAGAGTGAGACAGTTTAAGATTTGAATGTGCTGCTTCCAGAGTCGTCTACAAACAAAGAGCAATATTCAGATCACTGCTGTTACATGAATGTTAGAGTTGATGTTAGTCGTTTTTTGCACTATTCTGAATGTGAGGTTTACAGTTCAAATAAAAAGACTAAAACAAAATAAAATCTCTGTATCTTTCAGAACAAAGGAAGATGTTTGAGAACCAACAAAACACAGACCACAGATGAACGAAGTAAGTAAACCAACTAAAATGATTTAACAGAATTATATTTTTTCCAACATATACTAGTGAACATTTATCATGTGTTTCTACAGGGTGATGTGACACTAGGAGGACTTTGTACCAGATGCCCTACCTGTTACTGTGTTTTGAGGAAGAAAAGCAGCACATGGTGAGTTTTGTTTCTGCATGTAAAATTCTAATGTTCACTGTGATTCTGTTCTGGTCCATTACTGTATATTGTATTAGTATTAAGTGCTTTAAGTATATTTAAACATGTACAACACAGAGTAGATCATCATATTGTAATCATAATGTGTTATTCCTGTGTCCTCATTGTCTTCACTGGAATAAGTCCTCACACTGTTCAGCTGTGCTCTGTGTGTGTTTGATTCTGTTTAAGACAATGCAGAACTGTGGAAAACTAAAGACTGTTTTTTTATTATTTTACTTTAAAACCCTTTAAGGGCATTTGACATTGCATATTAAAATAATTGTGTCGACAGTATTAAATAATATATAAAAAAGAAAAAACATAAAAAAGGCAAATTTTCATGATAAGGTAACGTAAGATAAATATACATATTCAGCATGATATGATCACATTTCATCAACATGAAAAAGTGACGTTCATGTTCTGAGAAAAAATACGTGTTGAGGGGATCGAATAAGTTTCGAAGCCTAAACATAATTTTATTGCATGCAGCCGATTTCCATATTTTTTAAGCAAATCCAGCGACCTTTTTTTCAGTGGGGCTTGTCTCCTTTGTGATAGATAGGTTTAGTCTATTCTAGACAAACTAATAACATTTCCATGGAGACAAGCAGGTGGCGGACCCTAAACTAGAAATGTTATGTAGTGCACCTTTAATGTGTTTTTAATTAAAGGACCATTGTGTCTCTGTGGTTGCGTTTCTATCATCTTGTTTTTACTGCTCATTCTGAAGGTTCGCCAAAGTGGAAACGCACAAATATCGCATTATAGAACACTTAATTCACATAAAAGTTTATTCAGTAGCTTCAGGAGGATTTTGCACAAGTTAAAGCAGTCTTCAGCCATCGGTTTACCCCAGGCCCGGCTAAATCGGTTATAGCAAAAAGTGGGTTGGTCTTGACGCCTAAAGGAACATGACAGTCACATTGTGCTTTTGTCTCTATAATGACTCGGTTTTGTAGGTTGCCTGTCCATGCCTTTATAAACATGGACTGTTGACGGCACACTCTGTACGTGGTGCGTGTTTCTGTGGGCTGGTTTAACATGAGATAAGACCAGATAAGGTAACATACGATGAAATAAGACAACATGACAAAATAAGCCCTGACTTCCTAAGGACAACATTTGTCTTGGACATTAGAAGCACAATGAAAATGCACAACAATATAAACCATTAACACATTAACACAATTTTCGCGCAGGAGGAAACTCACGGCGCTAGGACCTGATCCTCGGTGTCAGTGCGCAAATCCCAGCCGCCTGCCTCACGGTGGAGGCTGCGCGCGGTCAGAGGAGCCGCTCCGTGCGTGTGCGTGTGCGTGCGTGTGAGTGAGCGAGCGCAGCTGCTGCGGCTCCACACATCACCATCACCGGCGGACCGCACCGGAGGCTCGGCTCGCCTCCCCGTATGGACTCACCATGCGCAGGATACGGGCCAACGCCATTGCCATTCTGACCGTCGCGTGGATCCTGGGCACCTTTTATTACCTGTGGCAGGACAGCAAGCCGCACACGCCGCCCTCGTCCACGGACAGCCGAAGCAGGGGACATGGCGGACAGCCCAAGGTGGTCCCCGGGCGGCTGGAGATCCACCGGGACGACCGTACCATCGCGCTCATAGTGAGTGTTTCTGATGTTATAAATGTCGAGGCGCTGCAGGAAGGTGTGTGCTGCATGTTGATGCGCGTAACCTCCTTCGATAAGACGGTTAGGGACGGAGCTCGAGCTCTTACCATGATCTGACATTTCCTCTAAATAAACAGAAAATACACTATAGCCTCATGTGTGGCTTTACGCATGCCACACCAGTGTGCCGTTACAGACGTATCAATACATGAGTGGAGAGCTGCCCTGGGTTAAGTCTGTCATTTCACGCTCTACCACTATTACAGCAGCACAAGGATGCATTATAATGAATTACAATGTGGTTGCAATGTGGTGTTACGTACCACGTCTGCCTGGCTGCCAAGATAATCTAAAGTACCATTCAATTTATTTGCCATAGAAGCTTTTTGTTGTAAACAAAGCAAACTACAGATCAATTAGGCTACGCAGAATTTCAGTCTCATGGTCCAAAAGAGTATGTTATAAATATGTAGCCTTAAGCCTGAATAACGTGAACGCTTTGTTGGCAGAGTCACTCTAATAGGCTCTAAGATGATGTGTGTTGAGATAATGTGGAAACCAGTTCAGTTGCAATATTGTGTTTATTAAAGGTGGGAATAGAAAAATTACTCATTAATCTCCTCTTTGTCTAATTTTGCTTTCTACATTTAGAGATATTTTGCTGTTAAGAAATAACCAACCAACAAACCCCCATTCCTGTCATTGTGAAAAAATACAGGTCTACTTGGAGTATTGAGGTCAGGCAGACAAATTGATCTCAGAAATCTTATATCTCCTTTGACCATATTATTTGTTATTTTGACCAATGAGGGTGGGCTATTCTGTTTAACTAAGGAATATATTGTCTTATGTATTCACTGCCTTGGCTGGACACTAGTTCCTTCTACAGCTCCTCAGTGCATGTTTGTCTAAGAGGCTTTCCATAAGTCTGCAGCTCTTAAACCATTTTACGCTGCGGGGTCTTTCTCCTCATGAGCACGTGCAAGATGAAACTCAGACTCTCTCCTACACCTGATGCTCTCCCATAGTGTGTTTATTACATTTGAAATCAATCTTGTGTTATGTTTTGAATAGAGATGAGAATAAATTAAGATAATGACGTAATGAACAGTGAGTTTGTTACATCTGAATAGTCCTATATGATTTATGGAAGGCAATATTAGCAATGTGTTTCCTTGCAGCTTTCAAATAATGAAACATTAACTGAATTGCATCTACACAATCTATGACAATTATTTACAATAGAAGAATATTTAGTTTTGTATTGTATTAGTTGATCCTAAATTTCAAACTCTTTTGGATAGTGATACTTGGAAGACCAAATATTTTCTTAGGTGGGACTTGATGTGACATATTTGAGAACCACTGCACTACTACTACATGAAATTACACATATATAGACTACCACTCTCAGTTGGGCCTGTCACGATAACAAATTTTGAAATAAATATCGACGATAACCTTAAAGTCGATATAGACGATAACCTTAAAGCAGTAGTTGTCAAAAAAAAAAAAAAAACCTATTGTAAAAGTACAATATTGTTAAAAAAAAACAAAAACACAAATTGCACACTTAAAAGTAGTTAGTCTGTGTCTATAATGAGTCATAGAAGTTAATAACTCAACCTTCTACAGCTCAAATCTCATCGTAGAACAGAAAAATAACCAGTATTTTCCCATTACAAAGAAAAGATACCCATGATAAATATTGACCCCCCAAAATTATTGTTCAACCTAACATCTATTGAACGCTATGGTATGGCAGGCCTACACTCATTCGTATAATTGAAAAGAGGCTATTTCTGACCTGCTACTTCCTATGTATGTACGTCATACAGCTGTCTGTTACTGTCCCTTTTTCGTAATGAGTAATACCATGATCTTGATCCTTCTGTTACTCGTGTTGTATTTGTTTTGCTGATGTGCTTCTTTTGTAGATAAATCAGTCAAACGTGCTCATCCCATTGTGTTTTGGGACAAGACTCTTTTGTACAGTGCCCCTTCCACAGCCCTGACCTCAGCACTGTCTCTGCATGTGCTAATGTTCAGTAGGTAGTTGGCATACACACGTTTTATCGTGTGAAGTGCCAAAATCTATTGGATAAAGTTTTGTGTTATGATAAATATCTGGTTAGTTAAGTGGTAAAGGTGCATCGTGTAACTTTTCTGGTGGTCTGTCAAACACTTTTCTGCATGGAGAGTTCTTGCTTTGTCTGTAATGTTTCACAATATGATATTAAATATTTCTATCTTCAAACCAAACAAGACCAAGTTACAGTTTAAACATGTCAAGGAGCATTAACATTTGAAAGAAAACAAAAAAATTATTATAACAATTTCTGGACATGTTTGTAGAGCTCTCAACCTCGATTTAGTTGTGATATTGTGGAGCTCTTGTATAAATAATACCATAGTCATGAATGAACTCAAAGAGACAGTTAAGTCTAATATGTCCCTCTCCTCTGTGGACTGTTTGCTCTGGGTTCCTCTGTTGTAATCCTTTTTACACACTGGGTCATTCACCTATCACCAAACTGACATCTTCAAACAAGACAAGCACAAAACTCTTACTATTATACATTTTAGCTTCAAAAGTTTATAGCATTAATATTGTGTAGAGGGCTGTAGGTCAGTCAATCTTATTAATCAGTCGGTATTTAGATTATAAGGCTTTATATGGAATAAGGTATGGCAGATTAAATTAATGCCTTTATATAAATACATTGTTTCCTAGTACTTTTTTCCGTGCAGTTGTTTGGGTCAGAATACAGAGAGATATGTAATAGTTTTGAGCTTCTGCCACACCCAGGACATGTCTTTAATCGACCATTCATTTATTTAGTCGACTACAGCCCTAATTGTTTCTGCAGTAGAGATGTGTGATACAATAAGATTCTTGTGATTAAGAAATGCATTGTTTGTGGACACTCAAAGATGCTTTACATTGGATTGTTTTTTCACATACAACTATGTCACATTTGCACTGGGGCTGAGTGACACAGCTAATCTGCCCTGACTGCACTGGTCACAGTTGGTATCTGCTATCACAGGTGCCCTATGTAACTTTTCTGGTGGACTGGGTCTGCCACCTACTTGTCTCCATGGCGATGCTGTTGCTTTGCCTGCAATGTCCACAGTATTGTCTATTGATCCTGTATTTATTCAATTACAAGTGTGCATATATACTGCTAAAAGTACTGAAAAAAAGTGTGATAGGGTTACTGTGGGTGTGGTTGCCTCCCCACAGATCTGACCTGTTAATGCTAGGAAGCTGAAGGGTAATAGACCACGTTTTCATGTTTCTAAATGTAATGAACCAAAGACTGGACCATATCTGAGCTCATATTCGCTTCATTAGCTATGATTTCTTAATGACCTCATCTGTTCAGACGTGTCCATCTTTTTCCTCTCTCTCCTTTCTCTCTGTGCTGAGTGTTCTCATTTCCCATCATGCATCACTTCACCTCATTGCCCTGGAAACTATAGTTGTTGTCACCGTTTTATTGTGTACATTGGACCAGACCACAACCATGAGGCAAACATATGACCAGAAATAGACTTACTTAAGTGGGTTTTTATTGCATAATGTAAGTTTATAAAGTGATTATTGAAATGAAAATGTTAACTGTTGTAGTTTGGTGATACTAAGCAGAGACTGTGAATAGGGCATAATTAAGGGACTAATGGCTGAACAAATGCATTAGCAAAGATTTCCAATAACACACGATACTTTCTGGGAACTTTATAGATCAATATTCTTTCCCATTCCAACATTTCTTTGGTTGCCATGCCAGCACTCTCAAAACATGATAATTTGCCAGTGTATTTTCATGCCAGCCGCCCCTCCCCCTCAACCAGCCATCAACAAAAAAGCAATGAGAAAAGAGAAGTGTCTTGCCCAGAGACACACATATAGTATCAGGCGGTTCAAATCAGTATACAGACAAACTTACATTGCAAAAACTAAAATCATGCTAAGTTAAGATTATTTTAATTAAGAAAGTGTTATTGTGATTTCAGTCAATTTCACTTGGCACTTTGAAAATATCATCTTGAATTTGTCATTGTTCTGCTTAGAATGTTCCACAGAATGAAATAGAAATAGAATCTTAAAAAGATCTACCTCACATTTATTCAATTACAGGTGGGTTTATTGCTCAGAAATACATAGAAAAACAGGCATTCTGACTGTGAGTGGTGTTGCCTCACCACAGATCTGACCTATATGTTGTCCTGGTTTGATCTCCATGAAGACAGAAGATAGATGCCATACTATGAAGCATTCTGGATAAAGCAATAACATATCCATGGAGAAAAGCAGATGACAGACCCTCCAGCAGAAAAGTTACACAATGCACCTTTAAGATAAGAAAAGAACAACTCTTTGCACTTAAAATAAGAAACAAAATCTAATCTTGGTTGAATTAAGAAAAATACTTGTAGACAACTTTACGGACTAATCTGGGAAATGGGTTAAACGTTATAATAACTACTTTAATTAGTCCAAATAAAGCAAGTGGAAAGACACAAGGGAACAAACAAAGCCTATATACACAACATGTAACCCTGTATACTTCGTGTATGAGATCTACATTGTTCCAAAAGGGGAGTGTCTCGTAATGATGTGGCCATTAATATTTCAGCAGTAACAATGTCTCAAATATCAAACTGTGTAACTTTATGTAAATGGGTTCAGCGCTGCCAACAGGGCCCATGAGAAATGATATCACTTAAACTGTAAAACTTTTCAAGCTTAAAAAGTAAGTCAGAGTTATTAAGCTGTCTGACTTCACTCTCACTGCTGCCATTAAGTTGAAAGTTGTCAGTGTTTCCAGGCGTCTGCTACTGTAGACTCACTGTAACATTAGACCAGGGGTACAATTAGTCAGTGAGATGAAGTGGTACTGTGCAACCAGGCAACTCACATACACAATAGTGGTCAATGGCTGTTAATGCTACAATGACACTAATGTTAAATTGGAAAGTGGATCAAAACAACTGTGATAGATAGACAGTTAGACAGGCATAGATACTTTATTTATCCCGAAGGATGAGCAAATATTAGACCTGTCACGATAACAAATATTGAACTGTAATGTATTGCTGAATTATTGATAATATTGAAACCAATCATAAAACAGAATTATTCACAAAGAGTATTCTAAATATAAGATATTGTAAAATATTGTAACCAAAAATGTCCCACTACTACAAAGAAAAGGTACCATGATAAATATTGACCCCCAAAAAGTATTGTTTCCTTTATATCTAAAATATTGGGTTTGCGGTTTAAATCCTGCTCTTGACATAAACATCGATGGTTGAGCAGTCAGACCCACTGACCCACAGGCTGACGGTGCGATTCCAGCTCCCACAGATGAATGCTATAAAAAAGTGAGCATTTACCATTTACCATATTGAACAATAAGTTGATATAGTAATCATCATGACAGGCTGCGCATACATTCACATTAAAGGTGCACTATGTAACATTTCTCTTATAGGCTCCACCACCTTTGTGTTGTGTTGTGTTGTGTTGTGTTGTTCGTGCTTAGTGCAGATCAGAGTACATCATTAAACTGATCTATTCTGCATTTATTTAATTTACAGGTCTTTTCATTGTTTAAAAAATGTTTAGTAAAACATGCATTCTTACAGTGAACGGTGGCACTTCTGCACAGACCTGTGTGACCTGCCCTGGTGACGTCCCCTGCTCTCAATAGAGATGGATACATTTAATGCTATACTGTGGAACATTCCATGCAAAGCATATCACATAAGCATATCGTACCCTCCCCCATAAGTGTTAGGTAGTAAAAATGTTTATCTTTAATTTAATGTTTACTATCAGCCTCCGTATCAAAGTACAGTTTTTTCTTTAGGATATGATGTTTGTAGTTTGTATATTTTTTAGGTAGTATAAAAACTTTGTCTTTGGCATGGCCTAAATCTTGTTTGCTTCATCACTTTTAACCTTTGGATCTAAACATAGCTCGTCTTTGTGCAGCGTGTGTCAGTCACTGTCTCTTCTCTGTTGTGTTAGCCCATCTTGTTTGTTATAAAGTCTTTATTTATCTTTCATTATCTTTATTTAATCTCCCACTTTTTTTGCCTTGTAAGAGCTCTGTGTAGGGATGAAGCCATTATTAAATTACTTAATGACATCCATTATTCATAAAACATATTATTATACTTTCCTAGTTCCCATCTCAAATATCTGTTAATAATAATTAAGTTATATCTAGTCAATATTTACAATGTATTAGTATTTTTTGTGAAATTTAAAGTGAAATTTAATCATTAAAATTTGTATTGATTTATTATAGTCTACTGCAGTGTAGGATATTAAACCAAGGTAACAAAATCAAATGACCTTACTTACTGGTCCATATTACACTATTTTCTAATCGATGTTGTTTCCTGCAAAACCGTACCTGGAGTTTTGTTTTGTTCCATTCACACATGTTTCACACACACTTTGGAGATGCAGACACATTATTAATAAACAATTACTCATAGATGCGTGAATGAAACAAAATGTATGTTTTTGATGAGTAAACAACATTATAACATAGATCAGACAACAGTGTAATATGGGCCCTTTAATTTTTAGTTTTCTGTATAGCCATATTTTTGTATTTCACTCTTTCCACTATAATCCTCTTGAGCAGCATTCGTAAACATTATTAGCATTGGATGCTATAGTATGTAAGGTAAACTATTATCTTAATACGCTTAAATACTATCAAATCAACTTCTAAATATCCACTAAGCAGATTACCAATTACCACTTTGACACTGATTTAAATGTAGTCCCTAAATAATCTAAACTAAAGCCTTACAATATGACTTAATTGCTCTGTTTTCTTCTTGTATTTATTTATTGCACTGTTTTTTATGCTCCTGATAACCTGGACCTGAGTACAGTGTTTTGTTTCTGTGTAATTTGTATACTGAAATGACAAAGAATAATCATAATAATAATTCTGATACTGATTCTTTATGCATATTGCTATTTAAGTCAATTTACCTGTATTTGGGAATTGTGTATAGTCTGCAGTCCTTTTGTTGACTGAAATAAGAATTATAAAGGTGCTTGTGTTGACTGTAAACACCATTTGCTGTTTGACTGTGTAAACATGGAAGGACTGTGCTTAATCCTCTCCCTGTCTCTCCCTATAGGTGACCCAGCCCCCACGTTTGGACCAAAGCCAACTCCTGGGTGGGTTCGATGAGAAATCCTACCTCTCCGCAAAAACACTGAAGCCAGGGGATGACCCGTATAGAGAACATGCATTTAACCTGCAAGAGAGCGACCGACTGGGGAGTGAAAGGGCCATAAGGGACACGAGACACTACAGGTGAGGGTCTGGGCAGGTGTGTAGTTAATCTACCGTGGGATTAGGATTAGAGAGAGATTAATCTGGATATAGCGGTGGTTAGTGAAGAAAATCTGTCTCATACCAGGTAAAAAGTCAGAAGTCATGCCCTTGTCTGGCTATGGTAGGCCCAGTACATAACAAGAGAGTAACTTAAAGGGCCCATATTACACTATTTTCTGATCTATGTTATAATGTTGTTTCCTCATCAGAAACATACCTGGCATTGTATTTTGTTTCATTCACATGTTTGACACACAAATCCTGCATATTTAGGATGTGTTCTTCTCTCAAATAGAAAACACGCTGTTCCACCTTGTGATGTCATGTGGTAATACAGAAAATTCTCCACTGTGTTTTTGAACTCCATACACTTTCACTAAAATCATTTGGATAATTTCAGATTTGGAAATGCCAATCTCTACTGAACTAAAGGTAAAAGGTAGTTGTGAAAACTATCACTTGACAAGAATCCGTTTTGTGTATAAGACCTTTAAAGTCCTACCTACCATGTAACTTTTTTGTCCAAATATGCTAAAAAGAGGTATTTTCTTTTTTATTGCACTGAAAAACATGCATCATTACTCTGTTACATTTTCACAAAACTGATTCTTGCTTGGCCTGGAATTATGCAGGGGATGTGCCACCTCTGTGTTGCTTTAAAACTATACAAATTTAGCCTGAAGATACTGCTGTTTAGTTTTCAGTCAGGGCATGATTGAACAGGATCAGGGAGGAGTACACCAGAAAGACAATCAATGCAAGATGTTTTCAAGATCAATTTGAAATGGTTTGAACACGTAGAGGCGGTATAGTGAATATATGCATGAAAGGGTGTAAAGAACAGAGAAGACAGCAAGGAAACCTAAAATCATGCACAATAATAAAAATATTCCAGTTAGCTAGTGCTGACCAAGTCTTGTTCAAGATCTAGTGATGGGTCCCTGAATGTTGTGCTGTAGTTGTTCTCTAGAATTGAAAGACGGGTCAAATGTTGAAAACAAGTTGCCCCCTGGGTCAATGAAGTGAACCAAATATTGTTTTAATAATGATGTCTTGAAAGAGAAAACGACATTGATTGATAAACTTTAAGAGTGAAGTTTAAGCTGTATATTATTGCCTGAGCAGTGGGTCCTCAGTGCAGCGCCCAGGCAGGTATCCTTCAGAGTTGAAACCAGCTCAGATTTGAAACCTTGGTCAGTATCTGAAAGACTATTTTGAGTTGATGTAGAAGACCACATCCCAGGACAAAAATCCATTTAGGAAGATATAAATTTGAACATAGATTAAAAATAAGGAGCTGCCTCATTTTTCCTCATAACAAAGCGATATACAACGTGATAAAACAGGCAGCTGAAGTAAGTGTGAGGTTAAATAAAGCGAAGGGTCAGAATCTGAGCCTCGTTTCCAGGCAACTGGATATTTCCCTGTATCTACGGTAACCGGGACCAGCTGTTCTCAACAAAGACCCAGTCCTGGATTTAGCCAAGTCTGAACCATGGGCTCTGGACCAGACCTGGAATTATAGGGAAAAACTATAGGATCATGCATGATACAAGAGAGAGGGATTCAAAACACAAAAAAGGCCAATATTTGTCATCACCTTCATGCTAAATACCTCATAGCCTATGTATTTACTGCACGGCTTGGCAGGTACAGGTATCCTGTGTGAATTAAGATGGATTTTTGTGGGAAATGCCAGTTCACAAACTCATGAAAATCCATCTCCTCAGACACAGGATTGTGTTTGAGAGGTGAAATGAATAGTTAAGTGAATTGTTAATTCCAGTCGGCTACTACTGCTACACAATATGTTTTTATACAAGCATTTTAAGTACATTCTAGTTGCATTTATGTAGAAAAATGTATAATGAAGAGATGTGAAAGTGTTGAACCTCATTTACCTTAGATTAATTAAGTTGACAAACTCATTATTTTAATCATAAAGTATAATCTTAATTACACTAGTAGTATGATCAACCATAATTGCTGCTTTTTGTAACTGGAGTATTTATTATTTTGCCAGAAGAACCACAGTATGGCAACCTTGCATTTATTCCATTATGTGTGTTGTTAAAGTTTTGATAATACATTCTGATTGTGAGCGAGTTTGCCTTTCCACAGATCTGACAAGTAACTTGCTTATTTCTCAGGAGATACATTTTTTTAATGCCGCATTGTGGAACATTAGAGCTAGATTAGCTACAATTTTATTTTCTGTCAGGTTAACACTCATTTGTACCTATTTCTTCAGTATGATAATCCTCTTTGTATCTTGTGTCTTTTAGATGTGCTTCTATGAATTACGATGCGGACCTCCCCTCCACGAGCATCATCATCACATTCCATAATGAGGCTCGCTCCACTCTGCTCCGCACCATCAAAAGGTAATGTACAAAATCACATTCTTATACACCGCTATAACATGCACTATAACATGTACATTAACATGTACTATAACATGTACAATAACATGTACTATAACATGTACAATAACATGTACAATAACTTGTACAATAACATACAGAAATGTACTTCGGTCACTTGGATCAGCTGCTTACATCTATTATAAATAGTATTATAATCATCATAATCGTTCATTTGTGTTGGTTTTTAGTCTTTTATCCAACTCAAATTCTTATATTCAAAGTATATCTTAGTTAAAGATGTATTATAACTTTCAGTGTCTGCCACCTCCTTGACTCCATGTAGATGTTATTGCTTTGCCTAGTATGTTCCACAGTAAACTTATACATCCATAGAGATAAGCAAATACAAGTCAGATCTGTGAAGGGGTGACTCCACCCTCAGTAAAAAAAGCATGCTGTTTTTAAGTTATTTTTAGCAATAAAAACATCTGTAATTGAAATATAATTGAATAAAGCATTTCCATGGAGACAAGCGAGTTACATAGTGAACCTTTTTAATAAGCTCTATTAATTTTTTTTCTTGCTTTTATTATTCTAATTCTGAATTTTGTACATAATAGTTGCAAAACTATAATTCTTCATTGTGGGACAGATACAGGTTTTCTTATCTTAATTATCTTAATAATAATAATAAATTTACCTCTGCCTTTCTCTGTCTCAAATCAGCGTCCTGATGCGGACCCCTCCCTCCCTGATCCAAGAGATAATCCTCATTGACGACTTCAGTGCGGACCGTGAGTGTCTCTGTTGTCTCTGATTGGACTTGACATGTTTGATTTTGTGGTTTGGCCTCTTGGGACGCTGCTCCAGTGTGTGGGACATGCAGACATACCAAAGCTAACTGCTATGGCTAAGATAGTCATGTAAATTATATTGAAATCAAAGGGTGCAGCTTATGTTGACATGTGTTTTATATATGGATGCCTAGATACGAGAGATTCAGAGATTAGTAATGGTTTTGGACTGTCATGTACTGAAATATATTTAATTGTGCTGGTTTTGTGAAATGTATCACGTAATGATTTTGGTTCTCGATCTGAAAAATGCAGAAAAATGAATTCAGACACGCACACAAACACCCTGTTCTAATATATTATGTCATGTCCACTGAAATATTTAAATAGTAGTAAATAGTTACATTAAAGGTGCACTGTGTAACTTTTCTGGTGGAGTCGTTTCCTGCTTGTCTCTCCATGGTGATGTTGTTGCTTTGTTCCACTTTTAACTGATTTATCTACACTGAACAAAAATATAAACGCACGAACAAACATTTTTAGTTATTTTTATGTCATAAATTATAGTACATATCCCAAAATAACAGTACATATTTCTTAACAAATCAGCTTTAATTTGCGAGCATTGCAATCAATTTTAAAGCAATAGTCCTGCAGTAATGGCAGCAAGAGCACAATGGGGGTCAATGGGCCAAGTTCACAGACGTCAGTAACGCGTGTGTCCACCATTAGCCTCGCGTAGAGCTGTACACCGGCGACGCATGGACATCACCAAGTTGTCAATTGTGGGCTGGGGGATGTTGTCCCATTCCTCCTGGAGTGCCACTCGCAGTTGGCGAATGTTCTGGGGAACTGGAACCCAGTGGCGGACACGCCTATCCAGAACATCCCAGAGGTTTTCGATGGGCGACAAGTCTGGTGAATACGGCGGCCAGTTGAGGACAGGAATATCCTCCTCCTCAAGGAAGTCCCTGCATATCCTGGCAGTGTGTGGGCGGGCGTTGTCTTATTGGAAAGTCACATGATGGAGCTCCACAAAGGGCGCAACAATAGGTCTCAGGATTTCATCTCGGTAATGTTGCGCATTCAGGTTGCCATCGATGACATGCAGACGTGTGTGCTGTCCATGGCAAATGCCTGCCCACACCATGACACTACGGCCACCATGAGCCACCCATCGCAGGACATTAGCATCAGCATAACGCTCACCAACACGGCGCCAAACACGGACTCTGCCATCAGCATGGTACAGCTGGAAGCGAGATTCGTCACTAAAGAGCACGGTCCTCTAACGTGCAAGTGTCCAGCGCACATGAACATTGGCCCAGTCCAGTCGTGTCCGACGTCGGGCTGCCGTGAGGTCGAGGCCCTGGTGTGGTCGACGTGACCGGAGATGAGCCTCCCGTAGCCAGTTCCTGACTGTCTGGGCTGATATCCACCTGTTGTGAAGACCGACAGTCTCATCAGCAGTTCTGGTTGCTGGGCGGGTCCGATCACGCAGGTGCTGGAGCCGCATGTACTGGTCCTGTGTGGGCGTGGTCACACGTGGCCGGCGGGCATGTGCGCGGTTCACTGTGGTACCAGTCTCTCTGAAGTGAGTCCTCAGGCGGCTGATATTGGAATGATGCACATTCAGTTGGGCTGCCACTGCAGTAACAGATAACCCAGCATTGAGCATGCCGCTCCCTCATGATTTGCGACATCTGTGGCATGTTGACAAGTGACATTTTGGTGTGCCCTTTTATTGTCCCAAGTCTAAGGAGTGTCTGTGTAATGGTCACGCTGTGTGATCAGCACCTAACATTCCACACCTGTCTCATGGGTGGATTAGCACTAATACACCTAATGTCTGATTCTCACCAGTGTGCACGAAATTTATCACATGGCTTGAAAGACATCACCAATAGATACATCTGAACAAAATACTGCGTCATATAATGATTTGCATGTCATGCAGTATCAATGTATTTGTTCGTGCGTTTATATTTTTGTTCAGTGTACATGGAGAAAGGCAGGTGATGCCACCAGGCCAAGTTACAGGTCACATCTGTGGAGAGGAAAGCCCACTAATACAAATGTTTGTTTCTCTCTGTAAGTTTTTTAAGCAATAGCAACTGAAATTAAATGAATGAAAAGATAGGTTTAAACCTATACTGTGTAACATTCCAGGCAAAGCAACAATCTCCATTGCTGTAGAAGAAAATGGTATTCGTGAGGGCCTCCAAAACATCTCCAACTTTTCATGTTAATCCCTGTTTAGTGCCACATTGACCTATTCAGTAAAGTTCAGGCAGACGACCTTTAAAGAGTCTAGATAGGTTCACCTTTAACACTGTTTATGTCGAAACTTTCAACAATTCAGTGTTTATATAGATCAGTGGCAATTACAGCTTACAAGTATGTAGCGGAAAGGAAAATGTACCCATACTGCTAATACATTTTCATTGCGGGTCAAGTATTTTCCGTATTCCACAATAAACAATATATTATTAGTTACCCCAAAACGAATGTCGAGATACAAACTTTAATTTTACCTGTATGTAACAATGCCTTACAGCTAAGATCTCCTTTATTACAAATGCAGATTTCTATTGTTTGATAAGGGCATGGGTTTGATTCCCTGATATGGATTTCAGTAGTAAGAAGCCCTCAGCTCCAAAATATAAGTAATTAAAGGGCCCATATTAGGCTGTGTTATAATGTTATTTCTTCATCAAAAACCTACCAGGTGTGTTTTGTTTCATTCACACATGTTTAACACACAAATATTTAGGCTGTGTTTTTCTTCAAACGGAAAACGCTCCGCTGTTCCACTTTGTGATGTCATGTGGTAATACAGGAAGTGTGTTTTTGAACTCCATACACTTTGACTAGGCTCATTTGGATAATTTCCAGTCTCAACTGAACCTAAGGTAAAAGTTCAAGCTGTTAACTTGAAAACTACCACTGCATGACATCACAAGGTGGAAAAGAGCATTTTGAATTTTGGAGATATAGACAGACTTATAATAAAGGGTTACTCAAACAAAACACAATTGTGGGTATTTTTTGATGAGTAACAACATTCTAACAAAACGAAAAGCTCACAAGAGTCAATTTTGCATAATATAAGACCTTTAAATATACAGAATAATTCACAGCTATAGCACATCATATGTTAAAGATCAGGTAGGTTTCTTTGTACCTAAACTGACTGGAGCATGGGAGTGTGACTCAGTTGTTTTCATGCAACTGACCCTGACAGTTGTATCACATATGGAATAATCCTATTTGGCGGCAGCTGTTAGATGTAAATGACCTCATAGTTAGTCCTCTTTATGCCATTAGCAGTATATACACCTCCTGTCTGTGGGAGCTGCAGTGACCTACATACACCATATTACAGTCACTCAGTCCACTGTGGATGTGAGCAGACAGAAGTGTGTGGTCAGCAATGGGGGGCTATTAGATCACTAAAGCCCTGTCTATTCTAACTGGGCTCAAGCCAGAGTTTGTGTGTGCCCGTGGTTTACTGGGAAGACAAGGAAAACGTGCCAGTCAGATCTTCTATGACTTTTATCAGTTTATTTGTTTTGTTTTTTTTATTTAAAGGTGCATGGTGTAACTTTTCTGGTGGATGGTCTGTCAAATGCTTTTCTTCGTGGAAATGTTCTTGCTTTGTCTGAAATATTTCACAGTGTGCCATTAAACATTTTTATCATCATAGAGACCATAACAGACCATGTTACAGGTCAGGCCTGTGGAGAGACAACCCCACTCACAGTCAGAATGCCTGTTCTTCTAGGTATTTTTGAGCTATAAAACCACTTGTAATTGAATAAATATAAGGTAGAGCTGTTTAATGTCATACCGTGGAACATTCCAGGCAGATCAATGACATATCCATAGAAACAAACAGGTGACAGACCCCCAACCAAAAAGTTACGTACCTTTAAGGATACCCATTAGTCTTTGCAAGTGCACAGACTAGTTTCCCTGGTGTCCACTCTTCAAAATAAAAGCATAACACATTCACAGTAAAGCCCATTAACAATCAAAGACACTGAGCTAGTGAAAATACATTATGTGTAAAGTTTGTGACATTTTGGTATAGAATATGTTAGTGCTGAGAGATTACTATAATTTATATTCACTAGCAAGGACCATGCCACAACAATGAAATATGATAAAGATATTTATTGACGTGAATAGATGTGATGGCTGGGGGGAGACTCAGGGTGGGGGCTCCGTCTCCAATCCAAAATGGTCACCCAGCTGATTCGGAACCCGCCTCCTTAAAGGTGATGTCTTCGGGCTGAAGGATGGAAGAGAGACACGGGGTGGGAGGGAGTCGAGTCGAGAGAGCTGACACTGACGGTGTTGTCGGGATAGGCTGTATAAATAGGGCTTCTGGGTAATTGAAGGTGTGGTCGAGATGAGCTGTGGTTGGCTGGCGAGGAGGCTGAGGCGTGGTCCAGCTCCTGAATCTAAGTAATTTCTATGACTCATTGTAGATTCCACCTTAAGTACATAAGTGTTCCATTTGGCTTGGTATTTGTTGCATGTACAAACCTATTTGAGTGCCCATTTAGCCAAAGGGTAACTAGTTCAAACCTCACCCAAGGACATGATGTTGTTCAGAGCAACAGACTCTTCAAACACATTGCCTGTTCCAGTCACAGTATGGCTGATGCAATACAACAGGAAGGGCATTGAGATAAATTTGTACCAAATCATTGCAGATGGTTTGCTTTGACAACCCTAAATAAAGGGATATAATAGATGTATATACATTTTAGTCAGAATTATGGATGAATGAACCATATTCCTGCAATTATTGATTTATGTGGTTGTAGTGGTTTGTGGGAAAAGTTACAGAATAATCCTAATTATGAATATAACTCCCGTTCTAATGATTTCCTCACATGAATTTTAGTCAAACAGATGGAAAAGAAATGGAAGCCTGATTTAGCTTTTAAAAATCAATTTGTTTCAAGACAATACATTTCAGTTCTCAGATCTGACTGTTTTCTTCAACTCTGCCGCTGCCTTGTAGAATTACAGATGCAATTAAAACAAAGAAATACAATAATGACAGCCATATGCATTTTTTTTTTTTTACCTTTCTTTGTGTAGCTTGTCACTTCTTTAATGTTTTGCTTAATTAAAAGTATCCAAATCCACCAGGTATTGACAGCCTTGGTTTGCAGAAAATAAAACGTGTTGGTACAAAGCCTGAGTCCCAGTTTGCACCTCTGAGTCTAGACATGTATTTATAGACATTTTTCTTTCAGCAAACACATGTATTACCTCCACAGTGTAATGCGCCTTTTCATTGTGAAATGAGGGAGAGGAGAAGGATGAGGTGTTGTCGTGGTGATGTCTAATTACTTGTAGACATTTATTTGAGTTCATGAGGCAAAATTGGGATTATATGAATCACGACTGCAAAAGTATTTAAAAATTTAATATGTGAAATGGGAGGTGGTGACGAGTTTTACATTTCGACCATTTTTGCCAGTTTCCTGTTGTTTTTTGTCATATTTAAAGCGCTATTTTCTGATCTATATTATAATGTTTTTTCTTAATCAAAAACATACCTGTAATTGTGTTTTGTTTTACACACAAATCCTGCATATTTAGGCTGAGTTCTTCTCTCAAACAGAAAATGTGGTAATACAGCTGTGCTACACCTTCTCTAGAATCATTTAGATAATTTCACCCCTGGAAATGTCCATCTTTACTCAACAAAAGATAAAAGGTAGTTGCTAACCTGAAAACTACCACTTTTTGGAGATGTAAACAGACATAGAGGGTTAGTCAAACATGTGGTAATGAAACAAAACACAACTCCAGGTATGTTTTTGAGGAGGTTACAACATTAAAATGTGGCTCAAAGCTCACAATAGTCAATTTTGCGTAATATAGGACCGTTAAAATATGTAAAGCTAATAGGTATATAAGGTATAGTCATTACAAAGTGTACCTAATAATACTACATTCATTAAGACTTGAGTTTGTAAAAGATTTTTGTACATTCATAGATACATAATTCAGTTTCATAAAAAAAAAAATCCTTAATTTCCTCAAAATTTCAGAAGTGATTAATCTTGCTATATTAATTTAACTTATGAATTATTATGAATTGGATCTTACAGGCTTACATTTTCAGCTGCCTTTTAGTCTGTACTTGATCTTGTAACAAAGGCTCAGTATGGCCTCTGGACTGTGTAAACCTTGTGGTGGTAAGTGCAGACAGAGTTCATTAGGGCAGAGTACAGTAGAGGAGGTGTAGGGGGCTGGATAAGGGGTCTAATCCTGTTAACACTGCTCAGGATCGCCTTAATCACCAGGTCACTGTCCTCTTAGGCCCAGAGCTGCTAACAATTGCGAAAAAGATGAGCCTGCACTATTTTGACAAGTCCTATCTGGAAAATGGATGGACTTTATTGTGTTTTAGCACTCAAGGACAGCAGTGAACAAGGACCAGTGGTAAGTGGTAAAGTATTGCACCTAAGTATAAATTTTAGGTATCTGTACTTTACTTAAGTGCATTTTAAACTTTGAGAGCAGGTATTTGTACTTTCTACTCCACTATATTTTTTAACTGGATTAAAGAGAAAAAATATATTATTGTGTGAGATCTGTTGAAAAGCCTGAGGGGTTTATTTTTAACACGTTCATAGTTTTAGCAAACAAAAACATACAAATAAAAAAGTTTGAAAAAAAAAATTATGAACAAAATTCAGCACAGATCTTTATCAATATCACTTCATTTGAAGTTTTATTAAATCTTAAAATCTGGATGAAATACTTTTACCTTTTACTCTTTCAGTACATTTTTAAAAAGGTACTTTAATACTTTACTTGAGTAGATTTTTTCATGTGATAGTTGTTATAAGGCAGAGATGTAGGGCCCAAAAGCCGACCAGAACCCAGGTAAGGTTAACAGGTTTATTGTTCAGATGGAAATGGAAATGGGCAAAAACGGTCCAGTGGAGGCAGACAGGCACAAAGCAGGGGGGTCCGGAGGAACACGAGCCACGAGAAGAACAGGGGAGCCGAGAGGGGAGATCCAGGGAGCACTGAGAGCAGAAACAACACAAAATTAGAAAAGGAGAAAAGGTCCAGGAGCAACCATAAAACAGTTTCAAAAATAAGATCCAAAGAAGCGTGAGCCAGGAGCTAGTTACCGGTGTGGTAAAGTGACAAACTGGCAGGGAGTGGAGGAAGAACCGGGCTGATATGGGCAGGAGGAGGCTGGGGATGGATCTCAGGTGTGATGGTGACCAGGAGGCTGCAGCTGGTGAAAGGCGACTCCTCCCAAGGCAAGTGGCACAGAAGGGAGGGGAAAGGGAGAGACAGGGGGATCATGATAATAGTTTTACTTTTACTTGAGTATTGTTTTGCTTTTGCTGATATCTGTACTTTAATGACCACCGCTGACAAGGACTAGGCAAGTTTTATCCCATATGTTTTTGAAAATATGTTCTCTCTTGGCTTAAGAAATGGAGATCTCTGTATTTTGCATCAAAGTTGGTCAACAGATAATTTATCGGGGTTGTTACTCTGCCTGGATCAAACTTCTATGCAACTAAATATTTCTTTCCTCTGGTATGTTTTTATTATTCACAGGTGGACTTGAATGAACCTTGCACATGTGATGCTTACCAGCCATGTGTGTAGAGGAGAGGATTGTGTAAACTTTTATTTTAAATTTTTACATTGCGATTTCCATTATCTATCTTATTGTTATTCTTATAATTTAGTTTTTATAGTTTGTCAATAACACTTAATAGTATTGCAAATGCATAATGTAATTTCTGGCAGAGGGTCCTTCACCTGCTTTGCTTCATGTTGTCTGGCATTCTATTAATGTTTTTCCATGAAGACAAACAGGTGATGCAAAAAGACCAAGTTACAGGACAGATCTAGGGAGAGACGAGCCTGCTCACAATAAGAAAGGGCTTATTTTAATGCCATACTGTGAAAAATTCAAGGCAAAAAATGATAACATTGTGGAGGTAAGCAGGTCTCCCACCCCAGGGTCACGCATATTTTGAATACTCCTACGATTATGCCAAGAAATATATTCCACAGAGCCTGTGTCTTAAAATGCATGATTCACATGATCTCTGTCCACAACATCTGTTTGGTGGGAGCGACCTTTCCCCTTCCTCTCGACCTCATCCTCACCCACACACATGTGGGGTTTCCATGCTTTTTGGGGACATTAAATTGACTTTTCATTTCCTTGAGACTGATGCTACTTTTAGATGACCAATATTAGGCTATTTTCTTATCTACTAGTATGTTGTAATGTTGTTTCCTCATCAAAAACATAACCAGCGTTTTGTTTTGTGTCATTCACACATGTTTAACACACAAACCCTGCATATTTAGGCTGAGCTCTCTCAAAGAGAAAACACTGTTCCACATATGTCATTTGGTAATACAGAACGTGCTTCACTGTGTTTTTAAACTCCATACACCTTCACTGGAATCATTTGGATAATTTCATCCCTGAATTAACAATCTCTACTGAACTAAAGGTAAAGGTTAACTTGAAACTCTACCGCTTCATGACATCACAAGGTGGAACAGAGCATTTTGAGCTTTGGTGATGCAGACAGACTAATAATAAAGTATTACTCAGACATGTGTAAATGAAACAAAACACAACTCCAAGTATGTTTTTGAAGAGGTATCAGCATTATACCATTGCTTCAAGCTCACAAGAGTCAATTTTGCGTAATATAGGACCTTTAACAATAGTAGTACTTGATTAACCTAAACACCATCTGTCCCATTGTAGGACATCCTCCATGGCACAGAACCACTCTCTCTCTCTCACACACACCTGTCCCATTCAGTAGTTCACTGGTTTGTACACCACATATTTACTCTAAGAGGATTACATCTCCTCTCAGGCTCTTCTCTGTGTCCTGGGTGTGTATCACTGTCAGGGGCGTGGCCTAACAATCCCACAAATCCCCCAGCTCGATCACTCTCTCCGCAGCTAATCCTCCACTGTCTTACTCACCATGTATGACTGCGAGTGACACTCCCTTACAAACTCAATGGATGTATCGAGTGAAGAATAGCAAACTTTCATTTCGGGCTGAAAATAAACCTGATACCCTACCAAATCATCTCTATCACAATGAGTAAAACGTACTTTGCACATATTGGTAAGACATACTTAGGTCAACAAATGGATAATATAAGATCACAATAAATAAAGAAGCTTAAAAGTTTAATATGAGTTAACATTTAAAGATGAACTATGCAACCTTTCTGGTGATGGGTCTGTCACCTGCTAGTCACCTGCAATTTTTTTGAACAGAACTTAGAAAAAAACACTTTTGAATAACCAACAAACTTAAATGCTGAAATAAGTACATTTTAATGGATTAAGATTCAAATCGTCATAGACACATATTTTTATAGCAAGTCCTCTTTCATTATTTTGAGTTTCCCAAAATTTGACAAACTTTTGAAATTGTTTGACATACTGTACCAAAGTGAAAAGTTTACTGCAGTCTCATTTAAATTTCCACTGAAACTCAAAGCCAGTGCTCTGAAGCTGTTGTGTCCATATCCGCTGGTGTGTTTACATTTGTTTAACTTTGCGGTGTGCCTGCGGTTGTGTGAGTGACAGGGCGCTGAAATGAACCATATTGTCTCTCTCTGTGTGTTCTGGGCTTAGCTCACGTCTTCCTCTCCTCTGCCTCCTTCACAGCCGAGGACTGCCAGCTGCTGTCCCGCATACCCAAAGTACGATGCCTCCGAAATGGACGCAGAGAGGGTAAGTCATGTAAATCAGTCAAGCAAAACATTATGATCACTTTGCTTATTAAGTATTCACCTTATTCTACCCCGCACACTTTTGTCTCTAAATGCTTTCTTGGCGTGGCACTTCCGGTTAAAGAGACAAGCTGAGAAAGGTTTTACAGATTATTATGATATAAAGTTGGTTCATTTGTGTAAAATGTTCAATGTTCATGTGCACTAACAAGTCAACACTGCACCGATTCTCTAAGGTCTTTAAAAAAATATTGAACTTATATACTGTTAGCATCCCCATACAGAAAAATACAACCCGAATAATGATGGACTTCTGGAATAAGGTGAATGCTATTGATACTTTGCTGTGACTTCATGTAGTTTCCATGGTAACACAATGAACACATTAAACAAAGTAAAAAAAAAACCAAAAAAACAAAACCTTTGATTTTCAACAAAAAGGTGAGAGTGACTGAAACTAAAACTGAAACTGAAAAACTAATGGCTAATGCTAAATAAACAAGCAAATCATCTCACTAGCTCTTTCTGGTCAGATTGTGTTCAAATAGAGCTCAGATTAAGTCTAACTTGAGTAACAGAGCTTCTAACAGAGTAGTGCTTTTAGTTAGATTCACGGCCTCAGGGAATGTGGATGACATCAGCTGCAAAGTATCAATAGGTCCATATAGTACAGTATGAGTAAATGTATGACCCAATGTGAAGCGATGCGTGGGACGGATAAGTAAGAGTACTAAAAGCATGCTAGTATAGGCCCAAACACAACTGCAGACTGGGAACTCCATAACTATTATCCTGGAACACCTTATATATTATACCTTATATATACCTTATATATTGTATGGGTATTTATGAGTTTCAGTTCCCTGTTTATAGGTGCCATTTTGAGGACTTTTCAATGTTCAAAAGAGATAATTGTTATTAAATACTACGGCAACAGTGCAAATACTATGGCAACAGTGCAAATTTTTTTCACTCATCACGGACCAGTGCATTCCTAATACAGAGATGTCTAAAACAATATGTTCTTTATCAAACTTACCACAGTACTGAGACTTGCTTTCTAGTTTATCCAAGAACTCATCTGTTTCATGCTCTTCACTTGTCACATAGTCTTAATGCCTTAAGCCTTTTTGCTCTAAGATGTGGTCCATCTCAAACAGGAAAACAACCAAAATGAATATCTTAATGGTGACTTCACTTCCTTGGCTGTTTAAATTACCCCTTAAATTAAATTAACCTTAAATTAGACACCAGAAGTTCAGCCAAAGTGGAGTCCTGACAGGTCACAGATGAGACTGTCTACACGTAATCTACTCCTCCCATGGCAACTAAAGACAATTCAGAAGGGACAATTATGAAAAACAAATGAAAAGACTCACCTCTGTCAAGACTCTATCTCGCAATGATTAAGATTCGTTTAGGAAGGCTATCCATAAGCTTACCAAACATACACACAAATGAATACTTATTATTATATTATGCTATTTTTTATCTATATTATAATATTGTTTCCTCATCACAAACATAACTAGAGTTGTCTTTTGTTGAGTTCTTCTCTCAAACTGAAAATACCGTATCTCATGTGTAATACAAGAAGCGTGCCATTGTGTTTTTTAAATCAATACACCTTCACTAGAATCATTTGGATAATTTCAGCTCTGGAATTGCCCGTCTCTACTGAACTAAAGCATTTTGAGCTTTGGAGATGTAGACAGACTAATAATAAAGGGTAACTCAAACATGTGTGAATGAAACAACTCCGGTTATGTTTTTGACAAGGTAACAGCATTCTAGAGTCAGTTTTACTTAACTTTGCCTTTATCTGAAAGACTCACGTCTGTCAAGGCCCTATCTCGCAATGATTATGATTTTTTAAGGAAAGCTACAATTACAATCTCATAAAGTCATTAACTTCACTTTAATTTAGCACATAATTATTAAGAGCAAGTAAAACTATCTTTTCAAAATTATACAAAGTTTTTCTTCCTTTTATAAAACACAATTAACCTTTTGCGTTTGCAGTTTTAATTCGAATCCTGATATAGGTAATTAAAACAGACTGCGGTGGTAATTAAATGTTAAACTTCAAAAAGAAATCATGATTAAAAGAAAAATGTTATTTCTCTTTTAATGATTTAATGACTGCATTGTATGCTACATTAGTGATGCTTCAATCTGATGCCAAATCATACTATACCAAGTAATGTGATGCCGATATCAATGGATTTTGTATTAAAATCCATTGGTGTAGAGGCATCATGTTTGCTCCACTGCATCTTAACTCATCAAAAAATAAATCTATGTGCAGATAAACTAAAATATAAACAATAATACAATTATACATCTTTTACATCTCTTTTTTGGAGAATGTTTAAGTATTGATAATTTTGGTAAATTCTGGTATCAATCTGTCCAGTAAAACCACACAGCCCACATATATAAATGACCACACATACCCTGCTGTCTCTTCCTGCAGGTCTGATCCGGTCTCGAGTGCGAGGGGCAAACTCAGCCTCTGCCTCAGTCCTGACCTTCCTGGACTCTCACTGTGAGGTCAACACTGACTGGCTTCAGCCCATGCTCCAAAGGGTCAAAGAGGTAAGGGGCAACAAGGCTTACCTGGCTCATGTCAGACTGAAATGTGTAGCACTCTGAATTGAGTTCGACACATTATCAAGCTGGAATGTCTCTCGCTGAAAGCCTTTGGGAACGACTATTTGCATCTGATTGGTCAAAACATCACAACAGGGCACAAACCTGAATGCTGCTCTGTGATTGGTCGCCCACCACCTCTCAGACCCTATCGCACCAGCGGGAGCATATCAAGAGGGATTCTCGTGAGTTTGTGAACTTACAAATATTGAATTCATCTTGCTGTGCAAGGTTATACAAGGCATTTGTTCACACTCTTAATCACTCATTGCATTGGTTTGTGTGCATTTATAAATAAGATATAATTAAAGGGAATTCACTCATGCAGTGACAGTGGACGACAAAGTCAAGTTAGACTGCATTTTTTACTCTCTCATGAATAATGCTTCAGACCAGAGGAAAAGCAAAAGAGATGGGGAGGTAAAAAGTCAATACCAAGGAGCAACAACAGCTCAGTTGGAAGAGTGCCGAGCCAAAGGTTGTTGGTTTTAATCCCGCTCCCAACATAAAGTTAGCGGTCAGCTCCACTGACCCACAGGTTGGTGGTTTGGTCACAGCTCCCACAGATGAATACTGTTGCTGTGTTCTTGGGCAAGTCACTTAACCCCACCTCACCCCAATTGTCTGCGCTAACTGGTGGATGAATCGGTGAGTGGCTTCTTGATGTAAAGGGCTTTGAGTGCCTTGAAGGTAGAAATTGCATTGCATATTTACTATTTTAGATACTAGTCGATACTCAAACTTGTTTTGATACCAAGATTAAAACATAACATAACAATACGTGACCTCTTAACAGTTTTAGAACAGACAATATAATAATAAGTTAGTGAATTATACAATGTATTTGACATTATTTGCGTCTGTTGCTGCCTGACCAGAATCTGTTGCTGTTTTGTTCAGTGCAGCTCACCTCAGTTCATTTTCAGCTCAGTGTTTTGATTGGTCTCAAACAGTGTGTGTATCTATCCCCTCAGGGGCTACTACATGCTGATTTATTTTTGATCCAAAATCCACATATTTTTTCACAGTTTGGAAGATCCCTCTTTTAATCGCCACATGCTGCAAATGAAATTATACAGCCCACAGGGACACCAAAGCCTCAGTCTCACAGCGCAGTGCATAACGGAGCGGGTAAAGCCAGGACTCATTATTGCAAGGAACATGTTTTTCCTATTTGTGCATTATTGCATTTTTAACATTTCAAAGGGATCTTACTCCAGATCATTGGCTCAAATTGTAGAAAAAATGTCACGAAGCATTAGTTGAACTCAAAATTAGCACAATCTAGGCTAAATTAGCTCTGAACCTGGTCTGTGAAATTACTAAACCAGAACTTTGGACTGAATTCAAGTCTAAAGAAGATCTTGGACAGAATACCAGAACTGAGCAGTGGTAACCAAGAACAAGCCTGCTTTAGATTTTTACTATAGAGATCTACAGCCAATCCTCTGTCAGTAAAAGCGTCTGGTTTGGAGCAAAGACTTTGAAGGAAGTAATTAAGCTAATTGTGTCAAATGAAAAGTCTTGTTTCTCTTCATGAAATCAACATCGAAAGCAAGTTTTATTTGTTTTTTTTTTAAATAAAACTGACGATCAATATAGAATAATATGAAGAAAATGATCTTGATAAAAATGTGTTGTAGCCTATCTTGCAATGCATTAACTATTAAAAAGTAGACAAGATCAGAACTAAACTTGAACTAAGACAGGTCCAAACCAGATCTACACCAGGACTAAACTAGTCTCAAACCAGGACTACACCAGTACATCTTTAGATTGAGCACCACTGCATTACAATGCCTCGTCTTTACACTGTGTGCATAGGCGTTAAACCCAGGCGTTTGAGTCCACATTTGCAGCAGAGAGCGCAGTGACTACATGCTTGATAGATGATGCACTGTACTGCTCTCTCTTGAGTAATGGTGTTCCCCTGGCCGCCCTCAAGTTACTAATCTCTGACACAGCTCCAAGCGCACAGCTGCTCCTAAATCTTCAACCATCGAAATCATTTTTCTGGCTCTGAAGATTCTCAATGTGATGCTGTTTATCAGTAATCACCTCTCTCTCTCTCACTTACTCCAAACACAGTCTATACTCCCATTTACTGCTCTGCAACATCTGGTGGTACTATGACTTTTGTTTTCCGCTGGGTACAGGCAAACAATACATAGGCTATTAGGAGATAATTTTTTAACTTTCAGCTAATGATCTTTTGTCAAGAAAGTTGTATTTTGTCATCTTACTGCTAAAACAGAAGAGCTGAAAAAACAGCGTGACACTTATATCCACTTGAAAACACATCAAGTCTCCAGTGCCTTTACAGTGCCTCAAAGTCAGAGTGCGTAATAATAAATCCACATCCGGTCACAGTCTACTGTATCCACCTAAAGTTGAAGCCAAACAGATAACATGAACCAAACATCCTCCTCAGTTACGGTAAAAGCGTAATTACCTAATAAATGACGTGTAGTTAATATATCCAGTGTGGAGCTCGTGTCCGTAAAGATGCATCCAAACGAGTCCACGTAAAGTTGGCCACAGTCCTCCTCCGTTCAGGTAACCGCATAGTAAAAAATTTACATTATTTATCAAAACAAAGAGCATGTGCTCCATGTGCTGCCTTCGATATAAAGTGCCGTATACGTCAATACGTTAATTAGTACTCACCTGAGTAGTTAACGTATTAATAGTTTTAAATAATCAAATGGAAAATAGGAAACCATGTTAAGTGTATTGCTTATAGTAATGGTTCTCAGCCTTTATTTGTGATCCATATTTTACCCATATTTGAAATAATGTATATGAATTTCAAGGATTACTAAAGATATTCTAAAATAATGATTTAAATCTGTCCTATACTAGTAGATAAGGCATGAGAATAATTGAACAAATATCTGTATCCAGTTAAACATATAAGCTTTATCCTCCTTATAATTACAGTTTCATTTACATTAACTTGCACTTTGCTTCAGTCAATATTTTGTTTACATGAATACATTATAGGCATTCTAAAACACTGTTATCAATTTTTTGCTATAGTTAGAGTTACTTTAGTCAGTTTTTCAGTTTTTGACGTCTCTTTGCATAACCTTGATTTTGGTTTAAAAGATAAAAAAATGAATCTTCGTAATTTCCCCAACCATCGCAAACCTATTAACTCGTTCAGAAGCTAATCCCAAACACATGAATGGCCAGATTAATAGCTGAAACAGTAATTAGTTTTACTCAGCGTGACATTAGCTCAGAGGCATGTTGCAAATGTAAACAGAGATTTGTGTAAAAATCCTAGGTTCATTTATCACCCACAGAGGAGCCGACCACATCCACAAAGCTGCCAGTGTCCCCGCAAATGTCAAGAGCTCCATCTGTGTCTGTGAATCTGAGTCCACATTCAAAACAAGACTTAAATATTTACAATGTGGGGCGGTTTGTTGGTTGTGAGTCTTGAGAAATCTGTTTTACAGAGAGAAGAAACACAAGAGAGAAACACAAGAGAGAAACACAATAAAAAGAGCTTCAGATGTCTGTGTAATCCCTCAGTCATACACAAAGGATCCATTGCAAAAAAGGTTGGATTTGGTTGGATGGACACAAGTCATTTGATATTCTTCTTCAGTTCTGACTGGATTCTGGTAAAGGACTAGTTTAAATGTGCTATTGATATTTGTGATATCATGGGGGTGGAGGTGTACTGCATGTATGTCTACAGTGGAATGTTCAGCAGTTGCCATGGTGACACAATGTACAAATTAGGAAACACAGCCAAATACATTTTTAGATTGTCTGAAAACTCAAGAGAATTTTGTCTGTGATCAAAAAAGATGAAAGTGACTGTAATTTTGAGAAACTTGATCAACAGCACAAACCAATTCACCTGTTGTAGCTCCAACTAAGTCTGTTTTTTATGGTCAGATTGTGTCAAATCAAAGCTTAGAATAAAGTGTAATTGAGTCACAAAGCTTCAGACAGAGCAGTGCCTACAGTTAGCATCACACCCCCAGGGAATGTTGATGACATCAGCTGCAAAGTATCAATAAAACTTGGATTGGATTGGAAATATCTGTCTGAAAGCAGTTAACTACACTGAATTTAACACTCCCTACTGTTATCAGTTAGATCCATTGAACTGTCATCTGAGTCACATTTTGCTAATCATGTAAAATAACCACTCTAAAACACTTAATTCAGTTGACAGGATTTACACTCCTCTTGCTAAGAATATTCAGATTCAGAGATGGCATGCGTGGTAGAAAAGAAACACCTTTACATTAAGAGTTTACATTTCACATTTATTTGTTTGGAACCTAAGCCCCTTGAGATGTCTCACCATCTCGTTTTCGAGGCGTTTAATAGACATTACATTATTTCATTAATAGAATATATTATTTTTACCAAATGGTGGATTTTTTGAAAAATTCATCCTTGATACTCACAGATGTTATTGGGATGCACAAGGCAACTGAACTGAATTGCAAAAATATTGTCTGAATAATGTGGGAGATTTTGAAAAATAACTGACCATCACCAATCCCTCCATCACACACCACATTCAGCCATAGGCACGGTGGGTGAATTGTCTTGCCCAAGGACACAGCATCAATATGTACTTTTCAAAATGCATGTTCTGAGAATCAAACCCACAACCTCCCTACTTTTAACACTACACCACTGGTCATTTGTATTCAGACTTGTTTTTGCCCACGCTCTCAGTATTCAGTCTCTCAGAGGCGTTAACAAAGCCATCACAGCTGATTAACAAGAGCATAGTCAGATGGAAGAGCTGTGAATTACTACTGACCCCGGCGCACTTGAACGCCTCAGATATAATACAAACTGGATGAGTCACTGCTGTTCAGGGTCAAAGACAGAGTATAGGCAAAAACAAACACAGAGTATTGTGGCCCCTAAGCTCTGGACTGCCCTCCCTCTTCATCTGAGACCGTGCGCCCCCTACCTCACTTTAAAACCCTCCTAAAAACACATTTTTGTAAGATGCCGTTCAACAGCCCATGAGCTCTACTCTGAAGCTGTCAACTTTAGATTTTTATCTTTGTGTATTAAGCCACTCTTTCATGTAATATTTGATATATTTTATATTTGTTTTATTGTTTCACTATATTGTGTTTCATGATTTAAAGCACTTTGGTGCAACTTGTTACGGTTGTTTTAAATGTGCTATATAAATAAAATGACTTGATTTGACTTAAATGGCACTGTCCACTGAATGAGATGACCTGGTTTAGTTCTGGTTTCGTCCTGGTTTAGTTCTAGTTTAGTCCTGGTTTAGTATTTGTTTGGTCTTGGTCTTGTTGTGCTTTAATTCTTATCCGTGGGTTGTAGAGTGATTAAAATGTAGCACTATTACCATAGAACACAATGATATATCTTTTGAATAGGCAAAGGTCCTGCAGATATCACCTATAAACAGGAATCCCATACAAATCCATACATACTTGTTCTGACACAGACCTGGTTTAAGTCCTAGGTTGATTCTGATCATGGTTGAGTTTATGTTTAGTCCTTAGTCCTTGTTCAGACCTGTGAGTTCTGGTTTAGTACTTGTGTAATCCTGGAACTACAGTGTCTACAGAATGTGTTGACAGCCAAATATTGAACAAGAAAAGTTTGAGACTCTATAGTGAATTATTGGTTGCCACATGCTGAGATTAAAATTGTTTTTGTCAATAACTCTTCACAATATATTTTGTTTTGTTCTTCAATGAAGAAAAAAAAATAAATAAAAGAAAAAAATAGATGACAGAGTCAGCAAAGTCTACAAACTCCACTCTGAATAAGTGGTATTTGTTTACCAAGTTCAAGGCCAAACTTTGTAAACCCTATTTTCAAATTTGCTTAAGAGTTTTTATCTTTACTGGACATTCTGTTGATTACCTTTAGGATTTTCTGTCCTTGTTAAATATGTTATATATGTTAGTTATGTTATTATAATAATATATTTTAAAAAAATCCTTACATCCCAAAGAATGCAACTCCCACAATTTCCGTTGTTAGTTAAAGGTGCATTGTGTAACTTTTCTGCTGGAGGGTCCGTCAAATACTTTTCTCCATGGAGATGTTATTGCTCTGGCTGAAATATTTCACAGTATGGTATTAAACCTTTCTATCTTCATGGAGACCAAAGCAGACCAAGTTACAGGTCAGATCTGTGGAGAAGCAATGCCTGATTTCTAGGTATTTTTGAGCTATAAAACCATCTTGAATAAATGTAAGGTAGAGCTGTTTAATGTCATACTGTGTAACATTTCAGGCAGGGCAATGACATCTCCGTGGAGAAAAGTATTTGAAGGAACATCTATCAGAAAAGTTATATTGTGCACCTTTAAACATGATTTCTTACAGTGAAAAAATGAATCCATCTATAACAATAAAATAATATGTTTTTATTTTTTGTTGTGTGCAGGACCATACCAGAGTGGTGAGCCCGATCATTGACGTCATCAGCCTGGATAACTTCGCCTACCTGGCTGCCTCTGCCGACCTGAGGGGAGGTTGGTCCATCACAAACATATGATCTTATATAGAAACAGCTGATAAAATAGAAAAAAAATATGCTCGATAGACAGCTGCATTACATCAGTTGGAGTTTTGCCAAAGTATACTTATGGGAAATGAAGAAAATTAACTGTGCTACAGTCTACTATGGAAAGATTTACATTTTATTATGATATATTATGGAATATGATTGTTCAAGATTGTCTCATAGTACATTTTTCTTGGCACCAGTGATGGCCACGAATATATAGGTCAAGGACAATATGCATACCAAAGATCTATCCATACATTTAAAGGTCCTATATTACGCAAAATTGACTCTTGTGAGCTTTAAGACATGTTAAAATATTGTTATGTCTCATCAAAACATAGCTGGAGTTGTGTTTTGTTTCATTCACACGTTTGAGTAATCCTTTATTTAGTCTGTCTGCATCTCCAAAGCTCAAAACGCTCTGTTCCACCTTGTGATGTCATGAAGCAGTAGCTGTCAAGTTAACAGCTACGTTTTACCTTTAGTTTAGTAGAAATTCCAGGGCTGAAATTATCCAAATGATTCTAGTGAAGGTGTGTGGAGTTTAAAAACATAGAGGAGCATATAACATGGGGAACAAAGTGTTTTCTTTTTGAGAGAACTCAGCCTAAATATGCAGGGTTTGTGTGTTAAACATGTGTGAATGAAACAAAACACAACTCTGAGTGTGTTTGTGATGAGGAAACGTAATATGTTTATTCAAAATCAATGTTTATTCCTCTCTTGTTGTCAGGGTTTGACTGGAGTCTTCATTTCAAATGGGAGCAAATTCCCATCGAACAGAAAATGGCCAGAAGTGACCCAACTCAACCAATCAGGTATAGCTACTTTTGTCAGTCAATTTAATAATTTTTTGTACATTATTTATCAACACCTTTACAAGTAGACAATATATTTTCTATTCTGAATGTATGTTTGAGAAAAATTATTGGTATCAAGGTTCAAAGACAAATTAAACTAATATATTTTTATCTTTGCTTCTCTCTAAAAGATTTTCGTTGTTTGTTGTACTTTCGTTGAAACCACGGCAACTTGAGATTCAATTGGATAAACTCTTTATTAGATTATGTTGTAAGAGCCACACTTTGTGACAAAATCAGGCCACTGTGCTCTTATAAAACATCTTATTGATCGCGAACCCAGAAAAAAGAACCACGCGCATTGCTGTGTAGCCATTAGGATGTAAATAGATTGACTGCGTGATGACTGTCTTCCTCTATTTAAAAGAGCTTTGTGTAATTTTGTTGGTGGAGGGTCTGTCAAATGGTTGTGGTATTAAACCTTTCTATCATCATGGAGACCAAACCAGACCACGTTGCAGCACAGATCTATCAAACCACCTGTAACTGAATAAATGTAAGATGGATATGTTTAATGTGATATTGTGGAACATTCTAAGCAGAGCAATGACATATCCATAACTACAAAGCAGCCACCTCCAGCCACCTCTAACTTCGCTTTCTAAAAACTAAAACTGTTAAAAAGTTATGGATGTGTCTAAACAGAGGGTTTATTATAGCAAAATTAGAAGTATTCACAGGTATCCCAAAGTTAATATAAATTATGTTCATGTTTTTTGTTATTATGTTTTCTTTTTTTTTTTAAACTAATTTCAGAACTCCTGTGATCGCTGGGGGAATCTTTGTGATGGACAAAAGCTGGTTCAATCACCTGGGGCAGTATGATACACACATGGACATCTGGGGAGGAGAGAACTTCGGTGAGAAATCCTGTACACAACTCTACATTTTATTATTTTATTTTATTTATGTATACTTGGGGGATCTTATGCAAGGTCTTCACACAGAGGACACTACTGTTATTCACCAAAACAGTCATAGATTTATGCTGTAGGTGTTGCAATGTTTTCAACTGAAGTGAGAACTATTGATTTATGTTTCTTCAATATTTATAAAGAACAGAACCGGTTCTGTTCATTGTATATATGGACAGAATTTCTAGGCGCAGTCAGGGGCTGGAGGGGGTCCGGTTTGGGGACTGCAGGATCTCATCTCTGCTGTTTGCGGATGATGTTGTCCTGATGGCTTTATCGGACCGGGACCTCCAACGTGCACTGGGGCGGTTTGCAGCCGAGTGTGAAGCGGCTGGGATGAGGATCAGCTCCTCCAAATCCGAGGCCATGGTTTTTGACTGGAAAAATGTGGCTTGCCGTCTCTGGGTGGGTGGAGGAGTTCAAGTATCTCGGGGTCTTGTTCATGAGTGAGGGGAGGATGGAGCATGAGATTGACAGGCGGATCAGTGCAGTGTCGGCAGTGATGTGGTCGCTGTATCGGACCATTGTGGTGAAGAGGGAGCTGAGCCGAAAGGCAAAGCTCTCGATTTATTGGTCAATGTACGTTCTTAACCTCACCTATGGGCATGAGCTTTGGGTAATGACCGAAAGGACAAAATCGCAGATACAAGCGGCCAAAATGAGTTTCCTCCGCAGAGTGGCTAGGCACTCCCTTAGAGATAGGGTTAGGAGTTCAGTCACACGGGAGGAGCTTGGAGTAGAGCCGCTGCTCCTCCACGTCGAGAGGAGCCAGCTGAGGTGGCTCGGACATCTGTTCCGGATGGCTCCTGGATGCCTCCCTCGGGAGGTGGTCCAGGCATGTCCCACCGGGAGGAGGCCCCGTGGAAGACCCAGGACACGCTGGAGGGACTATGTCTCTCGGCTGGCCTGGGAACGCCTTGGGGTCCCCCCAGAGGAGCTGGAGGAAGTGTCCGGGGTGAAGGAAGTCTGGGAGTCCCTGCTTAGACTGTTGCCCCCACGACCCGGCCCCGGATAAGCGGAAGAAAATGGATGGATGGATGAATATTTATAAAGTTGACGTTGACACGAATACATGTGGATGTGAAAACTTTGCAAAGTATTGGCACTTCCTGAACTCCAAAAATACAACAACAACAAGGAAGAAATAAAGTAAAATATTTATTGAAATACTTGGAACTTGGAATTTCAAAAGTAATGCAACTTAGCCAGTATTTGCCTGTGGATAGGTCGAGCATGTGTAGATCTATAGCACATTGGATGATTAATAAAACATCATTAACGATATTATATGGAAAATAATATCGTCACCTAACGATAATCAAAGTACAGCTTGAATAGTCGGTATTCTGCATGTATGTTACCATGGAGACACAATTAACAAACACAGCCAAAAAAGTTTTAAGATTGTCTCAAATCTCAAGAAAAAAAATACACAATTGATTTGAACAACACATTTTCAGAGGCCTGTGATCAATATGAATGTTCATGGTCCTGTTTATGTGTTAGATTTTCAACAAAAAGACTAACTGAAAAACTGTTTGCTAATGCTAGCTAGTGCGTGACTGTAATTTCATGTGAGAAAAACTTGTTGAACATCACAAATCAGCTCACCTGTTGTAGTTCAGTTCTTAATGATCAGACTGCATTAAAACAAAGCAGAAATTAAAGTCTTAAGTAACAGAGCTTCAGACAGAGCAGTGCTTACAGTTAACATCACATCCCCAGGGAATATTGATGACATTAGCTGCAAAGTATCCAAAGTATCAATAATAAAGGTATTTCAGCTCTATCTAGAAAGCAAAGTGTTCCCATAATGCTTGTTTTTTTGAGCAATGAAAACCTTAAAAAAAAGTTGTATTTGAGTTTTTATTTGGCCGTTTGATGCACTTTTAGATACAATAATGATCAAGTAATACTCCCATAAAAGTGTCCTTGAAATTTACAGGCAGCAGGCTCATAAATCTGAACCGGAACATCCTTCACTTTGATTTATGTGTTACAGATAGTGAAGCGTGATATTGTGGTGTGTTCACAGACCGTAGTGGTGTAGGATTTTTGCAGTTGTGCTTTGTCTTTTGACTTAAGCTATACTTTTGTGTGGATTTATCCAAGTTAGTTAGTTAGACGACTTTAGACTGTATTAACCGCATTTAAATAATTGCCTAAGAATAAATGTGGTGCGGTATGTAAAAAGGGGATTGGTGGTGATGGAGAGGCTATTGGAGCAGATTGGCTGCCATTTCTTTCAACATTTAGAGTGTGAATGAGTAATGCAATGTAAAAACATGTAAAAGCACTACCCATGGGTTTCAGAATTATGAAAAATTAGAACTGCTGCCATAGTTATTAACAAATTAAAACAAAATACTCTATCTTTTGAGTCTTCAAATATAACAGGTAGTGGAATCACATTACTATAAAACCATTGAACTATTATTATTACTGATGCATTACTCTGAGTTGAGCATAATTAGATTAGATTAAATTATGTCTATGGTTGATGTAGACCTGGTAGTCTTTTTTTTTTTCCAGCTTTTTAGCCTGTGAAATGGTGTGGTACATTGAATTCAAATATACTGGTGGTATATTTTAATAATATTTATAACACAAAAATGACACTAGATGCTTTGATTTCAGACTTGCTTTCTCTCTATCCCACCAGAGCTGTCTTTCCGTGTTTGGATGTGTGGAGGCAGCCTGGAGATCCTGCCCTGCAGCCGAGTGGGTCATGTCTTCAGAAAGCGACACCCGTACGATTTCCCTGAAGGCAATGCTCTCACCTACATCAAGTGAGTCCAAAACACAACAGCATTTATGAGCTGCCAAGAGCCCTAATCTGCAGATCAGACCTCCATCTCAGACATCACATGAACAGGATTAGCCTCAAACAGAGTGCAACAGAGGAACTTTATACCTGGAGAAACAAGTAGAAACAAAAAAACAAGTTACGAAACCGGAAATATTTTTGGTAAACATGCAATTCAATAATACATAGCATCTGTAGGAATTAGGACAAGATTTAAGATTTTTTAATATTGAATTAGATTTTTAAGTAATATAGTATAACATTGAAATTGCAGTATTAAAATGTACCTGTTTTTACATTGAAGGCCTTCATGTTCTAAATCATATGGTATATACTAAGTTTACTAAGTAACTTTTTTGTACCCAGAAACAATATAAAAACAATTGGTATGTAAATTATTGTATTTGGAAATAAGATTACACCAGTAGGAATGTATGTTTACAATTATATTTTAGTAGGATATATTTGACTTTCTCCCAACATTTAAAATAACAATAGCAACAGTAAGGCAATATGCCCTCACATGTTTAATATGAATGATGGTTTCATGCATTGTAACCCATGCATTAAGTAACAGATGGACTGCAGTGCAGCTATGGTGATTTAGTGTATAATGTGTGTCTTGGGCTGTCATTGGGGTTATTATAATAAGTCTAATTTTCTGTGTGTCCGACAGAAACACTCGTCGAGCAGCGGAGGTGTGGATGGACGAATACAAACAGTATTATTACCAGGCCCGACCTTCAGCACAGGGCAAGGCTTATGGCAGGTCTGTACAGTCATTGCCTTATTTCTCATTTCATCTTGAGTTTTAGTGGGTTTAAAATGATAAAAGAATTATGTTATGGCTTATTCTGGAAAATATCATGTTTGGTGTTTTCAGAATAACTTGATTTTGATTCTGTTTGCCAATTAAGGACAGGTTATGAAAGCTAATTTAATCATCAGTGACTTAATTAAACACCAAGCAACATAATTCTTAATGATGTCTTTATTTTCAGTATCACGGACCGCGTGACTCTGAGGAGGAAGTTGAACTGTAAACCTTTCCGTTGGTACATGGAGAATGTCTATCCAGAGCTCAGGTACACTCACTCTCATTCATGCAATATGGTCACACAGGCTTATATATATTTTAATCAATAATAAGACATTATTCTATCACATGCTATATAGTTAAATGTTATGTATGTAATTGGTCCAGAATGTATGCTCATTTTGTTAGTAAATATTAAAATACTTGAGTTTTTTAATTTTTTTCCCCCATCCTTATGTTAAAGGTCCTATATTACACAAAATTGACTCCTGTGAGCTTGAAGCCATGTTAGAATGCTGTTACCTCCTCAAAAACATACTCGGAGTTGTGTTTTGTTTCATTCATTTGTGTAATCAAAGCTCAAAATGCTTTGGAGATGTCATAAAGTGGTAGTTTTCAAGTTAACAGCTCCTTTTACCTTTAGTTCAGTAGAGATGGGCAATTTCAGGGGTGAAATCATCCAAATGATTCTAATGAAGGTGTATGGAGTTTAAAAACACAGTGGAGCACTTCCTGTATTACCACATGGAACAGAGTGTTTTCAGTTTGAGAGAAGAACTCAGCCTAAATATGCATGGCTTATGTATTAAACATGTATGAATGAAACAAGACACAACTCCAGATTTGTTTGTGATGAGAAAACGACATTGTCATAGAGATCAGTGAATAGCCTAATGAGACCTTTAATGTGTTGTTTTGAACTGAAATAGTATATCATTACTTCAGTATTCTCCTGCTCTAATGATTACTTCACCTAGGCAAATGTATTATTCTTTCACAAGAATAGTATGAGAATAATGCAAAAATAAACAATAATTTATGCAACCAAATGTGATGTTATTGACCTGTGTGAGTTAATATGTGTATATGCACCATTTCACAACACAACCTCTCTATCCAAATGACCACTGTCTCCCACGACACTGACCGTATGTTTCCACAAGCTCTGGTCTTATTAGTCCACATTATTCAGTTCAGCTCAGTTTCACATCAGGAGAGTCAGCCTATCTCTCCCATCTGGTCCTTATTGGTGAAACCGGAGCCCTCATTCTGCTTGTGTGTGTGGGTCCCCAGGGTCCCGGAGCAGGAGGCTGTGTCCAGTGTACTGAGACAGGGCGGGCTGTGTTTGGAGAGCCGGGGCGCAGAGGGGCTCGGGCTGGGGGAGTGCCGGGGCATCGGAGCCAACAGACCGCAGGCACAGGTCAGAAGCCACTGCTGATAGTGATACAATGGAGAGTCGCCACAGACGAGGGGTACAGTCGTAGTGTAACAGAATTTGGTTACACTTTACATTCCAGCACAGTAATAGAATGGGGATAGCATTGTTACAAGGATAACAAGAGATTTTGTATTTTTATTTTGCAGCTCTGTTTCAATATTACTAAACTATAAGTAAACCTGGCCTAGACCAGGACTAAACAAGGACTAGAACAGCACTAAATCAAGTTTATTATAAGTACGAAAATGTGGAAAAAGTATGAATGCTTGCGTAGTTGTGCTATTTCAGGCCTATTAGAATAAGTATATGTATTACTGTGCTGTGAAGTAAAGTGCTTGGCGGGCATAGGAAATATTAGTTGCATGATGTAAGTTAATTAAAATGCTGTATTGCTTTTCCTGGTAATTTATGGTGTTGCAGTGCATTAAGTCATAGTGAATGAATAAATAATACATACACACACAGCAATTCTATTTATTGTTTCAGTCTACTATTAAACTACTGTAGCCCTGTTTTTTATTCAATCAAAACATTATTATGGGTGGGTAGTGCCTGTCAGTTCCTATCCTTCCTATCCCTCTCCTGACATCATTGTTTAGTATCTAGAATAATACTGTAAAGATTTCAGGGTGGGGTTGACCTAAAAGAATGAGTACACAAAGCCAAACTCAAATCAAATTGCTATGATTTCACGGTAAAACTATTTAAATTGCTTCCTTGAAAATAATAGTTTTTTGGCCATGTTTTTATTGGGTGATTTAGCTTGTAAACCCAAATGCTTTAACCTAAAATGGTTCGCAGTATCATTACGACTCTTTTGATGTTCTGTGTTGTGTGTTGTGCAGAGGTGGGAGCTGATTGAGCCACTGATCCGGCAGCAGGATCTGTGTCTGGCCATCACAGCTTTCACCGCCGGGTCAAAGGTCAAGATGGAGCCATGCAACTCAAAAGAGCCCAGACAGGTGAGGAACATTACATTTACCATACTGATTTCAAAGTAGGACACATGATTTTTTTCCTTTTTGCTAGTGTAGGAGGACCAGTATAATAGGGTTAGTCATCTGATTTTTTTCCATGGAGATTTTATTTGCTCCACAGTAGCATTAGCCTGATCTATTTTGCATTTATTCAATTACAGGTGTTTTTAATGCTTAAAAAAATGAGAAGGGTTGTCTCTCCACAGATCTGAACTTAGCTTGGTGGTGTCACTTTTTTGTTTCCATGGAGACAGATACATTTAATGCAATACTGTGAAGCATTCTGGACAAAGCAATAACATCTCCATGGAGACGAGGAAGTAACAGGCCCTCCACCAGAAATTACACAGTGCACCATTGAATGTGTTCACATTTATTCTGCTTTGGTCTCAGTTTTGATCCTCGGCCTGTTCCAGTCCAGGTGTAAAATTGGTCTGTTTTATATTCCTAGTTTAGTCCTGGTCTAGTCTATCCTTAGATTTCAGATTTATGAAAAATTAGGACCGTTGCCATAGCAATTAACAATTAAACAACTAAATATCCTATCTTTTGAATGGTGAAAACTCAAAATGTTACAGAATACTGGAAGCTGAAACCCATGAATAGTCTTGGGTTAAATCCCAGTTGAGGTTGACATTTTATTGTGGGATATAAGTGTGAACCAAGCCTGTTGCAATTACCATCTTTTAATTTATTCAAACTTCCCTGCAGGCCCTCGCTGGGTGAAGGAAAGACTCTGCAGGTCTTTCTCTTCCTGCTGTCAGGCTTCACAATGAACACTGTTAACTGCAAGATTCCCTACCCCACTGCACTGTTACTGTAAAAATCAATTTATTAGATTTGATTTCTTAGGTAATACTTTCATTTAGTTCCTATGTATAAATTTTTTTAACTTCTGATTTATCCTATTCACCTTATGCATATTTGGACTATAAAATCCCAAAACACCACAATTAGTTCTTTGCAGCTGATGTTGTCAACCTTTCCCTGGGGGTGTGAAGCTAACTGAAAGCATTACTTTGTCTGAGGCTCTGTTACTCAACTTAGACTTAATCTTATCTTTATTTGTGGTAACTGATAAACATTCCCCCAACAGAGACACCTGTAGAACCAGCGCAATGTCACTGCAGTATCAGTATGTCCACGTATAAAATGTATTAAAATATTTTGTCTTAGTTTTTACTTCCTTATCTCTTTATAGATTATGCTAATGGATCTCACCTAGCACTGTTCAGTTGCACATTTGTGAGTAAGCTTTGACAAATGCTGAGCAGACTGGCCGCATTTGAGTCCCACACAACATCAGTCTGTTACCGTTACTGTTTCATGTAGGCACTTCAAAACACTGTCCAGACATTTGTATAAATCTGTAAAAGATCTCCTATGATACGACATCACCTTCCTATGCAATTTTCATCCCATTTAATACATATTCAGAGTGTGCTGCATATGGTAGTTTTGGCCCCATGCTTCGCTCAAGACATTGAAAAGTGACTTATTAAGTTAAACCATGTGTGTGTAGAGCTATGAGTGCATTCAGGATGAGTGCCAGGTACCATCTCCTCCCTTAAGCCCTCTGTATGCAGTCCTTTGAAGCTTATTTGATTTTTTTTAAAGACTAGTTCTTGTTTGTCTTTGCTTTTGAAAATGTGGAAATCTTACTCCCAGAACATTTTATGTTTAATCACAGTGCTTTTTGTTTAGGGGAATTTATCTATAGTGAATTGACTGTGGGAATATGCATAAGAACGATGAGAAAAACTGGACAATTGTGTAAAATGTCATTTTAATAATTTCAGTCAAAAGAAGTTAAGTCTATGTTTAGTTAGGCCCGAGCCCAAATAAATGGACATCACCCGGATTGTAAAATTGTACGTCTAAAAACCATGAAAGTCATACCATACTATAGGAGACAGAGGATTTGCTGAGCTCAATACATTATGCCAGCCATTCCCAAAGTCTGCAGTGCTGCCCCCTATTAATGCAAAGATCTCACAGCAAATGGAGCTAAATGTATTACGTCAGATTTAATATTGGTATTGACTTTTTATCTCTACTTTTGTACCTTGTTTCAAAGTAAAAGTCACATCAATACATTTTAATACAATACATTTTTAGTTTAAATTTGGTTTGTTAAATTCTCTCAGTTGGCTGCGTTATAGTTTCCACTGTGAGTCGATCGCTCATTTGATTAGTGTAATTCAGAACTCAGTCATTACTCACTCTAACACAGACCTGCTGTGCTGATCACAACAGGAAATAGAAAGAAAGATGAAAGGAATACGAGCGGGAGGATGTCTCATATAAGCGTTAATTACAGGTGTGGCGTAGATAGATTTGAACTGGAGAAAACAGAGATTACTTGAATCTTACAGTTGGGTATAAGTATCATTATTTTAGTAATTATCTTGACATCTCATTTGAATTTACTGAATTTACAATATGACATTAAACAGTACTTTACATATATTCAATTAAAGATAATTTTGTAGCTCAAGAATACCTAGAAAAACAGGCATTCAGACCGTGAGCGGGGTTGCCTCTCCACAGATCTGATCAGTAACTTGGCCTGGTTTGGTCTCCATGATGATTTAAAAATTAAAAAGTTATTATTTAAAGGTTATTGCTTTGTCTGAAATATTTCAAACGGCATACTGTGAAATATTTCAGACAAAGCAATAATATCTCCATTAAGAAAAGCAGCTGGACCCTCCACCAGAAAAGTTACACAATGCATCTTTAAATTGATTAAAAATAAAATGAAATATTATCTCATCAAATTCCAAAATTAGGCATATTTTAAAATTATTTTCTATTTTCTATCTTCCATTTCATATAACTAACAAAATTATACTCTGGCGTCAATAAAAATAAACACTAAAACTTACTTTTTCTTATAGCTAACAACGGTCTCTACATATATTTCTAATTAGTTTTGTTTTAATTGACATATTTTGTCCTGTTTTGCAGAAGTGGAAGCCGAAAGGTGCTGCCCTCCAGCACATGGTCAGTGGCTTGTGTTTGGACAGCCAGAGCCCCACCAGCCCCCCGGTCATCATGCAGTGTCGCCCCCAAGTGGCCAGTCAGATATGGGAGCCCCAAGTTATCACCTGATCCACACACACGACAGCTGGAGTTAGTCTGAGAGAAGGAGAGGAGGGTATGGGAGTTGACTCAAAACTGGACTAAAGCTGGACTCAAAGGAGATTATTTTGAACTTGAGGGATGATTGGCGGTTGAAAGCTGTACTTCTGTGATGTCAATTCCTGCTCATCCTGCTGACAAGACAAAACATTTCAAGGCCTTGAGAAACAAAGGGCAAAGTGTACAGTGCTCGATCCTGTGAGGGGGCCACTGTCATCACCACAGCTTTTCACTGAACTGGTGCACATTTCACTTTTGTTTTATGTGTCTGCCCTGGTCATCGTCGGTTTGGGCGAGGGGTGGGTGGGTTTTATGAAGTTGAGCTGTAACATGGGCAATGGAACCACTTAATTCATGACTGACGAAAAATTAGCAGAGTTAGCATAGCAATTAAAGCTGCACTATGTAACTTTTTTGTTGGGGGTCTGTTACCTGCTTGTTTCTGTGGACATGCCATTGGTCTACCTGAAATGTTCCACAGTCTGACATTAAACAGCTCTAAATACCTAGAAAAACAGGCATTCTGACCGTGAGCACAGTTGCCTCTCCACAGATCTGACCTGTAACTTCGTCTGGTTTGGTCTCCATGAAGATAGAAAGGTTTAATACCATACTGTGAAGCATTCCGGACAAAGCAACTGCATCTCTATGGAGAAAAGCAGGTGGCAGATCCTCCACCAGAAAAGTTACACAATGCACATTTAACAATTCAAAACAAAATGTAATATCTTTTTGAATGGTCAAAAGTCCAAAAATGTTTAAACAGGAAACAGTAACCCATGAGTTATAAGCAGTTTTTAGAAGCAGTATAATAGGCCAACAAGCTAATATGCTTATAAAGAATAAAATAAATTTCAGCAGACACTTAACACTAAAATAATGGTTGGACATTATTTTATAGTAAATACAGCTGATATTTATACAAGTGCCTAAGAGGTACAAGAAGCTCACATGTTTAAAAAGAAGTTAAACGATTAGTAATGATGTCCTTAGCGTGCCACTTAAAGGTGCACTGTGTAACTTCTAAGATGGAGGGTCCACTACTTGCTTGTCTTCTTTGCCTGGAATGTTCCACTGCATGGCATTAAACATATCTCCCTTGCATTCATTCAATCACAATTATTGCTCAAAAATATCTTAAAAAACATGAATTCTCACCATGTGCAGTTTTGCTCCTAAATAGAGCTGACCATTAACCTGCCTACATTGTGATTACCAAGATTATTTCAATACTGTGGAATAATCAAGGCAAAACAATAATATCTCCATGGAGACAAACAGGTGACAGACCCACCAGAAAAGTTACACAGTGCACCTATAAAGTATTAGAACAATGTGATATTTAAAGTTTCCAAAATACTAGTTACTGCGTCATAGAAACGGCTATTCTTACATCAAATTAATGTTTTTATGAGAATACATTTAAGCTTGTTCACCACTTTTGCTTGTTGCTGCTATAAACTGCATTGTGACCACAGTGAAAGCCTATTTAACTAATAACAACAGCATTCATGGTAGCCCTACTTCAAAAACTCCAAATCTTTATCAACGGATGAGTGAAGATTGCCTCACAACTTGCAAGTGTACTTCTCTGTAGCAAATATATCGGGGTGCACTTGTGGCCTATATCTTCAGACTGAGGTGAGCGATAACTGTGCAGACCAGGGCAGTGTCTGTGTATAGCCTAAACTGAGCTTTTGTATTGCTGGATTATAGCAGTCCTGAAGGCACGATGCAAGCTCTGTCAGGAACATTATTTATTGTTTTGCATGGTCAGACCCAAAGAATGTTTTTTTTTTTCTTCTCTGTCTCTCTATGAAAGATTTATGTACATATTTGATGCAGATATGACCTGGATTTTGTGTAAAGTATATATGTTGTTTGAAAAATAAAATGTGGTAACAAAGACAGAATGTGGAGTTTTATTTAATTCAACGTTAACCTGGTTCACCGCTAGGCCTGTCATTATAATTACTATATCGACTTATCGCTCAATATATGACAGACACAACAATAATTTTGGGGGTCACTATTTATCATGGGTGCTTTTTCTTTGTATTTGTAGGGATTTTTTGTGTTGTTTTTCTGTGCTACGGTAACATTTTATCTGAGGGTTGCATAAATAACTTCTAGATTATTTCAGATTAGAAAATACTTTATTATCCCAAAGGAAATTCATTTCAGGTAGCACAATACATAATAACAATAACATCTTTTCAATTATATTGTGGCCATACCGGCTTGTCAAAGCCTGATCCTGTCAGATCTCAGAAGTACTGGTCAGTACTTGGATGGGAGACCACAGGGAAAATCAGGTGCCACAGTGGGGCGCCAGTGGCAAAAACTGTCATTGTTGTCCTTAGGCAAGACACATCACCCACAATGCCTAATAAGAAAGTGGAGTGTGCGTGAGTGTTGGTGGTGGTCAGAGGGGCCGATGGTGCAGATTGGCAGCTTCACTTCCCTCAGTCTACCCCAGGGCAGCTGTGGCTACAATAGTAGCTTACCACTGCTGAGTGTGGAGTCAATGAACAATGAACTATAAAGTGCTTTGGGTGTCTTGAAAGGCGCTATAAATGCAATGATTAATTCATTAATTAGTGAAGTTATAATTTTATGACTCATTATAGGGACAAAAGAATGAATTAATCGTTTCATATTTATTATGGTTTGTGTTTTTAATAATATTGTACATGTAAAATTGATTTTTGGGGAGTGATTCTGCTTTAGGCGTATTGTGTTAGTGGTATAAATTAGTTTCAATATTATGGTTTATGGTTTATATTTTCTTCTACAATATATCGTACTATTCACCACATGCCCTTAGCTCTGTTTTTCACTTTAGCCGAGGTAATGCTATATATTGTAACATTGTAACATGGCTCTCATAGAATTTGGCACTGGCCCTTAAAAGGAACAATGCCAGTCTGTAACAATGGCCTTGTTTAAGTTCAGGGTCAGTTTTAGACACATAAAATAATAGACAAGAGGAACTGGCCTATTTACACTCACAATAGATGTATAGAAGCTGTTGGACTATCAACAGAACCATATATGAAAAAAGAGTGTTCTCTACAACTTGAAAATTGTGGATTTTTTGTGACTTTTAGCTGAGACTTGTAGTAGCCTATAATAAAAGCAGAATCAGTAAACTGGCCATAAAACTTCAATGAATATTCAAGTAAATAAAAAAATGTGGAGATATTAATATTAATACGGATTCTATTATGAATAAATAAATAAACACAATCTGCATTAATGTTCCAAATTCCTTAATAAAAGCTTCACTCCGTATATGACACCCGTACACTTAATCACCACTAGAGGTCAGGCTATTCTCACGGATGAGCGTCCCCGCCGCCACCAGCAGTTTTTTTTAGGAGCCTGTTGACCTTGACAGGCTGATGAATGACCATTTGTTGAGAAAAAGTCATAAAAGAGACTGAGCGGCAGATAATTATGTATACAGAGTGAACAGGGGCAATAAAAGCCATAGAAAGGGCCAGTTAATGTGTGGCTGCGAGAGTGACAGGGAGACGGACACAGGGGAGGCAACAACAAGCGATTAAAAAGACGCCAAAAGAACAATTGTGTAAACAGGCTCGACAACTTTGTTACCTATGGTGGTGTTTTGTAGCCTTTCAGGTCATAAAACGCCACACAGTAAAGCTTAGTGCACTCGGGAACTATGTGAGGAATGCGGCTTAATGCTGATAAACTTCTGCCCTTCTACAGAGAGTTGGGTTTCATCATTAGGGCAGTGGCCTGGCTGGTCCACAGCACACAGCCCTGAAAGAAATACCTGAATACAGAATATCTGATATTATTTCACCATTGGTCAGTTAATTGTTTTAGCCCTTAACAGCTTTATACCCTGCACACATGGGTCTTTATTAGCCCAAACAATTTCTCAACAAATATAATTAAAAAATACTCTTTTACAATACAGTGTCTCCCATTGTATTGAAGGAGCACATGCCCATATTCTGTTATGTTACATATCAGACAATAGTCCATAGTAGGCTATAGTCTATAAATCTAGCAATATTATAGGCCCATGTGAATGAATATTATGGTTTGTAGGGTGCATTATATCATCATTCAGAGCCTGTTTCATGTCTATCAGTCTGTCACAATTATTGGGTTAATGGGTTTATTGTCAAGGCCCGTTAATGACTTAAAGGTTTGCCGCTTGCTTTTCTCCATGGAGATGTTATCTCTTTGTCTGAGATATTGCGCAGTATGGCATTAAACCTTTTTATCATCATGGAGACCAAACCGGGCAAAGTTACAGGTCAGATCTGTGGAGAGGCGACCCCTTTCGCAGTCAGAATGCCTGTTTTTCAAGCAATAAAACCACCTGTAATTGAATACATGTAAGGTAAATCTGTTAAATATCATATCGTGTAACATTCGAGAACAGAAAAGTTACACAGTGCACTTTTAATTATCTAACAACTCACATTACTAAATGAATGTAAATGCATAGAAAGCAAACATGGGTCGAGGTTAAAGCGCGGCTAAACTATTACACCAACCTGACCATCGATCATCACCACGGCGCCCTGCTCTCGCTCCCCGCTTTGGGCCAATCCGGGTCGGCTTTGTGGCTGCGGGGCGGTGCGTTGCTACGGAGGAAGTTTGGTTGACTCTGTGGAGCTGCGGTACTCAATAGCCATTCAGCAGTAGCGTTGGAGGAAGCGAGGAGTGCACTGTTTCTCACCAGCGCCTCTCTCTGTGGAATTTCAATTATTTCGGCTCTGTTCGGGTCCTGGGAAATACGTGACGGATTTATCGTGGATTGATCTGGGTGTCTGAGGGTCACACAGGTGAGTTAGCCTGCGCGGTGTTTTGATAATTAGCTCGTTAGCTCGCCAGGCTAACGCTGCACTAGCCTGTGTGTTTTTCGGATGCTGGGCACACGCTCACCAACGCAGCTACTGTACGCTTCCCTTCACACCACTTAGCGACCTGTAGTCACAATTACATGGCACTTTCTTCGCCTGCCGGCCTAAAAAAAACAAATAAAAACCTCTCAGTAACTTTGATTTTCTTATTTTGTAATTAAAAGGCTACAACGTGACTAAACCTAGCTGCTAACGTGAATCAAGAGGCTAATCTACACGCTCCCCGTACCTGGTTAAGTTTGAGGAATGCTTGTTTCATTAGGCGCCTCTCATCCCTTGAATATTTCAGTAAATTTGTTCAAAAGTTGTCAGTCTATATGAGAAATGCCAGTCAGCATTGCTAGTATAGTTTACCCAGGTAATACCTACGATAGTCACTGTCTTATTTTTTTATTTCTATTGTGGAATATCACCGATTTGAATTATAATTGATTAGCTCTGCTTTAACTATGGCATGCTTCCTGCTTTGTATATAGGATGAATATATGAATTTACAGTGAAAGAAGTGCTAAGATTGTGTAAATGCGTTAATAAGATGCCATCTAACACATGTCAAACATATCTAATGAGTCACCCAGCTTCGTCCTTTGCCATTAATGGATAAATACAAGCTGTGTGACTCACGTGGTTCACACATTTTTGTTCAATGTGCTAATTTGCCCTATATATACCCGTAAGCCTGACATTTGTACTATCTTACACTGTGGTGCATACTTGGATTCTCATTTCTAGGAGTCCCCTAAATATTATATCGTTGTGCCAATAGGCGGAATGGCTCATCTGAATAATTTATAGCAGTGCAGTAGGTCACCAGCTTCAAAGTTTTCTTGGGGTGTTAAATGTCAAATATATGGCAACCTTATGACTTGATCTAGGTTCATGTGGTTTGCATTGCTGTATTGTTATTGAATTGTTGTGTATATTGCAAATGGCCTTGGAAGTTGAGGTTGGTGCATACTTTGTTCATTTGGTTAAATTGGTTAATAGTTCAAGGCAACATATTGTAGTTGATGGAAGTTTTACAGTTCATAGTTATTGCTTTAATTCCCATGGGGATTGTGTTACCTGGGAGAGGGACCTCACAAAATGCATTTACTCAACACCTGTGTTTGTTGTTTCATGTTCTCAGTACCTCATTTTTAGCCATGTTTTGAAATGAAAAACACAATAGTTACTTAATTTTGTTGTCGTAACTGCTGCAAGGTTTGAAATGTTTGCTGTGCGTTTTAAATTTTCAGATATGGCTGGTATTTTTGTAAATCATTACAATAGTTTTTGGGTTTGGGGCAAGTGACTATGCAACTAATACAGGAAATTACTTTCTTTTATATGTCTACATTAAGCCCCCACATAAAGGAGTGAATCTTATCTTTTCAAATTACATCAAAAAGTTTACTGAAGGCTGTTGCTGTGTAACTAAGTCTAACCGGACTAACTAGAGCAAACCTGTAATCTTTGAGATAAGCAAATTATGCTGTGCTGTCTTTTCTGCAGCTGGTTATATGTAATGAGTACCAATCATTTGAATGGTCAATATAGGATATGGACTTTAAATGTTGCTTGTTAATAGTAGCAGTTTTTGAAGAATTTGATCTTGTTGTAAGTATGTTGTATTAAATCCATTCATATGTATCTTGCCAAAGTCTTGCCTGAAAGCACTTGGTCAACATCAAACTTGTATAATGTATTTTCATTGTACACATGAATTTGAATCTTTAATGGCCCCTTTGCTTTTAAGTAACTGGACAGTGAAAAATAGGTTTAATACTGTTTTGCAGTCTATATTATCCACCCCCTGCTCCAACTGCGGGGGCACAGACTATAGCACTATACCATAAAGTAACTCATTAATTAAGGATAGCACAGCTCCCTTGGTGTTTAGCATAATCTTCAATACCCTATTCACTTTATGACCCTGTAATTAAAATACATTTAGCGTGGAATAATATAACATTGCTTGCGTTGTACTACTCTACTGCCTTTTTCAGCTTGTTGTAACGCTTGTTTATCTCGCCGCACAGTGCTTCGAAACCTGTCAAAACTGCAAAGTGTAGGAGCAGCCGGGCGCGTCTTTGTGATTCACTCACTGTGGTGGGTGAGACTAGTGCTGCTCTGAGCTCCTGGTGTAGAGGGAGGCCCAGTTCTTGGCAATGATTCGTCCATGCTAATGCAGAGAGTAATGATGCAACGTGGGCAGATAAGGAAGACTGGAACTGCAAGATGACAAGAAGACAATCAGAGGACTCCACTTTTGAACCCTGATACTGCAGAGATAGCCAGGCGTGTCAAAAGTCAGGAGCTAACTGGGCACTGAGTTTTCAAAAAAATCAATGCTCAGATACTAAAATATACTGAAAGGTCCTATCTTACGCAAAATTGACTTGTGTGAGCTTTAAGTCATGTTAGAATGTTGAGTTGTGAGTTGTATTCTGTTTCATTCACACACGTTTGAGTAACTCTTTATTATTAGTTAACAGCTACCTTTTACCGTTTTTCCAGTAGAGATGGGCAATTGCAGGGCTGAAATTATTCAAATGATTATGTATTACCATGTGACATCACAAGGTGGAACGGAGTGTTTTCTGTTTGAGAAGAACTCAGCCTAAATATACAGGGTTTGTGTGTTAAACGTGTAAATGAAACAAAACAACTCCAGGTATGTTTGTGATGAGGTAAACAACATTATAATAGATCAGAAAATTGTGTAATATGGGCCCTTTAAACTAAGGCTGTGCAATCAGTAATCATTATTGATCAGTTCAAGAATTGTGATCGTTTTTGTCATATCACAGTCTTTATGTGAAACTATTGTTGAAACTATTTGAAGTATGATACTGAAAAAGTTAAATAAATAGGACCAAATTTGACCTTTTCCTGAATAATTTTAGAATAATCACCTCTACCTTTATTTTGTTACCTTCAAAAGTAAGTTAAGTATTATTAAGTATTTCCTGGACACTTTACTGGACACTATAATTTACCATGACCATGTTAGTCAGAATTATCATGACTTGCCCTACCAATCTTGCTTATTTTATGCTGATGCAAAATACAGTGAACTCTGTACCACTAACTGAGCACCCATTATTAACCATAAATCTGACCATAAGCTGCTCATAATAAACACATTTAAAACACAGAACTAAACCAGGGCTAAAGCAGGACTAAAGCAGGACTGACAGTTCTACTATCTTTCATCCAGCCTCCATTTTGGTTTTACAGGCTTACAGAATGAAATCACGTGAACACAGCCAATTGAAAAAGCAGAGGGTCAGTGACACTTTCACTCAAGCAGAACCTGAATCGATGAGAGGCAGTAGCAGAAGATGGCCTCCTCTTCCCCCTTTCCCAGCTCTGAGCTCCAGTGGGACTATTTGTCAGTGCCCGTCACCTGTCTTCTTATGTTTGTGTTTGCGATTATCTTTTTATATCGGCCACAGTTTGAGTGGTGGGAAATGAGTTGGCTGCCTGTGTTGTCCTATGTTTTGCCAGTGCAGATAATATGGGTGCAAAGTGTGTTTTGGTGATTTGCGGAGATGTAGAAAAAACATTAGTTTTTTTTTAACATTAAAATCCCAAAGTAGCGCTCGAACTAGGGATCTTCTGTTGGTAAATGTGACACTAACTTTGTGCACCTCATCAGATCAAAATAGACCAGTTTTTCTTCATACAGTATTTTACACTTACAGTTTACACTTTTTTGTTTTTTATTTCCCAACTTTGCAAATTTGCAAACCACAAGAGTGGTTTCAAGAGCCATACTTGTAGTTTTAATGTAATCCAACTACATTAACTAACATGCAAAAACTAAGGGATAATAGACTATGTTGAATTACTTGATCAAACAGAATCTTTTAGAAATACAATGTGTACTCTCCCTCCAAGTATAATGCTTCTATTGCATATTAGTGTATCCTCAACTTTAACCATGGCTATCATTTTGGATGGTGTCGGTTCATAAAAATAAACAATAGGATACAATAGGTTCTTACTTAAGGTTTCTGTAAGCTAGATGCCATGCTAGCAACATCAAGTATGTAGGCATGTAGTAGTTCACGTGGATGAACTTGGCTCCCTCTGTCTATAAGTCTTTATTGGGCTCAACTCCCGCAGAGACAGTCCTCTATAGCCCAGATCCCTCACCAGCATTTGACCCGGTTTCATCAGTCCCTAAAATAGGCTTGAAGCATTCTGAATCTGAGCTGTGTAGGACTTTGATACTGTTAGTAGTAAACAGAGCCATAACCCGCTACAAAAAGAAGTTTGTACACAAATCCAGGACTTCAGTTTCACAACACACTCCAATGTTTACCCAGAATCAAGGCTAAAGATAAAAAAAATGTGCATTGCGTACTGAATTTCTATTTTGATAGTAGATACTAGAGCTGGGCGATATGGCCTAAAAATAAAATCTCAGATTTTTTTACAAAAAATCCGATTTCCGATTTTAATCGATTTTTCTCTGCCCTACTCAAAAACAAATAACAGATGACAAATAAATGGCTCAAAACAAGTTTTAACTTTATTCTTTTTTTAAATTTAGGATTAAAGTGCAATCTGACAAGCAAAAAACATACTTGTAAGTGAAATGGCAGACCAGGCCATTGTAAACACTTTTAGAAAGGACACTTTTAGAAAGGACATGTCCAGGACATGTCCAGAGGTGTGAAAACACCCATCATGGCCCTGAATGGATATGCTAACTACTCCCCCACTCCCACTCCATATTGAATAGACTCACCTGACTAACAGAAACTGTAAATAAATATGTGTTGTCTCAGAGTAATTTTCATTGTAATTAAGCTCCTCCCTTCAAGCAGATATAAAGCAGTGTCCGCCAGCATCTGACCAGAACTGAAGCAGCAGCTTGGATGAGCTGCGAAACGTATTCGACCAAATAAACTCTGTCCAGTTGACAAATCAATTTCTCCTTTTGCTACTTTTAGAAAGTTTTGATCATATTGCTGCCGCTGTCTGTTGTCATGCAGATGAGTCTGTCTTCTGCAAGTTTCCACGAAGTGAAAGCATCTTTCAATCCTTGCACGATTAATCCCCCCTTGTGATCCTCCGGAAAATACACTGTTTGCAGACAAACGCTTCGCATCGCCCAGCTACTATTAACAAAATGTACCGTTAAACTCAAGTAGAGCTGCATCGTTCGGCTGGACCACAGGTCAGTCGTAGTAGAAAAATATGACACCTCCTCCGCTCCGCGCCCCGCTAACTTACCCGTGTAGAGCGCTGCAGCGCATTAGTTCCGCTTTCGACGCTCGCGTGTAAAAAATAATACTAATAATAAAAAAAATCGATTTTCATAAAAACACATCGTTCTGAACTGTAAATTCGAATTAATCGATTTAATCGATATATCGCGCACCTCTAGTAGATACTGAATTATATAAAACTAGATAGTGACTTTTCACCACCAAAGAAAAGATTTGGCCCAAGTCTAAATCAACAGGTCTATTCCAGGTCTAATCAAGGGCTAAACCAGGTCTAAAAGTGGACAACATCATTTCCGCTGTAGTTCTAAACAAGGAATTATCTAAAGGAAGACAAAAAAGTAGCTAAAATGAACTCTAATTAGTCAAACTTACATAATGAAGAGCCACCTGAAAGAGCCTGCGTTGTTGTGGACTTTTCATTGATTAGAATTTGTTTTGTCTGTAGTTGAGCATGTATAATGGTGTCTAGACAAATTATTATTTTGAGTAAAAAATGAACTTGTACTGTATTGTATAAAAATGTCCAACATTTTAAGTAGTTTACATTTACATAGTTTTGTAGGAATCAGTCCAGAGTTAGCTTAAACTGCAATATTAGCATTTGCAAATAAACACTTCTTAATGCACAAGTTCAAAGTCTTTATATTTTGGTATTTTGCGTAGAATAAGGTAGCATGCTCATTGTTACAAGCTTGGTTAAACACAGATTTTGATGTTGAAGGGAAAAAATATCCATAAAAGAAAGTAATTTTGTTTGGTTCTTCTACTGAGCTATATATTTCTTATGGATTATTGTATTGATAATTTACAGCTTTAATGGGCTTTTCAAAATGCACTTAAAGCTTATAGGGGGGCGTAGATTAAATATCACCTCCTACACATAAAAACTGTATATTGTTTCAACATCACCAGTATAAGGCGTATATTTATGCTTTTCACCAGCAATGCAGTATTTGTACCTCAAGGCCATCTCCTACTGTCTGCGGTGGGCTGCGTCAGCCCTCATCTGAATACATGAAAAACAAGCGTCTGCTCTATGTTGTGGTTCGTTTTATGGCTTTGAGCGTCCTTTCTTTTAGTGATGCCTTTTGGGACAATATCTTAAGCTCCTAATGAGGTCCCGTGGCTTTGAGCTCAACCACGCCTCTTCATACTACACTAAAGCGTACAGGGAAAGGTAGGGCTGGGTCTCTTAGCAATGCCTTTTTTAAAGAATTTTGTTTTATTGTAATGTAACATGGAATTTAAATTTTGCTTTGTTGAAGGCAGGCATATGAAAATATAATGATTTGTATCAAATTTTGTAATGAATGTTACTAAATTTTGTAAAAAAAAAAAAAAAAAAGAAACCAATACAAATTATTTCATTGTCCCCCATTCTAATTTAATGCTAAAATTATTGTGGAGTAATGATATGATGTTGCCATATTTCGAATGAGCACAGTGAATTTTTGTGTGATTTAAAACCATTAGTCATTTAACTTATAGACCTGTTTATACCTTGACCAATACACATTATAGCCACTATCCATAACAGCGAGCTTGGTTTAATCATCCTTACAACACATCTTATAGTTTTATACATTTAAAAAAATATATCTCCATTTCAATCTTGGGTTATTCCAGGCTGTATTGCTGTTTTCCTCTCTGGTTGGCTTCACTGTCTGCTATTATCAGAGCCGGGCCCTGTGTGAGACACCTGAGCCTCCTCCTGGAACAGCTCATGTCTTATTCAGACCAATGATCTCTGCTTTAATCACACAGAACTGAGCAGGACGGGCCACAGAGGAGACCGGAGCAAGGAGGGACTATCAGTGAGTTTCAGAATGATGAAAATTTAGGACGTTGCCATAGTGATTAGCCATTTATTTAAAACAAAACAGGAAGTTGAAAGCCATGAATACAGCCACAAGTTAGCCGCAGTACGCTAGGTGAGGCTAAGAAATGCCATACAAAAGCCTGATGGAAAAAGTTATTGGCTAGCTTAGTTGTCTTCATGGAGATACTATGGTATATAATATACTTTTATTAATAGTTGGTTTAAATTCTACGAGAGCAGCACTCAAAAGTTCAAGCAAAACATTTTGCCTAAGAGCTATGAAACGGAAAGCTTCTGTCTGTGAATTTAAGTATTTAAATGTTATGTAATGATTGAAAAATTGTTGTCTCTTGTGAATCATCAAAAGTTATTTGGGCATATGAAAGTGGAAAATATGATGTACTTTTCTGTCTTAAGTGCCCAGAGGGGTGTGTTCAGGGGACAATAGGCTGATGTCTAAATGACGAGACACAGAGCCAGGCGTCATCTGAGCTGTCAATCAAATGCCAAACTCTGCCAGTTCAATTGTTCCACTGTAGCATACAAGAGAGACCCACCATAACTAGAATGAAGAATGTAGTCTTTCATTGTGAGCTTAATTTGACTTCAGCTGAAAGCTATGGGTGACGTCACACTCCCTTAGTCCATTTCTTTATACAGTCTATGATTCCAAAACATCAAGATAACTAACACTTGACAAAGCCAGTACAAGATCAGGTTACTCTCGGTACTACATTTTTAACCAAGACTTCAACAGGACTAAATCTAGAGTATTTCAGTTGCCGCCCACTTTGCTGATTCCTGTGTTTGTCTCATTTGCAGCAAAGTCACATCTCACATCTCATTTTCATACCTGCAGTCTCCTGGTAACCACTTTCAGTAAACACAAAAACAAATAAACTTCACTATAGAAAATCCTCATTGTTTTGTCTCTGACTAAATAAAGAGGTTGAGTCAGAGTAGCTGTTACAATGGTTTAATTAGTTTGAAAGCTCTCATCTCCCTGTCATAATATTTCTATGTCAGAATTTCTTAGTCTTGACAAGGGACTCTTCTTGTGCCCCGTTGGTACCGACTTGGATCCAGCTCTGCCTATTGTGTCACAACACTGTGCCTAATCCAGATTCCTCGGGCCAGTGTCTGCGCTTAGATAACCATAAGCTCAAAGGAAGTCTCTCCAACGGGGCGTGCAGTCCGACTCTGGCTAAAATTGAGTTGTTGTTTTGTGACATCTTTGGGAACTGTTGGCTTTCGAAGAATACTTTTAGGCTGACACAAAAGAACGGTGGGCCGTGGTGGAGCTCTGGTGCAATCAATGAGCGCTTCTCACTGAGAAGGACATTAATTATGAATGGGCTGAATATCATGTTCTACATTTAAAGTACTGGCTTAGCTTTTAGCCTGTAACATTTTCTACAGAATAATGCATATCTACTACTGTATAGTCAATTGCTTTACTTTAATGTCATACTGTGGAAAATCTGTTTTTGCTCATCTATTTCCATGGAAACCAGCAAGTTGCTGTCAGCAATACTAACACATGCAATTGAATAAATACAAGATAATATGTTTAATGTCATGCTGTGGAAAATTCCAGGCAAAACATCTCCATGGAGACAAGCAGGTTGATGGACCCAAAGCAGTGTGTAATGTCACCTTTTAAGTACGGATCGGTAGTATCTAAGTGCATATGTATTAAGGAAGAAGGTTGATGTAAACAATGCAAAAATGATAAAAAGATATTGCCCGTTAGTATCTGACTTAAGTTACCACTGGCTGCTTTGCTCTAGTGACCCAAAATAAGATTTTTTCTTAATATGCTTGTTTAATTCATGTACCAGAAACACACAGTAGCTGTTTTCTGTTTTTAATAAAGAGAATGAAACTAAACTATCTAAAGCCCGACAGTTGAGGAGAAGAAGCATGATGCTGGAATTCTAACGCAGGAGTTTCGTTTATTTACCATCCCATCAGTATATGAAGCCCTTAAGACACTGAGTGTTGTCAGTTCCAGTCTAGTACAGTCCAGTCAGCCAAGATAACTAACAAACCAAGGACGGAGCTGGCAATGAGCCCCCAGAGCAGCACAAAACTGAAATTTCTTTAACAAATGTTTTCTAACTTTCCTCCTCCTTTGTTCCAGTCTTGATTGTAGACTTGAGTGATATAATTTCAGGGAGAATTAATGTTTAGCAGCACCAGTGACAACCGTCTGCAGCTAAAACAGACTGTGTCAATTTTGGCACACAGTTCAAAGAGGTGGCATTCAAGTATCAGGGTGTAACGAGGTGATTAAGTGTCTCATCTTTAAGTTAAAGCTGGTTTAAAGTTTAATGTGTGTTTGTGTGCTAGCTTGGTGAGAGGAGGACAGGCCACATTCCACTCAGATCCCGTGTGAGGAACAGGTAGAATAGACTCTTATCAGAGGGAGGTGAGTTTCCTGTGGCTTACATCACCTCAGCTTTTCTGTACAGCAAAATTTCAAACATGAAGCCAGAGAAGTCAGGTGCAAGGGTGGTTCAACCTGACAGCTTTATTATTTTGGGGGTATGGAAATGGAGAGACCTTTAAAGATAGTGAATATAAAAATACAATTGGCAAAATTGAGTTGTGCCATAAGATGATAATTGCACTTATTTGAGGATGTTGTCATTACTGATTTAAAGATGCACTATGTAACTTTTTGGTTGGGGGCCCGTCACCTGCTTGTTTCTATGGATATCTCATTGCTCTGCTGAAATGTTCCACAGTGTGACACTAAACAGCTCTACCTTACATTTATTCAATTACAGGTGGTTTTATAGCTCAAAAATGACTAGAAAAACAGGTATTTTGGCTGTGAGCGGGGTCGCCTCTCCACAGATCTGACCCGTAATTTGGTCTCGTTTAATCTCCATGATGATAGTAAAGTTTAATGCCATACTGTGAAACATTCAAGGCAAAGCTCCACTAAGAAAATAATTTAACAAACCCACCACCAGAAAAGTTACACAATGCACCTTTTAATATACGATCCTTGTTAGAGTTAACGCACAATAATTTGAGTTCAAAAGTGAAGTAGAAATTTGATGCTAAACAAGAGCAGAACAAGGATTTGGGCAGCTCCAAATGTATTAGACAATATATTTAGACCAAATTGAGCTGCATGAAGGCCTAGGGGTTAGGTTGCAGTCCACATACTAGACACTTTGCCAGGCTCAACATGAGATTAATCAGTACTAAATGTAGAAGCAGGAATTACATTTGTATAAACCTTATGGGCACATTACCATTCAAGTACACTATCTGACTGCACAATTATTGGAGCTTTCCTGTGAATGAACGCCATATTGAAGACCATTGCATTGTGAAATGGGTAACTGTTGAATATGAATACTGAATCACCATATTAATGACGTGGTAATGACTACTGTACACTGGTATGTAGCGGGTGCTGTTTGGCAGTCTGGCTGAGAGATTGGCCCCGTGCTGCTGAGTGGACAGGTTCAGAACAATAGCTGCACTGTCCTGATCCCTGAGTGCCCCGTTGACAGGTCAGAGCAGCGTTTGATCCAGGGGCACTTCTTTTGGCTGGTGCCACTGTTGACCGGTCCTCTGCCTCCAGTCTCGTCATGCCTGTAGTATCAGCCGCTCATCACGCCAAAAAATTATTGTGTTCTTGCCATTTAAACTGAATCTTAAATAGGGCTGCAGGATTAATCGTCACTGAATCAAAATCACAATTTGAAAGGATGCAATTAGCAAATCGCAAAAGGTTGCCTGCAGTTTTATCAAGTTCCATAATTTCCTTCACAAACAATGGCAAAAAAAAGGAGAAAATTTAATTTGTCAACTGGACATAGTTTATTTGGTTGAATACGTTTCGCAGCTCATCCAAGCTGCTTCTTCAGTTCTGGTCAGATGCTGGCGGACACTGCTTTATATCTGCCTGAAGGGAGGAGCTTAATTACAATGAAAATTACTCTGAGACAACACATATTTAAATACAGTTTCAGTTGGTCAGGTGATACAATATGGAGTTGTTAACAGTTTCTGTTAGTCATGTGAGTCTATTCAATATGGAGTGGGAGTGGGGGAGTAGTTAGCATATCCATTCAGGGCCATGATGGGTGTTTTCACACCTCTGGACCTGACCTGGCTAGTCCCATTGTTTTCCCAGTTTGTTTTGATTTAGGTTTGAGGATAGAGTTATAGATGGGAGACAAATGATGTCTGAGACCCCCATTTCTGTTCAAGGAAGGATTCTCTTTCTTGACAAAAATAGCTTCTTTAACTCCCCTCTCAAACCAGTTCTTTTCTCTGGCCAAGATCTGGACCTCGCTGTCCTCAAAGGAGTGGCCTGTGGCTTTTAGGTGGAGATGTACGGCAGATTGCGGCCCACCCTGGTTTTCCCGTCTGTGTTGATACATCCTTTTGTGAAGTGGCTGTTTTGTTTCTCCAATGTAGCGCTCACTGCAGTCTTCACTACACTGAATGGAGTAGACCACATTGCTTTGTTTGTGGCTCGGAGTTTTGTCCTTAGGATGGACCAGTTTTTGTCTTAAAGTGTTTGTGGGTTTGAAATAGACTGGGATTTCATGTTGTCTGAAGATCCTCTGTAGTTTTTCGGAAACGCCAGCCAGGTAAGGAATAGTTACACCCCTTCTCCTGGGCTCTGGTTCTCTGTTGTCCTGTTTCTTTAAGACAAAAACTGGTCCATCCTAAGGACAAAACTCCGAGCCACAAACAAAGCAATGTGGTCTACTCCATTCAGTGTAGTGAAGACTGCAGTGAGCGCTACATTGGAGAAACAAAACAGCCACTTCACAAAAGGATGTATCAACACAGACGGGAAAACCAGGGTGGGCCGCAATCTGCCGTACATCTCCACCTAAAAGCCACAGGCCACTCCTTTGAGGACAGCGAGGTCCAGATCTTGGCCAGAGAAAAGAACTGGTTTGAGAGGGGAGTTAAAGAAGCTATTTTTGTCAAGAAAGAGAATCCTTCCTTGAACAGAAATGGGGGTCTCAGACATCATTTGTCTCCCATCTATAACTCTATCCTCAAACCTAAATCAAAACAAACTGGGAAAACAATGGGACTAGCCAGGTCAGGTCCAGAGGTGTGAAAACACCCATCATGGCCCTGAATGGATATGCTAACTACTCCCCCACTCCCACTCCATATTGAATAGACTCACATGACTAACAGAAACTGTTAACAACTCCATATTGTATCACCTGACCAACTGAAACTGTATTTAAATATGTGTTGTCTCAGTAATTTTCATTGTAATTAAGCTCCTCCCTTCAGGCAGATATAAAGCAGTGTCCGCCAGCATCTGACCAGAACTGAAGAAGCAGCTTGGATGAGCTGCGAAACGTATTCAACCAAATAAACTATGTCCAGTTGACAAATTAAATTTTCTCCTTTTTTTTGCCATGGATTCTACCTGGACGACTGAGGGATTTTACATACTTCACAAACAATATAATATCCGGTCTTATTCTGCATAAAAAAATTCTGAAATGTGATTCTAGTATTAGTGTCTCAGTTCATAGTCTTTTTGCAATTCTCTTGGGCCCAAACAGTGAACTGTTAACAGAATCCTCTTACTAAATACCAATTGCAAATTAAAGCAATACATGTCAGAAAAAAACGCAATTAGATATTTTTCTTTTCATATATCGTGGAGCCCTAAACAACTACATTTGTTGCTGGGGAAAGAAAACAACTACTTTCTCAACATTTATAGGTAAAGGCAAAAATTCAGTTGTCAACTGGACAAAAGTTTACTTGGTCGAATACGTTTCCAGCTCATCCGAACTGCTTCTTCAGTTCTGGTCAGACGCTGGTGGACACTGCCTTATATCTGCCTGAAGGGAGGAGCTAACTACAATGAAATTACTCTGAGACTATTTGCTTCCAGTTTCTGTTAGTTATGAGTAAAGTGCAAGACCTAATTTAGTTAATTTAGTTTAGGACATTGCACATGTTTCTACCTATAACATAAATCAAGCTAGCTCAAAGTTCCTTTCAAAAGGTAACCATACTAACCGAAAGTGATTGCACAGTGTGGCTACGTTTCTAATAATGTCATGTATTTGCTATTTACTTATTATTGTTTTGTTGCTGTGGTTGTTTCAGTTGAATGTTAATCTGCTTCTGTTCATCTTCAGTGTCCTGCAGTAGCTTCCGGTCTGACCCTGCCTTTGACTCCATTACTCCTGCTTTTCTCATAAATGTTTGACATGTCCATCGCCAACATAAAGCCTTTACAGAAACCACTGCTTCCTCTTTAAAATCAAGTTAAACAATTTGCACAAATGTAATTGTAATATCATTTACAAAGATTTAACAGATACATAAGGGCAGGAGTTCAAACCCAGGACACAGATTACTTTGAAGAACAGACCTTTTTAAAGTACATTGCTTGTCAGTCAGCATAAAGTTCTCTGTGAATTCTGCAAAAAAAGTACTTCAGAAATATTACGTATTGATTTTTATTTTTTTGTCAGTCTGTCAAACCTGTCCTAAGTTATACAGTATATTTCATGGATAACTTTTTGACACGTCATTGATTCACTAATTGAAAGTAAGACTGCATAATTTGGGATATTTGTGATTTATGTTTCAATAGGATTCTGTTTAAAGTTCATATTTTAAACATCTCCAAAAGGATTTACAAAAATAGTGAAATTTAAACTGACAAACTAATACAAGGATCACATTTCAGAACAATTTGCTAATTTCGTCCATTCAAATTACGGTTTTGATTAGATTGTGATTAATCTTGCAGCCCTAATTCAAAGTAAAATATATTTTTCCCAACAGTAGTGTATGTAGTGTAACAGAAATGCTGTCTCATGAGGTGTAAATTATAGCTCTGTGATATGATCTCATCTGCAGTCCATAGTCCATCTCTCACCTTCGTCACTCCCCTGTGCTTCTGCTGCTGTACTGTCTCAAGGCCCCACAGTGACACGTGTACCTGCTTTACAGCTCTGTTAAAATGACTGAAATGTTTCCTGTTTTCACCAAAGCTCTTCACTCATTTCTGGTGAAAATGAAATCACAAAGTCACTAGGCAACAGTTTCTCTGCAAGTCACTTCTGCAAAGAGTACACCCATAACTGCAGATGAAAATTTAAAAGTGATAGTACATTAGTAAAGTGGGTGCAGTGCCTTGGGCCCTTTCTTTACTGAGCCAGAGTTACTAATGATTGATAATGATTATTTTATTTGACTTGGCAGCACTTTTTTCTATTGTACATTAACCTAATAAAGGTCCTATATCATGGAAAGTTGACTCTTGTGAGCTTTTAGTCACATTAAAATGTTATTACTTTATACTTGGAGTTGTGTTTTGTTTCATTCACACATGTTTGAGCAATCCTTTTATTATTAGTCTGTCTACATCTCCAAAGCTCAACATGCTCTGTTCCACCTTGTGATGTCATGTAGTGGTAGTTTGCAAGTTAACAGCTACATTTTACCTTTTCTTCAGTAACACACATTAAATGTGTGTGAATGAAACAACACAACTCCAGGTATGTTTATAATGAGGAAACAACATTATAACAGTGCAATATCGGACCTTAAAAACATGATGACTGAAAGCTTATAGATTGATGTGTATTATTGTTAATGTGTATTATTGATGAAAAACATTTTGATTTAATAATTGATTTGGCATGTGTTTTATTTATTACCGTATTATCATACACTAATAGCTTACTATTGACAATTATTCTCAACCCTATCTCCATACTAGTCTTTTTGGCACTTGTCACATTATCCAGGTCAGTGTAATGAATGCGCTAATGTATTCTGCAACCAACTTATTGTGGACCACTCTTGACAGCCATGCTACCCACAACAGACCAGCTTACTTGGTCTCCACCTGCTCCATAAACATGAAATATGACCTAAATGCATTCAGACCTAAACGTTCCTCCCTTTAAGTCTTCTGGATGAACATACTGGAAGCACTTAAACCTAATCTCAGTGTATATGAATACTGTCCACTGTCCTCGCGCTCGTCTCCATAAAGAGTGGGAGGAGTCGGAACACAGAGCCGAGGGCACAGGTTTGTGAGGTACATTCCTGAAGTGAGTCCACAGTTGTGAATAGTGCAGCAGCTCCTCAGTCAAACTCACAGGACCAGTCCAGTGGCATACTCCTGGTGAAGTCAGCAGTCACTGCTTGCATCATGTGGACTCCTGTTTCTGGTTTCCCTTTTAAATGAACTCAGACTATTTACAGAATCAGATAACACTAGTGCAATACTGAGGAGTGCCCTAGCTTCAGTGGAGAAAGAAATATTTGGTAAAGTTATTCAATGCTAGTCACATATTCCAGTCTACAGTTGCTTTTGCAGTCATGACCAAGCAAGGACAAAACTTTTGTCTTTGAACACTTGTTATTATTTTTTTTTCTATTTTCACTGCTATGCGGCTGTGAAACGTATAGTGTGTTGTAGTGTTTTATAGTCAGGGCTGATCATTTGTATTTTAATAATTAATTTCTGTTTTTATAAAAAGGAAAAAAATCTATGTATGTGACTACCTGCTTGTCTCCATGGAAATGTTATTGCTTTGTCAGAAAATACCTTCAAAAACATACATTCTTAGAGTGAGATCTGATCACCGGTTTATCTCCATTAAGATGTACAAGTATAATGCCAGTGTCATAAAGAAAAGTTAACATTTGACATTTCCAATTATTAATTATCAGTTAAATTAATTTACATAGCTCTGCTGTATATTTAAAATTTGGATACAGCAAGTAAATACTACATGGCACGTGACCCACAACAACTTAATGCTGTTTTTATGTAGGTAGAAAATATGACTAAAAGGCTCACTCAATGATTTATTAGCTTTGCACTCAAAACATGGATTCCATTTCACTATATACACTTTTCATTTTACCATTTACTCCATCGTACTGAGAGATATTTTGAGTGCCGTTCTGTTTTTGATCCTGGGTTTCGGGGCAGGGGAGGTGAACTCTAATGTGATGGTTTTATATCTGCTCTGTACTGTTGGCCTGTTGGCTCACAGTAGTTCATGGTGATTGCATGTCTGTCCTCTCAGTGGGACCATCCTGTTCTTCTGTGGGCTCCTGCTGCTCCACAAACTCAGCCTCTGCCCCCCAGAGGCTGCGGCTGGAAGTGCTATTGACCAACACTGACCGCGTACAACACACACATTGATTTCACAGTTATTATTATAGGCCAGGCACATTGACTTTCCTGTGACTATTTTCCATCTGTTTACATTATCTCAAAGACATTTATATAATATTTGGGCAGCTTTTTTGTACTTTTGTGTGACAGTATTTCTATTTTGGACTTGGAAAATAATTACTAAGAAGCAAACAGGTCTAGAATCCTCTAGTCTTTAAGGTGCTTTAAAAGTGCATTGTGTAACTTAGATGTAATTGTATTACATTACATTGTAATTGTATGTAGATACATATTAATTGTAATTGACGTAGATGTTATTGCTATGCCTGAAATGCCCCACAGTATGGCATTAAATGTATCCTTCTTGTATTTATTTCATTAGGTGTTTTTTAGCATTCAAAAGAACCCTAAAACCTAGTGTGAGTTTGCCTCTCCACAGATCTGACCAGTAAATTGGCCTGGTGTGACAGCTTGCTTTCTCCAGGGAGATTAATGCCCTACTGAGAAACATTCCAGGCAATCTTCACGGAAACAAGCAGTTGGCGGACTCTGCTAAGAAGTTACGCAGAGCACCTTTAATTGGACCAAGTTTTTCAGTAGAATCCAATAGGGTTTCACAATTTCTATTGCTTCAAAATTTATTATGAAATTTTAGTATCATGAAAGAAGAAAAGTGTTCTATCGGCAATAATAGTGTAATGTGTGATGTAATCATTTTCTAACATGGTTATTGACTATATCTCCCATCAGCAGTAATTCCTATTGATTTCCAAGGACCCCCATGCCCTTAAAACATGTTACACACATTTCTTTATTTTTTCATTTGCAGTTTATAATAATCAAAGCATGATTAAATGAACTGTCCTATTTTGCAACACAAAATATATAATCAATATAATATTCAAGAAAAATAAATACAGGAAAGAAAAAGAAGAAATAAATACACACATTTTTATTGGGCTGTTTCTTTCTAAATAACATGTCATCTTTTGTTTGTAGTGATGAATCTTGAAGTGTTGTGAGCTCAGACATCAGCGCTGTATTTAAAGGCCTGCGGTGAGTGACCAGGCTCTGTGTCAGTGGAGACGGAGTGGACACAGATTCGCCTCAGGGCTGCAGTTGACATCAGTTATGACCTACATAATGTTAGCCAGCACTGCAAGAAGCGTATACTTGTCTATTTTGGAGACATTTTGGTGAATATTTGACTTCATTGTGTGACAAAATTTTTCTCTAAAGACTCCTTATAAGACTCCTTAGGGTCTGTTTTTATCGCAACAATGAAGTGCTTGTGGGCTCTGGACTGTGTATGATGCATTAATTTGACTTAAAGGTTGTATAGAGGATTTTCCAAGGAACGAGAAATCCAGCGACTGTTTGTCTTTTTTCAAATGTTGCGCATGCGTGAAACCACCCCCCTCCCCCACAGCTCCCTAAGTAGAAACGCCTCCTCCGCCTCCTCTTTACGCTTATGCTGCTTGTTTATAGCCGGTGCGCGTTCAGAATCGCTGTTGCTGCTGTAACTATACTGTATGTTTTCAAATGATAAGCAGAAGTTCCCTGTCCAGAAGTAATTTAGCGACCAACGCGTCAGTCTTTAGACCCTCTGCTTCAGTGCCGCCATCGCTGGAAGGAATCTCCGAGAATCACCTTAGTTTAGCTTCGCTCCTTTTCCCTTCTCTTCTTCTTTCAGCGACCTCATAAACTGACTTTCTTTTGCGGTTAACTGGTAGTGGATTCTTGTTTGCCATCGCAACAAACTTTGTGCTAACTGAGATGAAGCTGCAGTTGGAAAAAGCCGCTAAGAATCGCTCTGTTGGTTGAGCAAACAGTGACTTGCGTCTGTGGAATGCGTGAGAGGTGCAAGTAAACCACGTAATCGCAGTGTACCGGCAAGTCAGTTATGCTAGAAGCGTAGGGAGTTTTATTGACAACATAACAGCCAATAGGTAGAATGAGGTAGCCTCATTATCTAGCTATTGGCTGTTAGGTTGTCTAAAGTTTATCTGGCCCCACCACGTCCACAGTTCATGAATTTTCTTTCTTATTTTTGGTCATCATAATTACAAGGCTGCTGCATCTCTATAATGCTATCATTGACAATTTGAAGCAAAAAAAATCCTCCATCCTTGAGATATGGATCAAAAGTTAAGTTCTGAGTAGGCCTGTCATGATAATTACTATATGGACTTATTGTTCAATTAATGTTAGTTTTTAGGGGTCAATATTTATCCTGTGTTCTTTTCTTAGTTCTAGTGACGAAAGTTTTGGTATTTCTCTGTACTACCATAAGATCTGAACTGTAGATGGTTGCATAAATAACTTCTATGACTCATTACAGACACACACTAACTGCTAAAGTTCTGCTTTTGATTTATTTATTGCAGCTCATGTTTTAAGAATAGTTTTGGGACATAGGGGCTATTCCATGAAGCGAGCTAAAGTTCAAGTTTGGCAATCCAGGCTTTTCAAATCCTCAGTTCCGTTCCACCAAAGTGACTAGCCAAAGGTGGTCCTGAGCTGCTGCAGTAACAAACATCTGGACGCAAACCTGGTCAGGACCAGACTAACTGTCAATATTATTTTAGCTCAGTCTTCAAGAACGTCTAAAGAAACAGTTTAGTCAAAAGTTTCAGCACGTGCAGTCACACACCTGTGTTAGAACACCTGCCTCTGTCTCATACAGTTTGAAAAGTGACTTTTATAGTCGCGTGTTGCTTGAGACTTTTACAGTCCATATGCTCCTACATACGGGATACACGTGTCTGTGGACGCTGCACTCATCAAAAAGGCACAAACCATATAAAAGCCTATGGCCATTATTTCATTAAAATGATCTTGCACATGTGGCTGTTGTGAGGGGCAGTGCTGGTCTCACGCACAGATAGACACTGGTTTGGACTCTGAGGGTGAACTGGTTTTCAGTGGGTTCTGTCTGTGCTCTTCTTCATCACATCTGTCTCTTTCTCTCCTCTTTCCCCTGTCTTTCGCTCCCTGTCAAACTGCAAAAAAGAAGGTTGAAGTGTTGAATTATGACTCATTATAGATACAATAGAAGTACTATAGTGTTTCATTGTGCTGTTTATTTATTGTAGCTCATGTTTTAACAATATTGAATAGTTTTTGGGAAATAAATAAATAAATATTTATTTATGATTTTCTTTCAACATTATCTTTTATCTATATTTATTTGAGCAAAATATCAACTTGCTATTGTGACAGGCCTAGTTTATGGACTGGTTTGTACTGCTCTATCATGAATATTGGCTAAACTGTTTAGATGAATCGAAAATATCTTACAAATACCAAGTATAGGCTTTTATGGCACATTACTGCTGTGATTGATTGAAGGATAAAGTTTCTGCATCATCTTAAATCAAACATTGATTATAAAACTATATTTCATGAAATGGTAGAAGTAGCAACACTTCAGAAAAAGTATGATAGCTGTGGAGTGGGATGGACGGAGACAGTGAAGCCAGCGGGACTTGTGACTTCACAGTGAATCCACAACAGAGTCTAATGATTGTGAAACCCGGATCAATACTGGCTGCAAATACCACCACACAAAACCACTTTCAACTCTCTGTGCAGTACACTTCAGTGGAACAGTAGCTCTATAGATCTGTTCTTAGATCTGGTAGAGGATCAATTCAGTCATGCATAGTTTTAATTCAAATATTATAGTCCTTTTGTTGTCTGGTTTAGTGCCTTTTTAAAGGGTCCATATTACGCTTTTTTAAAAATCTGTTATATTGTTGTTTCTTCATCCCAGACATGCCCGGAGTTGTGTTTTGTTTTCATTCACACAAGATTAACACAAAACCTGATCAGTCCTTCTCTCAAACAGACGACATTTGGATGATTTCAGCCCTGGAATTGCCAATCTCTACTGAGCTAAAAGTAAAAGGTGCAAACTACCACTACATGACATCACAAGGTGGAACAGAGCATTTTGAGCTTTGGAGATGTAGACACTACTAATAAAGATTTACTCACTTGTACAAATGATACAAAACACGGCACACAACTCCATGTATGTTTTTGAGAACATAACATTATAACATGGCTTAAAGGTTAAAGTTAATTTTGTGTAATAGATGACCTTTTAAATTGATGTAGATGTAGTTCTCAGATATTCAAAATGGTTTATTGCTTTTTGCAAAGTCCTGATAGTGCTTTTTTGGTGTGGGGGAGGGTGGCACATGATACAGAAAAAACCTAAGTTACAGACATCAATTGCCACATTGTGGTTAAATCACAAGTGAAGCTGCTGCCGGTGCAAAGGAAATGATCTCAGCTAAAGTGAGCACACTGTTACAGGCTTCTAGAAATGTGTTAACTATTCATTTACTGAAGTATGAAGTTGCATTCTACCACCTTTCTTAGTTCGATAGACAACCTAAACTGAGAATGACTCTTAAATATATTACACAGAATTGTGGGCTTTAAACCATGCCATAATGTTGTTTTGTTTCATTCACACGTTTGAGTAATCCTTTATTATTAGTCTGTCTGCATCTCCAATGCTCAAAGTGCTCTGTTCCGTCTTGTCATCAAGTGGTAGCTTTCAAGTGAACAGCTACCTTTTACCTTTAATTCGTTAGAGTTTGGCAATTCCAGGGCTGAACTCATCAAAATGATTCCGGTGAAGGTTTATAGAGAACGCAGTGGAGCACTTCCTGTATTACCAGCCAGGTATGTTTGTGATGAGAAAACATAACACATCTGAAAATAGCATTATGTGGGCCCTATAACCATTGTGACAAACTGGTTTTTATTTTAATCACTTCAGCATTTATCTGTGAACTATTAAGTCTTTAATTTATGGTTAGAGCATAGTTTTAATCATTTGCTTATGTCCAGAAATGTTGCTCTTTCTCGCATACTACATTGCATTGTTGCAGTATTAACGGTGGACTGAGTGAAACAACACAAACTGTGATTTAGCTTTTCTTCCATGGCCCTCTATAAATCCACTAATGCCTATTTTTGTAGTGAGTCAACAATAAGTAGATTAATAGATCATGTATTAACTTCACTGGGCCTGGCTGGTGAATATGTAACAGCGACTGTGTTTCTTCAGTTAAACTATATGGGATTTAGGATATTCAGTTGTAGTTTACCTGATTTACCCGATCAAAAAGCTAATTGAGTCCAGTTGCTTTCATTTTAACTTGCTTATAATATTTTACCTGATTTGGAACGTTAAAGAGCCTATACTTGACTTTTATTTCTTCTAGTTCAGAAAAAGGCCCTTTGTATGACATAAATATTTCTGATAATTTTGTCATATGTGAACCATTTGGAAACAACTGCATCTGACCATCCCAGTTTTTTATGGCATCAGAATGAGAGAAGGGACTATGTGGGCGGGGCTGACAGTTCATTCTAAAACATTTAATTCTCTCTTGAATTATGATACAGTATCAGGTACAGGCCCTAGAACTTGACATAGCTAACCCGCTAGCCACCGTGTTCCAATTGGAAAGAGTTCATGGGGGCGTTTCCGGCTCCATCGACTCCAATTGACTTCACATTGAAAAATTGCCACTTCTTTCTCTGTTACTGCTGCTGTGAGCCTCGTCATTTTGGTCTTAAAATGTACACGTACATCTACATGATCCTATTGTTTTTATTTAGCTGTTTTGTCCATAAAAGAATTCCTAGTCCTAATATGGAACTCTGCTCCAAGTTCATTTGACTGGAGACTAATGCCATGGATGACGTCACACTCCCTTAGTCCACTTCTTTTTACAGTCTATGGTACAGACCCTTTAATTGACAGGTAAAAACACGTGCTGTTCACTCATCATAGCCCTTATATTGGGCAGGAAGTGAAGATATTATCCTCAGAGTTGATCCTTTCAAACTTCATCTTCGTCACTGTAGCTTTTAACAGGTGTGCCAACTTTCACTGGTCCATGACTGAACCGTTATTATTAGCCAATGTGGACAAGTCCAGACACACTATCATGGCTCAAATTGCTGAACATTAGTAACAGGTCTGGTTACAATAGAGATTTGTCAGTATTTCAGAATGCACTTTCTTTCAAATAAAACAGTATATTTGTATACAGTGGTGCTTTGTGGAAGTTTTTTATTATATTTTTTCATTGTTTTTAGATGGAGTTTGGTTACATATTTGGTTTGCATTTATCCACTGTATTCTCACTGCTCACTGTGATGTCAAGGGAAAATTTGAACATGGTTTCCATGAGCAGGCTTTCTGCTGGAGATTTACTGGGAGTTTCCTGCTGCAGTTCATGTCTGGAGTCAAGGACAGTGTGTCAGTCCAGTGTGAGGAGGAACCTTTGTACTGCCGAACAAAGACCCACAGTGCCCTAAGCTGCACTGTTTACTCTGAGCTTATAAAAGTTTAGTGGGAGCATTTAAAGATCAGTGGAATGATGCCATCACTGGGCAACAGGCTCTTTCAAGGTAGAAGACGTAAGATGAGTAATAGTTTGACTGAGTTCAACTATTCACTCAGGCTGACAACTTTAATACAAACTTTTAGCTAATGTGCGTTTTTACATCCAGCAAGTCGATGAAATCTGATACTATCAACTTAAATAGAACTAGAGAAAGACTGATGCATCACTTTTTAGCATATTGACTGTCACCCTTAAATCTCCAGCACATGGCGATATTTTGTTTTAGCCGACCTGCTGCCTAAAAAATTTGCATAAGATAAAACCCTATTAGAACACTTCACACTGCAAAAAGATAACTGCACAAAACATGCTACACACCCCTCTAGGTTTTTGGTAAACAAAAAAAAGGCTGTGGGTGAGTTTTTAGTAAATTTTAAATTACATAATTTAAATTTCTTCTAGGCAAAGCTTGCATTTGCACAAAGAAAACAACATGACTGACCCTCCAACAGGAAAAAAATGTATGCACTTTTTATCCTCTACGGTGCTAGTTTATTTTTTGAAAGCCCAGAAGATGCAGTATTAGAGCAGTAATAGACATATCTGGGAGACAAGTGGTGCGTGTCCTTGTTGGAAAGCAGGCCAGCGTCCCATTGATTCAGAGGATGAATCATTGCTGGCGCAGGCCTGAGGGGCGCAGATACAGTGACAGTTATTTGCCCGGATCCTGCCCCTGACTATAAACATGGCTGCCGCCGTTGGTCAGAGTGATGTGTGGCCCTAAAGGCTTGAATGGTCGACTAGAGGGGCCCCTTAAGGCCACACTTAGTCACTCCTGGATACTTCTGAAAAGGACAAAGGCCATTAACAGCCAAACGCAATGTTTTCAGGAATGAATTTGTCTGACCCAAAAATACTGCAACAACATGAACAACTGTCATACTGAGATCACTAGCCATGAAGTTTTGCTATTCTAAATTAACACATATTTGCCTGAACGCATGATTTTATACAATATCTAGTCATGAAAATGGGGTTTGAGATATTGAGTTTATGTTGGGTTGGGCAGTATGACAAAAAGAAAAAAAAAAATCATTGTGCTTCCTTGTACTGATTGATCACATTTTTCTTTTTGATTTTTCTATAAAAATGTTGTTTCCTCGTCACAAACATACCCGGAGTTTTGTTTTGTTTTATTCACGCATGTTCAAAAAGAAAACACATTCTTCCACCTTGTGTTGTCATGTGGTATTACAGGAAGTGCACCACTGTGTTTTTAAACTCCATGCACCTTCACTAGAATCATCTGGATAATTTCAGACCAGGAATTCCCAATCTCTACTGAACTAAAGGTAGAAGGAGCTGTTAATTTGAGAATTACCACTTCATGACATCACAAGGTGATGCATTTTTAGCTTTGGAGATGTAACCCAGGATTACTCAAGTATGTGTGGATGAAGCAAAACACAACAGCATTCTAACATGGCTTAAAACACACAAGAAAAAAACATGGGAATGGCTGTAATTATCAGTTGTGTGAACATAAGCAGGACAGTATCAAGTGCCATTTAAAAAAAAAAAACTTTCCAATTCCCCTTTTTTTTTTTTTTTTTTTTTTTTTTTTTTTTTTAGAGGATTTACACATCTCAATTAAAATGCACCAAGCTTCTTATTATTGACTATTTTCAATGATTGGACCTCAATTTTATTGACATACCCAGCCCTATTGTTATGCATGTCTTAGTTTATTCCTCATTTTGTGCAACTTGGATTAAAATGATTACTGCCAACACTACAGAAACAAACTTTTTTAGGAGTGACACGCTTCAAAAAAATCTTTTAAAACTCTTTTCACATAAGCTGGAAACCCTACTATTGTGCTTGTCTCAGTCAGAAGCCATGATTTGAGTGAGTGGAGGAAATGGGGTCTTGTTGGGGGCAGGGAGCGCCATTGAACAAAATGATTCATCTGTGAATTGGGCATCGCCAGGCAATGCACACGGCAGACTCCTAATCTTGGTTTCCTTTCACTCTGTCGTAACTGCCTCTCATACCCATCCAAGTTAGATTGAAAATGTCACTCCAGATTTAAATCATACATTTGGTATTTTAGGCCCGTCACAAACAAATTTTGGAGGGCAATATGTTCCTACTGAAAATATAACGACAAAGTATAATATTGACACTACTTTTTACCATTGACACAATAACCTAAAAGGAGAGTCCTAGCAAATAGGCCTGTCATGATAATTACAATATCACCTTATCATTCAGTATATATGAAAGATGGAACAATAATTTTTGGGGGTCAGTATTGATCATGGGGACTATTTCTTTGTACTAGTGAGAAATTCTTTGTAATTTCTTTGCAATATGATAAGATTTGAGCTGTAAAAGGTTGAATTATGAACTTCTCATTACTCAAGATACAAACTAACTACTTCAGTGTTGACTTCTGCTATTTATTTATTTATTGCAGATCATATATTTTTAACCATATTGTAAATTTGTTATGACAGGCCTACTATCCAAACCCTTTTTTAAATGTAATGGCAAAATTAATTGGTAATTATCAATAGAAGCTACTGTATTCAACCCTCAGCAACTCAAATCTCATCATATATTCCAAGAAAATTTACATACAATAATTATTGAACCCCAAAATACATTGTTCCATCTGTCATTTATTGAACAGTAAGTTGACGGTCAAATCATAGAATATATTGTAATTGTTGCGACAGGCCCAAGTTCAGTTTAAGGTCATGGTGTCTCCCTTTTTGTGTAGCAATTGTTATGCATGTTTAAGGTATTGTATTACAAAAAAACATAAGCTTTTCATTCATTTCTGAAGTGTTTAAGCAATGCCTCTGCCAAACATGGCTTTATGTGTGTAATAGAAACTGGCAGCTTATTTTTATCCTGTCATTCCTGCAGGGTTTCCCAGAGAAGTTGGAAATGCTTTGAATTTTTTTTTTTTTATGTTTTGTTTTTTTCTTTTTTTAAGTTTGCGTAAAAAAACAAAGACAAAATTCACACAGTATGTTCAAAAATGTTCCTACAATCTTCTGATCATAAACTACAAAAAGTTTTAAAATGTCAACATTTATTTTTGACATTTTAGATCAACTTTGACCTTTGAACTTGATCTCAAACCATTGTGTTTATTTCAACAGAGATTCCGCTATCAGTGTCTGTGTGGGCTCTTTAAGATTCAGCTCACGTTCCCATCCTTAAATTCATCTTTTTTTTTCCACTATACTCCCCTCTTTTTTTACATATGCGTACCAAGCCACAAACCGAAGCCTGGAAAACTGGATTATCACGCTAATGGTATTTTTCAAATTCTCCCTTGCTCAGTTCTCCTTGCAGCAGAACTGAGGCACTATCACCCCGAATGGACCACTCTGATAACTGGTGATATGGGTTTACACAGGCTCCTGTGATTAAGGCCATCCCATGTTTGTGCTCCCAGAGTATAAGCCTGCAGATAACATGGTATTCCCAGGATGAAGGGTATCAACTGGCGCAGTGCTGGGATGTCCTGTAAGCAGACAGTGGGGCCTTTTTGTGTTGGATCTCAGCCTATTCATCCCCTCCCTCCCTACCACTGCCTCTGTGCGTTTCTCTCTCCGTCTCTCTCTCTCCCTGTCTCTCTCACTCTCTCTCTGTCTCTCTGCCTCTCCTCTCTGAAACCCAACTTCTGCACTCATCTCTGCTAGAATCCTTCTCTAAGGATTAATCAGTTTTCCATTCCTGGAGAGATTATTGAAATACTGTTGTATCTATGGCCACCAGGAAAACTATTTTCTTATTTCCTCTAAACCTGTCATGATGTATCACTACAGGAATAAATTGCAATAAACAATAATATTGAAAATACTTTATGCCACTGACACAAAGCAGGATAATAAGTAAACCCATATTTATATAGACAGTATCATTAAAAAGCCTGAGCTGGAAACAATACATGGTAGAATGAACCAATAATTTGCCATAGAAGTGATTTATTCTACTCTCTACAGCTCAAATCTTACCTTATTACATGAAAATGGCAAAGACCTCCCCACTATTGCAAAAGAATTACACACACGATAAATATTGACTCCTTCAAAATATATTGTTCCATCTTTCACATTTTCCACCTTCCCATTTTGTATGCAAATTGTATACTTTTAGTGAATTTTTGTGAATTTTCTGAGCACCTCCCACACCCAGGCATGTTGATTGGGAAACGATTTGGACATTCGTCAAGGATGTAATGCAGAGGTGATGATGCAATACAGAAGTAAGGGTTGACTCCATATAACTTGGCTCTCATCACTCCATTTGAGAAAATGGAACAAAATACGAAAGCAACTACCAACCCAGAATGTTGGGGCATGAATTCAGTATTCAAGTATTTACTTGTCAGTGCCATAAAACAGGCTTACTCAAATTTTATAAATAAAAGGGTTTTTTTTTTTTTAGTGCACTGGGGCCAGAGATTTGACATTGATTTTGAATAATATTTATTTTACTGAGCTGTGTTCCTCTGGATAATGGTAATGGAAGTAACCTGGCCCATACTATTGTGTAAAACTTTCTGTATTACTGCTTATTTTACCTTTAATGTATCCCTTAGAGCTGCAAGATTAATTGCAATCAAATAGAAATCGCAATTTGAAGACTACAAATCATTTCAGTACAAAATAGCCTGTCTTATTGTATGTAACCTGCAAAGGTTAGGTGAGTTTCCTAGTGTCCTGTTTTCTTTTCTTTTATGTTCTCATTGTGACTATCACGTTTTGCTTAGAGATAGATATTTCCGATCTGGCCAATAGTTGGACTTTTTAGCATATCAGCTATCAGCCTTAAATCTCCAGCACAAGCCGATATTTTGTTTTGGTCGATCTGCTGCTTGAAAGTACATATAAAGCTTTATTTTAACACTTTAATAAGAAGAGAAAACTGCACCAAATGTGTCCTGTAGCTAAGGAGCTACCGGTAGCTCTCCACCCCATTCCAAGTAGCTCGCCAAGGGATTTCTAAATTAAACGTATTGTGCTGAATAAGTAAAATTTGATTGATTAAATGCCTATTACCATTGTACATGTATCATTTTGATGCCTAACTTTATACACTATGAAATGGAAAAAGGTTTCTTTTATAGGCATCTAACTGTACCTCATCTAAGGCTTGCCGTGGCTCTTATACTCAATTTCTTGTGACTGCTAAAACTAGTAGTTCTGACATTTTTGTTTGTAAAGGTAGCTCACTGAAGGAATAAGCTTGGAGACCCCTAGACTACAGTTCCCTTATGGGTTTGTGGTAAAAAAAAAAAAGGGCTGTGGGTGAGTTTGTAGTGAACTGAAATGGCACAATCTGAGGAAAATAATCATCGGCCCTACATATCGGCTCAAAAATATCTGCAGAGCTTATCGCCCATCAGTTGCTCTGGATTCTAAACAGTCAGTATTGGCATCTGCATCGGCCATGAAAATCGATATCTAGTTTTGATCCACTTTTGACATAACCCCTCTCTCATTTTCCTCTGATTGCATGTGAGCAGAGAGCATGCACACTTTGACTGCTGTTGTCTATTGCGTTCCAGTATACATGGTGCTTGTGTAATTGTCCTCATTAGTGGCGGTAGAGAACAGCCACTGATCACGCAGCAGTGGACCAAAAAGGACTCTGACAGTTCCCACTGGGATCCTACCAAATCCCTCTCCCTTCTTACGTTTGTTAGTCCCTCATTCATGCGCACTGTACCTGGAAACTCCTCAGAACCATAGACCCTGTGTGCTTTTAAATGATTTACTTTGACATCGGTGCTACAGTCAGCGAAATATTTGTGATGACAACTGGTATTTTGTTAAACGAGCCTGCAGTAGCAACATACAGCATATTCTTTGCTGTCAAGACATTTTTTTGCTGTGGTGAATTGATTTGTATGTAAAATAAACAAAACCAGGCTTTGTTTGTTCCTAAATGAAATATCTACAAGCAAAATGTGATCAGTTTTTGTGATGCATAAAGTGACTTGTGGAAGAGTAGTTAGTTCTTGTGCCTTCCAAGATATTTTTTCTATTTTTCTTTCTGTAATAATTAATCATTGTCTCTCAGTGTTTGTAGGTTCTCGGTTCTATACTTGGCATGTTCTTAGAAGGCAATTTAAACCAAAAAGGTGTTTAGCGATGCTATAGTTAATCTTGTTGGACAGGGGGCATGTTTGACCTTTAGTTTGCACTTAGTTATGTTATGACCTTTCTTTTTCACGGTCCGTTGCTGTCTTGGGGGGAAAATTTCACCATTAACCAACACTACTTTGCCACATCAGCAAAATGTTTTTTCTGCAAAAGGAGCGCCCCAAGGCACCAACTTGGCACCTATATAATTTGAATCTATCTGTCATACAAAAAACAGATCATACTGAGAAAAACAAAATTGTATGACAAATTTATCTTGCTCTTGTGTATCTTGTCTCATCTATATTGGTCTTTTGTTGCATAAGTATAGTACAGACGCCTACAGCTATTGAGCGCAGAGAACTACAAGTCAATACAAAGAACATAAGAACTGTTACATAAGAAAAACAATATGCAACATTTAGCAGTCGCTTGGATCTTTTCACTTTGATTTTACATTATTCACTTGGAAAGATACAGCTGATATATTAGCCACTTCCACTGGCGCCATCAGTTACCCAGATGAAAGCGTTGTGATAAGCCAAGTTATTTTCTGAGCCCAGTTTTTTTTGTTTTTTTTTTAATGATTTGTGATATTTGCATCAAAGACAGGCGAGGAGGAAAGGATATGAACTAGATTTATCAATTTAACATTTTTAATAATTAAGACTTTTTTACAAGGACTCAGCTGAATGTCATCACCCCACCCACCTCAATGGACGAAGCAGCCACACTAACACAAGGTTACGTTAGGCTTATTCACCATTTTTAGTAAAAAAAAAAAAAACACATTGGAAAAATGTGTCTGAAAAGCTCAAAGTGCACCGTGAGACATTAAAAACAACCACATGATCAAACAATAGACAATCATTTTAAGAGGTAGAATTAAAAAATAATAAATAATAATAAACAAAGTTAACAGGATACAGTTTTCTACTTCCCATGTGACAATCCAATGGTCCAAGTCTTTGTGTTGCCTCTTCATCTTTTTGGCCTTCTCTCTTCTGTGTCTGGATGGTTGCCAAACGAGGGTCTAAACCACCTCACATGACCCAGACCGCCACCCACTCAGCACCAGGACCTTTCCACTTCACTGCCCCTTCGGCCTCACACCAGAGCAACTGTTCATACTGACGACTTCAGATTTACTCACAAACTCTTCACTTGTCTCTCACGTCATTTGGTTTAATGAATTTATGTTTTCTATTTGCTATAACATATTGGAAGTAATTGGGAAATTAATAGTCCGATGAAAAGCTATAATTGAATTTTCTCGTCTACATTTATTGTAGTAAGTATGCTGTTTTGTGTAAACTTTGAGTGTATATTTTAGCAATATTTAAAAAACAACAAACTTTTCTACTTTTTTTTTTAATAAAAGACTTAAGACATGGAACTTACGGCCAGGAGGGGAAATTGAATACTGAAAATTATAGCACTTGTCTAATCAATTCACCTAATTATGATATTCTGATAACCCATTTATGCAAAAAAAAAGTTTCTTTCTGAATATGATTTGCAACAATAATAAGCACATTATTAATTTGGGAACTCATTATACAGAACATAGATCACAGCCTCAGTTCGTGTCAATGTCATAACATAAACAAACTTGCTGGACAAGTCTCTGTGAGCCTAATAAACTCTTGTTATTTCTAACCTAAGTAATATACCTGTCTTGCTTTGAAACATGATCAAAATCTGTTTTCGAAAATCCTTCCAGGTCTAAGTTGAGTGGGTGTTAATGTATATATTTTGTTGTGTGGCGCGCTGCATGCAGGTTGTAGCCTTAAGTCATCTGAGTGAGAGGAATCACATTGCTTCACTCTTTGGGTTTTATTTAGGTCACATCGTGTTTGGGCTCGGTGCTGTGCCAGTGACAGCCTGAGAGCTCCCAGCGCACACAGAAAAGGAGGAGACTCTAATACTGAGACTTCACTGTGATACATGGGAAATCATTTGCTGTTGTGGTATAAATGGATTCTGTTGTCAGCTCAGTTTAGGGTTATTTCATAAGTAACACGATTATGGGATGTTTTTCTGTGTTAAAGGTTTTTATTTAGTGCAGAGAACTGCCCTGTGTAGAGCTAAGTTCTGGAAAGACCGGTTTTGTAATTCTCAAGTGTGGTTAGGTATGAAAGCCTGTAATGTGTACTATATCTGCTATATATATATGTCTCTTTAAGTGCCAGTGCCCTTGAATCAGCACTGCAGTTTCTCTATGCTTTAATGATGTGCCCTGCAAGCCATATAATTCATTTCATTTTAAGCCTATAATATAAACTCAAACTAAAATTGTGCATGAAATTGCACAAATTGTTTTAATGTATTCCAACGTTTTTGGAGAGTCAATTGTATTTACATGGTTAGAGGTTTTTGTAAAATAAAAATTGCATATGCGCTATTATGAACTCTATAATCAGTTCAATATGATCTAAATATTTTGGTCTCTCTAGGATACACAATTGCTTCCATATTCTTTTGTCTGGAAGTTTGTTAAAAAAAAATAGGCAAATTGGATGAAGTTTTTGCCAGACATTTCAATTCGGAGTACACAAGTCTTTCTTTTCTCATAATACCTTGAAGTTTTCGTCTAGTACAAAATGCCAGAGCATATTAAAAGCTTCCAGTAGTTAAATTTAGAAAAGAGGATTTTATTAGGGATACAGAAACATTTCCTGTTAGCTGGAAGGCAAAGGAATGCTACCTATTTCCATCTCAAGCTTTTGAAATATTTGGGGTGAACTGCTAAACGCTACACTGGGGTTTGTTTCTCTGTAACAGTTTGTAGGTCTATAATGTTTTAATAGAGATGAGGGCAGATAAGATTAATATGGCCTGCAAATGTTTGTGTATAGTGAGATCATGGTCTTCAATTTTCCCATATAGGTTTGTACTGAGACTATAGTAGCACATGTCATCCATATTTTGATTGAATAATTTTACTGAATACAATTTTTGAGTATAAATGCTTGTTATTGCTTTACTGATCTGTATATTTATGACAATACTACAAGTATAAAGTATAATTATTTGTTTTAACTACTTTTTTCATCTTATTTTTAGACTTATAGGGGCAAACATTAGACAATGGGAGCCCACCATAGTCCCCTCTATTAATGGGGAAACACTGGTCCTTTATTGCTGGGTTTCATGACATCAGAGCATTATATGCCAATATTAATTAATACAGATGGGGTGCAACTAAAATTAATATTGTTAAGATGCAAAATTATTAATAATACAGTGAGTACTTGGGTTTAGTCAGTAATTGAAAATATCAGGTTCAACATTTGTGAATTTACCTTGTGGATATTTCATGGTAAAGTACAGTGTAATCAGTAGTGAAACCTGTTTCTTGCCCCCCCATCTTAAAGGAAAGTGGCGTAAAGACTTCCCTTTATTTTGTGTGACTAACCCAATTGAGCTCGGATGTTCTCTTATATTGCTTTCAGTTCCTGTTCCTGGTTTGGTTCCGTCCTGGCTCCTCTCCTCTCACTGACAGCAGAAGTCTGATGTATGCGAGTTCATTGGACAGGGATCAGACTCTCATTGTTGTGTCCACTGCAGCCGCTGCCTGACTCGTACAGATAAGACTCACCTCACATACTCCGACCATTAAAGCTCACGAGATTGGTTAACTATGTAAACATGCAGTGTTGTGTGAGTGTACTTACAGACAAGAACAAATATTGTGTGATTGTACTTTGTGAAAATATTTTGAAGAGGAATTGAAATGGCTGTTTAACCTTCTTGATTGTTTGATTAGTAGAAAATTAATTTTGATTTTTGTGTCTAGATTTATACATATCTTTGGTAATTCTGCTGAAATCTTTTTGGCCCAATGTAGTATTTGTACAATTATGAAGTAGGTGTGGGCATATTGTTCATAATAAAAATGCTGCAAAAAGAGCTGGTTAAAAATTGAAATATAAAAAATATATATGTTGTAAACTTAAAAGTAATTTTATAGTAATGACACATTTGTCTGACAATTAAACCTCAACTAATAAATTCAAAGATGCTTTAAAATATTCTGTCGAGTTGGTATAATATCTTCATCGGAATACTCAAAAGAGAAAAAAAAAGTAAATATTGTCCACCTCCACCCCATTACAAAAATTAATGGGCATATTTTGTAAACTCGGATGTCGTCTCTCTCTATTCTTCTGTTTGACCAAAGAGAGGATAATTCTCCTGGATTAACAACCCCTAATCCCAAAAATCTTAATTTGATCAAAAGTGACTTGATCCAACTTGTTAGTACAGTCTCCTCATTAGCGAATAAAATGTAAAACTCAGACTTGAATGTCACAATCTCTCATCTCTGACATGTCTGGACTGTACTGGTGAGGCAGGACCCAGGTTTTCAATGATGGATGAACCTCTCACTTTGAGTTTGGATCAGCAACTTATAACTGGCGCTTTTTTAGTGCCTCTTAACCTCCTGCCAAAACTCAAAAGACTACTTGAAGAGTTTTTAGTCAAATTTTTTACACTGCTAAGGAACATTGACAAATCTGCACTTTCACTTAGTTAAGGATCAGTGATTCCTGTCCATATGTTATAATACATACCCAAATATTATTAGTAGATCTTTATTCACATTGGCACAGACCTGGTTCTAGCATGATGGGTGGGCAAACACAAAATGTACGCATTGGGTAACAGGTTGGTTTGGGTGGGCATGAATTTCATGTGTCTATAGCTACAGCTGGCCTTGCATTGGCTTATGTGAGATATTTTAACACTGTAGCTGGCCAGTTGCATGTGGATAAAGATGGATGGCATTTGGGCTTCTGAATGTCTCCCCTAATAAATATTTATGGGAGGGTGATTATGCTTTAACTGTCTGCCACCCTGTCTTCACATTATGGAGCAAAATGGTGTTGACTTGTAAATAACTGGAAGTGATTTGAACAGGCGATGGCAATAGAATACATTTTACACAGTGCCCTATTTTAAGGCAGTACTCTTTATGTATTTTTTATTAAAGGTCCTATATTACACAAAATTGACTCTTTAAACTTTAAGCTATGTTATATTGTTGTAACCTCCTCAAAAACATATCTAGAGTTGTTTTGTTTCATTCACACATGTTTGAGTAACCCTTTATTATTAGTCTGTCTACATCTCCAAAGCTCAAAATGCTTTGTTCCACCTTGTGATGTCATGAAGTAGTAATTTTCAAGTTAACAGCTCCTTTTACCTTTTGTTTAGTAGAGCTTGTTAATTCCAGAGCTGAAATTATCCATGTGATTCTAGTGAAGGTGTGTGGTGTTTAAAAACACAATGTATTGCCACATGACATCACAAGGTGGAACAGAGTGTTTTCTGTTTGAGAGAAGAACTCATCTTAAATATGCAGGGTTTGAATGTTAAACATCTGCGATTGGAATGAAACAAAACACAACTCCGGGTACATTTTGACTGAGGAAACAACATTATAACACAGATCATAAAATAGCATAAAATAGCATAAAATGTCGTAGAATCGTAGAATTACTCAACAACCAACCCATGCTTGTTTTGTTAACAGTATTGGCCATATTTGTGTAGTATAGCTGTTAGGAGCTGACTATTTGTATTATTATTTTATATTTAACCAGTGTTTTGTTCGTCAATTTCTGAAGTAGTAGTAGTATTAATTACAGTGCCAAAACAGCAGACCGGATCTTTATTGATTTTTAATGGCCTCTTGTGAGTTTGTAGAAGTCTTTTGTCTCCTACAGCCTCTAACTATTCTAATGCATTTTTTAATGAATCGCCCTATAGCAGCATTTGCTCTAACATATTAATTATTTTCAGTTTATCCTCTTAAGCAATAATCTTCATTCTGGGATTATTATTGTGATAGAAGTTCCCCTAAAGCACTGGTTGCTGTGCTGGTACTGATGTGGTGACAAACATCTGTTCACATCTGGCTCTGAATCCTCCTCCTTCAGGCCTAAACAGACAAAAGTTGTGAGGGTTAGGGTTAGGTTTGATGCAAAAAGAATGAGCACCCATAATTTCTTTGATTTTACGACTTCCATTTAAACTGCTGTCCACAAAACTCAATTTTATATGACCAATAAGAGTTGAATGTGTCTCATAGTTTGTCTACTCTATTGCATTCTCAACACTTCTTCGTAACCCTACAGAGTAATTTCAGTTCAGTCTATTCTCTAAAAAAGTAAACTTGCATGTTTTATATCTGTCTTTGTCCTATTAACTCAACCCAGAGGGGTCCAAACTTTTGTCACAGAGGGATGCATATTGAAATTTAACCCTTCATAAAGTTTGATTTCATAAATTATTTGATTGTTTGATTCATAAAATAAATTGTCTTACATACTAGAGGTGATAATGAAAGAAAATCTAGGATTTCACTTTAGTTTGGTTATCCTGCCAATAATTTTTATGATAATTTATAATTTTAAAGTTATAGTTCTCACAATATCTTATAACTATAAAATTTGATCTTGTGACATAGTGACACCCAGTTTAGGATTACACTCAGAATGCAGTTTTGTTACTGTAATGCCTTGGCCTCAAACAGCTGTCTGTGTTTGGGGTGAGGATACATTTTTTATGTATTTTTATTTTAACATCTGTAATCATTTGATAAGATAGCCTTCCATTTATTTTCATATATAAATTGTGGTTAGCAATTAGCATTTTGCATCCTCACTGGCCTTGTCTTATATCAAAGTCAGGAAATGTCCTCACCCCTGTGTTGTCAGACTCTACAGCAGCTTTGTGAAATTTCCCTACGGCTCAACATTAGCATTTAGTTGATGTTTCTTATAATCCCCCCAGCCTTTACTTAACCTTTGCTGATGGTAATAGTGAGCAGTTCATTAATAAATGTCTTTTTGTTTTGTTCTGTTCTCAGGGGGCTCAGCCATGAACAAGCTACGGCAGAGTTTCCGCCGGAAGAAAGATGTGTACGTTCCTGAATCGAGCCGACCGCACCAATGGCAGACGGATGAGGAGGCGGTCCGCAGTGGAAAATGCAGTTTCGCTGTCAAGGTGACTCCCCTCTTCTCAGTCCATCCCCATAGACACAGACACACTCAGAACTACACACAGAAAGTTAGAGCATCCCCAAGGACAGTCCATGTGATTAATCATAGGCGTTCCACCAGTGAGCACAGTTTTCATCAGGGGTGCTAGCTAATTTGTAAGAGGCGTGTGCACTGTGTTTTCAGCCCTCTGAGACTGTGAGGGTATTGATAGAAATTAATGCAGTGTGTAAAAATGTATTTTGCTATGGTTACACAAAAGTTACTTTACTTCATAATCTAAACAATGGGTAAAACTAGGCCTGTCACGATAATTACTATATTGACTTATCATTTAATATATGAAAGCTGGAAAAAATATATTTCGGGGCTCAATTTATTTGCAAAAATTGGAAGATTTGGGCTATTTATACAAATAGATTTGAACTGTAGAATGTAGAACAAGTGACTTCTGTGGCTAATTTTTGATTCATTCTGTTATTTATCTGTTGTAGACTATGCCTTTTTAATTATACTGTATATTTAAAAATGGTTTACTTGCTTTATTATTATTGAGTCAGTACCATAAAGTAGTTTCAGTTATTGTTCATCACAGCATAACCTTTGGAGCAATAGGTCGTATTTTAAAATGTGTAATTGTGACAGGCCTAGCTAAAATGATTTTATCAGTGGTGCCTCACCTTTCTCATTTCTTTTATAAAAAAGGGATCTAATTGACAAATGTATTAATTGAAAAAATAAGAATTTCAAATGTCATGCTGCTTCCATATTATATTTAAAGATATGCCACATAACCTCTCTGGTAGAGCTAGACAGATATATCGGGCTGATATTTGGACTTTCTAGCATATCAGCTATTGGCCTTAAATCTCCAGCACAGGCTGGTATTTTGTTGTGGTCAATCTGCTGCATTAAAATTTGCCACAAAGTTTTAACACTTAAATACTAGAATACTGCTTAAAAATGTGTCTCTTATGGGTTTGTGGCAAAAAAGGGCGGTGGGTAAATTTAAATTGCATAATTTGAAGAAAATTATCAAAATCAGACCAAAATATATATCAGCAGAGGTTTTCGGCCATTGTTTGCTCTGGATTCTAAACAATCGGTATCGGCATCTGTTATGAAAAAACCCAAATCGTTGCTCTCTGCTTTACTTTTCACTTGTCTCCATGCATGGGGATGCATGGATACAAGCACGGGGATCCATGTGTTTCAAGGTATTATTAAAAAATGAAACACTTGATTCATTTTGTTTAATGCCATACTGCGGAACACTCCAGGCACTTACCTGTCTATGAAATGTAGTGTGTGAGTAAGCTACAAAAAACTGCTACATTTCCATATTTCACCATTCACAAAGACTCATATTTACACGGGACCACTGCTGTAGCATATTTATTTATAGTGGCTCACTGCAGAGCTCAGAGACGCAGCTCGAAAGACTGGGAGCATCTAAAGGCAAAGTGCTGTAATTTGCAGGAACGGCCGACCTGCTGTGTGAGTAATGGACTGGGTGCTTCACACTATTTAGTCAACAAAAACCTCTCTCTTTGCAAACACTGGCTCCACGCTACACTTTCTACGAACACTCCAGTCTCACCTCGGCAACACAAGTCAAAACTGCACAGATGAACTGAAATTGTTGTCAGATAATCGCCCAGTGTGTTCAAATATTCACCTGAAAAGAGAAGAATGTACTGTAATTGTCTTGGCAATGAAAAGGCTAAAGAAGAACTGATTGTGAACTTTGATATTTCTGCTCTCGGATAATGAATTCGTTTGTAAGGTCCATGTGACTTGATGTATAGGTTTCATGTTAAAGGTGCATTGTGTAACTTTTCTGCTGGAGGGCCCGTCAAATGCTTTTCTCCGTGGAGATGTTATTGCTTTATCTGGAACGTTTCACAGTATAGTATTAACTTTCTATCTTCATGGAAACCAAACCAGACCAAGTTACAGGTCATTCTGTGGAGAGGCAACTCCACTCAGTCAGAATGCCTATTTATTTTTGAGCTATAAAACCACCTGTAATTGAATAAAAGTAAGGTAGAGCTGTTTAATGTCATACTGTGGGACATTCCAGGTAGAGCAATGACGTATCCATACAAACAAGCATGTGACCAAAAAGTTACACAGTGTGCCTTTTAAGATTACTGACCTTTCAAACCACACAGTACTATATGCATTTTTTTCCTTTTTATGTTTCATCACCCATTCTTTCCTTAAGGCTAGCAAAATCTATTCTTTGTAAACTAAACAATATTTCAATAGTTAGATTACGGTTGTAATTGCCTGATAATTGAATGACTTTAGCAATATATCAGGTATACTTTTGTCACTCTATGTAGCTTGTTTTTGACATCTGCGTCCAATGGCATGTCTTTAATTTGTCACCCTATTGATACTGTGACATCACACTGGGGGTGTTCTATAATGCATTTCTATTGGCAGAATGTTCTGCAGTTTCCATGGTGACACAATGCACACATTAGCAAACACAGACAAAAAAAAATGTTTAAAGATCTAAAAAAATACAAAATGGATTTACAGCACATTTTCAGGACCCTGTGATTAATACAAGCATTCTTAGTTCTGTTTAGGTGTTTGATTTTAGGTTTGAAAAATGCTGGCTAATGCTAGCTAGCTTGTGACTGTAATTTTATGTGTGAGAGACAAAAAGCACAAATCATCTTACCTTTAGTTCAGCTAAGCAAGCTTTTTCTATTCAGATTGTGTTAAAATAAAGCTCAGATTAAAGTCTAACTTGAGTAACTGAGCTTCTGACAGAATAGTGCCTTCAGTTAGCATCACACCCCCAGAGAATGTTGATAACATCAGCTGCAAAAGTATCAATTGTGGATCCAGTGTCTGCTCCAGTCATACAATTTTCCTACATGCTTTAGCTTCCTACTCTATGCTGGTGCAACCAACCCTGCTGCTCCTCTCTCCCTCCCTCTTTGTCTCCCTCTGTCTCTCTCCCTTCCTCTCTCTCTGTCTCTCTCCCTCTCTCTGTGTCTCTCTCCCTTCCTCTCTCTCTGCCTCCCTCCCTCTCTCTGTCTCTCTCCCTCTGTCTCTCTCTCTCCCTCCCTCTCTCTCTCCCCCTCCCTCCCTCCCTCCCTCCCTCCCTCTCTCTTTCTCTGTCCCTCCCTCCCCCTCTCTATTCTCTCTTTCTCCCCCCCTTCTCTCTCTCTCTCTGTCCCTCCCTCCCCCTCTCTCTCTCTCTGTTCCTCCCTCTCTTTCTCCCTCTCTATTCTCTCTCTCTCTTTCTCTCTCTCTTCTCTCTCCCTCTCTCTCTCTCTCTGTCCCTCCCTCCCTCCCCCTCTCTCTCTCTGTTCGTCCCTCTCTTTCTACCTCTCTCTCTCCCTCCCCCTCTCTCTCTCTCTCTGTTTGTCCCCCTCTCTCTCTCTCTCTCTCTCTCTGTTCGTCCCTCTCTCTCTCTCTCTCTCTCTCTCTCTCTCTCTCTCTCTCTCTGTTCGTCCCTCTCTTTCTACCTCTCTCTCTCCCTCCCCCTCTCTCTCTCTGTTCGTCCCTCTCTTTCTACCTCTCTCTCTCTCTCTCCCTCCCCCTCTCTCTCTCTTCCTCCCTCTCTTCCTCCCTCTCTCTCTCTCTCTCTCTCTCTCTCTCTCTCTCTCTCTCTCTCTCTCTCTCTCGACTTAGTGGCTGCCTGACAGAGTTTGCTGCTGGTGCTGTGGCTTGTTGCGGCTGTAGCTAAACGATGGGAGGAGAGGGAAGGAGCACGGTCAAAAACGTGTGGGAAAAGAAGCAGGCATTCGGGCCATGCTTTTCACAGAGTCAATGGAGCTCTGAGTGGCGTTGCTTGGAGCTGCCCACTTCCACAAACTGGGCTTTTATTTGGGCTTGTTAAGTAACGTTAGTGTTCATTTGCATGCGCTCGTCATCTGATCACGGAACAAATACAAGCTGTAAAGTGAGATAATTGTGAGATGTTTGTTTGAATATATTTAAGCACATGACCATGAAATGCAATATATTTTGCTAATGGTAGAAGATGCACTGTGTAGCCTTTGTTATGGAGGGTTAGATTTAAACAAACTTTACTTATTCACAGAGGAAATTATTTGGACACAGTAGCTCGCACATCACAGCATATTATAATAACAAAGAGCAAAAATAAATGGTAATAATACATTTAAAATAAGTAGCAAAAAGACTGGTGTCAAATAAGGGATAATTATATAAATGTTAAGTCAAAATAAAATATAGTAATATAGTAATACAAATACATCTCTTGGCTGTATACAAGAGGTCACTCTAGCTGCTTGTAATCCATGAAGATGTTATTTGCCAGGAATGTTCCACACTATTAAATTATTATACACAATTAAACTGATTGCCATAGAGAAAAGCAGATGGAACTACCAGGACAACTTGCTGTGCAAGATTTCATTATTGCATGCATGATTTCAAGGATTTTTCAAGCCAAAACACCCATAGTTAAATGAATTGAATATAATAATGGAGAACATTCCTAGCAAAACAATAATCCGTCCATGGATAGTACACGCGGTGTACCATTCAGAAAGCAGCAAATGTTTTTATAATTTGACATACCACATGAAAGCTACTTGAAAACTACTATGCATCTTGAAAACAATATTTTGGCCTGTCAAACTGGTTCTGTGCTTTGCTAATTAGTCCTGAAAACGACTCCTTCCATAAAAATGTGAAGGAAGGAGAAAGCTTATGTTTTACATATATGCTGCAAATTTACCTACTGTGCAGTCTTCATACGTTGTTCATTTGGCTTGATTCAATTAAAGCTCACATTGCATATGACTCTGAGGTGAGGAAATCGGAGGATGTGTAGCTCCTGCATTTGTAATGCGCCAAAGCTTTAGTGATTTTGTTGTGAGTAGATTTACATACTCATATGAAAATCGATTTGAGCTAATGCATGGTTTTCTGCAGATTGATTCCACACGCTTGCTACTCAAAGGGCATCTTAAATATTTAGCTGTGTTCATTTTTCCCAGACATATTTCTCTGGTGCTATAAATTAATTCCTCAAATCTCTCAGGAATTACACCCAGTCCACTGTGAAGCCAGCTCCTATGAATGGGTAATGACATGATTTTGAAAATGTGCTTACTAAAAATGCAATTTTTAACTCACATAAGCAAAGGGATATTTCCTATAGGACATTGCTTTACCTGGAATGTTCCACAATAAAGCATTAAACTTCATCTCTGTGGAGACAAGTAGGTGACAGCAGGTTGTATATTATATACACTTGTATATGAATGTACATGGTGGGAGCCCTCCAACTAATACTTCCCTCACAATTACCAAATTAATTAATACATATAGCTCAGTCTTTGTATAAATCACATTTGTTTCATAATTTGGGTCACTCTCCCAAGTTTTTTTTCACTCATTAAAAGTAATAATTCTCATATATTATATTTGCCCTAAGCTTGTACTTTAGTCACAGCCTTGAATACTCTTGCCACCTCATTATGATATTCCCTGGTCACTTGTGCTTGCGTAAATCCCTATGCACATCTCTGTAGTCTGTTATGCGCTCACAGCTCTGGTTCACGACTTTGGAGCTGTGACTCATCTGTGACATCACACTCTGAGAATAGTAGGGGCCCGGAGGGTGGGGGGCGAGGGTGGTGTTATCTATGGCGGCTCCTGTGTTGTATCTGTAGGAAAAGGGTAAGGACTTCCTCTCCACACTGTTCATACAATGGTCCCGGGATAGTCAGAGTCGTAGAAACACAGGCTAAAGGAGGAGGGAGGCTTTCCACAAATTCACTTATAATTAGTCAGGTCATATTGGACTGGCTATTTAGGCATAACAGAGATTGGTGGCTTAGTCAAGTTATCAATGGTCATATTTCTTTGCCTGACCAACCAGTGCCTTCTACATCCAAACTTGAGACTGTCCAACCACAGCTGCTAATTTGTAGCACGTGTCTCTCAAATGCAGAAGGCATCTTCCCTCCAAAATTCTCATATCATTCAGAATAAAATGTATAACTTCTGAAATAAGTACTAGCTTGGTGCTTATTGATTCTGCAAAAATCCACACTCATTCTCAGTCCTTTATGTTGTTTTTTATGTTGTCAAGAGTAACCAAACCTCTTACTTCAAGTACAAGTAAGATGTAAAAAAAAAAAAAGTCATTTCTTAGTCATGAATATTTTGAACATTTGAAAAATAGTTTTTTCTTACCACGTTTTGATTGGAATTCCATTTGCACTTGAAATGTGTTCTAACTTTGGTTCTTATTTGATCATTTTTGCTGTGATAATTAGAGATGCACCGATCCAGCTTTTTCAGTTCAGATATAGATTTTCATACTGTAGCCAGTACCTGATATCAACCCATATCAGTGCAGAAAACGGCATTTATTTAATTCAAACCGAAATAAAATAAGACAAAACTGATCCAAATGTGTTATGTAACTGTTATTTACCGGACTAGAAACTACAGAACAATTTGTATGAAAAGTTCAAACATTAAGAGTTATCACCACTGATATCTGTTACCAGTATCGGATGGGTGCACCCACCAGTATTTTTCATTGTTTATCCTTGTACCTCTAAGTTATCATGGGAATTTTGCTTAGTCACAATCATTCAGTACAAATTATATCCATACCAAAACACGATTCAATTCCTCATGGTCGTGTTGTCGGCTGGATTGTAAAATTATGGTGCAATTTTCAATAAAGGAGAGGCATCATCTGTAAAATCCCTGTTTGTTTAGAGCCACCACCTGCTTCACCTGAACACGTCTAATGAGGCTCTTTGCTCTCAGCTGGATCCAGCACAGGTTTAATACATCAAACACAGCACTGGGCTAACAAATGCTTTTCCTCCTGCATTTAACCATTTGTTACACAGGAAATACAACGGCGTAGAAAACAATGCAATTTCTATAAAGGAAAACTGAAGGGTAATATGTTTTTGACAGTGTTTCTTGGGGTTTGATAGATTGGTCTTCTTACTTTTCCATAGGAGGTTTTGGTTGGTTCTTGACTCTCTGTCATGTCCTGCAATTATGGAATTATTCATAGAAATAATATTTTAATTTCCTTCTATGAACCAGGTGTTTTGTGTCCTTTTATAAAGTTTGACTTCATGAATGATTTGATTGTAAAAGTCAGTTGTATTTGTGTTTTGTAATATCTGACAGTTTCAGCTGCTTTTATTTCTCAACATTTCTCTTAACCACCATCACTTACAAGTTGCATACATTCTTGTTTGATTAAATGAATATGTTGGTCAATACACAGACAGCCTACTTCCAAATGAACCTCTAAATGTTAATTGGTTTATTTACCATCTTAAACTTTTATCGACATGTTAATGTCTTCAGAGGAAAGATGGCCAGTGGACACTATTAGCCTCACATTACTGATGCCTTATCTGATGTTTGTGCCTTGCAGTACCTGGGACATGTGGAGGTGGAAGAGTCCAGAGGCATGCACATCTGTGAAGATGCAGTGAAGCGCCTCAAAACGGTAGGTCCCTCTAGGAACTCCCTATCCCCCGTTGTCTCAGTATTTTTCTGTTTTTCTTTTACACTAACATCAAAAGTGTAACATCTGTCACATTAGGTTGTAGCGTTTTGTTCTTTTTAGTGATTTTCTCTCTCTATTCACGTTTCTTCTCTATCTAATCTATTTTGCTATAGTAGGTAGGTCAGTGGACGATGGAGCCCTGAAAAAGTGAGCGAGCCTTATTGCGATTGACTCCACCTCAAAGGCATTCATTTTATTCAGTTGTATTCTTTCTGATCCTCCTTTGGATGTCAGATCGCAGTCTTACCCACAGCTTGAAAGGCACTTCAAAGCCATGTTTGAAGAGTAAAGGATCATATTATTTTATATAGACATTGACTGTACAGCCAGGAGAACCACTACAATCAGTTTAGGTGAAGCTTTACGTTCTGCAGTATTTTATTAGATGTGACTCCCTAAAAATTCGGTCCAGGGGCGGGACTAACATTCTATTGCAACCATAGCAACCCACACAACTGTGTTTCCGTATTCACTTGTGCTAAGGCAGACATTTTGACAGGACAAAGCAAATTTAGACCTAAAATTGTACCAAAAACAGATTCAGTTTTTCTTTTATCCGTTGATGGATCTGGGGCACCATTTTCCCACAAACAGTTATGCCAAACAGTAACTATTTTTGTGTTAGTGGTTATGCTCACAAATAATGATTTTTGTCAATATATATTTTCACAATCAGGTTAAAGTTAGGGTTAGGATCAGTTTTAGGTTTAAAAACAGGCAAGTTTAGAGTTTGGGGATAGGTTTATTAACCAAGTCTTGGCAAAACTGAGCTGTATTTTATAGACAAAAGAAAATTATACATAAAGTAGTAGTTAACTGTATTTAACTGATCATAAAAATACTGTCAGTGTCACTGAGACCTAACATTTGCTGTAAATACATCAATCTGAACTTATGAAATTAACTCACTTTCCAGGAAAAATGCAGCATACAGCAGTTAGTTTGCGCTGATTGACATGAAAAGCCCTACCCTCAGATGAAATTCCATCACATTTGCTCGTTAGAGTGAGCCTTGACGCATTTATTCATCATTGTCTTTTGTTTATTTTGACTATTTTTCTGATAAATTATTGAGCCCCACAATAAGGTCAGAACTAAACTAGATCTGGGTATACTCGACACAACAATTTCCCTTTTAAAAATAATGTTAGCAGTTTTACATAGGCAGCTACTACTGCTACTAGTCCAACGAGGTTCATTTAGTCTTCCAGTAATTTATTTTGTTGCATTATTTTTTCAGACCAGGACTTTGTGTTGCTGCTGCTACTACTACTGTTACTACTACTGCTACTGCTACTGCTATTGTTACTACTGCTACTACTACTACTATTGCTACTACGGCAGGATACCACAACTACTACAACTGCAACCACCACTTCTACTACCACCAAAACTACTACCACTAGCATTGTAAGCCAATTGCTATAGAGCCAACCTTTGCTTTGTTGAGTTTCATGAAATGTTTTAATGATGCTCATACTACCTCAAGACACTACATGGTAACACTGGTTCATTCCACTTTCATCCCTACTGTCTATGGCCAGCACCGTGGACTTCCTCAGACCACCTCTAGGGGGCGGGGCATTGTTATCCACTTCTCTTCCTTCCTTTGCCACTCCTTGTAACACCCTTCGCAGGAGAAGACAGGCCGACATGTACTTCCTGCTGTTGTCGGTTCCTGAAGAATTACGCAAAGAAACAAATTCCAGGTTCAAGGGGGAAGTTTGTTTGGGAGGAAGATGACTTTTCCATTCAGAGAGCCGTGAACTAGGGCTCCACCCAGGCCAAGCTCCTCTCAGTCTGACTCCAAATACATTGGAAACAATAAGACAGTGCTTTAAGCAGTTTAGACAATTTCACAGATGTTCTAATTCTGGCTTTGGTCACTTTCAGCCTCAGTATAACCCTTAAGATTGGTGCAGAGCTGACAAGATAAAGCTTTAGTGTTGTTTTTGTTTAGTTTCTGTATTAATTAGAATTTTTAACTAATTCCTGCTCTGTGTTTGCATTAAAGCACAATTTCTCCCAGCCATGCAGTAAGAAATCACATTACAGAGTACATGTAAATACTGGGAATATTGGGAATAGGCTTTTAAAAGAAATTATAATCTTTTTCCTGAATAAAATGTGGAAATCTATAGAGCACATAAAGCATATGTGGATTTAATTAGGGAATGAGAGGGAACAATAATTTTGGGCTCATTATTTACCGAATGTATTTTTTTATCATTATTCAGTTGTCACTATGATACAATTTCAGGCAGTGGGTTGAATAACTATTTCTTTGATACTTTGATTAAAGTGCTAACTCTGCATGGAGCAGCTTTAAAGGTCCTATATTATGTTAAATTGATTCTTTAAGCCATGTTATTATGTTGTTACCTCATCAAAAAGACACTTGGAGATTTGTTTTGTTTCATTCACACTTTTGAGTAACCCTTTATTATTACACTGTCTACATCTTAAAAGCTCAGAATGCTCTGTTCCACCTTGTGATGTCATGTAGCGGTATTTTTCAAGTTAACAGCTACCTTTTATCTTTTGTTTTGTAGAGATTGACTATTCCAGGGCTAAAATCATCAAAATGATTCTAGTGACTGTGTATGGAGTTTAAAAACACAGTGGAGAACTTCCTGTATTACCACATGACATCACAAAGTGGAATATAGTGTTTTCAATTTGAGAGAAGAACTTTGCTTAAATATGCAGGGTTTGTGTGTTAAATGTGTGAATGAAACAAAACACAACTCTGTATGTTTTTGGTGAGGAAACCACATTATAACATAGATCAGAAAAGTGTGTAATATAGGCTCTTTAATGCTGTGCTATACATTTAGAAAACGGTTAGGTTAGATTATCCTGCTTTAGGGTTATTTTGTCAGTAACATATGAAATGATCTGAATTGTTGTTGCCTGTCTTTCCTGCTTCCTCTGTGTATCACGGTACTCGACATGCGCATGTCTGCTGTTGTAGTTTTTTTGGTCATAACGTCAGAGCTCCTGGGAACACATCCAATTTCAGGTTACAAAAGGCTTTGAGCCAATGACACATCAGGGTGACTCAGACCTGATTGAGAATCCACTCCATCCTGCCTCCTCCACAGTGTTTTCAATACCTCCTCACCCTGGTTCATTATTAAAGGAGAAGAGTGCATTTAGTCATTCACACGTCACACTAGATGAGCTGCTAATGAGTTTGTCCATTTGATCTTTGATACCTAAAAAAGTATTTATGTGATTAGATAGACCTAGAATTACAAAGCCTTGTCCATTATTTTTTTAAATCGATGTCTGCACAATTAATACTTTGCAGCTGAAATCTAGTGAAGCTAACAGTGGGCACTGCTCACTCAAGTTTGTATTTTTTCTTGAGTTTTCAGATAATCTAAAACTTTTTACAGTGTTTGCTAATGTGTACATTGTGTCACCATGGTAACTAATGAACATTCTGACAATAGAGATACATGTAGAACACCCCCAGCGTGATGTCACTGCAAAGTATCAATATTAATATTGTTGACAGAATGATCCTTATGTATTCATCCTAAAGGTGCTACTATGTTACTTTTCTGGTGGAGGGTCCACTTGGAGCTACTTGTCTCTATGGAAATGTCATTGCTTTGCCTGGAATGTTTCATAGTATGGCATTAAACTTAAATATCTTGCATTTATTCAATTTAGAGGGGTTGTCCTCTCTCCAATCACCACAGATCTGACCTGGAACTTGGCCTGGTAGAGCCCTCTACTTGTCTCCAAGGAGATGGATAGGTTTAATGCCATACTTTGTAATATTTCAAATATAAAAATCGCTCAAGACAAGGCTAGCTCATGGCTAACCCTCCACTAGAAAGTACTTTTTTAAATTTAATGGTCTATGTCACTGTCAGTGACATAGTCCTAACATCCTTGAATTTCAAATGCAATCACATGCTTTCTACTCAAGAGCTGTAGGCTACAAGCATGTAACTTGCTAGTGTACAGTGCAGTGAAGGAAATGGAGGTGGTCTTTGAAGATGGTCACATGGTCAGACCAGAGCCAGGGGCGGAAGCTGTTATTGAGTTACTATGTCTTTAACCAGGCGGCCAGTCACAGCAGAGTCAAGGCAGAGGCGTGTGTGTCTGCTGCTGTCCGCCCACCTTGACTTGACCCAACTTAATGATATTTACTCCTCTGCTTCCTCTGTTTGTGGGAATACAATTCAATTCAATACCTTATACCCAATATAGAGTATTTATGATTGCGTAGGACAAGACTTGTACCTAAAACTTGTTTGTAAAGCTAGATTTCAGTGCAGTAGTGAAATTTAGAAATGATTTGTATTTTATACGATGAAACTAATGATTTTGTAAATACCTAATGCTTTGAGATGTGTGGTTGTATTGTACATGTGTGTGGGTGTTGGGATGTGTGTGTGGGTCAGAGAGGGATAGTGTGAATTGATTTTTTAGGCTGATTGAATGTAATTATGTTATATAATTTATTCTGTAAATCAGGGACTGCAGATGGAAACTATAATCTGGTGTGCAACATCTGTTTTTATGAGCTTAATGTCGCTGTACTTTATTCTTTCAGATAAAGACTAAACTAAACTGTACCACTGACAATTTGCACGGCAGATGTTACACTGTCAAATTTACATTTATTTTGAGAAAAAAAAAAGTTTGCACTATGGCTAAAAATAAGCAAATAAGCTTTTATGGAGTATTGATACTTCACAGTGACATCACCCTGGGGGTTTTCTACATGTCTTTAATGGTAAAATGTTTAGGAGTTACAATGATGACACAATGCACACATTGGCAAACATGGTCAGAAAAGTTTTAAGATGTTGAGGAGTTTGATTTTCAACAAAAAATATGAGTGAGTAACTGCAAAAAGTTTTCTAATACTAGCTATCTTATGACTGTAATTTCACATGTGAGAGACTTGTTTAACCACCAATCATCTCACCTGTTGTAGTTCCAGCTAAGTAAATTCTTTGTGATCAGATTGCATTCAAATTAGATTCAGATTAAACTCTGACAAAGCCTCGGACAGAGCAGAGCCTACAGTTGGCATCACACCCCCAGGGAATGTTAATGACATCAAATGCAAAGTATCAATAGATTATTAAGTAATCTGTTAATCATTGCAAATGTTTAGTTATAAATAAATCAAATGTCCTGGACAATTTAAATTTCCACCATAACTACATTTGGGACATTTATATGATTTTACATCATTGTGTGCCCCAGAGCTGTTTGGCTATTTAAGCATTTTCCCACCACTAATTAATTGATAAAACAGGTCTATGACCTGGCGTTCAGTTCCCCTCGGGCCTTTGCACAGATACATTCTTGCTTACTCCTTACTCCCTTCCACTCCTCCGAACCACATAGTATGTGGTTGCCAGGCGACCAAACCCAGTCCTAGCTCCCACGGCTGAAGCTAACAGCGCTAATGTTGCTCAAGAGAACATCAGCTTCCAGGAACTGATGACTTAATTGTTGAGGAAGGAGGCCCACACCTGCAGGGGCTGGGCTCATGTTACTTTTACACTGTACTGAGAATAGGGCTGTTTGTTTAAAGTTCACATGCCAACAGCTCTATACGGTTCACCATGGAAACTAATATAAAGACCAGCCATTCTCAAACTTTTCACTAGTGGGCTACCATATTTCACTTATGTTTTAATCTAAAACAAGTAATGATGAACACAGTGACATAGAATAACAATTTGAGGTATTAAGACTTAACCAGGCAATATTGATTTTATGTTGTCATTCAAAGAAACACCATTATTTTTCCTATGAGGTATTGGCTCAGAGAAGCAGGAGCACATGACAGTACCAACTCCCGCCTTCATGATGTCACTTCCTGTGTGTGTGTCCATTCTGTTGGTGCTGTATTGTTGTTATTGAAAGTATGTAAAGTTCAATATTAAAGGAGTGTGCTTGTCAGGCCTAAGGTCATGTATTTAAACAGAGGAGCTTCCTGTGTGTTCAATAACATCAGAGTTACTTTGTCTTTACTGATCATAGTGTGCACTTTCAGCTTAAGCTTGGTACTATTTTAACCTTGATACATTTAGTATTTTTTTCATCTTTTGTGGTAAACAGAGCTGAAAATGTATTACTATGCAGGGTTTCTCATAGGTTTATACTAAGACTATGGTGGCTCATGTGATCCATAATTTGAATAATTTTATTGAAAAGAATGTTTAAATAATAAATGTCACTTATTGCCTCTAGTTGTCAAAAAGCATTGATCACAAAAAAATATAGGTACTTCTATATGTTCTTGACAATATCACAAGCATAAGGTGTCATTGTATTACCATTTTTTGTTTAGCTTATTTTTTTAGACTAACCTCTTCTAAGGTGATTAAAATTGAAAATAAAATTAACTTGCGGTGTAATCATACTTGTGCTTTTACAAAAAGTATAAAGTGATATTTTTAACATTTGTCCATCCTTTCAATTTTTTTGGTATTTTAGCACAAAATCGATGGATTTGCCAAAATATTATTGCTTTATTGTCAACAAGGTAATTAGTCATAGTTTAATTGGGATGGACTTTGGCCCAATCTCAATTCTCCCCCTTCGCCCTCTGTCTTAGCCCTAACCCTCTCTTGTGCGCGTTCACGAGAGACAGAGGGGTATCCCAATACTCTTTTCTGTAAGTGTGAGGGATAAGGGAAGGGCTGTTCACCCCTCTTAGCAGAGCTTTTGGAGATGCACCCTTTGCACAAAGGGGATAGGCGTGGCTTAATGCAAGACGCAGCAGAAAGCAACATGGCGCCAAAGGACTCGCACAAATGTAAGCATTTTGTACTCAAGAACCTCATAAAAAGTTGTATAAAACTGTAGTAACTTTTGAAAAGTTGTAGGTATACTCATGGCGCCAGCATTTACGCTTCCATATTGGGGACCGGCACTTTTAGCGGCGCTAGGCAATGACGTCATATTGTTGCGACTGCAAAGGGGTGTCCCATTTCTAAACAAACCCTTTGCCTTCTCCCTCTGTTTAAAGACAGAGTGTTAGGGCGAGGGCTAGGGTTAAGACAAAGACAGAGGGGTACAAAAGAGAATTGAGATTGGGCCTTTGATTTGGGCCATTTTTAGTCCTGGTTTAACCTCAGGATATAAAAAATGTCAACTTGGCAAAAAGTCTATGAACTTAATATCTCCCAAACCATACAGCGTACAGTGTGTAAATGTTTTGAATTCTCAGACGGTGAGCTTGTGGGCCAGAAGTTTACTCCCACATGATTCTTGTACCAAATGTTTAGCAGAGGCTGGTTTTGCTCTGAGCCTGTGACAGATGCTGCGGCAGAAGTGTGCGTTGCGTTGGCACTTCCTCAGCCCTGGATGTTGTTACTGGGGGCAGAGACGATCAGACACCAGCTGCCCGTTAATGGGTGCTGGTGCTATGTTTAGAGCAGTGGGTCTCAAAGTGTGGGTTAAGGACTGCTGGTGGTGCAGGGATTATACTTTGAGGTTTATTGGGAGTGTTTTGGAGTTCAAGGGCTTGTTTAGTTTAAAGGTGCACTGTGTAACTTTTCTAATGGAGTGTCTGGCACCTGCTTGTCTCCATGGAAATGTTATTGCTTTGTCTAGAATGTTTAACAGTATAGATTAAACCTGCCTAGCATGAGGGAAGTAAGCAAGTTGCAGCACTACTCTACATAACAATTCAGATCTGTGGAGAGTCACTCCTATTCGCAGAAGGAATTATTGAATTTTTGAGCAACAGAAACACCCATTACGAGTAATGTCTTGATTAGGGCCCGACCAATATATCTGTTGGCCGATATTATTGGTCAAGATGGGCACTTGGAGACATATCAACTGTCGGCCCAAATCTAGCCGATATGGGCCTATAGTCCATGTCAGCACGTTATACCTTGTTATAGACTCTCTATATTATGTCTATTTAATCCTATTTGCAGACAGAAAAACGTCCTAATATTTGCCACTGCATCAGTATTTATCAGAGGAGTTGTCTGTGTGTAACGCTATACTGCCCGAGACTCACGTGCTCTTGTTTACACCCGTGTGCAACACTGAGGCGCTGGCTTTAAATGCTCTTGTGTCAGATCTAAGATACTGACTATAAATAAAAGTTAACTTCAGCGCAGTTTAGGCCAGCAACAAAACTACTCTTTGTTTTTATCAAAGTGTGACTGCAGAGAAGAGAGGACTGTGCCATAGACAGTGGATACACACATTCTTTTTATGGACGATCGTTTTGAGTCAGGATTAAAAGGACACTTATTTGTGAAGACTTGTGATGTGAGAGGTGCCTGTGTGAGCAGTGAGTGTTGCAAATGTGTCAGTTTTGAAGCTACTTTTTGTTCTTTCTCATTATGTAGCACTTAGCTGTAGTAAGCTACCACACTTACATTGGCCTACTGTGAAGTGACTATTGTGGTCGTATGCATGTTACTGGACCTGCATTGATATGTAGATGACCTGTGAATAGAGCTGTGAATGGTCTTCATTTACACATATAATTAAATACTGTGGCGCGCACACATTTACCGCTAAAGGCTAATATCTGGCCTGCCTACTGTCTTTAAATATGACTGTAAAGAGGCAAAATAATAGCAAATGTAGCCTAAATAAACCCAATTTAAAATCCAATAGAGCCAAACCTAAATTTTAGAATCACTCGAAGATTTACAGTGAATTTTTACATCACTAAATATATCGGCTGTCATATTGGCTGTCGGCACCTCCAAAGCCTGTTTTATCGGTATCATATTGGATCCAAAAAATCCATATCGGTCAGGACCTGGTCTTGATGGAAATGTTTAAAGTCCACGTAACATTCCAGGCATAGCAATGACATCTCCATGGGGACAAGCAGGTAACAGACCCTCCACCACAAAGGTTGCACAGTGCAACTTTTTAAAGAAGACATGCAGTATTGATCTGAAACAACTTGTAAATAGAAACAGTTAATTGAATTCCTGTTCAAAACTGATAGACCCTATTTTAAAAAGTTCACTGTAGCAGCAGCAGCAGATTTTTATTTGTATTGTTGAAAAAATGGCTACAGGACATTTTTGACTCAGATTTTGTGACCCAGAGTCTGCATTTTTAAAAATAATTCCATTTGAACAGAAAGCACTGAGAGGAAATAGAGGGTACTTGAAGAATTTTTAGAGCACTCGAGCCTCAAATGCAAGACAATACAGGATTACTTAAAGGTTGTACTTCTGGTTAATGATATTGTTCAGGTGAGGTTCACTGTGCTATCTTAGCTCCTTACCTAGTTGTTGACCCGTTAGGTAATGTTTTCTCAGTTTTTTAATGTATTACCTACAGTATTTCGATGCCTGGTTATTCTAGATTTGGGCTCACTTTAGTTCAACCAAAACATTTTCCTCACTTTTGTTCCCCTGAAATCTACCCCTTAGTTCTTTCATTGTTGTTGTTCATGGTCTTACCTTGAGCTTTTCAAACCTCTTTTCTTTCTACACAAAGCCTCTTTTCTTTATAGTCTCATAGTTTAGATTAGCTCCTCCTACATGGAAGTCCTCAATGCTATTCTTGTTTTGTGTCACAATTTTGTGTTTTTGAGCAGGTATTTTTGTCAAGAAATTTGACCCCTCCACTCATACTCCAATTTTCTATCCTTAGCTTCCTGTAGCTTAATCAAACTAAACAATTGACCCTACAATAGTTTCATAGATAGACCCATTTAGGTTATGATTAACATAGCTGCACATGCATCCTGGTGAAATACTGTAAGTTATAGAACCTCATTTTATAGTAATAGTAACTCCTGTGTGGAAAAACATTGGTAATAAACATTGGCAAGTGTTCACACATGTTTAGCTATTAACAGTACAGAAGCTACATTAGCTTTAAGAAAAATACAATTTTTATCACAATATTTAGGAATGCACTGATATGATACTGGTATTGGATATCAGCACCGATATTGAACATTTTGGTGTAAAGGCTATTGGTCCAAAGCTGACGACTTTATATAATAAATAACAGTTACAAAACACATTTGGATAATTGTTTCCCATACTCCATATAATAAATAATATTTTCAGTCTCTGCTCTGGTATCGGTTGATATCAGCAGTTACTTAAAGCCGTAGCATCAACTTTGGTAAACACATATAAACATAAAGCTGCATTGGTGCATTCCTAACAATATTTAAACTCACCAGAATGTATTCACTGTACCTAACTCTTAAATGGGTCTATTTGGTTCTCACAACTCTACAGACACTAGCTTAAATCTTAAATCTATCTCATGTTGCTGTCTTAACAAGTGAAATCATGCATTAACATTGCGGTAACAGGAGCCGAGTAGCACTCCTTTTACACAGTCTGAGGAGGAGACCCACCTCTGGATTTAAACCAGTCCTGGATTTGGTCTTGGCCTTGACTTGAACCACTTTCAGTTAGACTGGTTCTTTCACACTGATGGTAAAAAGGGGGTCAGATCCAGATTGGGCAGCTGTTAGTGGATTGTAAAATGTGAATATTAATTAGCTAATACAGAAACTAGGCGGGTTTTACGGTAAAAGCACTGAAATCTGTAATCTGACTAAGAAATGTTTAAATGGCTTTATGCATCCTGTAGTGATCCAGTGTACGACTCAATACCAAATCTACTAACCATTTAAAAATTTGAGATAAAGACACATGAAAACCAAAAAAAAAAAAGAAATGTTCCCCAGACCACTTTCTCCTCAGTGTGAATGCAGTCTGTGGCAGGGTCAAACTCCTGTCTGGACAAATGGGGTTCTGTCAACTGAACAACAAAAGGCCGACCTCGTCTTTGTCTGAGAGGAAACTCAAAAGAATGGGATTTGGGACTGACCCTCCTGAAGTTATGTGGCTATGTCTTCCTTTTATAGACTGGTGATCACATGGTTTATTTGGATAATTGAAAGGGTACACTGGCTTAAAGATGCACTGTGTAACTTTCGGTTGGAGGGTCCACCACCTACTTGTGTTTATGGAAATGTTATTGCTTTGTCCCACAGTATGGCATTAAACATTTCTATATCCATGGAGACAAAACCATAATGCCTCAGTTACAGGTCAGATCTGTAGAGAGAAGAGCTCACTCATTCATTGTAAGAATGTTTTTCCTAGTATTTCTGAACAGTAAAACACCAGTAATTGAACAAATGCAACCTGGATGAGTTTAATGCCATAATGTGACACCTTTCAGGCAGAGCAGTAATATCTCCATGGAAACAAGATTGAGGTGGTCCCCCTACCAGAAAAATTACACAGTGCACCTTTAAATTTAGCAGCTCTACTAACTTTGATAGTTCTAGACATATTAAATTAACAAAGTTTAACCCACATAAACAACCCAGGGCTACGTTTACATGCACTCATAATTCCATCAGACTTTTTCTAAAAACTTAAACTTCATTAGACCTGTTTGAATTGCTGGCATTTTATATATTTTAATGCAATATTAATTATCCAGCTAATATAATGCTATTGCCCTTTGACGTATACACTGCACATTTTAATGCTATGCACAACTGAAACATATAATGGCATAATATTTTCCACTGAAACTAACTAATTTGCCCAAGAAGCTCTCCTCCTGCATTCCTTCCACATCGCATCTTCAATAATGTGCAGACTTTTTGCTTTGTCAAGAGCTGACAATGAAATGAAGTCTCTGAATTCTTTGGTAGTTGGCTGGATACATACTTATCGGTCTTTACTGGAGAGAAATAAAGTTGAGTTATTTGCACAACTTCCGACAAAGTGTAAAATTGGGTGCAATTATTTCTGTAGTTAGACTCATATAATTACTGATGCTTAAACTATACAGTGGATAAATTAGAACAATCACGTTTTAACTTGGATTTTTGAATGGGTCTCATTGAAAATTAGTAGCTATAAAGACTAGGGATGGGACGAGACACAATTTCCATGAGACTGAGATGAAATTGGGTCCACAAGCTCAAGACAAGACGAGAGTTTAACATAATTCCTAATGCATACATTTCACAATTCACTTTCCAATTTTGGCCTCACAATTTTCAAAATTTGATTTCATATTTTTTATTTCCATTCTACTACTGCTTTTTGGAACTGTAAGAGATGTAACTCGCCAACACGCAACCCTTTTTTGTACAATCCAAATATAAACAGTTGGAAGAAAATCTCATAAGATAATTTTTCACATATGTACATAATCTTGTGGCAATTGTGTCTCATGAAAGAAGATCTTCCCTAGTAAAAACTCACTGATATATAGTTTTATATGAAAAAAAAAAATACTGTGCTGGAATTGTACTGGTGCATGTAAAAGGTCTGGGTTCAAAATGACATCCTTTCATCCTACAATAAAACAGAATTTCACTCGGTCTAACTTTAACCTTGCTCATCCCACATCAGACATCTCCTCCTCTTTGGGCTCCAGATCATGTATAGTTTTGTAGGCAACACAAATTTTGACAGTTTTGTTCCTCCCTCATCTTCCCCTCCCTCCCCCTTTTCACCACATCCACTTCCAGGACAGGAAATTCTTCAAGGGATTCTTTGCAAAAGTAAGTTGTCTGAGTGTTTTTAGTGTTTGTTTTATTTTTTTATTTTATTGTTTTTATTTCTTCCTTTCACGTTAACGCTTCACCCTTTGATCATGACTCCTGGCTGAAGACACCAGCACTGAACATGTCTGATGCATGTGTTTTTTAGTATGTTAAATGATTTGGGAGGGGCACTTTCTCTGTTTTTGTATTAACAGGTGTGACTTCCCTTCAGCTCTTCTCTTCTACAAACAGAGAAATGAACATTGACAAATTACTGTATTTCTCTTAACGCACACAAATGTTTATCTTTGTTGTGTTAACCCAATGGGGACAGCCACTGCATCAGAGCACCATGTTTTATGCCAGACTTTTGGTTTTTAAAATAGACATGAATCTCAGGCTATGTCGACAGTTAATATCTCAAATCTGAAATGAGTGAGGCTTTCATATGACTAAAAGTTTAGTGTCAAATGATATAGTAAAAATATTATATAGGCTTGTCTCATGGAGATGTTTTGCCTTAAATGTTCCACTATATGGCCTAAACCTAAATTTAACTTGCATTTATTCAGTTACGGGCATTTTGACTTGCTAAAAAATACCTTAAAAATATGCATTCTTACCATGACAAGGGTCACCTCTCCCCAGACCTGACCTGTAATATGGCATGGTGGAGCTATCTGCTTACCTCCATAGAGATGTTTGTAGCCATACTGTGTGGAAAATTCCAGGAAAAGCAATGACATCTCCATGGAGACAAGTAAATGGCAGACCCTCCACAAGAAAAAGTTACATAGTACACCTTTAAAACTTCATACTTTCTATCAAACCCCAAATTTTACAACATGTATTTTTGGTTTCGGATCAAAATGTGAACATCTCTTGTTCGATCTCTGTCGCACCTAAATTAAAAAACACATTAAAGTGTAGTGTGGACATGGCCTGATTGACACTGAACTGTAACACCTCTTTAATCTTTTACCTGGTGCTTCTTTCACAGGTGTGCTTTGTGTGTTTTGATTCAATTAAAAACAAGCCAATGAAAACGTGTACTGAGGGGCAAGGAGACCATAATGATTCAAACCTTAATTTCACTGCGTTTTGTTCCTTTGTGTTTTTGTTTTCAGGCGGGGAAGAAGCCGGTTCGTGCCGTGCTCTGGGTGTCTGCAGACGGGCTTCGAGTTGTAGATGACAAAACAAAGGTAAAGTCTATTACAAGTATTATACCTGTCTATTAATTATGTAACTTTTGAGACTCCTTTATAGTTTGAGGAGAAAATGGCTCAAGTATCCATTATTTTATTTTGTAAACTTTTTTACTTCTAATATATACTTAAAAAACACCAATCCATGGGTTTCATAATGATACAAAATTAGGACGATTGTCATAGCAAATAATAATTTAAAACAGCATATCATGTGTTTTGAATGGTGAAAAGTCCTCAAATATTGTATGTAACAGAAGATGAAACCTGAATAAGCACTGATTTTGTTTTTCTTGCCTATTTTCCAAATGATTCCTGCAATGGTTAAATGATCTAGTGCTCTGAAAATGGTTTACCTTTTTAACTAGAAGTCTTCCAGTATTCTGTTGTTCTGTTATTCAGTAGTCTCTCTGACTCATGTAGTTAATGTTGATGGTGATAACAATCAAAATACGGAGTTCTTTCTCTGCTCTACTGACTTCCAAACATCCTGATTGTGCCAATATGCACCTGCAGTAAAAGATATGATGGAAGCAAATAGTTTCACGTTTTATCTTGGAAGGGCACCTGCTGGACAGTCACTGTTACTGCATGACTTATGCAAAAATAAATACAAAATAATTTCTGTTCATTCAAGAGAGCTGTTCAGTAATTTAAAACATTATAGTCATGGTCGAAATCACAATTCTTGTATGCAATTATTTGTGAATTGTTAAACTTACAGAGAATTATGAACTTGCTTCTTTTTCTTTTTTTTTCTTTTTTTTTCCCCCCCAAATCTATATTTTATAAGCCAAACGCAGATTTCAGAAGTGGTTTTGCTCCAGGTTTAAAGGGCCCGTATTATGCCATTTTCTATTCTGTGTTAAAATGTTGTTTCCTCATCATCCGGAGTTGTTTTGTTTCATTCATATTTCATTATATTTGACTCAAAAGTTCTTCTCTCAAACAGAAAACACTCTTTTCCACCATGTGATGTCTACAGGAAATGTTTCTCTGTGTTTTTAAACTCCATACACCTTCACTACTACTTCACTGGCATTGCCTCTCTCTACTGAATAAAAGATAAAAGGTTGTTAATTGGAAAACTACCGCTCCATGACATCATAAGGTGGAACGGAGCATTTTGAGCTTTGGAGACATAGACAGACTAATAATACAGGATTACTCAAACATGTATGAATGCAACAAAACACAACTCCAGGTATGTAACATTATAACATAAGCTAAAGCTCACAAGAGTCAATTTTGCGTAATATAGGACCTGACAGAATGAACATCCATATAATTTAGAACATAATTAGTTGTATTGTTTTTTTACTGATGCAATAATTGATGGCTATCCACCATTCCAGGACTTGATCTTGGACCAGACGATAGAGAAGGTGTCTTTCTGCGCTCCAGATCGGAACTTTGAGAAGGCCTTTTCCTACATCTGCAGAGATGGCACCACGCGACGCTGGATCTGCCACTGCTTCATGGCCATCAAAGACTCTGTAAGAACATCACTGTAGCACAAACTATTTACATTTAAAACTTTAAGCTATACACCAGTGATCAAAGATAGAAAAAGAGTAATCCACTAAAATACAAAAAAAATAAATAAAAATGAAAATAGGTGAATTGGCTACAAATCGATTCAACTATTACGTACATTCCTTTTAACATCAGGAAAGTGAAAAACAATTTTCCCAACCATTTTGAACCAGTAACTCTAAAGCTGATCCTTGCCTTACCTGGAATTTTCCTCAATATGGCATTAAACTTATCACCAGAAAGGTGACTCCACCAGTTACAGTAAGCATCTATCAGGGAGGTTTTTTTTTTTTCCATAAAAACACCTCTGATTGAATAATCAGGTAAGTTAAATGCCATACTGTGGAACTTTCCAGGCAAAACAATAACATCTCAATAGAGACAAGCACCAGAAGTTACATAGTGCACCTTTAATTAACATTAAAGTGGTTCAATCTATGAAATTACAGTGTATGGTAATGTGTGTTTCTTTCTCAGGGCGAGCGTCTGAGTCATGCGGTCGGCTGTGCGTTCGCGGCCTGTTTGGAGCGAAAACAAAAGAGGGAGAAGGAGTGCGGTGTCACGGCAACATTCGATGCCAACAGGACGACCTTCACCCGGGAGGGGTCATTTAGAGTCACCACGGCAACGGAAGCGGCTGAGAGAGAGGAGGTGATGAGGCAGCTTCAGGATGCTAAGAAAGGTCTGTGCGGTTCTTTGACCCCTTAGTGGTGGCCTATTAGAGCCTATTATCATTAAAGTGGGACTAAACACATAAAATCCGCCCCCAAGTCAAATAGAGCTGCTTAACTGGGCAGTACTTGGAGGACTAACAAGTGAAACAGGAGAGGGGGCGGGGTTTGAGGGTAAAAGGAACAGTGTGATTGGTCTAACTAACAGGTATTCAAACTCCACCCCTGGCTGTAATCAGGGCAGTCTCTTGCGATATCACCAACTATCACCAAGTAGTTGCAGTGGCTGCACATTCAGTTTTATATTTTTCTGAGCAGAAAACTGTTAATTTACATAGTTTGCACTAAAATGGCCAAAAAATTACTTCTCACACGTAAGACTAAAAGTTTAAATCATAATATGTACTGTACTTCTAAATTTCTGTTTATTAAAGTGTAACTTTTCTGGTGGAGGGCAGTCAGTCTTTTTTCCATGGAGATGTTATTGCTTTGTCTGGAAACTTTCACAGTATGGTATTAAATCTTTCTATCTTCATGGAGACTAACCCAGACCAAGTTACAGATCAGATCTTTGGAGAGGCAACCAGAATCACAGTCTGAATACCTCTTTTTCTAGGTATTTTTAAAACCACCTCTAATTGAACAAATGTAAGATAGAGCTGTTTAATGTCATACTGTGAAACATTCCAGGCAGAGCAATGACATATCCATAGAAATAAGCAGGTGATGGACCCCCAACCAAAAAGTTTCACAGTACACCTTTAAGACTTTTGTATTGTGATCCTAAAGATGCTCTGCTCTTTCCACAGACACAGACCCTAAAGTCAGTGTAACCTCCATCAGCAGTGGGACAAACTCCTCCGGGCCCCTTTCCGCAGGCTCCTCCTCCCCCTCTTCATCCCCACCCCTTTCTGCGCCCGTCCTGGGACCTCAGGTGATCCCGCGCCGCCACCCCACTCCCGAGGCTCTGGCCCGTCAAGGCTCCTTCAGAGGTTTCCCCACCCTGAGCCAGAAGACCTCCCCATTCAAACGGGGACGGTCTCTGCGCATGAACGAACTGCCCTCCACACAGCAACGCAAATCCGACTTCTCCATAAACAACACAGGTGAGAGGCTGCACCTGTCAGTCAGTTATGATGTTTATGCAGAAGTCTCTTATGAAGTCTACTATCTTTATACATATGTGTCTATGTTATGGCAGGCTCTAACATGAATGTGACATCTTGTAGGGAAACATCTTCACACTTAAATTAAATTAACAGGATACCTCATGACCAGTGTTGGTGCTTCTAAAAGTAATCTAATTACTACTTTATTTCAAAAATAATTTGATTACTGATTGCTATAAGTTAAGAAAAAAGAAAACATTCTGTTATAGGACCTGATTTCAAGCAGAGGGGATGCCACAGTCCTCCATAATCCAATAATTGTGAGGTTTTGGTTCACAATCTTTACACCAAAAGAGGGTATCCGGTGCTACCCGTTTATCTGTATGACTATTTTATGCCACAGTCCTATGGATTACACATTTTTAATTACTCGATTTTCAATACATTTTTAAAAATTATTATTATAACAAATTATGTAATCGTTGAAGAATATACAGTATATTCACTGCTTGTCATGGTGCTATTAGTTTATATCTCTTTCTTTCTCTCTTTCTTCTATCCTCAGTCCCCGAAGTGGAGGGAGAGAGCGACAGTATCAGCTCTCTGTGCACTCAGATCACCTCTGCGTTCAGTGGTCCTCCTGAAGACCCCTTCTCTTCTGCCCCCATGCCTAAACCTGCTTCCTCCCCACAGTCTCCTGTTGCCCCAGGTAACCACACACTTAACTCTTTCAAACTAATAACTCTGTTTAAAGCATTGTCACTTGCCACTATAGACAAATATAGACGTCAACATTAACAATAATAAAGTCTTACCAAGTCTTAACATGTGTTCACAATTGAGCTGGTTAAGTTCTGGTTTGAGTCCATCTTAGTCTTGATGTTGGCTTTGGTCCTGTTCTAGTCCTCGTCTAGTCCAGGATTAGTTCTGCGCTTAGTCTTTGTTTAGTCCAGATGTTGTACCGTGAAATATCTTAATTTGTTTGTTGGCTTTCTTAAATAAAAAGTATGTTTATACAGAGTTTTTGGATGATTACAATTCCTTAATTGGAGACACTGTAAAACTGGCAGCAGTGTGCCAAGCAAGTTCACAATTTCCAGCTAAATAAACAGAGAAAAACATAATAGCTTTCTCTGCCAAATGTTGTCAGTAGGCAAGATTTCTGAGCAACAAACTTTAATCCATGCCTCACAGTTTGGATAGTTTTTTGTATAATAATTTGCCTTTTTGAGACTAATCTTAATTTTGTGTTTCTGCATGTTAAATACTCACTGAACTGCCTGACATTTCCTAAATAGTTATCTGTTAACTTGTCATTTGAGGCTGTATTTAAGCTAAATTAACAGTTATAATTTGCATGTCTAACAAATTGAGAACATGAGCGTCTCTGTGTGTACAATAGTGAATGGCTCTGCTCCTGCCTTCTCCATGGCTGCTTCTGTTAACCCCCCTGCACTGCCCCCTGCTCTGCCTGCTCGGGATACTAACCCCTGGGCCAAGACCCCCGCCGCAGCCCCCACCGTCCCACTACAGTCAGGTAAGGAGCTCTAAGAAGTGAGCTGTTAGGAACTAGTATATCAAGGTTTCCTGTTAATTAAATGATTCTATGTTTTGGATACAGAAATATGACTGACATGTTTACTAGGTTTTGAACTCACCTCAAGCTTTTAACTCTTGGCACTATGCAATAATTTCTTATTCAACATTTGTGAACCTTTCTTTCCTATTTAATCTATTTTTTTCAAATCAGTTAAAGGAATTTTTATTGCCCAAAATCACAACAGCCGCTGCCTTGTAAGACTTCGCAAAATTCAAAAATATCAAGCAATGAAATCAGTGTCATAATTAATAAATCAGTAGTCATAGTTATTGTTATATTTCTTTGCAGTATACCAATCAATCAGTACTTGACAAATACTAAATAAATATACAGTACAATTACAATATAATCACCCATCATGTCCATAATAATAATGTTGCATATAATTTCAGTTACGTCTAAAAACACATAATATGGTAGCCCCTTGATACTTTCAAAACCTGGTACAGTTCCAACCAAACATCTGTCTGTTTCATGATTGAAATTGGCTTTGAGCATTAGAGAGTTCAGTTAATGGATTACATTAGCATTATTTTTTTGATAAGTTTCTTTCTGCATGCTTTTGGTTTGTCTTTTAACTTCTTGTATTTGTTCCTGACAGGTGCAGCAGACTGGGCTTCCCCTGCACCTGTCATAGTGGTGCCCCCTTCGTCCTCTCCCGTCATGGCGTCCCACAAGCGCACGCCGTCAGAGGCAGACAGATGGCTGGAGGAAGTCACCAGATCTGTGCAAGCCCCTGCTCCTCACCCCATCATCCCCACGATCCCACAGCCGAACCCCCTCATGCCCTCCGCCCCTCCCCCACCCACTCAGCCCTTCATCGCCCCGGTCCAGATGCCAGCCACGCCTGCTCCTCCTGTTGCCTTCATGTCCGCTTTGCCCCCCACGGTCCCAATGATACCACCACGACAGCCGGTCTTCAATGCTCCAGCTCCTGCCTCTTACCCCATGTCCAACGGGCTGTCCTTCCCCCAGCCCAGTGTCCCTGTTGTGGGCATTACCCCTTCTCAAATGGTGGCTAACGTTTTCGGTTCAGCTACGCAAACCCAGCCCTTCCCAGCTCCCATCATTCCACCTCAAGAAGTCCCGGTAATGAGTAACCCCAATGTTAGTCCATTTATCAAGCCTCCGCAGCCAGTTTTAAACCAGTCTCAACCACCCAACGGGAGCGCCACATTCAACGGAGCAGACAATTGGGTGAATAAAACTCAAATTCCCCATTCTTCGCCGGCGATGCAGCCCGCCGAACCGCCGCAGGAAGACGCCTTTGAGGCTCAGTGGGCAGCGCTGGAGAGCAGGTCACGTCAGCGCACCTCACCTTCCCCCACAAATCCATTTTCCACCGAGCTTCATAAAACTTTTGAGATCCAGCTCTGAGGACTGCGAATGGGGACTGAACAGCACTGTTGTAGTAAGAGTGATTTAAAAGTGACTGTATGTATGGGAACGTGAATGTGGTCCCTCTGATCCAGCGGACAAGCTAAAGCAGCAAAAAAGTTATGAGCTGAACCAATGCAGGGAGAAATCTCAACAGATAAAGGGGGGGCTGAACCAAGACACAGCGCCCCCTGCAGTTCATCTACATCGTCTTTAATGTTTTGTTCGTGTCGTGGAGCTCAGTCACCATTTCCCTGTGGATTATAATCACCCATCCACTGCCTTTGCTCAGCTTTCGGAACCCAGTGGGCGGGACAAGTGTGGAGACCTTCCTTCAAATGACTGCAGCATTGAGACGAGGAGTTCTCAATAAAAAAACTTCCCAATCAGAAGAATAGTGAGACAATGCCAAAATGTTTATTTTTATGCATCAAGTATATTTTAAATAGCTTTGGAATCTAACAGAAGAGTTGTAAGTAATCTTGCCAAAGGCGCAGGCTAGCTACAATGAGAAGTTTATGTGCGTGTAAACAAAAAAGACAGTATATATATATTATACATAAATATAAATATATCTATAAAGAATCTATACTGTACACAGCTCACAGCAGTGCTAATTTTTAATGTGATGTAAAGAGATTTTGTGAAGGGACAGCTGCTTTACTTTTGTTTTGTTAGGTTTTTTAATATTTTAAGTTGAAAAGCTATTACTGGCATCTGCATCCTGTGATTGGGTGTGAAGCATCTCACTGTAAATAGGGTTTTGTTGCAGCAACAATCGGTGTGGACCATAGACTGTTTATTATACACTCTGTATATTATACAGTCTATGGTGTGGACCTAGCAATGGTGGCGGTGCCTGAATGGTGGCCTCATTTACCTGTGCAGACTTTTTAGTACAAAAATCACTGCTTAACATTTTACTCTCAAACTCTCAACTTAATTTTCCGATTCACCTGTTTTTAAAGTAGTTGATTGTTTTATTTTGCACAAGCACTAAAGTAGATAATTTGACCTCACTTAAATTAGTTAGTTGTGGTGCATTCTGCGTTTGTGGCTGCAATTCTGAAAAGCACCCAAAACTACAGAGATATCCAACAAACTCGTCTTCTTCTCACTTCCTGGTTACTCTATCATGTTGTCTCTTTTTAATCAAGCCTGTGAATATGATCTATTCTCTGATCTATTTTTCCATTTTGTAATTATTTCATTACTTTATTCCACTTCTTTGGAGATCTGTTGAAAAAAGATTGAATAAATTGATGGTGGTAGCAAAGTGTGTGTCGTCTTTCACTGCATAGGCTGTTGCTATTTGAAAGATTGCATTAAACACCTAACATACAACTTCAGCATGTATAACAACTTATGACTAAAATGTCCTGTTAGTAATGTATGTTTTAGTTGTTTCATATTGACATTAGAGGTGCACTGTGTAACTTTTCTGGAGGGAGTCCACAACCTGTTTGTCTCCATGGAGGTGTTAATGCTTTGGTTTAAATTGTCCACAGTATGGTATTAAACTAATCTGTCTTGTAAGTATTCAACTATGTAAGTATTATGTATTGCTCAAAAATATCTTAAAAAAACATTAATTCATTCACTGTGAGTGTGGTTGTCTCTCCACAGATTGAACCTGTAATATGTCTTGCAAGTCTCCATGGATATTCTAAAGTTTGTGGCCATACTGTGGTACATTCTCTGCACATCTCCATGGAGACAAGCAGGTGATGGACAAGTTATACAGTGCACCTTTAATGCAACTCAAATTTTAATTTCGATTTGATTGCAATATATGGTGCAGGCCTAGATGTGTTGTTTGAAATAATGTAAATTCCAGCTGAAAATATATAGCTGAAACTGAAAACATAATTCATTAAATGCGCAGAGCAAAAACACACAAGCCTCCGACCAGCAGAGGGCGCCCCGTTCGGAGGAGGATGCCGGGTGCAGCTGTGTGTTATAAATACAGGCCGGAAGACATGGAGCATCCAGGACAAACAAGGGGTGTGATGAACGCGTGTGGTTTTGGATAAAAACGCAAAGGTAAGACCGCAATTTCAGATCTAAAGATTTAAAATGACGCAAAGTGTGCAGCCCGAAGAAACCGTGATGTTTAAGCCTTAGATCTGTGTTTTTTAGCAGCTGAACTTGGCTGCTAATTTGGCTAATACAACTGTGCACAGCTACAACAAGGACGCTGAAAACAAAAAAAAACGATATAAATTGTTTAATAAATTACGCATTAACGACAGAATAGCATCACCTACGAAAAGTTAGATTTTGAAATATTAAATTAATACTACTCTTACGCTGATTTGAGCCCTTCAAGACCTTTAGACCCGATGACAGTGATGAATTGAGTGTAGCAGCTAAATCGATGCAATCTCATCAGGCCGTTGTTAATTGTTTTCCCACTAATCTTCACGGTATCTAGTAGCCTAATTTTACTCACCTGTTCACATTATATCACTTTAACCATGTTGGCTTCTTTAACTTCTTTGGCTGTGTTTGTCGCTCATGAATCTTGGCAGAATTTTCACAACAGTACGTAAAGCTGTGCTAATCAAGAAGACTACATCATCATATTTATCATCTTGACCAAAGAAATGTTTATCCTAAAAGTGATTTTCTGCTCAATTGAAACACAAAATCCTGTCACATTCAGTGTGGTGTAACGAGAATGATGCACATAAACCTCATTCATTTCAATGCATAATTTGCCTGGCAAGTCTAGAATGATGTATGTATGTTTTTAGATAAAAGTATTGAAGAATTGTGTATTCTGGACAATTACAGACAATTGTTTCCTACATTTTTTTCCAATAATGATGCGTACCAAAATACAACAGTTACTCGTGGAAAAATGTCTGAAGAATGCCAAAAAAAAGCTCATGTTAAAGAAGGAAGTTGTTTTGTTTTTGTTTCTATTGATAAAACCACACTGAAGTCAACATGGATGTTATGCTCCATTGTAAAAGAAGGTAAAATGTTTATCCAAAATAAAATAATGAATAAGATGATGATAATAATAATAATAATAATAATAATAATAATAATAATAATAATAATAATAAAGTATCCTTTCAACTTTACAACTTAAATGATATGCATGGGAAATTACCTGGACACAGTAACTTGATGATCTCTCTTTTCACATTTTGCTTTTTTCCTTTTCAGAAATGCTGTGCTTGTCCATGCTACAAATCATCACTAAAGTTTAATTCACACAGTGACGCACAAAAGGTAAGCCCATCATTTAAACAAAAATGTGCATGTGATTTGATAAATAGTATAGTTTTTGAGATGTTTCTTCTTTTTGATAGCACTTTTTATTCTGCTGACAACCCCAAGTCAGCATGTCTCATCGTGGTACCCTTTCTGTGGTTGTGACCACAGTTCTGGGGGTAACTCTTGGGGGGCTGTTGGCGTGGAGAGTTTACCGCACCAAAAGAAGGAGGCTGCCTTTCAATCAGAAGGCGGCTAAACCTGTAGAACTGCCCCACTGTCCCATTGAAACAGACCTGACACCTGCAGAGGTCACCACATCTCCCAAATGTTTAGAAGAGGAAGTGAAGACAGTGGAGTCCCAGCCCACATTAGCGTCCCCCCCAGTTTTGGTACCATCGTGTGAACAGATGTTATGTGTGAATTCGGTCACAGTGAGCTCGGAGGAGGAGTGGGAGCAGCTGTGGCCCCCCTTTCAGAAGGAGCTGTCGGACTTCCCTGTGTTGGGACTAGACTGTGAATGGGTAAAGACCAACGGCGTAAGAAATTATACCTGCATGAAACCCACAAGGAAAAACCCACCTTGAATACACACAATGTTTTTTTCCTCAATAGGCTAGTCTTTTATAATGGCAGCAGTTTTGCATCACTACGGGGACCCCAAATCTAATTACACCGTCTTTTATAGCATGGATTCATTGTGCAGATATCTTTTTTAAATTATTTTTTTAACATGACCTCATTTTGAAAGGTCCAAACACCCAAAGGTTTTCTATTCCTGTGTTGCGTCTTTTCATGGATTTCAGCTTCCAATTTATAGGTGACATTTTGGAGGATGTTTCACCATTCAAAATATATATTTAGATTTAAATTATTAACTGCTGTGGCAATGGTCCAACATTTTCATCACACTGATACCCACAGATACATTTGGAAACAACCAATAACATTGAGTAATTATGAGTTTATATGAAGTTGCAAAACTGATTTAGGGTGGATTTTTCCTTTCTAAATTTTACTAACCTTAATATTTTAGTATTAGTATTTTCTTTGTTGAGACAGGAACCCTTCTGTTTTTGTTGCAGGTTTCAGTGAAGGGCAAAGCATCGGCCGTGTCCCTCCTGCAGATGGCGTCGTACTCTGGTCGGTGCGTTCTGGTAAAACTGCTCCACTTTCGAAACTCTCCGCAGCCTCTCCCCCTTGGCCTGATCCAAGTGCTTCGGGACCCCCGTATCCTCAAAGTCGGAGTGGGATGTTACGAAGACGGCAAGCGGCTAACGCGAGACTACGGGCTGTCGCTGACGTGTACAGTCGACCTTCGTTACCTCGCCTTGAGACAGAAGTGAGTGCTCAATTCTTATCACAGGATAGAAAATGACAAAAATTATACTTTAAAGGTGCACTGTGTAACATTTCCAGTTGAGAGTCCGCCACCTGCTTATCTCCATGGAAATGATATTGCTTTGCCTCTAATGTTCTACAGTATAGATTCAACCTATCTATCATGAGGGGAAATGAGCATCTTACAGCACTACGCTACATTACAAGTCAGATCTGTGGAGAGTCGCCCCTATTTATAGAAGGAATTATTGTATTTTTGAGCAATGGAAACACCCGTAATGAATAAATGCTAGATGGAAATTTTTAAAGTCATACCATGGAACATTCCAGGAAAAGCAATAACATCTCCATGGAGACTAACAAGTGGCTACACCAGTAAAGTTGCACAGTGCACCTAAAAATTAAAGATGCATTATATTTTCGACCTTATTCGTTGGCTATTGGATGATGTGCGTTTGTGACTTTCAGGAAGGCTACAGTGAACAATGGCCTGAGCCTGAAGTCTCTGGCTGCAGATCTGTTGGATGTAACTCTAGACAAGTCTCTAGAGCTTCGCTGCAGCGACTGGGAGGCAGACCACCTCACACCAGAGCAGGTTTGTCTCTTTTTATCTCTAATTATCAAACAAATATATTGGGCATCATGCATAAACTTTTTTGATTAACTGCAAGTGAAAAGCTAAAGATGCACTGTGTAACTTTTCTGGTAGGGGGTCAATCACCTGCTTCTCTCCATGGAGATGTTGCCTTGAATGTTATACAGTATGGCATTACCCTTGTTTATCTCTACGGAGACAGTAGAGATATCTGACATGTAACATCTGACATGTTACATGTCAGATGTGTGGAGAGGCGAGCCCACTCACAGTAAGAATGCTAGTTTTTAGCCAAAGTCATTGAGTATTGAGTAAATGCAAAATGGATACGTTTAATGCCATACTGGGAGATTCCAGAGAAAGCAACAACATCTCCATGGAGACAAGCTGATGGCCGTCCTTCCACCAGAAAGGTTACAAGTGTAACTTTAAACTAAATGTTTAATATTTGTTTAAACCTCTCAGATGTGTTATGCTGCCAGAGATGCCCAGGTCTCCATCGCCCTCTTCTTCTGCCTCCTTGGTCTTCAGTCTGAGGGGGGTTCAGTCTCGCCCAGTGGGAGCTCTTATGCAGAGCTGGTGTCCCGCTGCCAGGGGCTGGTGGACGTCCCGTTCAGAGGCCGAGGGGACGGAGAGGACAAACCCATTGATGGAGAGCGGAGGCGGAAAACCATTCGGAAACCCACAGCCTTCATAAGCCCAGAGTCTGGAGATCAACAAGTCCCAGACCCTCGACGCAATAACAAGAGGAAACCACTGGGAGTAGGCTACTCCGCCAGGTATTTACAAATTAGGCCCTACTTTTTATGATTTATTTTTTTTTTTTTTTCCCCCCAATCCTTTAAATGTATCTGAAGAATAAAATGCAGATTGTGTTTCCTGTAAATTGGTTTGTGGACATAGAAATGTAGTATATTGGACAAGATTAAAAATAATTGTGTAGGCTTAATGATTCCTGTAATGTCAGTTTGTCAATTTTTGAGTCCAAATTAATGGTAATTATAAATATTTGTATTCCGTTGTACATGTGTGGCTCTTTTCTACTTTTATTCATTTTAGTCTATATTTCTGGTTTCAGGAAGTCCCCTCTGTATGACAACTGCTTCCTGCACGCTCCGGATGGACAGCCGCTGTGCACCTGTGACAAGAAGAAAGCCAAATGGTACCTGGACAAAGGGATCGGAGGTGGGCTCTGGCATGAAACTTCTCATGACAGTTTCTCTGCTGTGGTATTGGTCTTAATCTGTGTCTGTCTCTCCTGTAGTTCTGGTGAGTGAAAACCCCTTCATAGTGAGGCTCCTGTTTGAGCCATCAGGGCGCCCTGACTCGCAGCAGGACTACTACCTCACTGCCAAGGAGAACCTCTGTGTGGTCTGTGGGAAAGCAGACTCCTACATTAGGTAAGGACTTATTTTATTTTTCAAACTTTTTTTACTTTACCAATAGTTTCCTGTTCTTTTTACCGGTTTGATTATATTTAATTTATCTTGGATCCAAACTCTTTGTACAGCTTTAACTAAAATAATAAACATAACGTGTCTTTTGTCACGTAATGTAATGATTACCTCAAATAAATGTGTAACTATTTTTAAAGCACAGTTGGATCATTGAAAAACTCCTGTGTGCTCCTGAGTCATGACTGAAGCTCCCCGTGGTTGTTTTAGGAAGAACATAGTGCCGCACGAGTACAGGCGACATTTCCCCACCGAGATGAAGGACCATAACTCCCACGACATCCTGCTGCTGTGTACGAGCTGTCATGCCGCCTCCAACGTGCACGACGGCTTCCTGAAGCAGCAGCTGGCCGATGAGTTCTCTGCCCCCCAGGGCTGTGAGGAGGGGGTCCGGCTCCATGAAGATACAGACCGCCGCAAGGTTCGATCCGCTGCCCGGGCTCTGCTCAGCGCTGGAGACAGTCTGCCTGAGTCCAGGAGGGCGGAGCTAGAGGAAATGATCAAGAACTACCTGAACATGAATCACGATGAACCACTGACTGTAGAGAGTGTCAACCAGGCCGCCAGTCTGGAGACCAGGTGAGGGTTTAACCTTAGGGCAGATGATTTTTACTTTATTTGAGGAGGTTGTTTTACATGACTGTTTTTTGGAGGAAATTCTTCATAAAGGTGTCTCTGGTTGGACTCAAATAGCCCTTGCAACTGAAATTTACTGTTGAAAATTGTCTAATTCTCTTTAATTTAAAGGTGCATTATGCAATTTTTCTGGTGAAGGGTTTGTCGGCTGCTTGTCTTCATGGAGATGTTATTGCTTTGTCTATAATGTTCCACAGTAGAGATTAAACCTATCCATCTCAAGGAGTATAACTATAACCTACATTATAGGTCATATCTGTGTAAAATGCTTTGTTTGTATAGAACACTTGTCTTACTGTCTCACCCCAGTATCTTCCCACAGTATCATTTTTAATTTTTACTTTTCAATTTTAAAATTATACACAACTAAAACAAAAAAATACATCAAAATCCCACAACCCACCCCTCCCCTAACCCTACACAAAAAGCAAAAAAAACAAAAAAAACTGGGCATACAAACATTAACAGTCAGTCTCCCTGCAGGATCTTTAACGAGGCGTACATCCCCCATGGTCTGAAGGTGGTCCGGGTTCACGCAGAGCGGGGTCTGATGGGCCTGATGGAGCTGGAGCGGCGCTGGCGGCAACACTTCCTCAGCAGCATGAGACCCAAGCACCTGCCCCCCCTCTGGTCTGTGGATCACAACCACAGCAAGTTCCTGCGCAAATATGGAGCTGATATCCCCATCAAACTCAACTGAGTCTGCCAATTTAAACCCAGGACCTAGAAAATGGACCTAACAAGACTGAGAGGGCCAGGAACCACCTGTCACAAACCTGGACCTCAATACAAGACTTTCGGACCACTAAGGATAATGTGAGAACCAGTGATGCATTTCTGCTTTAATGGACTAAAATCTGTTGAATTTGAAGTTGGAACTCTTGACACTTTTTTTTATGAACACTAAAATTATTTATATAAAAAAAAATATTTGTAATTTAATACTAACTTTTTTTTTTTTTTTAATATAAGCTGCTATCTGCTTGGACTTAACCTCTAGACTTTAGCGCTGGTCTGCAGCTGGAAAGATCAAATCATTTGCAGGGCCATTTCTAGCCATTTGGGTTCCCTAAGCACAAATAGTTTGGTGCCCCACCACCAAAAAAAATGGGACTGGGGTGGGCCTTGGGGTGCGATGGACCTCTGGCACCAACTACATTGGATGGTTAGGTTAGTTTTTGAGGATTCATGGTGGTGCCCCTGCGGTGGTGCCCCTGCAAGCACTTGGTGCCCTACGCACTGTGCGTAATGTGCGTGTGCGGCATGACGCTCTGATCATTTGCTTAGTTCCAAATATAAGGTTGTTTATAATGGCCTTTTTATGAAGTGCTCCCCCTGCTGGTATGAATTGTAAGTTTTATGGATGGCTTGTCACCTCAGTGCTGAACTCATCTTTGCCCTATTCCACTAAAAGATGTGTTCTGGTCTATTTTTGATTCATTGTAAGTTATCCATGCAGTTATTTTTACAGGGAGAGACTGACACTGAAGTTGGCTTGTATCACTGACCACATGAGCCCCATTGCCTTCACCCCTATTCTTGTGGGATCTCCTATGGCGCATGTTTTAATGTGCCTCTTAAACCCCATAACTAAGGGAGTACAAAGCAGTGGGACCCTCTTGTTTTCAATAATTGCTTTCAATGCAATCTCATCTTAAAATGTAAAAAAAACAACTGTAAATTCAGTATTTAAGATGCCAACTTTGTGGTTTTGAAAATGTATAACTTTGCCAGGCAGATGCATTTCCTTGTGATCATTCAAATTGTACTACTGTGAACCGCTGCCCTGTTCATTTGTCTGAACTAGAGCAGTTTTGTTTATAAACGAATGATTTGAAAATAATAAAGTGATGTTTGTAATATTCCTGGGAGGCTCAGGTCTGTTTTCTAAGTGTTTTTCGTGGTAATAGATTTCTGACAGTTCGAGGCACGCTAAGTAAAACCACCTCCCTGTGTTTTATAACAAGGCGAATCATGGGTTATTTTTGTGTTGTTTGGAAGTTAATTTGACAAATTGCTTCTTCAACAGCGGGATTCACAATTTTCACAAACAACTGGGTCTGATTCACTGATGGTTAAGCTGATCTGAAATAGCTTGCTTTCATGTTTTGCCATTATCTTATGTACATGTGTTGGAACTATTCAGTATAGGGCTTCAGTAACTATTTTAGTAGCCAACTAGTTTTCAATTATTTTTCAGATTAGTCTACTTGATTATTCTATTGCACATTGAGACCAAATATTATGGTTAATGGTCACATTTTTTTATAGCACTTTTCCACCTTCAAGGCAATCGTCTGGCTTTACATCAAGTAACAGTGTACGGAGACACTGGGGGCAAGGAGGGTTAAGTGCCCAAGGACACAATGACAGCGTTCATCTTTAGGAGCTGGAATTGCACCACCAACCTGTGGGTCAGTGGATCTGACTCGACCAGTGATGTTTATGTTGAGAGCGGGATTCAAACTGCCAACCTTCAGATCAGTGGATGAGCACAACTGAGCTATGGTGACTGAAGGCTTTTAGTTTGTATAGTCCAAATGATGATTCCACTTATTTTTATAGTTGACTAGTTATGATTAGTCGCTTAATCGTTGCAGCCCTAATTCAGTGTAGGTTGCTTGAATAAGACGGTAACATTGGTAGAGTGGTAAAAATACAATACTTTCTATAAAACAAAATGCAATGATTCAGATTATTTTTATGTTTTATTTCTTACAAAATCACAGTTTAATAAATAGTCTGTAAAAATGAGTACAAAAGCGGTTTCTTAACATTTCATATACTGTATGAATCACTCGTGACTTCAGGAGTCTTAAGTCGGGTTATTGTCAGGAATGACATTTTTTTTATTACAATCTAGTTCTGCTGGATTAAGGCCTCTTGATTTTGGCATCGAACAATCTGTCAGTCAAATGTTTGAAATTAGTGAGAGCTCCCCTGGTTTCACAGTTCATTCAGTAACACAAGAATAAATAATAAATAGACAAATAAATAAATGGCTCAACATGCAGATGCAACAATCGCTTGTGTCCTTCACTGTGCTCAACACTTGGACAATGACCACAATGGCACATGAGGCCTCCACTAAAGGGGACACCTGTAACCTCAAAGACGTTTAGAGGCTTTAGGAAAATATAAATAAACAAATACAGTGGTGGTCAAAATAATAACAATTACAACTCAAAGGTGCACTGTGTAACTTTGGGTGATCTGTCACCAGCTTCTCTCCATGGAGAGAGTTGCCTATTTATCTCTATGGAGACAGCAGGTGACGCCACAGGGCCAAGTTACATGTCAAATCTGTGGAGAAGCAAGCCCACTCACAGCAAGAATGCAAGTTTTGAAGTCAATATAAAAACATGTTATTGAGTAAATGCAAGATGTACTGTATATGTTCAATACCATACTGGGACATTTCAGACAAAGCAACAACATCTCCATAGAGACAAGCGGGTGAAGGACCCTCCACCAGAAAAGTTACACATTGCACCTTTAACTTTTATTATTTTTGTAAGATCTTGTAAGAGTTCTTGGAAGTCTGGCCCACCTGTTAGGGGGAACATTGTGATCTTGAGCCTCAATCTTGGGCTGGACAAGGTACATTTTGGGAAACACGAGAACCCAACTTTATGACACCAACATAAGTAGTGGGACAAAATAGCTGCTCATTTAAGATCCATGAAATCTTCTAACTTGGACCACCATTTGAATAAATCTGTATTTTGAAAACCTAAAATGGGGGTCCCCTTTTGGAGAAGTTGAGTGTAGAAATGACACTCTGACATCTTTACTGCATTACAGAGACCTCCATAGGACAGAAGTACTAGAGATTCATGTACTAAATCCTATGTAGTAAAAGTACACGTTCCCATGACTACTACAGAGGTCCTGACACGACATTACTGCATATTAAACGCCTTCATTCCAACCAAAGACATTTTCACATAGGAAACATAATGCACTGCAACACATAGGAAGGCTTGTTTGATAGTTAATGGTCAAGTTACATGTACATCAACATTTGTGTAAATCCCATTCACTTTTAAAGGGACTGAATCATTATAAGGCATTTTCAATTTTTAATCACCCAAAATCTCCTAAATTTGCAGTCTGTTTCTACACAACTAATTCTTGTTGCAAACCATGAATTTATAATATTTACTTTTAAAGGGATAGGCCAGTATTTCCATTAATTACAATTACATTAAAAATCTTTCACTACAATATATTTTATATGTTTGGAAATTTTTGATTAAAGGTGCCATATTACACAAAATTGACTCCTGTGAGATTTAAGCCATGCTATAATGCTGTTATTTCATCAAAAACATACCTGGAGTTGTGTTTTGTTTAATTCACACTTTATTATTAGTTTGTCTACATCTCCGAAGCTCAAAATGCTCATTTCCACCTTGTGATGTCATGTAGTAGTAGTTACCTTTTATCACTACCTTTTATCACTTGTTCACAAGAGTTTGGCAATTCCAGGGTTGAAATTATCCAAATAATAATAGTGAAGGTGTAATTGAAAACAATTACTTGATTAATTTAAAACACAGTGCAGTTTGTGAGTTAAACATGTGTGAATGAAACAAAACACAACTCCAGCTATGTTTGTGATGAGGAAACATTATAATATAGATCAGAAAATAGAGTAATATGGGCCCTTTAACCTGTATTATTCCTGTGCTACTATATATGTACTTCTACTGTTCTATTGCAACATTAACATTTTCCTATTGGGCTTTATTTTTAACTAATTGACCATTTGAAAGTTATATATATATATGCAAAAAGTTGGGGCACAATTTGGTTACATAATTTTGTAAAATCATTAAGTGCTTTAATTCTAAACACTGCACTATCCCTTTAAAGGTTATAAGCTTTCCACACAGTCAATGGGAGATATGGTTCAAACGATATGAACTTTACACCAACTAAAAGATTGTCACATGATTTGAAAATGAATTAGAAATCACTGTTAGTGTGGTAACTGACAGACCAACTATTGAACTAAACAGGACTAAACTGAATTCATTTTTTGGTCAAGGCTCTTTGATGCTGAAGAGGCTTAATATTTTGCGTCACACAAGAACATAAAATAAATGAAATCATATGTTTTGGTGCAGGACATTGGTAAAGCCACTAAAAGAGCCCCAAATGTGATTTTAATTATAATTTAAGTCTGTTGTACATTTACTCTCTATAATCATGGTTGCTACGGATGGTCCAGGCCTAAACATTAGTTATTGGAAATCAGACCTTTAAAGTCGGCTACTTCCTCCCCTATTAAGTAAAATTTGATCATAAATTACTTGAAATTATGAGACGTACAGTATTTGAAAATACTGTTATGCTATATTTTTAGGCTTGGACCAATGCAACAACCCTACAGTATATTGAGCAGATGGAAATATTATGTCTGGTCTGTATATTTAAAAGGTTGTGTTAGCACCAAAATTATTGGTAGAGGATCTGCCACCTGCTTGTCACCTGAAGATATTATTGCGTTGCTTTGAATGTTCCTCAGTATGGCATTAAACATATGTATCTATGGGGGCAGCAGGATACATCAAGGCCTAGTTACAGGTCATATCTGGGGAGAGGTCACCCCGTAGCCACTAACATTGCTTGTAGAGAAGGTTTCATCAGTGGCCATCTGGACTGGACCATTTTCAATTGATGGTATTGGCCTGAACCACCAAGCCAGTACCATCTCTTGAAAGTGGCTTCTGGATGGGAGGAAAAACAGTCCAGATGATCACAGATGAAACCTTCTCTACATTGAATCACTCCTGGATGAATGAAGCACTACACCGTCTCTCTAACTATGCTTGTTAATCATAGTAAGTGTTCAACAATCCTGTAATTAAAAATAAATGTTAATGGTGTATTAAGGAATATTCAAAGCAAGGCAATAACATCTCCATGGAGAAGAGCAGGTGGCAAACCCTCCACCAGAAAGGTTACATAGGGTCTCTTTAAAGGTCATGTTAGAATGTTGGTAGCTCATCAAAAACATACTCAGAGTTGTGTTTTGTTTCATTCACACGTTTTGAGTAACCCTGTCTACATCCCCAAAGCTCCAAATGCTCTGTTCCACCTTGTGATGTCATGAAGCTGTAGTTTTCAAGTTAACAGCTGCTTTTACCTTTTCTTCAGCAGAGACTGTCAATTCCAGGGCTGAAATCACCCAAATTATTTAGTGAACGTGTATGGAGTTTAAAAATACAGTGGAGCTGTATTACCACATGACATCACAAGGTGGAACAGAGTGTTTTACTGAGAGAAGAACTCAGCCTAAATATGCAGGATTTGTGTGTTAAACATGTGTGAATGAAACAAAACACAACTCCAGGTCTGTTTGTGATGAGGAAACAGCATTACAACATATATCAGAAAACAGCATAATATGGACCCTTCAGTGTTTGGTAACTTTATTTGGGCTCTTTCAGGCTCATGACACCAAGTCCATCCAAACAACTACATTTAGGCTTTCTTCAACAAGTGCTTCGTGTGGATATACCGAGCGATATACCAAGCTACCCATCATCTCTCCGTCTTACTGTCTCATTATTGCTTACACATAAAACAGAACAGTTCAGAGGCTTTAATGTAGTGATAAAAACCATCTAAAAAGACATTTACTTTGTTATTATTATTCCTTTGTGCCCCCGGTCTGGTTTAACACGTTTTGGGGAAGAGACGCGACATGGATATTTGCTGGTGTATTCAGGATGAAGTAAGTCACATTTTCTTTGGAGTATCATTCGTTAAACCTAAGGAAAGACTAAGGCAGCGTTCATGTGGTGCTCGGGAATGGGGCATATTTGCCAGTACTTAAAGGTCCACTGTGTAACTTTTCGGTTGGGGGTCCGTCACCTTCTTGTTTCTATGGATATGTCATTGCTTTGCTTAGAATGTTTCACAGTATGACATTAAACAGATCTACCTTACGTTGATTCAATTACAGGCGGCTTTATAGCTCAAACTTACCTAGAAAAACAGGCATTCTGATTGTGAGACATGTCGCCTCTTCACAGATCTGACCTGCTACTTGGTCTGGTTTGGTCTCCATGAAGATAGAAAGGTTTAATGCCATACTGTGTACATTTCGGACAGCAATAACATCTCCATGGAGACAAGCATTTGACAGAACCTCCACCAGAAAAGGTGCACAATGCACCTTTAAATAATGTGTACAAGTGGTTGCAATCTTGATCTTACTTATAATAATACAAACTGAATTATTCAGTTGTTGCCAACACAAGATAATGGATTTTAATCAAACTGTGATCTAACTGCTTCAAATCACCTTGGGGCTTTTTATTGGAAGGGTCTCTACGGCAACCAGTCCTCTCACTTTGGAGGAATAAATTGGTCTATTTTAGATGTTTTTATGTTTTTAAGTGTTTTTAAGTTAGACTCAAATTTCTCTTGTTATAATAATTTACTTAATATTGTATGGCATATGTACTTCTATCACCTGCTTGCCCCCTGTATTGATACTTTGCAGTAAGATCACGCTGGGGGTGTTCTACATATACAGTATCTCTATGGTTAAATGTTTAGGAGTTACCATGGTGACAAAATGCACACATTAGCAAACACTGTCAAAAAAGTTTTAAGATTTCAAGAAAAAAACAAAAAACAAAATAGATTTAAATAACACAAATCATCTCATCTGTTGTACTTCCCGCTAAGTCAGCTATTTATGGTCAGATTGTGTTAAAACAAAGCTCAGATTAAAGTCTAACAAAGCTGAAGACAGAGCAGAGCCTACAGTTAGCATCAAACCCCCAGGGAATGTTGATGACATCAGCTGCAAAGTATCAATTTAACCAATAATTTCTCAAACCATCATTTAAATACATTGTCTCTCCCCTCTTTTACATATTGTTTCTACTCCACTGTCCCTACGCCCTCCTCAGCATTAGCTTCACCGAGCAGCAAAACCACCAGCCTCCCAACCATCTCCTCTTCTTGTACTAGTGGACTTGAACTGAATTATTATTTAAGTAGTGCTATACATATCTAAGGTTTGTGATATTAAAGGATATTATCAAAAAGAAAAATAAAATAGCCCATCTGATAAAATACATTTGAGCACCACATGAAGGCAGCGCAGAGGGAGCCTCTGGTAGTGAGCTCCCAAAACAGGATGCGATATTTCAAATAAGCACTCTTCATCTTTTCTTCACACACATTCACACTCACTCCATCAAAAAATTGGCACAGATTATCAAAATAAATACCCTGGAAGCTTGGCACTATGCAAAAAATGAAAATTCACATTTGGAAAGAAATCTTATAAAAACTATTGAATAATCTCTACTCCACGTGGTCCGCACTATTACTTATATACTATTTGCTGATGACGCTGTGTTGGAAAATCTCCGGATGACTTTACTACCACTGAAACAATAGATTTCCTATTCAAATAGACTTTTATGTCCACAAACGTACATCAAAAGAAGTATCTAACAACTATGTGGCTAAGGATAGTGCTGTTGTCTGCATCTCTATAGTGCCTTTTGAATTTCATACCTTCTTCTTTTAAAGTGGTCCGCCAGTCTGTCCCATTCAGAGATGCCCCTCCAGAATGCTGGCCACTGCCTGGTCCAATGAGGGGGCGGAGGAAGCCCTACTTTGGGCTGTAGACGGGCCTTGGAGCCTCTGTAGCTCCAAAATGCTATCGATAGCACTCTGAAGGTGTTCACTAAGCATGTTATCCTCTTGTATTGGTGTGGGATGGTCCGGTGATGTATCCAAGCGATAACATTTTAATTTGGGAGCGCTTACTTCTCTGTTGTCTTTTATAGAAGCTTTTATTTTGAAATCAGGAGGCAGGACTTCCTCCGTAGACAGGTTCCCATTGGATATGGGTTGCAGTGCTTTGTTGGGGGTTTGACAGTGACGCCCACTCCCATTGGTCAGTTGCCCCGCGTGGTTCCTTTTCAGCCCAGGGTCACAGGCTGAGTTGTGGACCACTTTCCTAGACCCAGATTCGTGTTTGATGGTGAGACGGAGACCACCGCGGGAGCTAGAGCGGTATGTCCGAAGTCCAGGGGGGCGGTCCGAAAGTCTGGTCCATGAGGGGGGCGAGGGGGGGCTGTCACTGGAGGAGGAGTGTGGAGGAGGGGGAGAGGGAGGAGAGGGAGGAGAGGGAGGAGAGGGAGGAGCCTGGGACGGGCCTGAGGGAGAAGCTTCATCTGGGGAAGACGATGATGAGGGTAAAGCTGTCATCACAGACTCTGAAGAGAAAAAACATAAATACATTGTTATATTTTCACACTCTGAAATATTGTGGGTGACACAGGACTCAGGAATTTACAGCGTAAAGGTTCTATATTACACAAAATGGATCCTTGTGAGCTTTAAGCCATGTTAGAATGCAGTTGCCTCCTCAAAAACATACCTTTGTGTAATTTCATTATTCCACATATTTGTTTACTTTAAAGGTTTTCGACCTGCTACTGATACCACTACTATTGCTACCGCTACCACTACTACTACTACTACTACTACTACTACTACTACTACTACTACTACTACTACTGCTACTGAAGAAAAAGCTGAAAAATTCAATAAAAGTCTTGAAGCTGAGTTGAGTCTTGTGTCTGTTTCCGGGTTTGTCAAGTTGGACCTGCATTCCTTAATTAAAGACTTGACAGTGCCAACTTTCAATAACTTTACATAAAGTAATTTTTGTCTCTTTATAGAAATTTAGGAAGTCAAATATGATGCATTGTGGATGTTGATATTCCTACAGGCCCATAGGCCAAACAATAAGGAATTTACTTTTTTGCATGTTATGGTGAATACAATGAATCCCCCAGGTTTCATTGTATCATTTTGGACCTTTTATGTGTATTATATTCCTCATTGGTTATGTGCTCATTACTTTGCTCTATTCAAGCTTTGATTTTGTGCTGCTGGTTAAAATTTGAGCTCTGTAGGGCAATGCATGTGGCCTTGAGCAGGTATCAAAGACATTTTTTGACAGCCTGCTACATGAAAAATTTATATATAAAAAAGAAAACATGCATTTTTTTCTCGTAGTCCATAAGCATTACAGACATAATATAACAATTAAAACCTAGCCATAACATTGCTAAATGGATATCACACAGTTAGGCAAAATGAATGTGTGTGTGTAAGTGCTTGGCTATAGTGTTCAGTTTTATTATTTTAATGCAGGCACATTTGATAACCCTGGATTTGTTGGAGAATAACAAGTTCTTTGACATTTGGTGGTATGCATTTTTTTAAATTAATTTACAAATACATTTTTAAACTAGTGCTGTCAATCGATTAAAATATTTAATCACGATTAGTCTCATGAATGCCATAGTTAACTCGCGATTAATCGCAAATTAATCGCACATTTTTGTCCCTTGAATCATCATTTTAATTCTCTTATCAACATAGAAAAGTGGACAGGCGCCGCTTTTTGCGAATGTTTGTTGTTTTTTTTTATTGCAAACCATAACAAAGTGAGACTTTGTGTTCTATGTTCCACTCTGATGTTCCACTTTCATGAAGTGCTCTGCATCAGTGTGAGTGAAGTGCTTCTCTTCTGTCTTCATCACAGTCAAAGCGACTGAAGTTCCCACTGTGGGTGAAATAATGTGCTGTGACCCTGAGGTGGTTCTCATTACTGAGGGACGTGCTGTAATCTCCAGTTAGCGCGACTGTGTGTGTCTGCCCCAACGCCTGCTGTACTAGGGACTTTTGGGCCATGCCCTGCCCTGCGTTCGCACCTGCACGTCGTCGCACGGCACTGTTTGCACGTCGCACGGCGGAGCTGGCGCTTTTGGCGGAGAGGGTGGGTTCAGCAGCATGGGGTGTCTATTGAGTGGTGGGACTGATGTGGGTCCTGGTGCGGTGCGCACTCCTCCGTGGGTTTGTGGACGTGGTGGCGGTGCGGGGGAGTGGGGGCGGCTGGGGGAGAGAGGCTGCAGGGCTTCTGTCGCTGTCCGCGGTCCTTGTCGGGGGTGGGCGCGGATTCGCCGTATGTTTTGGAGCAGACTTTGTTTTGTGTTTACCTCGTGTGGGTGGCATCAGCGCGCGCGCAAGGCATGTGTGGTGAAGTCGTGCGTGTGCGCGTGCTTTGACCCACCTCCTCCAGCCGGGACTTCTCTGTTTCGTACAAATTGTTTTCCTTCCTATTTACAGCCGGATCCTGTAGTTTTTCTAACCTTACTAGCAGTGGCCAAAGCTTATGAAAAAACTAGTTCACTACAAAGAGCGTTAATCTCGCAATAAAAAAAAAAGAACGGCGTTAAAATTGTTTTGCGTTAACTCGTTAATAGCGCGATATTTTTGACAGCACTATTTTAAATGTAAACAAATTCTGATGGAATGACATGGTCAGATTCCATCTCCAAGTCTCTTGTGTTGCACAAACCGCTCAGGTCTTCATTAGAACAAACCCACTGACAGAGACAGTCTACTTTCACCCGAGCTCGTGTAACCACTGACTTTTGATATGTCTGCATCAGTTTCCTCAACCTTCACCTGCCCTCCAGCAGAGGACGCACCCCGCACGTCGGGGAACTACACCATTCTGGAGTTTCTTGGGGAAGGAGCATATGGACAAGTGGCCAAATGCTTCAACTCCAAGACCAAAGAAGTGGTGGCAGTGAAAGTGTTTGAGGATGCTTATGCAATGCAAGTGGAGTTTAACATCATCCAGCAACTGAGGAACATTGACCCAGACCAGATGAACATCATTAAGTACACTGAGCACTTCACTTGTGAGAAGTGCCACTGTATCGTGTATGAAATACTGGCCTGCAGTCTCTACGATCTCTCCACAGACCGTCCTGGAACTTTTTCACTGAGTGAGCTGAGACCCGTCACCCAGCAGCTCCTTTAGCTTTTAAAGCACTTAAGGTTTCCTAATGATTTCCTTAATGATGTTTTTCTTCTTTATAATAACAAACAAATAAGCAACTACACACTACACACAACTGAAATATATTTAACATCATATTCTTGAATGAATATTTAACATAATACTGAAAATTGGGACCATTACCAACAGTAATCTTTAGCCATACATGATTATCTGCAAATTCATCAACAAAAGAAGCAAATATTAATCATATTATGCTAAATTTGAGCTTTCAACAATTTTATAAAGTTGTATACACCACAGTAACCTCTGCATTACAACTGCCTACATCGTGACCGCCCTGGAAACTGCTTAGGTCATTAGTTGACCCTCTTCAGGCTAATGGTTTAATTGACTTTCTTGATTGGAGTTATCTATATAACTTTTGCTTCATTCACACATGTCTGAGTAATCCCTTATTATTAGTCTGTCTGCAACTCCAAAGCTCAAAATGCTCCTTTCCACCTTATGATGTCATGAAGCAGTAGTGTTCAAGTTAACAGCTTTAAAACCTTTTGTTCAGAAGAGATCGGTAATTCCAGGGCTGAAATCATCCAAATGATTCTAGTGAAGGTGTATGGAATTTAAAAACACAGTGGAGCACTTCCTGTATTACCACATGACATCACAAGGTGGAACAGAGTGTTTTTTGTCGTGCGAGAACTCTGCCTATATATGCAGGGTTTGTGTCTTTCATGAATTAAACAAAACACAACTCCAGGTATATTTGTGATAAGGAAACAACATTATAACATAGTAACTAGCAGTAGTACTTTAATTAACTGCTCACTAGGGACAAAGGGTTGCATTAAGATTAGACAATACTCAGATGCCATTAAAAACCTTATGATGAATTAAACAGCAGGACACTAACTTTATACCCAGTTTAAATAGCTTAGGGGGCAAAATTGTACCCTGGTATTGGGGCTCTTGACCTGTCTCTCGGCGCGTTCTCCGTCTGTCCTCTGCCAAAGTGAAGCGCTCGGCCTGAAGGAAGAGTCTCTCCAGCATCACCATCTCCGCCGACGGACTGTCCTGCTGTGGAGACATGAGATACATGAGCCATATTTTGTTTTGTTTTATTGATTTTACTGATTTATTTATTCTTATTCCAGTCTATTTTACGGTTTTATTTGTTTGTTTTTACCCTGTTGTTTTTATTATGTTTTTATTGTATTAAAGGAGCACTATGTAACTTTTTGGTTGGGGCTCCATCACCTGCATGTTTCTATGGATACAGCTCCTGGCATTAAACTAATCTATCACTATGGAGACAAGCAGGTGAAGCCACCAGGCCAAGGAACAGCTCTTTTTTCCAAGGTATTTTTCACAGCAAAAAACATCTAACTTGATTAATGCAACATAGGCATATTTACAGTCCCTGACAAAAGTCTTGTCGCTTATCCATTTTGTAGAAACAAAAGCTTATAACCTGACTTTAAATTACTCGATTGGTTTTAGAAATGTCTCATATGAAAGCTAAAACCCTCCCAAATTATGCTCAATATACTAAAATAAATTTGCTTCACTGAAGAAAGATTGATCATTTAATGAACACAGAAAGGTCAGATTTTGGCAAGACAAAAGTCTTGTCGCCTTGTCATATGATGCACCCAATCCTAGATTACAGCCTCACCTGTGATCAGTTACTGATCAATCAATTAGTGGGTGTGTATAAAAAGAACCCCAGCACACCAGACCTTCACATCAACTGCAACTTGACCTCTGACAACATGCCTAAGATCCACCCTGAGACCAAAGCGTTAATTATCAAGAGGCTGAAGACCAGATCCACTGCTGAGGTGGCTGACACCTTCAATGTGTCTCAGCTTCAATTACAAAGAATAAGAAAAAGATCTGAAAAGACTGGAGATGTTTTTGACAAGCCCAGGTCCGGCAGACCCCGCAAGACAACTGCTCGGGAGGACCGTTTGTTGATTCGAAAATCCAAGGCCAGCCCCTTTTCCACTGCAGCAGAGCTCCACCAGGCCTGGTCACCTCAAGTCCCTGTGTCAACCAGAACAGTTTGTAGAATTCTGTCTCGAAATGGCCTCCATGGTCGAATCAGTGCACAGAAACCAGCACTAAACAAAAGGCAATTAAAAAACCGTGTGGCATTTGCCAAGGCCCACAGCCTGCTAAAAGGATGGACACTGGAAAAGTGGCAGAAGGTGGATTTCTCAGATGAATCCTCGGTTGAATTACATCACAGCCGCCGCAAATATTGCAGGAGACCTACTGGAGCCCGCATGGATCCAAGATTCACCCAGAAAACAGTTAAGTTTGGTGGCGGAAAAATCATGGTCTGGGGTTACATCCAGTATGGGGGTGTGCGAGACATTTGCAGGGTGGAAGGCAATATCAATAGCCTAAAATATCAAGAAGTATTAGCTACCTCTTACATTCCCAACCATAAAAGGGGTCAAATTTTGCAGCAGGATGGTGCTCCATCGCATACTTCTATCTCTACATCAAAGTTCCTCAAGACGAAGAAGATCAAGGTGCTCCAGGACTGGCCAGCCCAGTCACCAGACATGAACATCATTGAGCATGTCTGGGGTAGAATGAAAGAGGAAGCACGGAAGGCAAAACCAAAGAATCTTGATGAACTCTGGGAGGCATGTAAGACTGCTTTCTTTGCTATTCCTGATGACTTCATCAACAAATTGTATGAATCATTGTCGAACCGCATGGATGCAGTCCTTCAAGCTCATGGAAGTCATACAAGATATTAAATATGGATCTCACAGCACCACTACTTAATTCACTGACGTTATGCAACATATTTTTGTATTTGAAGTAAATTATTTGTTCAATTTTCTGTAGGCGACAAGACTTTTGTCTTGCCAAAATCTGACCTTTCTGTGTTCATTAAATGATCAATCTTTCTTCAGTGAAGCAAATTTATTTTAGTATATTGAGCATAATTTGGGAGGGTTTTAGCTTTCATATGAGACATTTCTAAAACCAATCGATTAATTTAAAGTCAGGTTATAAGCTTTTGTTTCTACAAAATGGATAAGCGACAAGACTTTTGTCAGGGACTGTAATCTAATACTGTGGAATATTCCAGGCGAGGTTATAACATCTCCATGGAAACAACCAGATGGCGAAACCCCCAAAAGAAAAGTTAATTACAGTTAATTACTGGCTGTGTTAAAAGCTGATTCTTCCCATGTAAAGTACATTGTTTAACATACCAGGGCTTCTCTGAGCAGTAGCTGCCTGTATTTGTTGACCATGTCCTTGGTCCGCTTCAGCAGGAATCCAGACACAGTGTCAAACTCCTGGTCCACTGTGGGGTCAAATGTATATTTACTTTAAAAAAATGATATTAATATTGTTTTCATTGTTGCAGTACAGTAGACACAGACCCATAGTGAAGTGGTCCTGGGTGGGCAGGGGTCCGGCACAGGTGTGGTAGGGCAGCAGACCCTTCACTGCGTCCTGTAGAGAGGAGAAGGCCGAGCGGGTGCTGGGTCTCTGAACAGCTGTATGATCTGAACAGAGCTGCTGCTGGAACCTGACAAATAAAACAATACATTATAGGTTATTTAGTGTTAATTCGTTCACTTTACATTTTCAGTCTGTAAGGACCACAGGCAATAGTATCAATGAGACTATTTAGGATTATTTTGTAACTTTCTGCTGTAGAGTCCACCACCTGTGTCTCCATGGAGATGTAATTGCTTTGCCAAGAATATTACACAGTATGGCATTTAACTTAGCTAACTCCGTGGAAATGAGCAGGTAGTGCCACCAGGACACCAAGTTACAGGTCAGATCTGTGAAGAGGTGTCCTTGTTCACTGTATTAAGGCATATTTTTTCAAGATATTTTTGAGAAAGAACACCTCTAGTGAAAAGTTACATAGTGCACCTTTAAAATATAATAATTGTTGAGTAGTATGCCTGGCTTATTAATATTAAAGTACCATAACAAAGATAAGAAAGTACATTGTGTTCCTGTCACAACAGATTTGAGCACAAAATGCCAAATGAGATTTCTTGTTACTCAGGGGCCTAATTATTTCTTTATTTTGTGTTATTTTGTGTCTGTCGTGTAAACTCTTTGGATAAACATAACTCAGACTTGTTTTACTGTAACGATTTTATCTTAGCATTGCATATTTTGTTTTAAATAATGTAAGTCAAAATGTGTGTAGTAGTAAAGTAATGCAGACTGCAGATGATACTGTATTAAGAAAGCATATATATATGTATTTGTAGTTGAGGTTGCAAAAAGATCTTAAGGGCAGATTTCAAACCTAATTGTCTGGGATAGCTGTACTTAATCCAGGTAAATTTTGTTAAATAAAATATGTTACCTTTCTAGTCAGAGCTTAATGAAAATCTTAGCAGTTAAATCCTGGTGGGGACACACTAATGAGAGTTGGCACACAGGGCATTTAGCTGTAGCTCCTGGCATGTCTGTAAGCCCGGTGTAATGGAGAAAGTGGTACTTGTATAATCTGGATAATAGTGAGTACCTGTGCCGACGCTGTGCTGGTGTGAGCTGCTCCACAACAATGGCCAACTACAGTAAGAAAACACAACAGGACATGATCAGAGGACAATGCTAATCTCATGTTTGGCTGTTGGCCCCAAAATTACTCAGCTAAAACATAATAGGATATAAAGCTTTGTATGGTAAGTACTAGAGACGCACAAAAACATTGATATATGAGCAAAAGAAGAAATTCAATTCTGCTTGCTGTTTGGCTGAGCTGTGAAACGTATTCAATCAAAACACTTTTGTCCAGTTGACAGAACTGAATTTCGCCTTTTGCTATGGATCCTACCTGGACGACTGAGAGATTTCACAAACAATTGATATATGAGAAGAATATTTAGTATTACAATAACGTGATATTTGAAATTTGTGAGACTTTAAAAAAAAAACTGTATAGATTGAATTGAAAATTTGCTTCTAAAATTGTCTCAATATAGATATATTTTAATTGTTATGATTAAATTGTGACCTTAAAAATCCAAATGATCACTTAACCAAGCCAGTATAGTACAGTTACAACTAACCTGTGTTACCTTGGTATCTTGCTGCTGGTTGGGTTGTCCCGCCTGGTTACTGGTAAGCTCTGTGTGGGGGGAGGATCCGTGCCCTGGGACACTGGGAGCTGCAGGAGAGAAGACACTGAAGGCTTTACTCTCCAGGACCAAGGCAGCAGTTGGCTCTGAAACACACAGTGGTACAGATGTAGATTAGCGACTCGTATGTCATCATAAAGATTTAATCAGTGATGGCTGTAATGAGCGGAGTGACAGATGTGATCACCAGAGGAATGGATGACATAATTACAATTAAAGGTAATTTAGGTAGAATAATTGAACTAGTACAGATTTATTCAAGTGTCATTGTGCGTGCCAAATGGGAGGAAATGAACTATCTTGTGCGTGTGGAAGCTGGTGCTTGGAGAATGATAGACCGAAAAGCGCAGTTTACAATCCTGTACAACCCAGTTACATTTGAGTGATAAATAAATGTTTAAATACCTATATTACCCTGCCATGTTAACTGAGCCTACAAACTGTGTTTCCATATGTGGGTAGGCTGGTTCACAGCTCCTGACAAGTCGCAAATTATTACCAAATAAATAAATACATGTTTCAAGTTTTTTATGCACATACTAGCCTTGTCCATGCATTTAAAGGTTCACATGTAACTTTTCCGGTGGAGAGGTAAAAACATGCTTGTCAGGGAGATGCCATTGCTGTGCCTGGAATGTTCCACAGTATGGCTTTAAATGTATCTATCTTGCATGTATTCCAATACTCAATTTTTTTTTGCTTGAAGGGCCTTGACAAACACGCATTTTTACTGTGAGTGAATTTGCCTCTCCATAGATCTAATGTGTAACTTGGAGTGGTGCTGTTACCTGCTTGTTTCTATGGAGATAGATAGGTTGCTGCCACTACCATAGAACATTTCTGACAAAACAATAACATCTCCAAGACAAGTAGTTGGCAGACAAAAAAAGGTTACATGGTGCACCTTTAAATGGAAGAAGAATGACTGATGTTGTAACTTCTGACTGTCTCAAGAGTCTCTCTATAGAACACAGCTCAGTGTTACCTCACATAACCCTTGTATCACTGACACTACAGTCTGTTGTACTAGATCTATTGTACTATAGGGACTCACTCAGATGTGTGTGTGGCTGCTCTCCTGAAGGGGCCCTGGTGGCAGCTGTGGGACCAGGCTGAGGCACAGAGACAGGGGGTGGGGCGGGCGCAGGGGTGGGTGCAGGGGAGGGTGTCCGGGCAGCAGTCTGGACTTCAGGGACCAGGACTATAGGCTGCACTTGGGGCACAGACACTTGAACTTGAACATGGGACCGTGAAGGCAGGACTTGGATTTTGGGAGGTGATATACAGTTTGTAGTTTCTGACACAGCGGGTTGTATTTGATCTTGGGTGAATAAGGCGTTTTGGGCCTGTAGCTGGTACTGGACAGAGGTCTCGTTTTGGGTAGGGGGTGCTGTAGTGTCAGGGTCCTGTGCTGGAGGGCTAAAGGTCTGTGGAGGAGGGTCTGTGGGGGAGGGAGAGGAGCATAGCAGAGAGGAGTCATCCAGGTCTGAGGGCAAAGGGGAGTCCACACACTGGTCTGTGTCTTTGTGCCCGTCCTGGGGAGAGGACAGAGCCTCCAGAGGCACCACTGGCAGTGCGCCAACCAGCAGCTCCGACGACAGAGGGGAAGTAAGTGCGTGCTGTGGATGATTTTATAGAGAAACAATAAGCACAGTGAGCATTATTATGGAATAATATTCAATACAGTAATACAGTTTAATAAAGTGGTGTCTGATACATGGTGTAGTTGGCACTGACCTGTTGCAGTTGTTGCATAAAGGCTTGGTTCTGGCTCAGCTGGGTCACCTCCTCCACCACTTGGCTTATTTCTGCTGGAGCCATCAGGAGTTTGGGCAGGTCCACTGCCGGGTCAGTGGCCAGAGGAGGCTCAGGAGGGGGCTGGAGGACAGTCATCACAGGGGGAGTGGAGGGCTGCAGTCCTGTGGGCTGCACTGACACCTGCTGCAGCACTGGTCCATAGGACTACAAGAGAAACATGGGAGACCTTTCATTATAAACTCCAGTTATTTGCTTCTTTAAGCTTCACCAGTGGGCACTCACCTGTGTCAGGTGAAAGGCCTCGTCCTGAGCCCTCTCCTCTGGGGCAGCCCGCTCCGGCAGCAGGACCACAGAGGCCTGCTGCAGGCCCAGCTGAGCCTCTGTCACTGTAGCCTGAGGGACCTGGGGGACCTGGGTCACTTGAGGGACCTGGGTTTGGGCAGCGAAGGGCAGCCCCTGAACCATTGATGGGCCATTCACTATGGAGATGGAGGTGAGGTCTGGGGGTAGCACCCCTGTGCTGTTGATCAGGGTAATGTGGTTTCCAATGGCAGGGCTGTGTACAAGAGTGGCCCGTGGCCCCTGGGCACCAGCTGTGTATGTCCCTGCAAGCTGCGCTGGCATCTGGAAGACAGTAGGGGGCGCAGACTGCAGCTGCAGAGGTCCAGACAGCACTGTGGCCTGGCGTAGAGCGAGCTGCCCTGTGGGGGTGGTGAACACAGGACTGAAGTTCAGCTGCCTTTGAGGAACAGTGAGAATCTGTGAGCTGTCCATGAGCTGCCCCGCTGAGGGGGCCACAGTGTGCAGCGTGGGGCCCTGGGGGGTCAGGAGCTGGCGCTGGGCCGGGGCGTGCTGTGGGAGAGTGACAGGAGACTGTCCAGGAAGAAGCAACTGGTTCTGTCCATGGAAGAGGCCGTGATGCTGCAGCACGAAGGAGCCCGCCTGGTTGACCAGCTGCAGACTGACTGGTTTGGGAAGCTGTGGGGTAGACTGTGGGACCGGGGCAGGCTTTTGGGCAGCTGGTTGGGATAGAAGAATGTTTGGGGAGGCTGTGCCAGAGACAAAGGTCAGCCCAGGAGCTGGCTTCTGTGCTGAAGGCTTTGGGCTGATCTGAACTAATCTCGGCTGGATGGTGATGGGCAGTTTGGGTTGGATGGCCAGCGGAGTGCGCTGAAGGACTATGCCAGAAGGGGGCGCTGCAGCTGCTCTCAGAGTCTGGGCGATAATGGGCCGGGGCGGGGCAGTGGGCAGGGCTTTGTGGATGATCATACTGGAGCCGTTGGCTGGACTCAGGGAGATTTCGGGAGAAGCAGCGGGAAACACATTTCCAGGCAGAAGGCCCATGAGCTGAGGGGGCGCAGCTGGTTTGAGTGAAGGACATCCAGGCCCCACGGCCAACAGGGAGGGCTGGGGAGGGTCAACTGCTGCCTGGGTATCTCTGGGCAGGACGGGAGCCACAGGTAAGCTCACAGATTTAGACACAAAAGGGACAGGGGACAGCAGAGGGGCGGGTGAGTAGAGACTGTCTCCACTCTGCACCAGGCCTGCCTCCAGAGCCATGGTCTGCTCAGTGATGTCTGCCTCCTGCAGACTCTGCTGGAGAATATCACAGGCCACCTGCGCCTCCTCTGCCTCCTCCACAGGGGCCTTTTTGGGTTCCAGCTCTGCGGGGGTCCCGATGGGCCCCAGTGGAGGGTCTTCTGCTGCCTCTGGAGAGGACAGGAGCGCCTCCTCCAAAAATGACAGGTCCACACAGCCGGGCGTGGGCGAGTCTGGAGAACCCACCCCATCTCCGAGCAGAGACCCTGGGCTCTGTGGGGGACAGGACCAACAGCAGATGAAAATTAGGCACACACCCTTAGAATTGGGCTGAAACATTAATATTTATAGCATATGAAGAAACATTTAAGGATTGTAATAGTTAAATAAAAACTTGACTACACAAAAACCTTGTTATGTTGATTGTAAGTACTCATTTTGATTTTACATTGGGGTGGTAGTGTTACATCACATGTAAGCTTTTTAAGTGGATGAGTGCAATGAAATAACATGGCATGATGCTGCAGAGGCTCCAGTGTAAAAACATTAGGATGTCTTATTTAATCATGGAGAGGCTCATCTCAGCTCTGCGTGTAGTTGAAGTGTGATTAGCAGAAGTTAGCAGGATGCATTTGGGGCTCAGGAGGGGGGCAGAGCCCCTCTCGTGGGGGGCATGCTGTTGGTTGTTGTGGCGCTGTTGGCAGTGGATCTAGACACTCACCGGGGCATCTGTGAAGAGGGACGCCTCCCCAGAGGAGGAGTTAATGAGCAGGTCTTCAGTCGGCAGCTGCTGGGACCAAAGCAGCAATTTTAGGAAAGGATTTGTGGTGAGAAATTATCCAGTATTACATTACAAATCTCCAGAGGTGGGCGAGTTTCATTTACTTGACTGACTTTGAACATTAATACACCTTTGCCTAAAATGTATCAACTTTGTTGAAAAAATATTAATGCATTGGAATGGATTTATATAGCTTTTTGGACACTCAAAGATGATTTACATTGCATTATTAATTCACTCCACACATTTAGTGGTGGCAAGTTGCTATGGTAACAAGCTGCCTTAGGCCTGTCTGATAGTGGCTGCTAATCTACGCCAACAGAATGTACCACATAAATACATATATAGAAGTGTCTTGCCCAAGGACACAACAACCACTGTGAGATGACTATCTACAAAAACAAGCCATGCAGTTACAATACTTTTACTCTACACGTAGTAAATTTACCAAAACAGTTTTCTTACAAATTCTGGCCACTCTTCCCACCTCTGTAAATCATTCTGACAGACTGCCTCCACACACTACGGGCCAAAAGAGATTCCCAGCTCAGATTTACTATTTACACTATTGATTTTTTACTCTAGCACTTACCTCATTGGTCCCATGAAGGAAGTCGTTCAGGGCTTGAGGGTCACTGTGTATAAAGAGAAATATTAACTATTATTAAAGATCAAAGTAAATATATAGGTGAGGTGGTTCATTAGTAGATTTGATAAAAAGGTTGTTGTATGTATTTAGTAATGCCATAAGATATGTATTAAAATGATACTCACCACAAAACATCAAGTAGACAAGTCCCATCATCATCCTCCATGTCAACTAACAGAGATAAAATAATAAAGAATTGCCTTTAACCGTACTAGTAAAATACATTTTAATATTCTTAAAAATATTAAGTGTCGTAATCACAATTCCGTGAGTGACCATTTTTGCTTATAACTAACTTAAAATTAATACTTTAAGCTTTGAAAAAAGGTCAACATTCATAAGAGAAACTCAAGATTTTAAAGGACCATATTACGCTATTTTCTGATTTTTGTTATAATGTTGTTTTCTCATCACAAACATCTTCAGTTGTGTTTTGTTTCATTCACACACATTAACACAAAAATCCTGCATATTTCAGAGTCCTCTCAAACTGAAAACACTCTGTTCCACCTTGTGATGATACAGGAAGTGCTCCTTTGTGCTCCATGCACTTTCATTAGAATTATTTGGATGATTTAGGCCCTGGAAGTTCAAATCTCTGCTGAACTAAAGGTAAAACTTGAAAACTACCACTACATGACATTACAAGGTGGAACAGAGCATTCTGAGCTTCGGAGATGTAGACCGATAAATAATAAATGATTACTCAAACATGTGAATGAACATTATAACTTGGCTTAAATCTCACAAGAGTCAACTGTGTGTAATATAGGACCTTTAAGGTAAAACTTTCACTAAATTTGGTCTGTGGTAAATGGGCTCAAACAATGTCAGATGTTCCAAGTCTTCACAAAGTGTGATCTGACTGAAGTAGCAGCAGATCCTTTAAGTCGTGAGTCGTGAGGTGGAGCTTTTAGTGGATCATACTTGTTTGTTCAGTATGGTTGCCCTGTAAATCCACTAACTCACCAATTTAATTTTCACTGAACTTTTCACGCTACAGCTGTTGTTTTAAAGTTATCTACATCAGTAAATGCTTTTCCTGTTTCCTTCATCTACTTCAAGGTCAAAATGCCTTAAGTCTGCGCCACTCATTTGTAAGTGCTTTTGTACGAGACACTATGATCAGTAATTTCATTTGCCGGTCAATTAACAAAGAATTCTCACACTGTTCAATTAGAAACAGCAATTAGAGTCCCTTATCTGTTGGAAAGGCCTGCCACTAGCATCATCTTTTACTAGTTCATTACTGTTCCTTTCATGGACAAAGTTCGACACTGACCGCTGCACTTTTGAAGGTGCTTTGACAGCTAAAATGTGTGTGTGCTGTGTGCATTTTAAGCATGTTCTAATTTTACTAATAATACTAGATATGGTTTTTCACTAATCTTTAATGTCTTTGTCATGTGGATGGACCAAATGTCAGAATTATGCATGTGGAAAAATAATCTATTTTGATTTAATTTTGACTAAAAGACTATCACAAGATGAAAGAAAGGACAATCCTGTATATTAATATTTTAAATTAATTTAATCCTAAATTTCTTTGCCGAAGAACTTTTGTTTAATGTACAAACCATCATTACAGTTGGCACTTTACGTGTAATGCTTGTTCATTTTGACCCACCGAGGATACTCCTAGGTTAAAAGCATCTTAGTTGCACTTTGAGAACTCACAACTCATTTAGAGTTGCCATTCAAAGAGGCAGTTATGCAATGACAGCAAAAATATAAAATCAAATTGTAAGACCAAAAATGTGAATTAAACCACACCATGTAATTATACGCTATGTCAGAATCTTGTCCTATTCATAGCCTGTATATAGAATTTACTAAGGGACTGTGACGTCACCCACAGTGTTCAGCTCCAGTCAAATGAAGCTCGCGAGGCTAGCAGTTACAGGGTCCAATTTGGAGCCAGGCTCAATGGACAAAATGGTGAAATAAAAACACCAGGATCATGTAAAGCAACATTTTAAGACCAAAATGATGAGGCTCACTGCAGCAGTTACAATGAGCGGAACAACAATTTCTCAATGTAAAGTTAATGGGAAACAGAGTCGATGGAGCCGGAAGCGCCTCCATAAACACTTCCTATATGGAATGCGGCGGCTAACGGGTTACCTACGTCCATTTATATATACAGTCTATGGTCTTGTTCTAATGAACCCAATCTCATGCCTGGTCTCATCTTGAGGAATGCTTGTCTCATCCCACCCCTGCTTGCTAGTTGCTACCACATATGTTGTCCCCACCAACATGTGAAGAAGAGAAATTGTTGACTTCACTTGCCATCATATAGGGACATACTTGATATGCAAAAGGCCCCATACAGAGCGGTCCAAGCTGAGTTCTGCTGGTGGCCTCATGGGAAGAAGTGCTTGGTCTTCAGCTGGTTGTGGAGACAGAGGAATGCCAGAGCAAAATGGCAAAGAGACAGTATCAGACGTGTTTTGCACTCCCTCTGTGGGGACATCTCTGCACGTGGAAGCCTGAGGACATGAGAGAATGAAGTAAAAGTTGAAATTTTAACTTTAGTTCATCTTCTTGGGCACAGGGTCACTGTTTGCTGGAGGAAGTCGGTGCTGTGTAGACTCTGAGCTTACCTCTTCAAGGCGCTTACAAATGTAGGCCCAGTAAGTTTTCATTAATCTTGATAAAACAAAAACGTGATCTGGCTCTCAGAAAATTCCATTCATTTTTAACATGCATATCAAGTATGGTCAATATGTATTAAAAATTATTATCAGTTCATTTTAAGGGTCAGTTGTGGTCTATGTGCCATCCTCAGCTACGGACTAGAGTAGGCTTTCATACAGCAGACGCACTGTGACAAACTGAAAACTCCTCACTAACAAAATAAATATATATGAACAAAAAGGCTGACAGTTAATAATTGAACTATACTATCCGAGAGGGATTCCCTTGGGGGCATACCTCAAGGATACACCCCAACATACAGGATCTCTTCTTGAAAGCAAATCACTCACAAATATTTCTTTCTTCTACCTGTCTGTAGTCAAATATCTGTCAGGTCACACGAGGTTACACCAGCCAAAACCCATGCCCTCCTCAGTCATTTCACTTTGATCAATATATGATTCATCAGTTTGTTTGAGACAGTGGGAGCGCGTCTGGACGTTTACCAGTAACAAAGTCTTATTTTGGGGTATATTGATTAAGCTCTGGGCTGAGGACGAGGGGAGCTATTGTTACAGCTATCACAGACACGAAAGAGGGGCATATCTGTAAATAGACGGCTCCCCTGCGCATTGATTTGACTTCCACTGCTGTCGGCTGCGAGGTGCGCCTAGAAAGCATCACAACACCAAAACACACCGGTGCCAATTCTGAGTAAAGATTTCTTGAAAATACAGACTAACATTTGTGTAAGGAGCCAATGACATATTGTTTACTACGCTACGGCCGCATTAACACCGTCTGTATTACCGCAGCGCCCAATGAGAACCGGGCAAACATGCAGCGGTTGCGTGTGTGTAAAATAACAAGGCGATCCAGAGGTGTTTTTTTCTGGGTTATGTAAGGTGAATGTGTGTTCATGTGAAATTAATAACGAGGAAAAGCTTGAGGATGGCTCGCCGCTCGCTCGCTGGCTGCTGCTCTCCCCATGTGTGCCATATTATTTGGTGGAGCGGGACCAGCGTTGAGCGTAAAGGCACCAGCAGCAGCAGTGGAGCAGAGGAGGTAGTCGCTCTAGTCTAAATCATATCGCGGTAACAAAAGATGCCTTGTGTTACAGCATCGCCACGCAGCCCGAGCCACGCGCAGCAGCGATCCTCTCGCGGTGACATTAGAGAAATATCGCAGTACAGAGACAGGGCAAAAACAAGGCAAGACGCGGAAAAAACTCACCCCTTCTTTGTGGTTTATTGTCCTGTCAAGCGGGCCTCTGCGCCATCGATTCTCACTCAGTGGTCCTTTCAGATGCTAAGAGGAGGAGGCGAAGGGGGGCGGCGGTGGCGGAGAGAGGGGCAGGGTAGGGTGGTGGGATGGAGGAGAAGAGGAGGAGGAGGAGGGGGTTCGCAGTGGTGGTGGTAGTGGGAGCTGATCACAACACAAAGGTGCAGGGAGAGAGGGAGAGGGATGAGAGGCGGAGAGCTGTGACAGCCTGGCGGCATCTCGCGCGCCCGAAGCCCCCAACCCACGTCACAGAGCGCACGGTCCCACCGCTCACCGAGTCCCGCACGTGCTCTTCTCAGCTGCCAGACTTGTTTTTCGTTTAGACCGATTTAAGAGAGCGAGACTGGAAGTTCCCAAATCTGTTTTCCCCTAAAGGCGTAGTTTTAGAAAATGAATCAATATTTGGAGATGCGCTTGTTTGCTGCTGTATTGATATTGTTTCAGTAGACACAAAATGCTATTGGAGTGGAGACTTGTGAGGTAAATTGTACAAATCAATGCAAGACAATAGACAGAATAAAGACAAAATTTCAAAGGAAAGAAATAGCATATAAGCAATATATCACTAAGACTGGACGGTAACAACTGGCTGACCAGTCAAATCAATTAATCTATAGTAGTGTTCTAGTCTTTCAATTCCACAAAGACAATATAAAAAGTTTGTTGACTGCAGCACGAATCATTGTTCATAATAGTTATTTTAACTCTACACCATGAACAGCTATATTCCACACCAGTTATTTCCTTTACCCACAATCCCCTGTGGCCAAACTCTTGAGAAGAAAATGTTCTTTCACAGTAAACAAGGATTACACTAAAACTTCCTCTCACTCTTACAGTTTTGTAATTTTAGAATTTAAGATGAATCGTTTCATAATTCCCAATAGATTGCTTTACCTAAAATGTTCCCCAGTATGGCTTTAGGTAAGGTGATATTACCATGCCAAGGTAATTGCAGAGAGGTGATCCTGCTCACACTAAGAATGCATTTTTCTATGAGCAACAACAATGATTTAATAAACTGATGCCTTATGGGGAAACATTCAAGGCAAAGCAATAACATCTCCAAGGAGACAAGCAGGTCGGTCCATCAGAAAAGTTACATAGTACATTTTTAAAATTGAAAAGTGGGTAAGAGGTAATGGTAGACACTGTGTTTTAAGACCATTTAATAATTTAACAACACAACTTGATGTTATTTAAACAAAACATTTAATAGTAAGCAAGACATCCTTATACAAAAGAAATCAAAGCATTTTAAAAAGTAGGGCAAAAACGTCAAAAACACATAACTTTGTGGAAAGCAGTAACATAATGCAAACACACGTATCCCCTTAAACCTCGTCTCTGCTCACTTGCCCGCCTGTTGGGCCTGACGCCGCAGCAGAACATAGATCTTCTCTTTGATCCAGTCTTTGTTGTATGGCTGATACGTCTGTGTGTCAGCCCGATATCTGTTTACGACAACAGAAAATATATTTAGATGGGCTTACATGACATTTTCTTAAAGGTTCTATATTACATAAAACTGCGTCTTGTGAGTTTTAAGCCATGTTATAATGCAGTTACCTCCTCAAAAAAAGATCCAGATTTGTGTTTTGTTTCATTCACACATGACTGAGTAATCCTTTATTAGTCTGTCTACATCCATCCATCCATCCATCCATCCATTTTCTCCCGCTTAATCCGGCTGGGTCGCGGGGGCAGCATGCTGCCCATTACTCTGTGCACCAGACCCAGACCCCTATGAACCCCTCTGCAGGTGCTCAAAGCTCAAAATGCTCTGTTCCACCTTGTGATGTCATGAAGAGGTAGTTTTCAAGTTAACATCTACCTTTACCATTAGTTCAGTAGAGATTCAATTCCAGGCCTGAAATTATTCCAATGATTCTAGTGAAGGTGTATAAAGTTTAAAAGCACAGTGGAGCAGTTCCTGTATTACCACATTACATCACAAAGTGGAAGTGTTTTCAAACTGAGAGAAAAATGCAGCCTAAATATACAGGGTTTGTGTGTTAAACAAGTGTGAATGAATCAAAACACAACTTCAGGTATGTTTGTGATGAGGAAACAACATAATAACATAGATCAGAATATAGTATATTATGGGGCCTTTAAATATATAATGTACAATAATGTGGTCACAAATGGCTGTGGTAATATTATTAAATGTGTGAACATGTGAACAGCAAAAGCATCTGATTTCTTTCTGTTCATGATCCCTCTGGTTACTCACATCAGACTTTGCAGTCTGCATGTCATTTAAATTATATTAAAATCAGATTTTCATGTAAATGTAAAAACTGACAACAGAAGAACATTGCCAATGCCGAAAAAAGCCATAAGTGAATGAACAATATTTATCTAAACTTACACCAAACAGCTGAGGTCTGCCAGGTCATCAATGAAGTCAAATAACTGGCTGATGTCATATGTTATTGATGGACTGTTTGGGTTCATTCTTTTCAAATGCTCTTCATACATCTTACACACACCTGTTCGGGACAAAAATGTGCAGATCAGTGTAATGCATACAATATTTACAATTGCAGAACTCTAAATCATTCAAATTAGACTTGAACAATGGAAATTATTTTATTATTTGTGTAAGTTTCCAGCGCCTCTCTACTCAGCATTCACAATATTAATATTTGCCTTTTACTGGGTCCTTGCCTGGGTTTCTGGATACCATGCCAAAAGGAGTGACTACAGTTTCCTTTGTTTTTAATGATTATTTCCCTTGACTGGCATTTAGGACCGAGAACTTCAGAAGCACCAATCTTTCCTCTAATACAAGTTCTGTATAATTACACAATACATGCTAAACAATCAAAATTATAACAGAAATAAAATGTTGTAACTAAGTAATAAACCTAGATGCATAGCGCCTTACCTTCCATGCACTCGTTGACAGATTCATAGTCCGCATATGTCCTGCCCTCTGGCCTCTTGGTGGGCTGCACCAGCAGGATGGTGTGAGACTGAAAGACAAGAGATCAAAACATTCAATTAAATAAAACATCATGCATGTGAATGCTCTCTGCAAAAAAAAAAATAAAAAATAAAATGTGAGAAATGCGTGTCTTACGCGCCAGTATTAAATCATTTTAATACACCACAAACTGTGTAATCCTCAGTCGTCGAGGTAAGTGCCATAGAAAAAGAAAAAATGTAATTCTTTCAAATAGACTTAAGTTTTGAAGTTAAGACCATAAACTATTAACCAGAGGCCACCGACGTTCGATGACAAAACGTAGATGATCTTTTTATCTCACAGTTTCGGCTTGATTTCGTGGACTATGAAAAACACACACACGCACACACACACACACGCACACACACTTTACACACATGCTAACGTTAGCATGTAGTTAGCATTTGCGTTAAAAGTCCGACTCTCAAGACTACGAGAAGCAGAATAATAAGAAAGTTTATACATTAAACCTTAATGATCAACCGAATGTGATTATTTGCCATACTAACCATGTTTTGATTAGTGTTGGGAGTTTTTCGTCGCTGCTGGATCCTGTCCTGGTGCAAGACGAATCGACCTTTGCTACCGGAAGAACAACTCACAAAGTTAGAGCCAACCTTTTTCGTCTTTTTTCTCGTTTCTCGTTTGGTGGGGTTGGTTAGAGTGGCAAAGTGAGTATAGGCTTGCTGTAGATTAATAGACACACTCGTGCAAATGATTGGTTTGTAATAACAAAACAGATGCTGTATTTTATTAGACACATATCCGTGAAAGTGGTTAACACCAGCGACCGGAAGTTCCGCGAGAAGACAGGAACAACAAAGAGGAGAAAGTGCCCGGGTTTTAAATGCACTAAAGACCACGCCACAAATCAACACCTACAAAGAAACCACTGCATGTAACAGGTACGAGTGTGATTTTAAAAACATATTTTTGTGATCGATGATTGAAGTTATCAGCGCGAGTTTTCTTCTGTAAAGTGGCTACAGTGCTCCGCGGCGGCTAACGAGCCATTTTAGCGGTTCTCAAATAGCGATATAAATCCTGAAAGTGATCCGCCCAAAATGAAAACACCACAATGTCCCATACTGATGATCAGGCCAATTACATTGACTTTTCATTCTGTTATTCTCTCTCTATGCAGTGCGTTAGTTCAGAGTTGATCTTGCTACTACAGTCCGCTAAATCAGTCACTAACTTACAGGTGGGTTGTCAGACAAATAACGACAATACCAAGAAGTAATTATATTATTTAACTAATTACTCAGGCCAATAGAGGTATTCAATCGGGCACAACAGAAGGTTAATATGTCTTCTATTAATAATTTCTACTATATACCACATTAAATAAGTGTGAGTACACTTCCATGCTGTACCCATCTCTGCATAGGTCTTTTAGAGGTATTAAACTTACTTTATTAGTCATTTCAGTTTCTAACAGTGATGTTTTTCTGCAGATTTGAGGAACTTCACCCCAGTTGGCCATGGCGAACAATGCAGAAGATGTTGAAAACACGGTCAGTACATAGTTATTTCAGTGTATTTTTTTGTCTTCACTTAAGTCTGTTGTAACATTAGTTATTACCACATACCCCTATTATGTCACGCAGGACTTATGAAATATTGGTTTGTCCCTGGAGTTTAATGTAATTGCCAGATTCACTAATGACAAGATTATAATATTCTGACATGTTATGACTCATATGCTCTTTAGACTCTTGAGTTGTTAACAGAATGATATTTGCTCTCGCTCACTGTGAGAAGGTGTGGTCTGAAAACTGGCGTAGATCTGTTTCCTTTTTGCAGAGCATTGTTCGGCATATTGCATACAAGACGCTACTTATGTGTGTGGTCTAATATAATAGTTTGTTGTTTAAATTTTAGCTCTGCTTTTCACAACATAGCCTTTTTGTCAGGTAATATCATGTTAACATTTCCAATAGAGCAAGTGTGCGAGGTGCAAACTCTGCCTTAGTTGCCAAATGATTTCTATTAAGTCTTGTTTTGTCATGTCTCGTATCACTTTGAAAACATTTCCCTTTCCATGTTATTGTGAAATCCAGGCTATTTCTTTCTTTTTCTGGTCTTCATCAAAGACAGTGCAGTGTTTGGGTTATACACTTCTGTATTATGTTGTGACAACATTCATTCATAGTCTTCCACACTAATGGATGACTTCACTAGTGAACCAAAAATGTTAATTCCAAATGAGATGACTAATAAAAACTTAAATTTTAGATACATTAGTACAGTTAATATATTTTAATCCATAACTATAATATTTCATGAACACACTATGGGTCTGCCACCTGCTTATTTTTGTGGATGTTATTGCTTTGCCTGGAATGTTCCACTGTGTGGCATTGAACATCATGTAGGCTATTACAGGTTTTTAATGCTATAATATTACCTGTGAGTGAGCTCGCCTCTCCATGATCTGACCTGTAACTTGGTTTGGCGGTGTCACCGACCTGTCTCCATGAAGATGGATACATTTACTGCCATACTGTGGAAAACTGCAACCAAAGCCATGACATATTGATGGAGACGAGCAAGACTGCAGACCCCTCCTCCAGAAAGTTGCATAGTACTTATGTAAAAAAATATATTATTATTTAATTTTACTCATTAGATTTAGTCAAATATATTTTCTTGACAAAATAGCCCTGTGCTATAAAAAAAAAAAAACCTGCACACTTTTTTAGCAGTGTAGTGTCATCCAGCCCACACTGCTCCAACTTTTTAATGCTGCTATTATCCCACGTCAAAGAAAAGAAACAATGGTGTGACAAAGTGGGCTCCTTCCTTCTACAATAAAGAGCTCTGCCTTCACTGTGCAGATCTCTGGAGGTATATTCTCATGCACTCATGTTTACTTGCTCAAATTGCTCTGTTGGAGCTGCTGTCTCCTGTCTGGACTTGCTGACAGCCTGACAGTTCTGGTTCAGTCTCTCTGGTTTGCCTCTTCATCTTGTTTCCTTAGGGCTGGGTATGGTGAAAAAGAAGAGAGAGGAAGAGGAGAGGGAGAGAGAGAGAGAGAGAGAAGAGAGGAGAGGAGAGGAGAGGAAAGCGAAGGGAAGAGAGAGAAAGGAGAGGGAGAGAAGACAGGCGAGAGGCAAGAGAAAGAGACAAAAGATAGGAGAGAGAGAGAGGGGAGAGAGACAAGAGAAAGAGGAGAGAGAAAGAGGAGAGAAAAAGAGGAGAGGGAGCGAGGGAGTGGGGATCCTCTGGGAAATCTGCCTGTCTGTGAATGTGGAGCAGTGGAATGCAAACACAAGATGGCCTTGAAATGCTACAAAGTGTTCTGTAATTTTTAATCAGATAGAACAGATGACAACTGGTGTGCCAATAGAGACTGGTGTGGTCTTCTATTTTGGAATAATGATTGAATAAATGCAACAATATCGTAATTGTTGAAATCTTATCCCTGGGAAGGTCAATATTGTGCATTTTAAAATGATGCCTAATGTTGGGGCCGTGCATTTAATCAAGCTTTAATCGAGATTGAGAATCAGTCATCACTATAATTATAAATTATATTGTTAATGTCTTTTTTAATTGAGATCTCTACTGCCAGTTCTCTGTAAAAGCATGTAGTTTAAAAGCAGTGCAGAGGGGTGATGTTGGAAGAGGAAATTTTACTTTTTTTTTTTTTTTTTTTTTTTTTTTAATTATGTTTAGGAAATTAATACTGACAGACATTTTATTTGTTTATATGACAAAATGAAATGAAATTAAAAGTCTTCATAGATCTATATGATGAAAATGGTAATTTTGTCCAGCCCAATTTCATGCTTCTTCATTCTTCTTGTAAATGATGATTTTATAGAGCAATTGTATCATTAAATTATCTTATTAATTATGATAATTATTATCTGTTTTGAAAATTTCACCAATTTAACAAGTATCTTATAGTGCGTCTTATAGTATCTTATCTTATAGTCCAATGGGCTCGGAGCTTTCTTTGAAAAACTATTTAGAATAACTGAAGTGTTATGCGTAATCAATTATTATGCCAAGTGACTGAAGAAATTAACAAAAAAAATTTGCTAAAATGCATTGACATTTTGGCTGATATATTTTTGTGTTAAAGAAACATTTATTATGTGTTACAGGACCAACAGGAGACCAGTGCCTCTCCAGAACCAGCCCCCCCACGGCCTTCTGAGTCCGGACTGAGGTCCAGAGGAGGGTCTGGGGCAGGGGACAGAGGTGGAGGAGGAGGTGATGGTGATGGAGGAGGAGGAGGAGGAGGGGGAGGAGGGGAGGCTCCGGAGCAGAATGGGCAGCCCCCAGCGGTGACCAACCCCCCTCGAGTGGTAGAAGCCGAGGAGGAAGAGGACGAGGAGATGACCCTAAAATATGGAGCTAAACACGTCATCATGCTCTTTGTCCCCGTGACGCTGTGCATGGTGGTCGTCGTGGCAACCATCAAGTCTGTGAGCTTCTACACCCAGAACGATGGGCAGAGGCTGTGAGTGCAGGCATTTTCTTAAAAATATGAATATATGACAAAATACTGATATGCAGGTGTGATTAAAATCTTGCACTAATAATTTTGTGCTCTTCAGAATGTCAATTAAAATGGCAAGAGGATCCTGTGTCTCAATAATAAATATCTAGATAAGATCAACTGATCTACAACAGTGGGAAAAGGTTCTTGGTTCATGAATAAACCCTGCTCAAATTTCTATTTAAGATCAATGGACAAGTCAACTATTGAAAGCAAAAATAGAATCTAATTTGCAGAGGCAAGAAGACCTTTATGCAATACTGTCTCATGACCACTAGATGGACCCAATGTAATTTAAAGATTGGTCTGATATTTCCCAACTGTTGGATTGTAATGTAAACGGTTCATAAGACACATATTTTTTCTCTAAATTGCTTCACTAACCTTTGGATTGTTATAATTTAGATTTTCTTTGTAAAAGCTGGATATTTAAAGCTGATTTAAACCTCCCTATGGGCCACTTTTGAGTCCCAACACATAATTTGAGAACGTGTTTCTCATTAGAGCAGCAGTCAAAATAAAATAGTGTATAATTGTCTTTTAGTTTTGGACCACCTACTGTCATCTTTGTGGATCTCTAACTGAGACAGCCTTGGTCTGGTCCGCCCTCTGGGTTCCCTTAGGCGTGAATCTACTACGGTGGCCATAGATCAAATCAAAACTATTATAAACTAAATAAAAATGAGGAGAATTAGGAGACTAGAGAGAAAAATCTTAGAATAATTTAACTATAAGTAGTTTTTATATGACCTATTTTTACCTAAGTTTTTTGTTCCCATTTACTTTACCATAACTACTAGAAGATGCTACATAAGTGAATGCCTTCATCCTACAACTGTTGTTTATGTTATAGATGAGCTGATGTATAGAATTGCCCGTGTGAATATGTGATTGTAAATGAGAACTGGCTAGTATCCAGGCTGCATAAAACCAATCGTTACACTCAATGCAGAAAATATATGACGGGTATTCCAACCTGAAAATGTCAATTGAGGAATAGGTCCATAATAATAAGAGTCCAATGATGCAGTGTTATTGTTTGATTAATCTGTTTATAGTTATTCTTAAGTGATTGAAACTTCATCACTTGTAATAAACAAATTCATCATTGTGTCTAATCTGTCCCTGTTTATTTTGATTGTCAGGATCTACACTCCATTCCCAGAGGACACAGAGACAGTGGGACAGAGAGCGGTGAACTCCATTTTGAATGCCACCATCATGATCACCGTCATCATCGTCATGACACTGGTGCTGGTGCTGCTCTACAAATACCGCTGCTACAAGGTACTACATACAATCAAGGGAATAAGGCATGTTTATCTCTGCAGCAGGTGTGAGCATTTTTTTTATACCTGAGAGCCATATTTGAATTCAAGCATGTGGCATCATTGGTGTAACACATATTCATAAGTACATTTCTGTCAAATGTAGTCTACAGTAAATCTATTGAATAATAAATGAATCAGTTTAATGATGAAGACATTCTTGTTATGAAGCACTTTTGTCATCTTAAACCTTTGACTGCTCCACAATATCTCTTTTTGTAGGGGGAAAAATCTGCCATAATTCTTGTACTTTTTGTATTTGATACATTGCAGCTGATGTCATCAACATTCCCTGGCAGTGTGATGCTAACTGTGGGCACTGCTCTGTTAGAAACTCAAAGTTAGACTTAATCTGAGCATTACTTTAACACTGTCTTACCAGAAAGAGCTGACTTTTTTGCTGTTAAACAAATCTCTCACGCATAAAATTATCACAAGCTAGCTAGCATTAACAGTTTTTCAGTTAGTCACTCACCTAAACACCTAAACAGGACCATGAACACTCATATTGATCACAGGCTCTTGAAAATTAGTTGTTTAAATCAGTTTAGTATTTTTCTTTTCAGTTTTCACACAGTCTTAAAACATTTTTGTCTGTTTGCTAATGTGTGCATTGTGTCACCATGGTAATTGATGTAGAGCGAGCATATGCAAAGTATTATTATTATTTTAATAAAAAGTTGTACAAAGTTCAAGGTCAATTACATGCCTATAACGTGCACAATCTCTTACTATTTTTATAAGACCCAAACTGACTGTAAATTTGAAATCAAAGTAATGAATACAAATCAGAGATGGAGAAACATGTATAGGTTCAGAATGAAAATGTTATATACAATATACAAATTATTCTTGCTGTAAGTTATGGTTTGAGGCTAGGAGGGTGAGCACAGAAGGTTAAAGCTACTACAATATGAACATAAAGTTTTCCATGTCTACAAGAATCTACATGTTTTTGTCATGTTAAGTCTAATTCTTTTGACGCTTATCTCTGCAGGTGATCCAAGGCTGGCTGTTCCTCTCCTCTCTCCTTTTACTGTTTTTCTTCTCCTACATCTACCTCAAGTAAGCCACTCCCCCAACACTTTTTCTAAATTTTTCAGTACACCATGTGGACTAAAAAGTACCAATCTCTTTTGGCTAACAGGGAGGTTTTTAAGACCTACAACTTAGCGATGGACTTCTTGACGATTGCGTTGATAATCTGGAACTTTGGCGTGGTGGGCATGATCTGTATCCACTGGAAGGGCCCCCTGAGGCTGCAGCAGGCCTACCTCATCATGATCAGTGCCCTCATGGCTCTGGTCTTCATCAAGTACCTGCCCGAGTGGACTGCCTGGCTCATTCTCGCTGTCATCTCTGTCTATGGTATGTTTTTATTGACCTCTGGATTACTTAAAGGTGCATTGCATAACTTTTCTATTGGTGGGTCCACTACCTGCTTGTTATTGCTTTGCCATTGTTACACACTATGGCATTGTACTTATGTATTTTGCCTTTTATCAAAAACAGGTGTTGTTATTTCCCAAAAATACCTTGAGAAATATGCATTATTTATGTGAGTAAAGTTGCATCTTCACAGATCTGACTTAGTCTAGTAACTTAGTCTGGTGGTGTCACCTGGTTGACCTCATGGAGACGTATAACTTGGCGGACCCTTCACCAGAAAAGTGCACTTTAAAAGAATTCAGCACATACTGTCTAACCTTTTTAAGATCTTATTTTGGTCGGTATTTATGTTTAATCTTGTGTTGGCTAAAATTACAGAAAAACAACCTTTGAAACCGTAGTAAAGAAAATGGGGCCTATGAGCTACTGTCCTATATTACTGGTATAGTGAATAATAAAAGTATACATTTGCACCATTATTAGTTTTTTGTTTAATGGGAAAACAATGATCCTTTTCATTTTTAGAAGAATTTTACTGTGGTTAATTTTTCTTTGTCATAGCTTGCCATAGATCTCTGGATACTCACAGTAACTACAGCTCTCATTAATCCCTGTACTGTTGTGTCTGTTACAGATTTGTTGGCAGTGCTCTGTCCCAAAGGTCCTCTGAGGATCCTTGTGGAGACAGCTCAAGAGAGGAACGAACCCATCTTCCCAGCGCTCATCTACTCTTGTAAGATATAAACAATATTCGCATTTTACATCCACTACAAGTGCATTTGTATTGTTTAGTTTGTAAATATTTTGTTTAATTATTCCTAGCGACAATGGTTTGGCTTGTGAACATGGCCGACACTGATGGACCTACAAGGAACTCAACAGGATCAGCGCCTCAACAAGAAGCTCAACCAGGTGAGAGAGAAATTTAAAAAAGACTAGTAACTGAAAATGGTGAAAGAGAAAACAAGTAAAATAAAAAAAAAAAAAAAGCCAAAATCTAAATCTAGTTGTTTAAAGGTCCATTGAGTAACTTTTCTTGTGGATCTTCTGCCACCTGCTTGTCTCCATGAAGATGTTATTACTCTCTTCGAAATGTTCAACAGGAAACTTGCATCTCCATGGAGACAAGGTTTTTTGTGTTGTTGTTGAATAAATGTCATAATGATTAGTTAGGGCGGTAGAACATTCTAGGCAAATCAGTAACATCTCCATGGAGACAAAAGTTACATGTGCATTTCTTTTTTTTTTTACTTTGGTAGTCACTAAAATGTATTTCTGAGCAAAAGGTGTAGTTCTTATTTACAGTCTTTCTTACTTGCGGTTCTTCTATCGTTTATTTCCTCCATGATTTTATCTGTGCTTTCAGACAGTTCTCATTATTGACAAAATCACAGGGCAGCCAAATTATTGTTTTCACTCACCCCTGCTTTTATAGGCTGTAGTTTGTTTTGGGGGTTAATTTTCAAATAGACTTGCGGTTATGATGTCTTTGTTGCATAACTGTTATATCATCATTTATGCTTTACTTCTTGTACAATCTATCAATCATGTTAATGTTCACAGTGCTGGAAATGTGGCAGCGACGTTTTGAGTCCTTATTGTTCAAAGAGTTGATGTGAAGCAAAAAAAAAAAAAGTGCAACCGTTTTAAAAAGAGGCAATTTATGATGGCTGGACAAATGGTTCAGATATCCCAAAAATTAAAGGTGCACTGTGTCACCTTTCAGTAAAATTTTATCCGTTTGACTTCTGTATTCATTTCATATATACTTTTACTGACAGAGAATAGACTTTGTGCACAGCATCACACTAGCTAGCTCACTGTGTCTCAAAACTAACAGTCACTTTATTAAAATCATATAACATAAAATAAACAACCTATTAGGCTGGCCGTAGACCTCTCAACTCAAGCGGATTATTGATGATTTAAAAATGTCTGAATCTCGATCTAAATTAACCAATCAATTGCACAGTCCTATTCTGACCTTTCTCTTTTCTCTTGTAGCTGTGGCGTCTCCAGATCCCTCCAGCCCGTCCCAGGACGACGGGGGCTTTACGTCAAACTGGGTCAGTCAGCAGGAGCACCAGCTCGGCCCTCTCCAGTCCACAGAGGAGACACGGAGAGAGATACAACAGATGCCCTCCGCACGACCCCCTCCTGATGATGACGATGAAGAACGTGAGTGCTGCCAGAATACTGATCATACTATACAACCGCTAGCTTTGTTTTGTAATTTGTAGACTGTAAGGTCAAAGTTAAATTTTGTGAAACCTATAAAATGTTTGTGGAAATGTCTTCAGTAAGACTTTGCTTGATTACTTTTTGGAAATGGTAATCACACATGCATATAGTCCACATAAAAACTGGAACTATACCCAGAACTAAATCTGGACTAGAACAGAACCAAACCAAGTCTACATCAGGACTAAACTGGACTCAAACCAGGACCAAATTATATTAACTGAAACACCCTAAAAATATACATTGAAAATAAGGAGTATATGGCAGTGACATGTTGGTAAGAAGAATACTCCCACAAACATTTCTAAACATAATTCGACTGACCAAAGCATTTTAACTTTGAATAGGAGCCATACAGTGTGCCAGTAATGACTTTCTCCCTGTCTCTAAATTTCTACCACAAAACCCAGTACATACAGCCACTATGCATTATGCACATCGCTCTAGTCTGTACATTGTTGTCTAAATATAAATAAACCAAACCTATGGAGCCACCCCTCAGTCTGATGTCTACACTTGTGTAACTAACATCAGCAGCACTCACTTAAAGAGGCAGGGCCAAGTGTATTTTTACTGATTGGGAATTTCTACATACTGTATAAAGTATCTATTGTACAGGATGTACAGTACAGAACAGCTTTAGGAGAGAAAATGGATCTCTAGAGAAGACATGGAAAAAATAAATAAGTATAAACTACTAAATAAATCACTTTCTATTTGGACCAGAGTGGCTAGTGGTCTAGCAATGTCCATACAGGTTATGATTGTACTATAAAATGTTGAGGCCTTTCATTTAGCACAAATACACTTAAAATACATACCTCAATAATCAAATAAAGTTCTACCCTTTCAGTTTGACCATCCAAACTTCTTTCACACAGAGCTGCATGTTGAAGCATATACAAAGCACAGGGACAACACAGTGACATTTTAAATCTTTGCAATAAACCACACCTGTAAAATACATTTTAGGTTTATATCGCATTGCAATGTTTGTTACTGAGATTATGATGGTATAATTTAAAAATGAAAAAGCAATAAAAAGCTCATTTGCTCATTGTTGCTCATTCAGGCTAATTCATCATAAAGCCTGAGAGCCAACACAAATTGGTCTGAGGCCCTGGACCATAGTTTAGACACACCTGCTTTAAAACTATCCACATATTACATATGCCAGCCGTATCCTTTTCCAAAATAATTAGTATCTCACATGTTGTCTATATCGTGCACCCCTGGAGTTTAACTCAGTGGTAAAAGCTGTAACATGCATAATAGTGAGTTGCATTGGTCCCTATTATAAAGTGTAATTTGAACTTGTGAATTCCCAGATTGTCTGAGTGCCTCCTTCAGGCTGTAATCATCATCTGTCAGATCCCATAAAGCATTTTAGGAATGTTTTTACATGTTGCTTTTTCTGTTGAAATTGGCGAGTACATAAATGCTACCACCACCATACCATATGTCCTTTTTTAGTCCGCATAGATTAGGAAGCGATTATTCATGGCAATTGCTAGTTTTCATGTCTGGACCTCAATGTAAACCTATGGTACATACAGTGTGCATAGTAATTACATTGAGAAATCTTGTGTTTTGACTTTGCTCCACCCTAAAATGTGGTGTTTTGTGTGTGCTCAGGGGGTGTCAAACTGGGACTAGGAGACTTCATCTTCTACAGTATGCTGGTGGGAAAGGCCTCAGCGAATGGAGACTGGAACACAACGCTGGCCTGTTTTGTCGCCATACTTATTGTGAGTGAATGTACCTGCTCATTATGGCCTCTTGTTTTCCCTCACGCCTGATTGGTTTGGTACACGATCCGTCAATCTCCTCACACCGTGTTTATTTGCTATCATCCCCCGCAGTGACTCTTGTGTGACTCTTGTCTCTTTTCTGGGGACAATATGTATCTAAAATAGAGGTTCGCCTAATCCGTCTGTCTGGAAATGATTACAATGCTTAAAGTTTTCATAGAGTCAAAAGGCCAAGCCAGTGGACATTTTGTTCTAGTTCTAAGAACAGAGAAATTGAAAGTTGTTTTAAATTTTATTTATTTAATAGGGGCAGTGCATATAAATGTGCATCTGTAATTACAGAAAACAATTATAAAACAGATACAAAGAGACATAACACAGAACAGTAAAAGGCCAGATTAAGTGTTAATTAATTGATAATGTTTCCTCATCACAAACATACCTGGAGTTGTGTTTTGTTTCATTCACACGTATTAACTTGAAAACTACCACAACTTGACATCACAAGGTGGAACAGAGCATTTTCAGCTTTGTACGTGTAGCCAGACTAATAATAAACATGTGTGAATGCAACAAAACACAACTCCAGGTCTGTTTTTGATGAGGAAACAACATTTAAACATGGCTTAATGCTCACAAGTGTCATTTTGTGTAATATGGGACCTTTAAAACCTCTCTGAAAAATGTATAATTTAATCTTTCTCTCGTCCCCATAGGGCCTGTGTCTGACCCTCTTACTGTTGGCCATCTTTAAAAAAGCCCTCCCCGCTCTCCCCATCTCCATATTCTTCGGTTTGGTATTCTATTTCGCCACGGACAACTTGGTACGGCCCTTTATGGACAAACTGGCACTACATCAGTTCTACATTTAGCAGGACGCTGGCTCTGAAACCCACCTCACCTCACCTCAAGAAGTCCTCAACACAACATACACTGCTCCCTCTCTCTCTCTCTCTCTCTCTCTCTCTCTCTCTCTCTCTCTCTCTCTCTCTCTCTCTCTCTCTCTCTCTCTCTCTCTCTCTCTCTCTCTCTCTCCCTCTCTCTCTTTCTCTCTCTTTCTCTGGCCCTAACCCAACAACATGAGAGCGCCCCCTGCAGCCTGGAGGGGAAAAGACATTGGGGTGGCGCATGGACCCATCCTGTTGCAACATCTATCTGTGAGAACTGACTGGGACACAAGATTTTGTTGATCCTTTTTCTTTGCCACCGTTGTTCTTAATTTTATATTTTAAATGACTTTTTTTCAGTCGTGAGCTAGGTCCGAGAGTTTACCACCGGACTTAAGTTTTGGTTGACAAGATCTAGTGGGATCCAATATGGAATATTGGGAGTGTTTTGCTTACATTTAGGGAGACTTTATAAAGGCTCCTCCCTACGCTTCACAACCACCAAGTCATCGCTGGGAATTGAAACATTTCTTTCTACTGTCGGCGAGTGAGCGGCTCTACTAATGCGGGTGGGGGGTTTGCAGTAGGTGCCTTGCTCAGGGACACTCTGGCGGTTAAGCTGTTATAACAAAGGGAGACCATTCCATTGAGTCTTTCCTTAATAATGTAATAATTTTTCACTACTCAGATGTTTTCAGTCAGTTGTTTTTTTTATACCTACAGTTTTATCACCTCACAAGCTTTTAATAACTACACTGCTGGCACAATTGCAATGACTTATAAGTTGAGAGTTCCTGGGAATTATTTTGTAGGTTTCTCTTTTGGTCATCGTGCAAAATGTTAAAATACAAACCACTGCTTTTTTTCTTGTTTTCAAATGCCTCTTGAACCATTACTCACTCAAGCATTACCACTATAGGCACCCCAAGCATTACCACTATAGGCACCTTGGACTAAAATCTCAACAAAAGATTAAGATCAAATAGCATATTCTAGACACATACATTGCTTTGACCTTCACGAGAAGACTGAATATGAAAACTAATACAAGAATCACATGCATTTCAGAACATGTTTGTGGAGCTATAAACTACAATGGTAGCAGGTATTTAAAAAAAATTAAGACCCCATGGTACTTTTGGATGTTTGCAAAGGAAATTATTTAATAAACAAATTTTGTGATTTGCGAATTGTTACCATTCAAATTGCAATTTCCATTTGATTGCAATAAATCTTGCAGCCCTTGCATCAACACTTTTATTTAACAAACAAAAGTTGAAACATTAAAATAACATAATGTCAAATTAACTATATAATAATCTCATCTCAACATAATTTATTAACTTTTTGATGTACACAACTCATTAAGCAATTTTGTGAATATGGTTTCATATTTTTTTCTTTTGTGTATTTAATGTTGTACTATGCAGTTTTCTGGTGGAGGGTCCCCCACCTGCTTCTCTCTATCAGAGATGTTATTGCATTAAATAGTATGGCATTAAAGATTGAGATGTCACCAGGCCAAATTATAGGAAATGATTTATCTGTGGAGAGCTGACCTGCTCATAGTGATGCATTTTTGAGCAAGAAGAAAAACGCATGCACTTGAATACATCCAAGACGGGCAAATTTAAAGCTTTACTGTAGAACATTACAGGCAAAGAAGTAACATCTCCATGGGAACAAGCAAGTGACGGAAAAGTTACCTAGTGCACCATTAAAAGAAAGTTTGACCTCACATACTTTTTTCAAACTGCACTCATTTAATCATAATCCTGTAACAATAAGCATAAAGGAGGCTTCATTACTGTATTCACCACAATAGGGAGCAACATTACACACATTCACATATGGCCCATGGCTTTGTGTACTGACAGAGCTTCAGTGCCTTGCTCAAGGGCAACTCTGTAGTATTTTAAGTGGATCAGAAGTGTACTTTTTATTTCCATTTCCATATGAAGCAACATTTTGTTTTGTAACTGTCCGGGGGGATTGTAAGCTGTGATCACGGGGTCACAAAGCTTGCCTGGTGCTGTCCTAACTATGCTACATTGAATTGTAAAATAATTTTGACTACACACAAATGTGTGTTGTTTTTACATTGCCGTGGGTTTCTGCATTGATCAACAAAACCAGAAATTAGATTGGATGTGATTGGAAGCTTTAAAAATCTACAAGGACATGATAATACAGTGGAGTAATGCAGAAAAATAGCATAGGTGGTACTAGGGCTGGGCAATATAACATAATAACAAAATGTGTTGTGTGGTGTTTTTATCAATAATGATTTCTATTCTTTATTTTATTTTGTGTTTTTAAAGACAAATACAAATATTAATTCCAATATAACAAACAATACTGACTTATAGTAAATACCATGAAAAAGGCTAATTTCTTCCTCCAACATTTGAACTCTTCTGCAAACTGTTTTTAACTGACTGTTGATTAAAAGAACCAAAGCAAATCATGGACAATTGAAACTACTCAGTCTGGATTAAAATTTGATTAATTGCACAGCCCTAGGTATCAGATGCCCTTCCAGACAAATCTAATATTTACATTTAACTTAAATTGAACTACTGAAATTCTGACTTTTTCACAACATATTGACACATCTGTATGCTTGTCTCATGTTTATTCAATTGCAAAGAAATTTCTTAAATGTGAACCAATGTAAAGATGGCATCAACCAAATAGTACGATTTTGAAATGAGGAATTAATATTTGGCAACTGTGGTGATGGAAAAAGTGACTGACTGTCATTAAACTCATCTTTGCAGAGACAAACCCAGAATGTTTGATCAGAGTTTTGTATTCAGTGACATGTCGGGAGACTGTCTTTGCTCGGTCTTTCACATGCATTTGTGTGTTATGCAAAAGTTAAAAAGTTGATTTATTTTTTGTTCCTTTTTTAAATAAATGAGACAAAAATGAATTCATGTTGATACTTAGCTAGACTGACCATAATTATAATGTTATCAAACATTTGCTAAACAGTGGATGCATATAGTAAGACACTCAAAGCGCTTTACGTATAGCGTATAGCTCAAATCTTACCTTATTACATAAAAATGACAAAAATCTCTCGAAGAAAATGTCCCCACCATAAATTCTTAGCCCCAAAATATATTGTCCAGCTCATATATTGAATGATAAGTCAATATGGTAATTATTGTTACACATCTTGCCTCAGCTGCCACATTCATACTACTCAATGTGGGTGTCAAAGTGTCTTGCCAAAGGACACAATGGCAGCTTCCACTAGAGCCACTGCTAAACCTCTGCGTGGCACCTGGTATTACCATCTGTCTCCCATCCAAGTACTAACCAGGTCCAATCTAGTTTAGCCTCAGAGAATGGGCAACGACAAGCAGTAAACTCTGTAGTGTTTCCCCAAGTTAATCTCAGCCATCTGCAAGTTCATGCTCCAGTCTAGTCTATGATGGCAACGAACTGAAATTAAAGCTCCTATATTAAACAAAATGGATTCATGTGAGCTTTAAGCCATGTTATAATACTGTTACCTCCTCAAAAACATATCTGGAGTTGTGTTTTGTTTCACTCACGCATGTTTGCATAACACCTTATTATTACTCTGTCTACATCTCCAAGCTCTAAATGCTCTGTTCCACCTTGTGATGTCATAAAGCGGTAGTTTACAAGTTAAAAACCTTTTACCTTTTGGTCTGTAGAGATTGGCAATTCCAGGGCTGAAATTATCCAAATGATTCTAGTGAAGGTGTATGGAGTTTAAAAACACAGTGGAGTTCTCCCTGTATCACCACATGACATCACAAAGTGGAACAGAGTGTTTTCTATTTGAGAGAAGAACTCAGCCTAAATATCTGTGTGTTAAACATATGTGAATGAAACAAAACACAACTCCAGGTATGTTTGTGATGTGGAAACAACATTATAACATAGATCAGAAAATAGTGTAATATGGGCCCTTTAATTACTCTAATTTTACAAAAGAAATGTTGTGTCCTTCAGTTTCCAGATTACCAGGTGACCAGTACTCGCTCTGAACTAAATGAACAGGGCTGTGGAACAGTTTGACCAGTTCACCTGGTATGCCTTGTCTAATCTTAATTCCTTGAATCTTTTCTCGTATCTTAAATCTGATTAAGGATATTGTTTAAATTGACCTTAAAGAAAGAATGGTGCTTGACAAGTTAACCAGCACACACTAAAGACCATTTTGAATACCTGGGCTTCAGTTTTACCAAAAGTTCATGTTGAAAATAGATGATGTTTCTAAAATAAATTATGTTTGTTCAATTCAGAACTATAGGATCATCAAATAATACAATAAAAGAATACCAGGAAAATGTTAGCATGATTTTTGTCTATTTTACACAATAGTTATATTCTGACAAATAAATATATGACAACACCTTTATTTGATTAAATATATGTTTAAACTATTACAAAAATGTGTTTCAATTGTGTGTAAACTGACCCTGCATTTTGGGTAGAATTTTGTGTATTGATAGATTAATATTTGACATGTAGAAAGTAATAATAAGTACTTATATTGTACTTCAAAATATATATAAGCTGTAATTAGTGACTCTTCTTGTGCCTTACAGACCCACTTCACACTGTCCAGGGGAGTCAACCCCTTGGAGGACCCTTTTCCTATTACTGTATATTACAGGGGGGCCACGTGAAGCTTCTTGCCCTGGGCCCCCAAATGACTGTCGGCGGGCCTGATACTGTCTAATGAAGCCTGTTCAATATGTATTTTCAGTTATTCCCTGGGTCTTGCATGAGTTACTAACATATTTCATTCATTATTTCAATTAGAGTAAAGAGGCAGGAGATGATGTGGTAACCTGTCTGAATTTACATGTCAGACTTCCCAGGATAACTCTGCAAATTGGATTACGTGCAGCGGGATGTCATTTACCACTACGCAGGCAATGTGGATTAGTCTCCAATAATCTTCACAGACAGACAACGCGCAACACAGGGAGAAGACGGAGCAAAAGTTTGGATCTATTTCTCTAAAAAGTTGGAAGTGAAATGTCCGAGATGAACGCAGATAAGCTGGAACAACTGGTGAAGCGCATGGAGGAGACTCTAGCAGAGATGGAGCAGCTTAAAGTGCATTGTGGGAGGCAGACTGAGGAGCTGAGCCAACTGGTGGTGGAACTCCGCAGAGAAAACCAGGATCTTCTGGAGAAATACAACCAACTTTGTGCTGAAATGAAAGAAGCAAAGGAGATCATTGACCAACTGCAAGATACTAAGTACGCTTTCAATGCCAAGGAACGCCAAGCACAGAAGCTAAGCAGACAGCTCTGAAGGAATACATGGGAACAAGTGTGGAGGTGGATTTCACCAAAGACTGGAAGAGAAGAGTCTGAAAGGACGGACTGGGTGGGCAAAGGGAGCTAAAAATGTACAATTGAGAGGCATGTTCTGTTAACATATGCATAGGCCTACATTTAGGAAGTCATTGTAAAGCACCGTAATTTAAACTTGTGGTTGAGGGCTACTTTTAAAGCTACGACTAGACTTAACGACTGTAGGAAAACTCAGTGGTCTTCAAGGAAAAGAGGATAATCTTAAACTATACAGAAAGGTATTGTGCTAATTAAAAGTCTGTAATTAAAACAACACGCTTGGTGACTAAAGGCTTTTCAGACCAGTAAAGATTTTATGGGATGGAAGTATTTTTAGATGGGCTACATCAAGAGAAGTGGGTGGTCATCTATTCTGGGATTTGGAACAGATAAAAATACATGATTATCCTCAAGGTGACATAAGATCCCCCTATGTGTCTATGTTTAGACCTATATATGTTTAAGTGAATCGATGAAAAGTGCAAATATGATAAATACATGTTGTTTTATTGAGATGAGTTACCAAATTTTGCAAAATTTGGAAGTACTTCCCATGTACATATGGCTGTTTAACTGGGGCAAGTAATCCTAGAAATGCATTCTCATGATATCACATTAAATCATGGAAAATTTATATTCAATTCCCTACTTGTGCTGTTTATTTGCAACACTGCAAAAAGCAACTATAGCTCATTTAGATCCTCACTCTTACTCCGCTCTGATGTTTCGGTTGGTGATGAAATGTGCCATTCACTCTAAGTATTTCCTCTGGAAGGCCTCAGAGTTTTTAATGTGGAAGGTCTTGTGCCACATTTCACATATAGGGTGAAAAGCCTGCAGCATCTCAAATGTCCATAGCTAGCTCCTCAGCTAGCCTTGTGCACGGTCTCCATGGATATGGAGGAAAAAAACTAACCCTAACCCTAAAACTTTTTTTCACACAATTCAACAGTCCCTCAGTTTTGAACTGCACATGCTGCACTTCTTAGTTGGTTAAAATCCCAGGTATGATGTTAAAAACTGAGCTAAAAATCTAAGTTTCAAGAACTGCTCAGTGTGTGAGCCAGGTAGCCACAAAAGCAACCAACCACTCCAGCATCACTTGTTAGAGTGATGTGATGAATTTGAAAGGTAGACTCAAGTTCAACAGTTATTAATCAAGTTCTTCAATGAATTTGCTCCTTTACATGCATATGAGTTTTACTAAAACGATCATATAGACATAGTCCAATTTCCAGTCGCACTGAAAATCTGAATCCACTTTAATAATATGCTGTCATGTAGTAGCCATTTTACTTCCCAGTAACACAGTGACATGTTTATTCCAGGAGCTATGCATTAGGGGTCTGTCTCTTTATAAGTCTTTGATTCAGATCCAAACCAAATGAACTAACTGTGATGGTCCAGTGAACATAAGTGGCACTTCAACTTAACACTTATGCTTAACTGTCAAATCTCCTGTAATTGTTATTGTGCTTCGAAGACTCTGAACTGATGGATTTCACTGGCTGGAATTATTAAGACAGTTATGGCCTAGTAGTTGTGACGAACACTGAAAACAAAAACAGTGGCATGTGTTTTTTTAATCTGGGGAAAGAAAAATATGGTTTGTATTTTGTAAGATTAAATATGTTACATTCATAAACAATAATACAATGCATAATTAGGATAGCAACTGTACTGGAAATTACTTTAACTGAGTATTCTGGTGACTCAGACTTTGTTGAATTTAGACTTTAGATGCTTAGGCTTATATTAAAAAGATATCAGTTTAATGCCATACTGTGGAACATTCCAGGAAATGCAAAGGTATCTTTATGGAGACATTTAACCTCATAATTGAGAACAAGGGAGCAGGTGAGGCTGATAACGATAACTGGATCAAACCTTTTGTAATAATCGTGCAAAATTAGTCATGTTGAGCTTGGACTAGAGCTGCTGCTCCTTCACGTCAGCTGAGGTGACTCGGGACTATAGGCATATACCACCGCAGCAGCAGGCCCCGGGGAAGACCCAAGACAATTGTGAGGGACTATGCCTCTTGGCTGGCCTGGGAACGCCTTGAGGTCTCTGGGGTGAAGGAAGTCTGGGATTGGAGCTTAGATGGCTGCAATCTGTTGCCGGATTCTCTTTAAATTATCTTTTTTGCTTTTTTGCCATTATAGACTCGATTTTATACTATGTATATTTCATTTTGCACAGCTATATTTCAAAACAACCACAACATTACCATTACACAATATCTCCCACCTTCACCTGAGCTGTAACTACAAACAGAAACAGTTTGCCTTGGCCTAAACACTGTAATGGCTCTAATTGTAACCAGAAATACAAAATGTGTGGCTGCATCGGGCTGAATGTGTGAAAGCATGGTGAAAACACGCTGTTTTAATGGCCCACAACATTTTAATTACTCCAAAGAAAATCACTCAACATCTAAAAACGTACCATATATTTTTACTTTTTTTCCCACAACTACAACTTTGCATAATTTGGGTGCAGTTCTTTCTGCTTTGGACAAACCTCACCTCCCAAAGCGATCATGACACAGGAGGGGTGTGTGGCTATGAATGGTTAAACTTAGCTGTGGCGTTGAGGTTTTTCCTTTAAAACCACAAATATTCACGCTTCTGTGGCGTTTCAAGTGATTTTAACATGTTCACAAAACAAAGTGACTTCACAGCTGTCATATATGTTTAAGTGGAAGACAATAATTCAGATCAGGCAGATTTAGATGCAGTAATCACACAGGAGGACGAGAAACACCAGCACTCACATTTTAAACAAAAGAGACTCTGTAGATTAATGGCTTCAAAACAATTATATCTAAGTAAGTGTACACTTTAACTTTACTGGAATAGTTTTATGGTGAAACAAACTAAATTTTATATTGTAGGCTTTAGAGCTCTTGACCACCTTAGAGAATATTTGGCCTTCTGAGTAACACCAGGTCTTCACCAGGCTAACAGGACTAGCCCTAAACTAGGGCTAAATCAGGACTAAAGTAGGACTACACAAATATCGCCTGATGGTTCTAAACAAGGAGAAATGTGGATAAATTGACTCTAACTTCAATATTTGGTCTGCAGAGGAATCCAGCACCACCTCAAGGAAGGCGTTTGGGAAACACTGCCCAACAGACTAACTGAGAAAAAACAAAAAAAAAAAAAAACAAAACAAAACCAAAAAACACTGAAGCAAATGTATTTTTTTAATTTCATATCGTTGCTGTGCTTACAACACATCTGTTGTTGCGGGAGCAAGTGTTAATTCATCTTAACTGGAGTGGAGTCATAAGAAGAAATCACAGTAAAGTAATCATAGGTGCTTCTCAGTGAGTGCTCCTGCTTTGGGCTAGACCCTGTTATAATCCCCCGTTCATTCTTCGGGATTTTTTTTTTTTTTTTTTTTTTTTTTTTCCTTTTTTTTTAAGTCTGAACATTTGGCCCTGATTTGCAGTTTAAATTACAGCCTTTCCACCGGACCCAAGGCTTTGAAGGGAGCACCCCTTTTTGAACGGTTATCATGGCATTACGCGCGGAGAGGAGTGCACAAAAATAACGAGTTTGGTCAGAGCGAAGTGGGAATAAAGTTTCCCCAGTAAGACAACAAACGAACACGCTCATTAACTGTTATTTTTACTGTGTTAAATGACAGATTACATGTGAACAGATCCCGAGGAGGGGGTTGTCGTAATTGGACCGTGTGCGCGCGGGTTAAAAGCGCAGTGATGACGCACAGAGGAGGCTGTATCCCTCGGGAGTCGGAACTTTCTCTCTCGAGCGCCGTTTTCCGTTTGGCCGCGAGGCACAGATAAAACTATTGTCCATTCAGAAACCGGCGGTGTATAAATTCTGCACAACTTTGGCTGCGGGTTATTTCACCTGACAGAGCAAACTCGGGACACAACGCAACTGCGCGCAAAGAGAGAGCGAGAAGTGCTACTACAGCGGCTACAAGACCGCATCCCACACCACTGCAACACGGTGAGTGACCAATTTCTACTGCAGCCAATTAAAGTCATGTTTTAGGGTAACTTTTTAGTCAAACGTGTAGATTCTACGTAACATGTTGGCAGAGGTAGGCTAAAGAAAAGTTAAGCATATCCTAAAGCTGTTGGCATGTTGGTACTGAGAGTGAGGTTAGAGCAAATATACATTGGAAGTGTTTGATTTGTTTAGTAGGCTAATAGGTCACATGGTCAACTGTACTTTGTATTGAATTGTAGATCTTCTGAATCTTCTGAAAGATCATCTGAAATAAAAAATAAAATAAAAATAAAAATCGCCCAGGAATTAAACTACCAACAGATCTGGAAATTGCACAGTTTACCTTTATCCTTATTAGATCTTACTGGAATAACCTTTATAGTATGGATGTTTTAGCATGCTCATTATGTAGTAGTAATAAAACCATTTAGATTCATTAGGTTTATTCATCAAAATAAAAGCCTATTATCAATTACCAGTAATAAAAGACAATTATCTTAATCCTCTGGTCTCCAAGATGTGAGGATTGTCTATTTGTGTACTGTGGTCCAAAGCAAGAAAAATTATCTGACAAAGGCTTTTTATTAAAAAATAAAAAAAAATAACTTTTGGACATCAGCCATCTGAGTGTGCTATGCATTTTTTCCACTTTTAAATTGCTGTTCCTTGCATTTGCACCTCTACAAGAACTTTGGTGTGCATTTTCTGTTTCATTTGATTGTCTATTTCCTATCACAACATTTTGACAAATTAATATCTTGAGACACCACATGGATCAGTGTTTTGAATGGGACCAGACAGTTCGTACAAGACGGTGCATGTATTCTGCTGACTGACTTGTAATTGTTAATCGGACTGAATTAAATGACTGTAATTGCCTTGGGCTGTGCCGTGATGAGGGTGTGAGGTACAACTCAGTGCAATGCAGGAATTTTACAGTTTATGTTGTTTACTATAACTCAATGACCAACCAAATTGGTAGAGTTGTTTGTCTGTACTTTTGGCTGAAAGGTGGGTATGATTTTGCACTCTTCTGGTGTGTATGTTAAACTTTAGCAATGTAGTAGCAAGCTATAAGTAGAAGCAGTTTTTTTCCCCTCTGGCTTTTCTATTTTGGAGTTATCACTTTGCATAGTAGTTTCGCTGGAATAGATCCTTTACTGACACAACCTTCTCGATTTTTCCAAACTAAGGACTATATTATGATCTAGATGTTATTGGTCACTATAACAGCAAATTAATATTATGACACTTTATCTGTAGTTGCCATGTAAGAAATCTCATCTGAACACTGTTTGATTATGATAAAGCTATAGAGGAAGGACTCCACAGTACAGTTAATACAATACAATACTAGTGTGGTTATATACATGTAATCTTGAAATGTTTTGACTTGGTCGTGGCTGCAGGGGGCCTTTCTTTGCTGATGGGACAGTTGTTAAAAGTCAAAGGTTGAGAGATGCGTGAGAAGAAATCAGAAGGTGAACTTTAAAGCTGCTTTATGCTTGTTTCCAATCAAAAATCTGTGGCGACTTGCTCAGAGTAAAAACAATATAGCATTAAACAGATCTGTCTCCATGGAGACTAGCACACTATGGCACAAGCCTAAGATACAGGTTAGATCTGTGGAGAACTTGCCCAGAGTAAAAATTAAGGATGCAACGATATTCGATACAGGTCTCACGATTTGATACACATGTTTGGTCGATACGCACATGTCCCTTCGTGCGCTTTGTGTTGTCATTTATTTTGGTCCAAAAGAGAAACAGTTATGGCAGCGTCCTCCTCAGATGCAGCAAGAAAACAGCTCCATAGGGACTTACAGCTGAAATATTCTAACAGAGGTGGATTTTATCTTTTAGTCACTTTTTATTTTACATTGATAGACTCAGGAATGACAAAGATATTAACTTTGAAATACTTTAGAATCACTTTTGGCTTTACATCTGCTTTAATCAAATGTGCTCATATACGCACAGACTCTATCTCATAAGTTTTACTCAAAAAACGGCCTATTGAGACATTTCTACATGTTTTAGTGTCCAGAAAGAGGATGGGAGAGGGCAGTGTGTCTGTTAAGAGCACAGACTGTCGCAGGGCATTGTGGGAGGAGCTACTGAGAGGACTCAGGAGGAAAAGAAATCATCAGCCAAAAAGGAAAAGTCTGAACTCCCCTACAGTCTATATTAAGAATAGGCTATATTATAAAATATAAAATAGCCTGAGAAAGCACTGTTCTTATTTTCACTGAATAAAAATGCTGTAAATTATTGAATCAAATGAACTAAAACACTTCATAAACTATAACTTTACAGTAGTTGTATTGTAATTTATTGTATGTAATGTATGTATTGTTTCATTAACATCATAGTGTTATTATATTATATTCATTAGCAGAAAAAAAATAAGATTTTTTTTGCTCTTAAAACTATCAGAATCAAATCGATAATGTAACCCATGTATCGAAATATGTATTAAATTGTGGAAAAACTGTATCGTTCCATCCCTAGTAAAAAATGTATGTTGCACACCTAGTTTTAGTTTTGATTTTAAAATGAAAACAAAACAAAAAAAACCCCATTATTGCTTAAATGATTATAAGCATGTTTGATCTTGATACAAAAATGGTTGACGTCTCTCTTAACCACATAATTGCCATATCCTTAGTTTCAATATTGTTAATGATACTCCGCTCATTTGTTGACTTCAACTTGAGTAATAGTATTTTGAAGCAACATCTTACTCTCCTTTTCCTGCATTGCTTTTACACAATAGCAGCTGGTTGTAGTGGCTCCAAACCAAACCACAGGCCACTAGTGATGATGTTTTGTTTTACAATCCTTACACATTTTTAAATCTACCCCTAAATCACTTTTACATCCTCGGATTTAACAGATTTATGAACTTGGTTTTACTAAGGGAAGCACTTAACTGTAGATAATTGTCTCCCGGCCAATTCTTAAAACATTTCCATTATTTGATTGTGTAATATTGTATTGCTTAGTGGGACCAGAAGTCAAGTGTGTTGTAATGAACTCTGGAGACCCTCTGGTGAATGGTGGTCCATGTCAAACCTCCATGATGGCTTCCTCACTGTGGCTGTCCTGACATGTTTGTGTAAAAGTTGCCTCATGTCTTGCTGCTCATTCGTCACAGTGACTAACTCTGGATGTCTGTGTTTTCTCTTCCAGGGAACAATGAAGATGCTCTTGCCTTTGGTTGCCCTACAGCTGCTCCTGGCTCCGGTGCACTTGGTGATTTTTTAAAATTAATTCTTTTTTTTAATTTATTTATACGGTTCCAAGAGTAGTAATACAAAACCTCTAAACGCCACAGTAATAGAAAATAAGAAATTAAAAATAAAAATGCTAAAAAGGAAAATACAGAAAACAAACAATGAGCAGAAAAGTCTATTTTTGTTAAACTAATATAATCCAGGTTGTTTTAGACTATGAGGGAGATTTGAGAGCCCACCATAGTCTCCTGTTTTCGGTTAATTTACACACAACCACAAACTAGGCACAATATTTACTATATCGACTCATCATTTAATATGTGAAAGATGGAATAATAATTTTTGGGGGTTCAGTATTTATTGTGTGTACAGTTTCTTTGCACTACTACTACTACTACATTTTTGGTTATATTTTGGCCATATTAATAGCTTCTGTGATGTGATTTTCTGATATAAATCTGCTCTTGGGTTGTTATTGTCTATTATTGGGATAAATTAGTTTCGGTATTATCTTTTATCTGCAGTATTTTCTTCAACAATATATCGCACTTCAACATTTGTTATTGTGACAGCCCTGCTGATTGAATGAAACCATAACGCTATAATTATTGCCTAGTTTCTTCATGAGTTTTTTCTCCATCTTATGACTTGTCATAGTATGTCCCTAAAACTTTGTATACATTTTGTAATAATTAACTTAAAATGACAATATTTTTTTCCTGTGTTTTTCCATTCTTGTAGTTAGTTGCCATCCTACCTACTTCACTACCCCTATAGACTTTAGACTTTAGACTTTCCCTAACCCTAACCCTAGATTGGGAATCACTATTCTAAATTACTAAACCAAAACTTACCAATCATACCCTCTTTCTTCTTTACAACACATACTGATTGACCTGTATTCTGTGCACAGGCCCCTGGAGGAGACTCGTGGGATGCCTGGGGTCCTTTTGGAGATTGCAGTCGGAGCTGTGGCAGTGGAGTCACCGTGAGGACCAGGCGCTGCATCACACACAGGTCTGGACTTTTCTGTTTTATGAAAAACTATTAAAATAAATGGAACATAATTCACATTTTGGAGTTCCTATTGAAAATAGATGAAAGTGCAGATGAGGGGTTTTGTTTTCTAATTATAGATAGACAGACAGACAGATAGATAGATAGATAGATAGATAGAGTTTTTCTTAGTTCAAGCAACATTAGATTTTGCTTCTTTTAAGCGCAAATAATTGTTGTTTTTCTATTCTTGAGTGTAGCAAGATGTAGTTTTATATTTTAAGTACAAAAAGTAAAGAGAAATTTACTCACTTAATGCAATGAGTTTAGTTTTTGCAGTGCCTTGAATAGAGACTTTGCCATACATTCTTTCTTCACTGAATAAAATTACCTACATGTTACCCATTTCACAAAACTTCATGCTTAAAAGTCCCATGTTTAAGGGAGTAAACATTTTAACTTGAAAAGATTTTGGGTGTAACCATTTGGCCGAGTTTTGGTTGAAGATCTGACTTTTATAGTTCAAAGAAATTGTCTAAAAAAGCCAAAACCAGCCTGAAGATGACTCACCATAACCAAGAACCAGATGTATTTCACCAGAAACTGTATCATTATTACTTTATTGCATCAACAGTGCTATTTATTATATTTCTTATGACACATTTTTCTTGGAGATTTGAGATTTCCTGTACTTTTGATTTACATAAGATCCGGGGTTATGTGTGGTCAGTGTTCCATAGTAATTTGTTCAAATATTTGATAAAAACAAACGCGATTTACCCCTGTAGGACATGTAGCCACTGGGCAAAGCCTGTAATGAAATATCTTTTTCATGTCACAACAACTGCCTTTGATTTTTGCTTGAACTACAGGCATATCTCAAACCATGTGGTCTGATCTTCTAGGCTGCTGTCTGTAATTCATTCTAGTTTTAAACAAGAAATAAAAATTCGAGGGTTGCCAGATTTTTCTGAATAATGTAATTTACGATTAGAATCAAATCAGGATTAAGCATTAACATTTGAAATCTGAACTGCTAAGCTAATACAAGATTTCCAATGCATTTCACAAAATTCATAAAATCACAGGATATTTTGTTATTTACAGAGGAAATTCTATTACCTAAATAAGTAGTTTTTGCGATTTGATAGTTGGAACATTCAGTGTTGCTATATATTGTGCAGCCCTATAAATACTGTATTTAGGTACCACCGTAGACTTGTTTTGAACCATTCGTCAGGTAGCCCTTTGCTGAGTCGACAGTGCCCTGCCTTTTGCATCTTTCACTAAATAAACACTATTATATCTTGTCTGAATCACGCCTCTAACTACTATAATCAGACTGATATGGAGCTGCAGTGTAATTGTATGTTTTTTGGGGAATTTCCATTTTACTTTAAAATTATTTCAGCTCCAAACTATGACCTAAGATTTATCCTACATATTTAGCTGTATTGATTTGTTCTTGGAGGTGTCCACATCTGTACAGACATGTCTCAGAGCCTGTTATGTTTTTGGGGCTTAAGGGCAGGTACTTTGGGAGGTGACTTAACCATGAGTTTTCAGAATGACTGGAAGGAAAGGTGGTGAAACAGAAATCCACTGTCTCTCTTCAGAATGAGCTGTTGTTTGTGTAAGATTTAGGCCTTGAGGGCAGAGGCTCCACACCACAGACATAAGGAGCACTCAGCTGTGAATAATCTGTACAATAATAGATAATAATTTAGACCCGTGTCTGTCTAGTGGGGAGATTAGTGGGCCAGTATTATCTCAGTATAATGTTTTGGTGTTTTTTATGGGGTTGTCAAAGCAAACTGTCAGTCTTTAATGTGTAGTGTGTGTTTAATGCAAACAAGAGCTGACTTTCGGTAATCTGAAAAATGCTAATAATATTTTCTGATTTGAGGCTTACATCACAGTCATAGACTGTATATAAATTCATGGGCGCACTTCCGGCTCCTTTGATTCTGGCTCCAGTTGACTTTAGACTGAGAAATTGTCACCTCTCTCTCTCTAACTGCTGCGATGAGCCTTGTCATTTTGGTCTTAAAATGTTCATATTAATCCACTCTACATGATCCTGGTGTTTTGTTCTTTAATAAATTCCTGTTCCTAATATAGAGCCTGGCTCCAAATTCACCCCTATAGCCGCTGTCGTCGTGAGCTTCATTTGACTGGATCCGAATGCTATGGCTGACGTCACACTCCCTTAGTCCACTTCTTTATACAGTCTATGGTCACAGTGCAGCAGGCTAGCAGCTTTAGTTTCCTGTTTTCAGGAAGAACTAAGTCGGAGGTTAACCAGTTATCTTCTTTTTCACATCCAGAACGGATGGAGGTCACAACTGTGTAGGACCTGAGAAGTCGTATCGCTCTTGCAACATTCAGGTAAATTTAAGCCTTTTCTCATTCAACAATGCATACTGAGAAACAGCTTCAGTACGAATTGTATAGGGTTAGTGTTTCGGGGGCTACTGTTCCTATAAAAATAATTGACATTTTACATTCTTTGATGGACTCAGGACTGTCCCGAGGGCTCCAAGGATTTCCGTGAAGAACAGTGCTCCCAGTTTGACAGCACAGACTTCCAGGGCAAACGTTACAAGTGGCTGCCTTACTATGGAGGTCTGGATCTGAATAATAATAACACATGATTACAAGACAATGATATGGTATAATAAATACTCTTATCTGACTTTATAATTGATGCTTTTGTTTTTTGACAGCTGAGAACCCGTGTGAGCTGAACTGTATGCCTCGAGGAGAGAACTTTTATTACCGCCATCGCAGTGCAGTGGTGGATGGGACGCCCTGCCACCCTGGACGCAACGACATTTGTGTGGGCGGAGTCTGCAAGGTACCGTCATACTCAAACATACACTATAGCAGAGGTTCCCAACCTTTTTCTCCCAGTGACCCTTATTTTACCTGTTGGTATGCTGGCTACCCTAACATCCTTCTCCTACCTAATAAGCCACTATCTTATAAGAAAACACATACTTATTTTCAGGTTAATACATGTTATACAACCGCAGTGATTATAAAATACTTCATAGATGTCATCTCTTTATTAATATTCTACACATTTTTAATATTTTTCTTAGCCTATTGCTATTATGTTGTCCTCGTCATCTGATTGCATGTGGTTATAGAGCAAAGATGAATTTCTAACTCAGTTTTTTAATTCTTTTCAAGATGTTTTCTGTAGCGTATTGATATATCTGCAATTATGCCATCCTACTTGTTACATACTGTTCCTTTAAGACAAGATTATAAGACCTCAAGCAATTACTGAACATAAAAATGAAATATTTGGAATTTTATTGTCTCCTGTTTCCATTGCAATGCTCAAAGATGCAAATAAACCATTTTTATAGGAACCCGTCTCCTATAGTATATGTTACAGCCTTAAATCTCTTTATGAATTGTCAGTCTGAACTTGCCCTCTGTACCTCCCTGCAGAAATACCCCCCTGTTTTTTACACACTTTTATTGTCTAATAACTCAGATGTCACGCTGTGTTTGTGAGCCTCCGGAGGGAAACAGTAACAGTGTAAATTGGATAAGTGCATGTTGCAAAATGAGTGAATCCTTCAAGCAAGACACCTCCTTAAAATCTTATAGGACACACACAGACCGTAGAGTAGCATCATGTAGTTTGTGCAATTTACAATAATATTTTCAATGATTTAGAAAAACAAAAATTAAAAGTAAGTAACTTTTCTGGTTGCAGACCCACATCCTGCTAGAGATGCTATTTCTTTGCCTAGAATGTTCCACAATATGCCATTAAACTTAGTATGTGGCGCCACCATACCAAGTTACAGGTCAGATCTCTGGAGAGGCAAGCATGGCATGTTTTTCACTTTTAACTGAATGAATGCAAGTTAAATGACAGTGGAACATATCGCTAAGCAATAACATCTCCATGGAGACAAGCAGGTGTTGGGCCTCTACCAGAAAACTTACACAGTGCAGCTTTAATGAATTTGGGAGTTATCAAAGTTGCACTATGTAACTTTTCTGATAGGACATCCATCACCCAGTGGTCTCCATGGTGATGTTATTGTTTTTGTACTTGGAAAAGAGGTGCCCAAACTATACGGCCCTCAGACCCCTTTTCTTTGCCCTCTGGCTTTTTGCTAAACTGGCCAACTTTATCTTGAAGTATTTTAAGTCTTAAGTATTTTACTGCAATTTTAACATCATTATAAACTTATCAAACATCTTGGTGTGAAATAACTGAATTCAACTATGTGAGCTGTCACATAGTTGTTGTGTCTATATGTTTGACCTTGGACCGGATAGAAACTGAGCTGTATGAAAATGTTCAGTGCACGTCTATCTTGAATCTCATAATAATTTGTTAATACCTTAAGCTTTTCTCGTCTCATTATGGTCCCATTTGCTGATAATGCGAACTATGTGGATTTTTTCCTGTTGTGCTCACAGCTGCTGCTCAGCCTCTGTTTCTGATCCAATATTTACTTTCCTGATTTTGTAGTTGGTGAAGTTCCCAGACACTTTTGGTTTTTGCAACATCAAATTTAATCTCTTTTGGTTTGGCTCTATTTATATTATGAAATTGCATGACTGAACATTTTTATATTTCCTCATTTTATTTTGGACTGTCTTTATTTTTGAATTATGGGGAAAATAATGGTTCTTTTGTCAAAATTCTAAACTAAGAGATCATTAGCCTTTCTTTTGTTATACTATTCAGCATAATTTATCATTTCTGACCACACTATTGGGCGGTTCTCATTTCAGCGTCTTGGTTGTGACAACATGCTGGAGTCTTCTCAGCAGGAGGACCCCTGTCTGCAGTGTGGGGGCAACGGCCAAACCTGTCGCCAAGTCAAAAGCACCTTCTCCACACGGGACCTGCCAAATGGTACTACTGTTAATTTTCATTTTCATTTTCATTTTCATTTTCATTTTCATTTTCATTTTCATTTTTTTACAGGCTACAACCAGATGTTCATTATTCCTGTTGGCGCGACCACCATCAGCATCAGAGAATTAGTGGCCACTCGTAACTACCTGGGTGAGTATTTCTTTCATTCTTTTTATTTATTTATTTATTTATTTATTTATTTATTTATTTATGCACTTGTACTAAATCAAAAATTCATTCACATTCATATGTTAATAGATGAAAACAAAAATAGCATAATCTTACTGCACCTTTTAAGTCCAAAGCTTGACTAATTGCTGAAGTAATATAGATTTTATACCTGCTATATTAAGTAATACCAAATATCTACCGATAATTCTCTCTTCAGCTATCAAGAACCTGCGAGGTGAATACTACCTCAATGGACACTGGGTAATTGAGTTTTCCAGAGCCACGCCCATCGCTGGGACCGTCCTGTACTACCAGAGAGGCTCAGAGGGTGACAACGTTCCGGAAACTATTATTGGTCGCGGGCCCACCACAGAGCCCCTAGTGGTTGAGGTAAGTACTTTAAGATTTATGCTACTTTTTGCTTGTTATTTTTTGTGTACATGTGTTTATAATGTGTGTTTTTTTTATTTTAGTTGATTAGCCAAGAGCCAAACCAAGGAGTCGACTATGAGTTTTACCTTCCCATTGGACGCTCCACTCAGGGATACTACTGGAGTTTTGGGTCCTGGTCGACCTGCAGCAAAGACTGTGGATCAGGTCTGATAATTTAAAGGGCCATATTACTCTATTTTCTGATTTACGTTGTTGTTTCCTTATAAACATATCTGGTTTTGTTTCATTCACTCATGTTTAACGCACAAACCCTGCATATTTAGGCTGAGTTCTTCTCTCACACAAAAAACACTTTGTTTTTAAACTCCATACATCTTCATTAGAATCATTTGGATGAGTTCAGCCCTAGAACTGCCTATCTCTACTGAATTAAAGTTAAAATGTATAAAGCATTTTGAGCTTTGCAGATGTAGACAGACTAATAATAAAGGATTACTCAAACATGTAAATGAAACTAAACATAACTTCAGGTATTTGTTTGAGCTAGTAACAGCATTTTAACATGGCTTAACCTCACAAGAGTCAATTTTGTGTAATATACGACCTTTAATATCATATTTAAACAGTACTAATATTGGTTATTTTTATTATGTTGTATTTTATGTATGTTTACCAGGATACCAGACCCGTTCAGTCTTCTGCACCATTGATCAAGAGGTGTACCCCGACTACCTTTGTGCCTCTTTGTCTCGGCCACAGAGCAATAGAACCTGCAACCCCCAGGAGTGTCCACAAGTCCACAGGTAGGAAAAAAAACAGTTTTGGTTAAACGAAAGTAGTGAGACAATGTTTCTATAAAGATGCAGGTTTTGAATGAACTGTTGAGTACTGACTGTTTTAAAAAGGATGGCTTACCTCTGTCCACCAAAAAAGAGCAAAACACTTGTATTCAGGTAACTGTGTAGTCAAATCTAGTTCCAGTGTAGCATCACATCAAACAATAGAAGAAGCCTTATTATATTGGTTTAAAAGGTAATCCGTCTTTTAGTGTTTGCGTTTTGGTTTTACCTAATCAGTGTCATATTAGCAAAAATAATATCACTTTTAATGAATGTGCCATTAACTTCCCACTAACTAGTGGCTTTAATACCCTTCCTTTTGAAATTATATAGTAAATTATGATACTAGCAGTTTTATTTAGTTTTACGTAGCCAAATGTTTGCAGACATTTTTATGGCATTAAACTTATCTATTTTGCATTTATTCAACTACAGACAAATACCTTAAAAACATGCATTCTTACTGTGAGTTGGGTCACCTCTGCACAGATCTGACCTGTAACTTGTCCTTTATCACAATGGGGAAAGATAGGTTCAATGCCACACTCTGGAACATTCCAGGCAAAGCTATGACATCTCCATGAAGAAAACCAGAAAACTGACATAATGCACTTTTAATGTCATCAATAATTGTGACAATCTTGCTTATTCTTCCTGAATCCTAAATTCCTAAATCTCTTGATTTATCAGCTGGAAGACAGGTGAGTGGAACACCTGCTCGGTCACTTGTGGAGGCGGGTCCCAGGTGCGGACAGTGCAGTGCATTACCCACGATGCATCTGGGCCCCGTGTGGTAGAGGACGCTGTGTGTGCTGCTTACTCAGAGGCGCCCCCTACATTGCAAACCTGCAACATGCAGCAGTGTGCCAGCTACCGCGCAAGCAGGTGGAGTCCGGTGAGTGGACAGAAAACTCTACTCATGCAAAATGAATTCAATTTCTGCTTATTTTAGAATTTTAAACATAGTAAAAAAATAGTTAAACAGTTATTCATTTATAGTCTTTCTTCTTATTGCACCCACAGTTGTATATGTGCAAATCTTCGTACAAACAAACTACATTACATTAAAAACACAAATATAAAAAAATATTTAAAAAAATTATTTAATTATAGAAGGAAAGATAACGTTGTACTCAGACTGTATAAAGAAGTGGACTATGGGAGTATGACGTCACCGATAGCATTTGGCTTTATACAAATGAAGCTCACTGAGGCTAGCAGTTATAGGAGTGAATTGGACCCAAGTTCCATATGAGGAATAAGAATTTATGGACAAAATAACGAAACAAAACCACCAGGATCATGTAGAGCGGGTTAATACGAACATTTTAAGACCAAAATGAGGAGCAGTTACGGAGAGAGTAGCGACAGTTTTTAGAGTCGCTAGCTATGTCCATTTATATATACACATGTCTATGGTTGTACTTGTACTAGAATAGACATGTTAATCCAGCTTTATCAATGACTCTTTTTAAATAACCTTTTATGTGAGGTTGAAACCCTGCATTGATTATTAGGCCTACTGGTATTTAGCCCATTAAACGATAAACATGTCCCCCCTCCATTACAGTCCCTTTATATCGCAGTAGACTAGATTCTAATCTTATTGTTTCTCCAGTGCTCTGCCACCTGTGGGTCTGGAGAGCAGACTCGTGAAGTGACGTGTGTTGGGTCTGGTGGCATGAGACTGGAGGAGACGGCCTGTGCCACGCTGCTGAGACCGCCCTCCATCAGAGCATGTACTGCTGCCCCCTGTGCCCGGGAGGTCAGCTGGCACATTGGAGCATGGACACTGGTGAGATGATTCAAAACATTAACAAATGTTTAGGAGTAGCTATAAGCCAAGGTTTTGTCACTGTATTTGATATCGAATGAGCATTGTATTTTTATATAGAACTTAAGACTGGAGCAAAATGTCTGTTTTTGAATAGCATTTTCTTTAGAATTTAGAAAGATGCGCTGTCAGTATTCTTTCTTGTAACTTGCCCATTTATAGATTTCCTTGTTATCCAACTTTGCCCTCTAATTTTAGTTTTGCTGTCTCCTTTTGTGTCCTTTGAAAATACTTACTTTACATTTGAATGATTATCAAACACATAGTGAGATAGATAAACTGATTTCTTTGGGAAATTACTGGTGTCTTAAGCTGTAGACAAACCCATTTTCAAACAAGAAGTAATGAAGAAGAAGTAATAATAGTAATGAGCACAAGAATTCACTTATTTTTAACAGTTAGTATTATTTATTTCCTGTATTTATATGCAGTGCTCGAGGAGTTGTGGTTCAGGATCCCGGGAGCGACAGGTGATCTGCTCAGACCGGGAGAGACACTTGTATCCTGTGGGACAGTGCAGCGCACAGCCCAAACCCGCCACCGTGGAGCGCTGTAACACCCAGCCCTGCTACAGCCCACAGAGTAAGAGCTGATAGTTCGCTTGTGCTTCGTCTCATTACTTTTTCCTCGCTTCCTTCTCCTTGATTCCCCTCTTCAATTCTGCCGGAAATGGGTGAGGAGAGAGGATATAAACTCCTCACTGAGACCAATAAAGTTTGATTATTTTATCTGATGTCTCGCTCCTGCAGCCTCCCTTATGTTTACTCATTCATTCCGTTTTCTTTGGGACACCACTTAATATGACGCATTTGATTGACAGTTAAGTGGAGGATAGCGGAGAGGAATCAAGGAGAAGGAACTGAGGAAAGAGAAATGAGAGGCGACCTAAATCTGTAGTTTTTTTCAGAGATCTAATAATATCTAATAATGTTCTTGTAGGTGTCCCCAGTATTCAGGACCCACGTGGACATGACAGCACACAGACAAGCTTCCAGCCCTATGTCCCAGAATCAACAGGTGGGTCAACTTCTGTGAATTATTATGTATTATAGTAGTATTATTAGTAGTATGATGTATTGCTTATGTATAATAATAATAATAATAATAATAATAATAATGCATCAGTTTTATATAGTGCTTTTCTGGACACTCAAAGACGCTTTACAGATCATTATTCATTCACTCCACACTCGGTGGTAATTATGAGTTATTGTCATTGTACAAACAAGTTATACAACAAAGTTACATGAATACAATATAGAAACTTTTTTCTTTCACCAAAATTCCAACTGTCTAAATAACTCTTCTCATCAAAGCAAGGTCTAGAATGAGACGTAACCAAGATTATCTCATTGACTTCTCCATTGTTGCCTATAAAGTTGGAATCATTCCTTTTAACCAATTACCTTCTTTTTCTATGTGATCACCATTTTTCTGAATGAATGGTTAATGCATGGCTTTTCTTCATGGAGATGTTGTTAGTTTGTCTGGAGTGTTTCACAGTATGGTATAAACCTTAAACCTTTCTATCTTCATGGAGACCAAAGCAGACCAAATTACAGGTCAGATCTGTGGAATGGAAACTCCGCTCACAGTTGAATGTCTGTTTTTCTAGGTATTTTTTTATCTATAAAACCACCAGTAATTTAATAAATGTAAGGTAGAGCTGTTTAATGTCGTACTGTGGCAGAGCAGTGACATATTCATAGAAACAAGCAGGTGACAAACCCTCCACCAGAAATGTTACCCAATGCACCTTTAATGTTGACTTGTAGATAGTGTACATGAAAAAATTTCAACTACAAAAACAACCAACACGTTTTTATGCCAACTAACTTTTGAAATGAGAGACAATTTGTTATTTAACCGAATGTCACTTTGTCCCTCTGAGCCGCCCTTCCCCCTGTGTCCTTGTTCTCATTATTATCCTGTGTGTTTTCTGGGGTCCACTGCTGCTGTCAGCCTGATTACAGTGTTTTAAAACCACTGAGGTGTGATGCAGCACTGACAGAAGTGTTCCTGGGAAGTTAGTTTAGTTTACGTATTGTTTTCAAAGTGATACGACATGTCAGTAACCATGGAGATTCTAGTAAGCAAGGTTTCAAAAATAAGTCATATCAGATCTAATTTCAATATGAACTTTAGTCACACTGGTCTTGGTTTGAGCCCAATTTGATCCTGAAGTTCACTTGATTTGGTCCTGGTTTAGTCCCAGTTTAGTTCAAGTTTAGTTCTAGGTGACATCCTCGTTTAGTTCCAGTTTCGATTTGTGTGTAAGATGACTTTTTTGATACCTTTCTTACTATAGAACAGTCTGCTTAAGTAATTACACCAAAATATTGAGACAATATGGTTATATTGAGTAAACTGGTCAGAATATTGCATATAATCTCTAACATATACTATGTTTTTTTGTAGGTCGGCATACAGACCTCACAAATACAACCAACACAGTGGATGACCCTCATAGCTCCGCCCCCGCCATCCACTGCAGCCAGTCACGTTACGGTTGCTGTCCTGATGGTCGTACCTCTGCCGGCGGGCCACAGGGACTGGGCTGTCCACAGATCCAAACCTCTACTACAGCCCAGGAGTCCTGTGTCCAGACCAGGTAGGGAGCAGCACTTACACTGTGGCTTTGTTCTTGAGATTCTGTTTGGGCATTACATTTACAATCAAGTGAACACTCTAAGCAGGTCTCTTAAATATGAGACTACTAATGTATATGTAAGAAATGTTAATGTCTTACATTTTCAAACAATGTCACACACCAAGAGTCAACAAGTCCAACACTGAATAAACAGCTGTGGCAAGATATTTTATGTTTTTATGACATGACATCACACACAGGGGAGAGACATTCAGAAAGCTGCCAGAGTGATAAATAGACAAATTCACAACAGTCTAATAGCAAATGAAAAATTCAATTCAAATATTAGACTTCAACAATACAATATTAACAACAAATGAATTGAACAACAAAAGTCCGTAAGTGGCAAAACCTTCATGTTGACAATATTTAATGATTTGAACATTTCTGTTTCTTGTTCTACTCCTTCAGATATGATTTTATTTTTCATTTTTGTGGTCTATCCTTTGAAAGTTTGTCTTACAGTTGCTCGTACTTACTGTAGTTTTCCTAAATATCTCTTGGACGACTACTTACTTCTACTTGAATAACACTATTTTGAAATAACATTACGCTTATTTGAGTATTAAGTAAGTTTATGCTACGATACCCACATTTGGTTTTAGGCTTCCAAACTGTGAAAGTGAAAGATCCTTAACTCAGAACATTAATTTGGATACACAAAAGACTCCAGCAGCACTGGAAGTAGTCCATGTATCATCAGCAGTAACTCACAATCAGTTTTAGATGAGGTCTTGGAAGCACTCATTATAAAAATACATACATTTAAATTTAAAGTAAAAGTAGTGTTTTTCTGTGTTTTCCTGTGTTTTTATACAAACAGTTCTCTATCTTTTTTGCAGTTATGGATGCTGCCAGGATGGAGTGACAACAGCTTTGGGCCCCAACAGAGAAGGCTGCTCGGAGCGTGTGGCCCCAGCACCCACTGTAAGAAAAACACACAAAACTCAGCCAGTACAAAGCCACAGGAAATGTCCCGAACCAGACAGACCTGATACAAGAACACGTGTGGGAGTCGTCTGCACATTACAAACCAAAACATACGAGCATACTATTTTAAACTAAAACAGTGTTTGGTCTGCCTCAGAACATGGTGTCTCTGGATATTTTACCGTAGCTCCCAGTTTGGACGATAATTGGCAGTTTTTGCTGTTTACTATTTGACTGGCACATGGCACATCTGTACTGTGGTCAGCTCTACTCCTACTCTTCCTGTCTTCAAGTAACTCATTATAGTTACCACTAAAGACCTGTAGGCTATATATATGTAACCCTTTATTATTAGTTTGTCTGTCCAAAGCTCAAAATGCTTTGTTCCACTTTGTGATCTCATGAAGCAATAGTTTTATTTAGTAGAGGTTGGAAGTTCCAGAGCTGAAATTATCTAAATGATTCTAGTGAAGGTGTTTGTGTTTGAGTATGTGTTTAAAAACACAGTGGAGCACATGGCATCACAAGGTGAAACAGTGTGTTCTGTTTGAGAGAAGAACATGTGTGAATGAAATAAACACAACTCCAAGTATGCTTTTGATGAAGAAACAACATTATAACATAGAAGAAAATCAGAAAATAGTGTAATATGGCCCCTTTCAATCACCACTATTGTGCTATTTGTAGCATGTTATTAAATGCTGCCTCATCTCACCAGGCTGCGCCCACTCTCCCGACTGAAAATGCCAGACAGTGCCGACTGACCACCTACGGGTGCTGCTTTGACCGTACGTCAATCGCAGCTGGACCCAATGGAGAGGGATGCCCTGACCCACCCAACAACAGTATGTGCCCTCCATCATACAACATACAGAAACAGCTTTGTTTTTCTGCAGTCTGCTTTACTTTTGGGCTTACAAAATTGTAGTATTCGTATAGTTCTTTTGTAGAAAATGTAAATATATAGAAAAAATAAAACATTTTCAAATAATGTCACATGTATGTCAATACATATTTTAGGCATATAAATAGATATACAAATACTTGATTGATACCAAAGGAAATTCAATATTCTGCAGCAGCAACAAAGAAATAAATATTTCTTAATGAAATAATAATAATAATAATAGCAAAAGGAGAAATTTAATTTGTCAACTGGACTGCTTCTTCAGTTCTGGTCAGATGCTGGCGGACACTGCTTTATATCTGCTTGAAGGGAGGAGCTAATTCAGGCAGATATAAAGCAGTGTCCACCAGCATCTGACCAGAACTGAGGAAGCAGCTCGGATGAGCTGGAAACGTATTCGACCAAATAAATTCTGTCCAGTTGACAAATTAAATTTCTCCTTTTGCCATGGATTCTACCTGGACGACTGAGGGATTCTACACACAATAATAATAATAATAATAATAATAATAATAATAATAATAATAATATTAATGCAGTCCATCCTCTTGCATTCATCATTTAGACTTTAATGATAAAACATCATAGCAAAAAATGGGATTGAGAGAGGGGAGAGATATTCAGAAAACTGCCAGAGTGAATGCTGGACCCAAACTCACAACAATCTGACTAATCTAACTTTCCTGTTTCAGTTGAGCGCTCCATCTGCTCTCTGCCCCGTGCGGCCGGGTCCTGCTCGAGCTGGACACCTCGTTACCACTACGACGTCCTCACCTCCAAATGCCAACACTTCTGGTTCGGAAGTTGCCACGGAAACAACAACAACTTCATGACCCGGGCTGAATGCCAGAGAGCATGCCCACTTCCTGCCCCCAGCCAACAGGGTCCTGCCCCAGCTGCTACGCCCAGAGAAACGCCCTCTAGAGGCACCTCCACACCCACACGCCCCGCTTCAGGATCGGGCGCTGGCAGGGGCAGTTCTGGAGGGGCAGGAGCAGGTGCAAGGGATCGCAGCATGGGCAGAGTGTTCACAGTACAGAATGGTTCTTCCCCTGGCGGTAGGTACGGGACAAATGCTGCCACTCATGCCCACAGAGCCCGTCTCTCCATGACGGCACGCCACACGCCTGAAGCTGCCGCACACACCGGCCCCGCTGCCAGGTAAGAGCAGAGGATCATAGCAAATAAATGCAAAGAGTCAAATCTGTTACATGAAGGGAAGCAGTAAATGTGACAAAATATTCACCAAAACACCTTAATAGTTATAAAGTAAAATTTAGCAGTCAGGTGCTTTTTGCCACAAGAAATGGTTGACTATTGTGACGATATTTTTCAAGCTAAGATATCTGATTGTCACATTTGAACTGGCTTGAAACCAAAACCTCATCACTCACTTGGAAAAAACATTACAAAAATGGTGAATTTGAAAGTGAAACTAAAGGGGAAATATACAGTGTTTGTGCTACGTGTTTTGTGTATTGCTGTTTTGTATATGATTTATGCGTTGCTTGATAGGGCTGCACAATAACACTCAAACTATTGATTGGCTAACTTAAAATTAAAATACTGAATAAAAAAATAAAACCGGGAAAGCATCACTATAGCAACCTATTGGAAAAACATACACTTAAATGTTTATTGTGCAGAACTATTGCTTGTATAATCTTGCTTTGTCAAATCACTCTTTTTGTTGGTTGCTTCACAAATCACGCTTTCATACTTGACTTGCACCCTTTTTAGTGTTGATTTTGGACTTTTCACCTCACAGCAGCCCCTCTCACAAATGGACTCTATATGTATCACATATCTGGGAGTTTTCATTCACTGTCTGTTTGTCAATGTGCATTTGGTTGTCTGCTTTTGTCACCCACTTTTTACCTCACTGTTGTCTGTGAACGAATAAAGGTTGTGCTGTGATGCTTAATGTCTCTGTCCTTGTTTGTCTGTTACTGTTTTTCACATTTAGCTTTTGTCTGCCATTTTGTAGACTGGGAATATTTCGGTGTCGATTCTTTACTTGTGTGTGTGGGAGTCACCTATCAGGCATAAAACCACAAAAAATATAATGTGTCTTTACACTGCCTTATTTGCCCAAGAATTTGATTTGAAATAAGGAAAATAGGGAAGGATCCAAGTGCTGGTGTAATAGTGTGGTGTAATTTTCTGGGTTATTTTGGTGATATTCTATTTATTGCTCATGTTGCAAAACCCTTTCCTTGTCTAAACCTGGTTGTGGGTCAACTTAATGCTTGCATTGGTGGGGTCCTAACAGTACAGCATAAAGTGCATTTCATTTTGCCATCTTCTCTTAATCTGTCTATCCTATTTCTTTTTCAAACTTCCCTGTTCCTCCGTTTCTTTTATTTGGCCTCATTTCACAGTTTGATCCTTGGCGGAGTGAGCATTGATAAGTCTGACCCAGACACAGTGGAGGCTCTGGTGGGGCAGAGGGTGGTCCTGCCCTGCAGAGTCAGCCCTCTGCCCTCGTCCACTGTCTCTGTGGAGTGGAGGAGAGACGGCCTCCTACTTTCCACCAACAGGTTAGTCTGTGGTTTGCAATAAAGCACTTTCTATCATATACTGTAGTAGATTCAGATTCAATATGTGTACAGCAATGTGGTAAGAGAAGTAAACATTACATTTGAAGTTTAATTATGACATCATTAAAGGTATAAGGTAATTGTGCTCACCTGTATCTAAGAGCAGTTAGTCGCTTTGTCCAGTTGACATAATTTAAGATTGGAACTGACCTGGATGACTGAGGATTACACAGACATGTAGCTCCTATGCTCTGGTGGATGCAAACATCACCAAATATCTGACTTATACCCAGTGATAGAAAAAGTACAAATTTTTTACAGATACCAGTGCAAAAAAAAAAAGCTCAAGTAAAAGTAAAAGAATCACATGAAAAAAATCTACATAAGTAAAAGTGCCTATTTAAAAATGTACTTGAAGATTAAGAAGTAAAAGTGTTTTACACAGATTTTGAGGTCTTATAAGGCTTCAAATGCATTTATTTTGATAAAGATTTGTTGTGAATTTTGTGAAACAACTGAATCATTTTTTTTTCCTAGCTGTTTTTATTTGTATATTTTTGTTTACTCAAATTACAAACAGGCATATAAATATATTGTGATGTGTGAGCTACTGTGTCCAAATAATTTCTCTTGTGTATCAATAAAATTTGTCTAAGTCTAAGTCAAACGTGTTAAAAATAAACCCCTCAGCCTTTTCAGCAGGTCTCAGACTAAAATAACAAATACTTTTACTTTTCAGTCCAGTTAAAAATGTAGTGGAGTAGAAAGTATCTGCTCTCAAATGTACTTAAGGCCCACACTGATTACTAACCCTTTCTCTTTACAGACACCACCGGCAGCCCAATGGTTCACTGTTGGTTGGACCTCTAATGAAGTCAGACAAAGGGTGGTACCTGTGTGTCGCCACCAGGGAGCGAGAGAGAGACCACCGCTACATTTACCTGTCTGTCTCTGGTAACGCTGCATTCAGTCATTTTCTTACTTTCTGAAAGCTGCTTAACATTTAGATACAAAAGTACACAATTATTTAATCATGTAGTCTAGTTCAACCAAGTAGTGACGGGCCAGGGTTTTCTACATGTATTGTGTTTTAAGATCTGAAAACTCAAAAAAAAAAATCAAACTGGATTAAATTTTTTGCAAAGTATCAGCTGAAGAAGTCTTCCACCTCATATTCATATTTTTGACCCTTTCTGTACAAGTTCCAGTGTTTTATGTGATGTTATTTATAATTATTAACTGGTCCTTTTTTTTTTTTTAGAGGGAACCGCTCCTCTAGACCCCAGCTCACTGCCCAGCGACAGCCCCTCTCTAAAGTAAGGCAAATTTTTCCACACCACACAAACACAGATCTCTTTTTCTAGCACTTATAAATGTTTCTTCTTTTAGATTCAGCATTGATCAGAGCGGTCTGTCTCTGCTGGAGCTGAGAGAGGGACAAACTGCTCGACTGACCTGCACTGTGCTGCCTCCTTCTGCGCTTCAATTGGTCAATATTCAGTGGACCAAGGATGGACACTCCCTCGCAGACTCAAGGTAATTTCATAAAACTATCAGATTCATATAGTTCACAGTCACATTCACTAACAGAAAACTAAGATCAAGCACTATTTTGTACTTGTTGTATGTTTTTTCCACATGAATATTGCTTCATATTCACATAAAAACAGATATTCTGACTGTGAGCGGGGTTTCCACTCCATAGATGTGACCTGTAACTTGAGCTGGTTTGGTTAAAGGTTACACAATGCACCTTTAAAGCTTGGTTGTAGAATATGTAAGAGCCAACTGGAATTAGGGTGTAGGGTCACTAGACTCCTTTGAATTTATTAATGGGAAACAATGACAAATATGTAAAAGAATCTTATAGCAATATAACAGTAATCTTACAGCAGTAGTTTGATTTTCCAGGTTCACTCATGTGTCTGATGGGACTCTGATCGTGGGTCCCCTGAGGTCTGAGGACTCTGGTCTGTACACCTGCACCGTGGCCAGTCCCCAGCAGCTGGAGCAGAGGCAGATACAGCTCAGAGTGCAAGGTGCCACTCATTTCATTACCTGTTTAAACTAAGGGCCTTTACCCGACATAGAACTGTTAGTGAAGAACATGTTTCAGAATGAATGAATGAACTTCTGAGAAATGGTAACAGTATGGTTTTATTCACCGGGAGTTTTTTCCACATTTTCCTCATCCAACAATGTCTCTAATTGTATTTAATTGTGTGTTCCTTGTTGTTGCTTCCTTAGAGGGCCTAAAGTTGTGTTTTGTTTCATTCACACTTGTTTAACACATAAATATGTATATATGTAGGCTGAGTTCTTCTCTTGAATGGAAAACACTTGTGTTCCACTTTATGATGTCATGTGGTAAAACAGGAAGTGCTCCACTGTGTTTTTAAACTCCATACACCTTCACTAGAATCATTTGGATAATTAAAATCCTGGGATTGCCATTCTCTACTGAACTAAAGGTAAAAGGAGCTGTTAACTTGACATCACAAGGTGAAACAGAGCATTTTAAGCTTTGGACAGGCTAATAATAAAGGGTTACTCAAATGAGTGAATGGCACAACTCCAGGTATGTTTTTGATGAGGTACAACATTATAACATGGGTTAACGCGCACAAGAGTCAATTATATGTAATATAGGACCTTTAAAGTTTTCATCCAACATGTTAAAAATGAGGTATATTTTACAAACACTTCTAATCTGGGCTGTGATATGGCTTGAATAGTGCCCATAGTTTCAAAGTGGACACACATGACATTCAGTTCCACTTACATTTACAGGGGATAGATGTTCTTACATGTCACCACTAGAGGTCAGTAAAGCCATTTAAATTTTCTTCCTCCTTCATAGCTGATTTGAGGATCACCACTGCTCCCAACAACATTGAAGTGTCTGAAGGCAGCACAGCTCTTCTGCCTTGTGTGGTGTCTGGAGACAATGTCAGTATACGCTGGTCCAGGTACTAACAGTTAATTTAAGTGTCTTTATACAAATAAATTACTCACTCAGTTGTTTTATTTTACAAATCTTTTACATCTACAAATCTTTTCATGATCAAATTTTCATAATTCATTTGGAGGTAGTAAAAAACTTGCTTGTTTTGATCTTTTGTCTGTCTCCATCGAGACCGGTTCGGTGGAGAGACAAGCCCACTCACAATAAACTCATTTAACCCAGAAAATCACCTGCTGTAACTGAATAATCTTCCAGACTATACATATATATATATATATATATATATATATATATATATATATATATATATATATATATATATATATATATATATATATATATATATATATATTTTTTTTTTTTTTTTTTTTTTTTTTGTAGAAATGGCATCCCAGTGAGACCGGACGGCGTTAGGCTTCTGGTCTCGTCTGACGGGAGCCTGGTCATGAACAAAGTGAAGCCCTCAGACGAAGGCACCTACAGCTGTAACGCCTTCACCGGGATCTACTCTGTGAGCGCCACTGCCGAGGTCAGAGTCATCAAGGAGACAACACAAGGTGAGGGACTGTGTACTGAAATACATGCAGGACTAAACTATTTCATAAACCTGTCGAATATTGATTTTACTGACAACAATTCTAATTTGGATATGGTCACAATTTCAAAAATATTTACATGATTTATATATTTATTCCTGGACATAGCGGGGACAGCAATTTTATTTCTGTCAAACTAAAACTTCTCGTCTGCATGGAGCAGTTATTGCTTTGACTTGAATGTTCCACAATATGGCATTAAATTTATCTGTTTTATTTCCTCATCAAAAACATAGCCAGGGTTGTGTTTGTTGTGTGTGTCATTCACACATGTTTGAGTAACTCTGCATCTGCATCTCCAAGGCTCAAAATGCTCTGTTCCACCTTGTGATGTCATGAAGTAGTAGTTTTGAAGTTAAGAGCTACCTTTTACCTTTAGTTCTGATTCGAGATTGGAAATTCTAGGACTGAAATTATCCAAATGATTCTAAGTTTATGGCATTTTGAACCAATATTTATGACTCTTTGGTCCTCTTGCTATCATTCACTGTACCACGTCTCCTCTCTCTCAGATAATGATGTTCCTGTGGACTGTGTGGACCAGCCGGAGCTCGCTAACTGTCAGCTGATCGTTTATGCCAGACTCTGCTCCAACCTCTACTTCTCCAGTTTCTGCTGCGCCAGCTGCACCAAACATCTGAGGAACGAGAGGTTTAAACGCTTTGGCTAGACACGAGGTCAGGTCAAAACTACAGCACAGAAAAGGAACGAGTAAAGTATGTTTGAGCCACTTGGAGACACTTAAAAACATTTATAAAGTGCGTCAAAAGGACTCAAGACTTCTTCAAACAATCAATGAATGTAACTTTAGTTTGTCATTCACTGCTAAGCTTACATTTCCACTTACTGACCTCATAGTGTTATTAAAGGCAGTTGAATGTGATGCAGAAAGGTTTATTTCACTGGATATTGTTTCATGTTCTCTGTTTTTAGAGAAAATTATTATGTCACTACTGTTACTGTACTTCCATGTGTTTAGTGTGTCTCTAGCTAGAACTCATTGTTATCTTGTAATATACATGATATTAAATACTTTATTTTGATTTAATGGCGTATTGTGACCCGTGAAAGTGGACTTGAGCATTATATGTATATATATATATGGTTATTTGTAGTTATAACAACAAAAATAATAATTTTAATTAAACTTATATTTTTAGTGTTTTTAAGAATTCTTGATGAACCTTCTTTCTTACTGTGAGCAGCTTTGGAAAAGTAAGTTTAATGTCATTCTATGGAACATTCCAAGCAAAGCAACGTCTACATGGAGACAAGGACAAGTAGGTGGTGGACCCTCCAGAAAGATGCACTTTTAAGCTTTGAGTTGTAGGAAAAGTTGTAGAATTTGTATGTAGTGTTTTCAGTGCACTCTGGCTCATTTACAGTGAAATATGTGCTACTCTGCAGTTTCGAGGATGTTTTATTGTTTTATTTTTGTTGTGCATTTTATCCATCTCCTAAATCTTACCACTTGTCCCTCTTTCTCTTAGTATAGGACATTATATTGCAGTGTCTGTGTTATATTGTTATATGTTTAAGTCTTTTTATACTCTCTTCAGCTACATGGTCTTTCCCTTTATAACAGATTTACCTCAAGTGTGAAAAATGTTCTAGTTTTCTGCACCAGCAGGAGAGACATTATAAAGAGAGGTTTCCTGTTTATCTCACAAAGCACAAACATTTATTTTTGTCATGTGATTCTAAGTCTGACAGAAAACCATAATTGACAGTTAGAGCCGAAGTGGGTTTAGTGGTGGTTGTCATATGATAACATGGCAAAAATGTTTTACTGCAGTGTGCTGTTTTACATTTTTTAATTATTCGCTGAATCAAATTACTGTTGTATAATTCTTCATTATACAGAGACTAAAACAAGTATGTTAAGTAAACAGTTGTCTATGTCGCAATTTCTCGTAATACCACCATTGTCCATAAGATGGCAGCAACCAACAGTTAAAAATGTGCCCATGCTCATATTTTAACCAGTTCAACATACTTTTTGGTTAAATGATTAAGGCATTTTCTGACCTGTTCTAAACTAATCAAATTTATTCAGTTTAATAGAATGAATTTATTATTTCTTATCCATAATTACTTTAATGGGAGAGTGTAATATTACAAAAAATACAGATTAATACAGAAGATTGATTTCACAACTGACCCTGACTCTCAAAGCAAATAAGTAACAACGTCACTCTTGTATAAAAAGAGTCATTTAAAAATAAAATAATTTCACACAAACTACAGGCCTTTTGAACTGACTTATGATGACAAATTAGTATAGACTTGTAGATGTTAAAATTGTTTGAACAAGTAAAATGAATTATTCAGTATGAATATTAAGCAGACAAATACTTGCAAAATGTGCCAAATTGTGTTTATACAAGGCCTGTCATGATAATTACTATATCGACTCAGGGCTCAGTATTTATCGTTCAAACAAATTCCTTGTAAAATTGGGGAAAATTTTGATATTTTTGTTGTAATACCATAAAATGTGAGCTGTACAAGGTTAAATAAGAGACTTCTATGTTTAATTACTGCTTCATATTTATCTATTGCCGGTCAGGCCTTTTAATGAAACTGCCTATTCAGAAATGTGCTTACTTAGATTATACTTCTTTATTGTCATTGTGTCAATAAGTATACAGTAGTTTCAGTATTGTCGTTTATCACAGTATGTAGCAATATATCTACATACTGTAGATATATTAGCAATATACAGGCCTAGTTTATACTAATTCTGTATGCTAACTTCATGAGGTGTCCTCTTGTCCGTCTACTATAGCCTACATATTTGATTAATTTACTGCGAATCACCTGCTCTATATGGAAACCCTGTGAAAGACACATTACCACTGATACTTGCATCTTATTAACTTTTAATCCCTGGTCTCATCTGTGATTAATCTATCTGTTCTTCAGGGGCAGATGGACAAGCCAACTGCTGTCAACCGACTTCCATGTAATATTCAAGATGTACACACTGGAGTCACATGACCAGCCAGACAATGAGGGGCCTCCCTACCAACATGGCCGCCTTTTGTGTGAGTTCATTACCAAGATGGAAACATGAGTTACATCTACATAACAAAAGAAGTAATTACAAATATTAGACTTTTATCATGTTACCTGTTTATACACTGACATGCATATTACACATATTTACACTCTGAAAATGTACTTATAAACATGCTGCTAACTTATTACTAGAAGTATGTTTGGCCCAGTGTACTTTGTAATAACACAGTAACTGCAGTAGTAGTAAGAGTAAGAGGTGACAGCCTAAATAAAGTTGCAGTAATATGGAGTACAGCAGCATTGTAAGTAGCATAGTCCTATTTATTTGAGTAGTAAAAGCCTTGTAATAAAGATAGCAGCAGTAGCAGTAGCAGTAGCAGTAGTAGTAGTAGTAGCAGTAGTAGCAGTAGTAGTAGCAGTAGTAGCAGCAGCAGTAGCAGTAGCAGCAGTAGCAGTAGTAGTAGTAGTAGTAGTAGTAGTAGTAGTAATGGTGGTGGTAGTGTAAAATAGTGACTAAAGGGAACAGCCCTCTTTCCCCCTTGAACTGTAGACTATAGTTTTTAGGGCTATCATTTTCCATTATAGCCCTTTTACTACGTTGTATTAGTTTACATTTATGAAACCTGGTTAAGTTTCATATATTTTAAGACTTGAATGAACCCTTTTCACACGTCACTACCTTTCCCAGCAGATCCAGTGACTGAAAGCCCCTTAGGCAGATTTCCTTTTATAGCACCGACACTACACACAACTAATACAAACTGCCTTTATCTAAAGAAAGACGCAGCAAATGTCAACAAACCATAAACTACCTGTGTGTGTGTGACCCCAGCATGAAGCACAGGATTAGGAAATTAGAACTGTAGATTCCAAAATAAAAGAAATGCGCACCTTTACAAGTTAAAAGCATTAAAACTTATTATGTATATTAAAAGTGATTGGGAATAGCTAATAGCATTATTAAATAGTGAACTCCCATGAGACTAACAATACTTCCAAAACTATATTAACTACAACTGTGGACAATAGTCATAAATGTGGCTACTAAGACTAATACTGTTACTATCACAGCTTACTTCAACTTTTACCACTACTACGCCAATATTTTTAATCTGTAGATTTTTTTCAAACACAAGCCAATCAGCCTAAATTAGGTCTACTGTGAACAAGAACAAAACATAAATATTGTGTCTACTGCAATGTCAACCAAGAATATTTTGTTTGTGAAACTTTGACACAATAAAGTATAAAAAAATAAGTAAACAATTAGTGGTTGACGCAAAAAGGCAAAACGATTGTCATGTAGTTGATTTTTCGAAAGTGCACTATATTGCCAAAAGTATTCACTCACCCATCCAAATAAAGGAAATCTGGTGGTCCAATCACTTCCATGGCCACAGGTGAATAAAATCAAACACCTGGGCCTGCAGACTGTTTCTACAAACATTTGTGAAAGAATGGGTCGCTCTCAGGAGCTCAGTGAATTCCAGTGTGGTACTGTGATAGGATGCCACCTGTGCAACAAATCCAGTCGTGAAATTTCCTCACTCCTAAATATTCCACAGTCAACTATCAGTGGGATTATAACAAAGTGGAAGTGACTGGGAACGACAGCAACTCAGCCACAAAGTGGTAGGCCATGTAAACTGATGGGGCGGGGTCAGTGGATGCTGAGGTGCATAGTGCGCAGAGGTCGACAACTTTCTGCAGAGTCAATCACTACAGACCTCCAAACTTCATGTGGCCTTTAGATTGGCTCAAGATCAGTGCGTAGAGAGCTTCATGGAATGGGTTTCCATGGCCGAGCAGCTGCATCCAAACCAAACATCACCAAGTGCAGTGCAAAGCATCGGATGCAGTGGTAAAGCACACCGCCACTGTACTATCAAACATCAGAATTAGAAGGTGAATGCTGTAAACTAGTCTACATCAGAGGACAAAGGTCTCAATTAATAAACCGTATTCAAAGTTGTATTTGTACTTTCATAATCAATTATGCTACAGTATAGTACAAGTACTGTATTACTTTATTACAGTAATACTGTGCAATACGAGCCCTAGGTCTATAATTTATTCGGGACCAATTAGCTGACAGGGGAATAGAAAAAGCAATGGTAACAGACTGCAGGACATGCCGTAAATCTCACTAATTTTGGGAGTGGTGCCTCTCACATCCACAATGCTCGTAAACAGAGGAATCACACTGAATGCTTTGATGAGATTAAAAATAATGACTAGTTCCTGTAGTCAACAGCTGTGCCTGCTACCTCCCACCACTCACAAGGCCTCACATGAAAAAGGATATAATAATTTGTTCAGTTCTCAATGTTCCAATAATACACTTTCATTTTGAGAACTTTTATAGGCTGTTGTAGCTTCAGTGGTTTGTAATAGTTGAAATCAGATGTAAACTAAGACCAGGACTAAACCAGGACCAAATCAGGACTACACCAGGACTATACTTGGACTCGACCATCAAATCTAAAACCAAGGACTAAACCAGGTCTGAAGTAAACCAGTTCTAAACAAAGACTCAAAGAGAACTAAACCAGGCTCAAATTAAACAATGTTAAATAAGGACTCAGCTTTGGTCTAAACTAGCACTTAAATGCACTAAATGTGGAACATATTTATTTAGACCAGATTAGTGCCAAACCAGGTCTATGCCAAGACTTAACCTGGACTAAACCAAAACTCAACCAAACTAAAACAGAATCAAACCAGGACCGTACCAGCTTTATTGGTAAAATGGCGGGCCTCTCTGGTGTAACTGTAGCGGAGTCCCCTGGGTCTTTGCCTGGAGCACTGGCGCTCCATAGATTAGGATCTGCTAATTAAAGCCTCAACTGCCGATCCATTCATTCACAAATCTCCTTTCAGAGTATTTTAGGTTGGAGCAGGAATCCACACTCCGAACGGTTACCTCCTCACGGGCCCCTGGTGAGGACCGGAGGCCTGTAAAGACGTGTGCAGGGGTCGAGAGCACTGCCACACTTCTAACAAGACACATTTACATAATGCTGTCCAGGCTAAACACTGTGCAAAGATAAACTGCTGATAGCTATGATTTCCAGAAAAAGTACAAATTTGTATTTATGATATAACACACTGACACATGTACTTTTAAACCCAACTACAAAACCACACAATTCTGAACAGAAATTGAAAAAAATATGACCAATTAATAGAAATTAATTCTTTAATTCATTTGGAAATTGTGTTAATATTTACTAGAGTGGAAGTACACAAACATTCATGAAACTGACAACTTTTGAATGTGAAACACGAAAAGTTAAAAATGTTATTCTAAATGCTTAAACTACTAATGATACTAATACTACAACTGCCTAATACTAAACTACTAAACTAACACTTGCATATGACCAAGATAACAACAAAATATTTTCATCTGAAAACACAAAACGTTCACACAAATGTTCACTAGATTTAAAACTTTTTTTTCTAGCAAAATGCAATATTGTTTTAGACATTGTCCTATCACTGACATTCAAAAATCTGAAAATCAGACTGTATCTGATGTATTTAAAAAATCATAAAAATATACATAATAATCTGAAACATATAATAATTCTTATACCATATAGACCCAACTTGTGTATTCCCTAGCTGCATTAAGTCTAATATTGATCTTTTACTCTTCTCTGTGACATCTGCCCCGTCCTGGTGTCTATAAACTAACTGTTTTCTTGTCCGTTCACTCTATAACCCACCCCCCGCCTCCTGCCCCTGCCTCCAGTCCCACTGCAGCCTCCTCCTCACTGATTGTCCATTGTCCCAGTTTCCCTCCAGAATTCCTGTTTGGGTCTCTGCCTCAGCTGTCCATCTGTCCACTGCACCTCCTCCATCTCTGGGGGCAGATGTTTAGTCCAACTTGCTCTTCTTGGAGATGGGGGTAAAACCAACCTTAAAACACCCAGACATTTACTGAAACTGATGGTATAGACTGCATGTAATTTTGAGGACTTTTTCGCATTAAAAAATAACTTTTTCTTTTAAATTGTTAATGACTATGGCAATGGTCCTAATTTTTCATCATTCTGAAACATATAGAGTTATGCTGGTTGAATTTTATGAGGGAACAAGCAGAAACAAGAACATGTATGTTTCAGATGGCAAATATGGCTTTCACTCTGCTCACTCATTTCATTTTAATTAAGTTTAAATAGCCACAGATCTTCCATTTACAAAATAAAAAATATATAATGTTAAGCTGTGGATTACATAACGAAACACTCTTCCGCATGCTCTTCATTGGGGGGTGCTGCAAGTTTTTTTGTTTTTTTTTTACTTTTAGATCTTCTGAAATGTCAGTCCTTGTGCTAATGACCTTTTTGAACTCCCGTCAATGCTAATGTACCTCCTACATTTGATTTACAGATGAGACACATGCTAATGTTACCTGTCCACTCAGCCGCTGTCACTGCATGTATGTATTTTAAAAATGTAGATACATAAGCGAAGCGATATTTGATATAAGAAATTATCGCTGGATGCCAGTGCCTTGTTGTTGTGGGAAATATGATCTTATTATTAAAGGTAGAACCCTAAAAACACAGTTGAAATCTAGAGTGAATCAGGACTTTTGATGCAATTTTATACAAAATAAGGTAGAAGATGTATATCTAATCTGTATTAAAGAAAAAAAATGGTAGATGGCTAAAATTACCGTAACAAGTATAAGTAAAACTAATTAATAAAATAGAAACTTGGTTAAACATAAAAATGTAAAGTTAAAAATTAAGGCAAAACGCCTAACAAATTCTACTGCTCCTGCCATGTTATAATACTTACCACGTTATAATACTACAGCCAAAGAGCTTTACATTGCATTATTCATTCATTCCATGGTTGGCAGTGGCCACAGCTGCCCTGGGGTAAACTGGCATAAGCAAAGCTACCAATCTATGCCCTCGGCCCCTCCAGCCATCCCCTTATATAAAATGTTCCATCTCAATCCACAGCTGTCCATCTCTTTCAGGACAGCTGTTTACTCCTGTGTGGGTGCGTCCTATAGAGGGACAGTGAGGTCAGGATAGGGCCTTGTTGACCAGAGCTTGATAAAACCTCTGTCTCCACAGCACTGGAACAAAGACAGGGGACAAAAGCTGCTGGACAGAGGAGGAGGGGACAGAGCCAGACTGTCTCCATGCAGATGTCTTTAGGCTCACATCAGGATCTGTGAAGACATTTAGACTGGCACATGTCAAATAGAACAGATATTAGCATAGGATTATTACAGGCAAGTGCTCTGCTGCTCCACTGGATTCACTGTTTTTATGGATTTAAACTACATAGCTAAAAACAGACCCAATGATGTTTGCCCAATGCTGTTCACAAGTTTATCATTGAGGACTGAGAATTGCATAAAGGTTTTGGTGTAGACCTTCTTAACAAAATGTGAAAAGACTGTGTAGTTTTTGTCCCAGTTTATGTTAGGAAGAGCATTCAATAGCCTATATAAACCCATCCATATATGGATATCACTACACATTTGGAGGCAGACTGTCCGGTGCCCTCATAAAGAAAAAAAAAGAACTATAACCTTTTTCCTTTTTAGCTCTTAACTCACTCCCATTCAAGCATATTGTTTTGGTTATTTAATTCCCCTTATCTGTGCTGGAAGAAAACCAGAAATGAAGACAATGAAAAATTATAGCATCCACACAATGTTTTCTGAAGAAGGACCAACTCACTTCAACAACTTATACTTTTCACTTTTAGCTTTTCTAGTAGAGGGTCCGCCATCTGCTTGTTTCCATGCCGATGTTATTGCTTTGCCTTGAATGTTCCACAGTATGGCATTGGACTTATAGATCTTGCATTTAAACAATTATGTGTGTGTTTATGTTCAAAAACAGACTGAAAAACCTGCAGTGCGTGGGGTTTCCTCTCCACAGATCTAACCTGTACCACTGCTTGTCTCTATGGCTACTGACAACTTTAATACTGTGTTACTTTCGAGGCAAAGAAATAACATCTCCATGGAGACAATCAGGTGGCAGACCCTCCACCAGAAAAGTTACATAGAGCAGCTTTAACTCTCTGATATCAAACTCATCTGTATCATTCCACATCTGCTCTTATGACGCAAACCTCTGCATTTATCCAAGGGAATGAAAGTCCTCTTCAACTTAACCCAAATTGGCTGAAAAAGGCCTGTCATGATAAGACATTTTGAAGCATGATATATTGCTATCATAAAAAAGCAATAAATAAAGCAGCAACAATAAAGCAGGATAATCCCAGTCAATCTACAGCGTCATTAAAAGGAATGAGCTGCAAAAAATAAAAAGCAGAATGAAAAGTTAACTTAGTTACTTAGTCAATCCTCTACAGCTCAGATCTCACCATATTACAAAACAATTATTATAATTATTGTGACAGGCCTTATTCAAATGTCTGTTGTTACTGTTGCATGTCAGATAAGATCCTATTAGATCAACAAAGCCATAAACATATATTATGAGGCAAACTTTGATACATGTGATAAGCCTTTTATTTGTTCACTTACACTGTTGTTTCTCTTTTGTTTCTGTTGACTACCAGCCCACAAACGCAGATGGAAATTCTACATTGTCAATATGCATGCTTTTAACTTGGACAATCAGTGATGGGAAGAATACTTTGAGAATGTATTTAGTTATAGAATACTGAATACCTGCATTAAAATGTATTTCATAACATAATCTGGTACATGATCCCGTCAGTGTTCTGAATACTAAGAATACCTTTACATCGTATTGCAATTAAATTATAGTGTAAAAACACAACATAGCATTAAAACAGCTCCTATCACTAATTGAAGATGGAAAAATCACACATGCATACACCACAAGAGTTTTTTCTTACCGATTATCTGCAGTTTGAAGCCTAAATTACATGATCAAATACCATAATGTATCCCTTTGATTTTAGAAAAGTAACTGTGTTCTTTTGTGAATTGTCCTATACAAATAAACTTGTCTTGTGTAGTCTGAATATCACAAAATGTGTAGATTAGATTTTAAAGTAACTGTACTGGAATAGAGTTACTCAGTATTAGTACAGAATATGTATTCTCGGTACATGTATTCAGGTACTTCCCAACACTGCTGACGATGTTACATCTCAAGGCAGTCCCTGTGACTTTAGAAGCTTTGACATGGCAGCGGTTTTGAATAAAAACAGAGTAAAGTTGTCAGACATTTCGGCGCGATAAGAATCTTTTAGGGTGTCATCTCACGCCCACAGTCTGAAGTCTGGCTGCCCTGTGCACTGAGCTGTCAGTCAGTGCTGTGCTAATGGCCTATTTGAACGCCCATCAATGTTAATGTAGCCTACTAATTCATTTACAGGTGACTGGAATGCTAATGCTAACTTCTCCAATCAGCTGTCACTGCATTTTCACTGAGGATTGCAGAATAGGAGGAGCAGACTGCACAGCTACGGAGAATGTAAATGTTTGGAACACCTGAATACATGTCGTGTCTTCAGCATTATGCCTCCCAAAAATGATTTACAGAGAAGCCTATATATTTTTCATGAGTAATGTTTACTTTTAATGTGCCTAATCTTTACGATTTCCTCATTGATAATTTAATTAGTACACTATTCTCCAAGGTTTACTTTCCCTAGAGCTTTACCCATATAGTAAACACATAAAAATAAATGTTTAACTAGGAGGCGAGGTGTAACTGCGACAGATAAAGAGAAAGAAAACATAATTCTGAAACTAATAATTAAATGTTTATCAACCAGCCAACTTGCATTGAAGTAAATTCAATTTAAAAACTGTAAAAGTCAGCTTTAAGAATAGTAGTAATAGTGTTAAGTGCACCAATCCTATTTACAGTATTTTATTGGGTAAAATTTTCACTTGTACTTTTATTCAGATGAGTCATTTGCTGATTTTGGTATATGCATAGGGTAACTTTGATGCTCTGAAACAATGATTACCACCAAGAACTTAATTATAAAGTTTAAACCATGGTTTAAACAGACAAAATAATTAAGACATCCCAAGCCTAAACAAGGGGCAATAACATTTTAATCACATTTAAAGATCAGGACTCCAAATCCCATTCCAAAAACACTAATCATAAACATTAAGCAGGCCTATTAGACACATGTTTTAATGACACTATAGCCAAGATATAATGTGTGTTACATTAGCATGGGATTAGGAGGTTGAGAATGTAAAGAAAAAACATTCAAAAATAAGAATCAAAAGGCGCACATTACATATTACACAACTACATATTTTCTGAATTGGTAAACAACTGTGTTTTGTTATGTGCTGGAATGCTCTGTTCTCTGGTCTTGAGTTATGTAAAGAGATCATGTCCAGTGCTTTGGTCGCCCTGTGTGGGGGTTAGGTTCAGGTTTGGTGGGAACAGGAGGTGTGAGGAGCTTTAATTCACCTTTTGTCTGTTCTTTTTGCATGTGGGGTGTGGAGTCCCGGGACAGTGCTTGTTCCTCTGCAGGGAAGTTCATTCAAATGTTTCTGTATTCGAGATGTTGAGTGATCACAGGGTCCACCTGAATAAAGACACAAGAAGGCACACACCCCCTTCATAAATGCTGGGACACTGTAGTTTACATACAGCTAACTCATATATGCAAAAGGTAGGTTTTAAGAAAAGATGTGGATAAATAAAGGTGTATAGAGGTGTTAATGTTGAAAATGAATATTACAATAAAAAGAGTTTATGCACTATATCTTACATTACTAAAATCTCATTTCAATACTCAATGCAGAGACAAGGCAAGTTTATTTTGTATAGCACGATTCCTACAGAAAGTAACTCAAAGACATTAAAATCACAATATAAACCCATGTGACATACTAGATCTGGTATATACATCAAGGCCAATTTATGTGATTTTATGGCTCTATAACAGGTTTTGTCACTGTTTAACTGAAGATTCCAACATGGAGGTGGTCACAGGTTCTAAAGTGCAGTCCTAAAAAGAGATTGACAAAGAAACAGGGCAGTACTTAAAAAACGAATTAGTTCATTCATCTGAAAATGTTCAAACTGTGACACACCCACGCTGGGGTATTTCATAATAATACAATTGTAAAAAGAGAGCATAATTAAGAACATTATTTGGTCCACTCTCAACCGACTTGTGAATCAGTATTATATAACATGAGAGGCTTCTGTCGTTGCAACTGAGTCCCCTTTTTGGCCTTCAAGCACAGTTTTCTGTATTTCAACATATTTTATATATTATTTATATTTGGCAATGTATTACCCTTTTTACTGGAGGTGAGTATCCCAAAAAGCATTTCTATTCGGCCTATTCAGAATTGCTATATAAATGTACATAGCCTACATAGCCTCATAACTAGGCCTACATTTTAACAATTCAGCTTTTTTTAATGAACTCAGCACTGTAGATATATAAAATTGCTTATGATGTAAAATAATAGACTTTGGAGTTTTGGTTGCATGGTTATTGTTGAATAAAGCCAGATATTTAGGGTGAGGCACTTCCAGTTCAACGAATGCCTGTTAGATTATTGCAACAGTCATAACTTAGTCATTTTGTGTGGGTGATGGTGACAGGCCCACAGCACATGGTGAGAAAGCACTACAAAATGTCCTTTGAAGACTACAACGCTGGTCAGAATGTAACAAGATTTTAGATATAGGCCCTATAGATCTACTAAAGTAAGAATACACTATAACCCTTTAACCTAATTCACATTTTGCAAGGTAGGCTGTATTTGAAATATGATTGTGTTTAATTATCAAGTTGTTTATAGCAATGCATTATGTTTTCATACTTAACATCTATTTTCACGCGGGAATTTTAGTACAAAGAAACAAAAGATGGGAAGAAAAAGCATAAATGTAAGGCTCCCTCCTTCCCCCCTGTGTCACATCCTCTTGGTCCAGCCTCATCCGGCCCGGGGACAACAGCCTGCGCTCGGATTGGCCGTGTGTTCGTGCCCGGGCCCTGGTTGGTTGTCGGATTGCCGCTCCTGAGCTTCTATTTTGAACATAAACACGAGCGTCTCTTTTCACGCTCTCTCAGACCACCAGGCGCTGTCACGCAGGACTACGACGTGTGCAGCTCTCACGTTAAAACTACAATTATGTGGCATTAGGAAATCGTGCAAAAACAAGTCGAGGCTTCTCTCCGCACGGACTTTACCCCCGGAGTTTGGATCGCCTTTTCTGGAAATGCATTCTTAGCTTTTTGGCTTGTTAGCTTCCGGGTTAGCTTCAGGTTCGGACGGTCCTGGTGGATGTAGGCAAAGAATCGGCTCTCTTTGACCTAAGATTCACACTAAAAGCGACCCCAAAGCGTCTACTCCTGCAGGTTTAATCCTACTCGGACTCCCAAATGCAGTCGTTTAACCTTCACGACAGCCCTGTTTCTGTAAACAACGCAACGAGGTCTAGGCCCGAACGGATCCCCGGGCTTTCCTCGCTGTCGCTGCCCGACTTCGGCGCCAAAGACGCCCACTGCAGGACGCTCTTCTCCCCGGGACCTGCCACCGTCCTGTCCCCTGTCACCAATCTGGCCCTAGATATGAACAACCTAGCTGGACTCGGAAGGTAATTTCTGGATATGTCTCCCCGCGCTATCCACAATGCATAATTATTAATATAGCTTTATTGTGTTTGTTTGTTTTCTTTGCAGCCAATCTGACACCCCCAAAAGGAAAAGGCACCCACCAATTGAAAAGATCCCCTCTTTTGCATCTGATACCTCTTCTGACGCTGGTGAGTGTGGATAGTTTATGATTATTTGTCATTTAACGTGGCTTTAAAACGTGTCAGTGCTCAATATGTAAAGTGAATTGGCATAAACACGTTGTAAGGACATCAGAGCCACGTTTTGTACTGTAGGCTTTAAGTTTGATAATGTCTTTTCCTTCAGGTCTGGGCATGGATCCCCCTAGTCCAGTGGATGTAGCTGAAATTGAGGACTCGTAAGTTGCACTGTTCCTCTCTTGTCTGTTCTAATCAATCACCCTGTAGCCCCCTAGTCTCCTCTAGACCTCCACTCTATGCCACATATCTCCTCAGTTGACGGATTAATGTCTTTACCGTTGGCTTTTAAATACCAGGCTGTTATTTTAAGCAGCTTAATAAACTTAAGCTGGACTTTCTTGAGTAAACGTTTTTTAAGTGAAATGTGTTAGTAGTTGAAGTTTAGTATACATTTTTGTGGCATTTCCTTCAGTCTCTTGCACAAATTACATGTTTTTTCTTTGTTCCACAAACCTAGTTGACACAAATTACAGAATATAAGCATTGTAAGCAATTGTGCACTAAATTTGAAGTTGGGATGTCATTAATCCTCTTTTGCTAACTTCATATTGCAAATTGCCACTCCCATGCCAAGTAGCCCATCATAAATTATACACCCCTCACTCATCTAGCATTGCCTGTCTCTAGTTTAGCCTCATTTTAGATTTAGACTTGGACAAACTTTATTGATCCACAAGGGAAATTATTTGGATACAATAGCTCATCACAATATAATATAATAACAGAGAGTAACTTTCCTCTTACTCCCTGTGCTCCTCATCTTTATCTTGTTACCAACTTGTCGCCATATCTTGGGTGGCCCCGAGCCTGCGTTGGGGCAAGTCCTTGCTTGACATTTGTCCCCCTCAGATGTGCGAGTTCCTTCGCAGTTGCCCCCGTGGACCCCCCCTCCCCATTTTACAGCTGTTTGGTGGTTGCTAGGTCCCTCTCTTAGTTTTCCATTGGCTGTTAAGGACGTGCTGTTTCATCAGTGGGTTTAATGATAGCCCCCCCACCCCGTCTCTGGCACACTCTTCCTATGCACTGTTATTTCTAAAGGAAGCCTAAAGCCTGGTTTGGTCTATTGAATTTGGGGCACCCCTTAGAGCACCCACCCTCCCCTTGTCCTGGGCCGATCTGAATGAGACACGCTCCCCCTTTTTGGCAAACAAAGGACTCTTGTGGACCAGGGCTTGGCGGCACTGGCTATAACAGGCATATGGTAGCTGAGCTGATCTCGCCACCTCCTCCCCCATGTACTGAGCACTCTAGTCGTTTAGCATACAGGTGGGCATCTCTCCAGCGCTGAACCCAGACCACCTCTAGCCTCTCTGCTTTTTAAACAAACTTCTCCAACTGTTCCTCTCACTTCCTCAATAGATCTCCAGCTTTTTGTGCTTGGAATAAAAAGTGTGGGTGTCTGTTCTTGGCACACAACTTGAATAAATTAATATGCATATTCCCAAACAATGCATGGCCATATCCATAGCAATAAACTTAATGTGAGTAATTTAATGCAAGCTGCAAATTTCTTCCCTTTTTTATATGAATAATTATGCACATTAAACATTCACTCACTCCCCAGTATTGATTAGTTTATTTCTTCTGTTACAGCTTTGAACGGGCCATAAAGCAGTCACGGAAGATCGTCAATGAGTAAGTTGGTTTTCAGTCAATAAAATGTAACTAGGTGTATCTAAATTGGATAGTGACTAGTCTCTTGGGGCTTTTTGACCGCATCTGTATGGATTTATTTTTCTCTTTTCTGTTTTGCAATTACAGCAAGATGCCCATCCGCAGAAACAACTCATTACCGGTAAGAAGGATGTTCATTTTAACCTTTTTAATACAGCCTCTTTTTAAATATTTCTAAAGCGACTTCTGAACTTCTGCTTATTTTTTTTTATTTTTTTCTTTACTTCGTCCAGGTTCAGCTGCTGAGCTACAGCCCATGTGCGAAGGGACAAGAACCAGATTCACAACGTTATGGAATATTTGGCCAAAAACCCTCCCAGATCCCCCTTTCACTGCAACACAGCAACAAGGAAAATGTGCCTGTGAGTAAAGCCTCTATTTTTGTTATGTCACAGCTGAGTGAATACTGTTTTCTTAGTGATGGGACAACTCAGTTTTCTGGTTCTATTCTTTAGAAACAGAACTTTTGATCTGTTGCTATGGTGAAAGCATTGCATTGTGCATTATTTGGCCTATTGATGTAATCTTGTATTCATTAAATGCAAATTACACTTGAGTACATTCATAATATAAAAAGAAACTGCAAGCCTTTGGTAACTTTGTCTGTATTGTTTTCAGGAGGGCTTTGAGTTCAAAAAACCCACCCGACCTGTGTCGCGGTGCCGTGTGCGCTCCTTCAACGACGGAAAAGGCAAGGACACACTTTCTCGGCGACCAAACTCTGCTCCAGCCCTCATGGTAAATTTACTCAGAATAATAGTATAGGTCAGACAAGTATAGTACATAAAATCCAAATTAAACTGTATATTTTCTTCCAGTTTACCTCACCACCTCGAGTCGAACAGCCCAACTTTGACTCCAGCCCCTTGTTCCTCCGTCGCTCCTCTCTCACCTGTTCCCTTGACGATGAGGACGATGGCTTCCTGGACATCATGGACGACAACATGGAGGTCAGAAGACATTTTGATCTATTCACTTTGGAGTTTGATTTTTATCCGGGCTTTGAATTGGTTGCTCTAACAAACTATTTTTTCTTCCAACAGAATGACTCGGGGATGCCTATGGGAATGGCTAGCCTTCTCACTGCCCCACTGGTCGGGGAGAATACTGCAGAGGATTCAGTAAGTTGTTGTATTGTATTATAATGTCTAAAAGAGCTTGGGATTGGATATGAAAAAACAAAAGTTCATAGAGATACATTAGCAAAAGCAATATAAAAAGGTAAACAAAGCAACTAGGAATGAGCCCAAAAATCTACTTTGTAAATGCATTCATCATTCTATAAGTGTCTATAAAGGACTGAATAAAACGCATATTAAAGTGAACCAAAACCAAAAAAAATTCTATTAAATCTTTGGATGCTGTATAATTGTATTTTTAATCTTCTTTTTAGCCCATAATCCGGTGTCGGCCCAGAAACCTCTTCCGCTCACCCTCCATGCCCAGCCCAGTGTCTCGTCCCTCAGTGAAGCGCCCTGATTGCCCTGGCGACGAGAACACACCTGTGCGGGTCAAAAGGAGGCGGAGTCTGGCAGGAACGCAGGTCACCACTATGGAACAGGACCCCAAATCCCCACGGCAGGTGAGTTACCCTGGCAACAAATCTTTTCTGTTATAATGTTTGTGATGAGTAAACATTAACTGGAGATGTGTTTTTTTTCATTCACAATTTTTAACAAACCCTGAATATTTAGGCTCAGTTTTACTCTCCAAAAATAGTTTCACCCTGTGTTTTTAAACTCTACACCTTCACTAGAATCATTTGGCTATTCCAGTGCTGAAATTACCCAGTCTATACTAAACAAAAGGTAAAAGGTAGTTGTTAGTTGAACTACTGCTTCATGACATCACAAGGTGGAACAGCATTTTGAGCTTTGGAGATGCAGACAGACTAATGACAAAGGATTATTCAAACATGTCTGAATGAAACAAAACACAACTCCAGGCATGCTTTACCGCTAACATTATAACCCGACTTAAAGCTGACAAGTCAGTTTTATGTTGTATCTAGTATAGAGCAAGAACCCATTTGACCACACTCAAACTCCAGTACTATTTTATAACTGGATTATAATTGGATTTTTTTTAATGGTTTAGTGCTTTCTAGGCTTGGCTATTGTTCTGACAAACCTGATATACAGCTTGTAATTGTTCTTGGAGTTAGTGCACTAGTAATTTAGCTAAAAACATTTGTTTAGTTGGAACCAAAAGACTAGTGGTTCTTTGCGTTCTTCATCACTATAACCATCACAGCTTTCTTCGATTGTCTTGTTAATTCTGTTTTAATTTTGTCTTTCAGAGCTGTCTGTTACAGCGATCCAAATCATTTTGTCAGACTGAAATTGAGAAGCTGTTGGACAGTGATGAAGGCTCTGGGGACCTCATTGGAGACTTCACCAAGGTAAATACACAAGGAGAATTGAACTGAACTCAAACTGTTTGCTTATTATATAATTTTTTTTGTTTTGTTTTCCGTAGCCATTCGTGCTTCCTACAGTCGGTGGAAAACATCAAGACCTCAAGTACATTACCCCAGACATGGTATGTTTTATTTTCTTTAAATTATTTTAATTTCATTGTAGGCTTTCAAAATGCAATATGTGACTGTTTCTTATCAACATTTTCCTTCTTGTTCTCCAGATGGTGGCAGCGCTCAGCGGCCAGTTCAATCATTTAGTGGAGCAGCTCATTGTAATAGACTGCCGTTATCCGTACGAGTTTGAGGGAGGACACATCAAGGTGAGCCCACTGTGAAATTATGTTTTCATTTTGGTTCAAATGATACAGAATTTGTTAAACATGCAAAAGTCAATAGAAATTGCTTATAAAGAGACTGTTTTAAGGCTCATAAAATTGATTGAGTACAATATGTCCCCTTACGCACTGGGTAACTTGTCCGGCGCAGGGTCTGTCACCTGCTTGTCTCCATGGAGATGTACCTAGAATGTTCCACAGTATGGCCATAAACGTAAGAATCTCAATGGAGACTTGCAAGCCAAATTACAAGTTAGATTTGTGGAGAGATGACCCTGTTCACAGTAATAATTAATGTTTTTAAGATATTTTACAGAGTAAATGACACCTGTTACTAAATGCCATACTGTGTTTAAACCAAAGCATCTCTACACAGTGCACCTTTGTAATTTTCATGGGGCATTGACATGTCAAAGCTTTTCTAAGTAGGACCACTATGTAATCTACATTTGATGAGGACTACGATTTTTGCGCCTAGTCTAAACCCCATTTTATTTCCCCAGGGCGCTCTGAACCTGCACCAGGAGGACCAGGTGGAGGACTTCCTGTTAAAGAGGCCCATCGTCCCAAGCGGCGAGGACAAGCGCGTGGTCATTGTCTTCCACTGTGAGTTCTCGTCGGAGCGCGGTCCCAGGATGTGCCGCTTCGTCCGCGAGCGCGACAGAGCCATGAACGAGTACCCCAACCTCCACTACCCAGAGCTCTACATCCTCAAGGGCGGCTACAAGGACTTCTTCCCCATTTTCCAGGTTGGTTCTCTCACCATTTTGTTTGGCAAAGCTGGCTATTTATAATCTGTTTGGTATTTGCCACACACGATAAAAATCATACTGACGCCAATATGCACAAAGTATAATTCATAAATATGTTGTACTATTACCACATGTACATGCCTTGACTAATGTACTTCTTATTTTTATTTACTTTTTGACTAGTAGACCAAGCCTGTCGCCAATAACAATTGTTAAAGTGTGATATATTGCTACAGAGAATATGCAAGTACTAAACTAAACTTTTTACTTTTTATACTACTGATGTAATACCCCTAAACCAGGTGAATGATCCATAGATTTTATTCAGAGAGGGAAAGATGCTTTATTGATCCCGAGGGAAATCCAGGTTCTGCCTTAGCAACATTTCCACTGCGCTTCTCAATGGCCTTTATGTCTCAAAGGTCTCAGGGCAGTTTAACAGGAGGATTGGTCAGGTTGGGTGAAGGCGATTTGAGAAGAGCAGCCAAAAGTTATTATTGAGCCCTCAACAGCTCAAATATTATGGTGCTGCAAAAAGGTCTACATTAGCTATAGAATTTCTCATGACTTGCCCTTTACTATAGTACCACGTTATTTACCCACTTCTTATTGTTCCATTTCAGTCTCAGTGCGAACCCCAGTCATACCGTCCGATGCACCACGAGGACTTCAAGGAAGACCTGCGGAAGTTCAGGATGAAGAGCCGCACATGGGCCGGTGAGCGCAGCAAACGGGACATGTACAGCCGCCTCAAGAAACTGTGAGCCCCCCTGACCCTGGACCCCCGTCCCCATCCCATTATACTGCTATCAGAAACTGCCCCAACCTCCAGAACCTCTTCTTCAAATCCTGCAAAACTTGGACATGACCACCAGCAAGACCTACGCACAATTTCCACATCTGTAGCAAAAAGTTAGTAATTTATGCAAAATTTTAAAATTCAAGTGTTGGGTAAATGGTGATCTTGTTTTATAACCACTTGGACCTGTACAGCCAGTTTCAGTTTTTGTTCTTTTTTTTTTTTTTTTGAGTGAGCTTTTGGGTGAGCAGCACAAATCACTGTCCCTTTTGCATCAGGATAAATCCACTGCCATGGCAACATTGTCTCCTCACTGAAGTTTTGTTTTTGTTATTTCCCACCTTTTTATTTAAGCACTTAATTTAAAATTGCCTTCAAATGGTGAGGTGCTTTTTGATACGTTTTTTTTTTTTTAGGTTTTTTTTAACATATTTTAAATGAGCTCCCTGGCTTTGTTTTAAAATGTCCCATAATGTAAATTTGAACGTTTTATTCCCTAATTGTGAAAAACACAGGATGTGACAGCTGCAATATTGAAGAAATTGTAGTTTTTATGTTGTGAAAAGACCAAAGCAAAACAAACTACCTGTTAACTTTGCAGTGAGATTTTTCTTTTTTCCTAATGCTGCAGGTCAGCGCGTGTGTTAAAATGACTTTGTTCTGCTTTGTGAATGGACACAGATGTCTTCCTGTTGAAAAAGTCTGATGTCAAATCTAAAATTTAAGGCTGGTTTAAATTGATCTGTGGTACAGGCTCTGAAGAGAGCTATGGAATAAAACCAATATGCATTTAAATATTTGTGTGTTTTTTAATCTATATAATAGTTATGCATTATACTTGAAGTACTATTAGTATCACAATTATTGATTTAACCAAGACCTTCCTGCTGAGGTTCTAAAAGTAGCTCTCCAAAGGTTGCAGAGGGATGAAAAATTAGCATAGCCATTAACTAGGACTAAAACGATTAATCCATGAAGGATAAATGCAGTTGTAATTTAAGCATCATAATCCTAATTTGGACTATACAGAATCAAACATACAAAAGTCTTGAAACAAATGAATTAACTGATTTTCAACTATAATACACTTCATTCTATTTCAAAGCCTTGAGACACAATATTTCAGCCTTTATTTGTTTAAAAATGCAAATCTAATAAATAATTTGACTAGTTAATTGCCAAAATAACGGTCAAAATGTCAGGAAAAACAGGAAGCTGGGACCCATGAATACCCTTACAACTTTCCCCACTGAACTGTATACAAGTATGTATAACTACTCTACTAGCATTACTACATTGTCTCATTTTTCTTGCTTTAAACACATTTTGTTTGCCAACAGTTTAAACTTTGCAATGCTATCCTTAACAAACCAGCTCTATGTAGTGCTCCAGGCAAAATGAAGCTTCCCCAGTGTGCTATAAAAAGAGTTTAGAATAGTCTTTGTGCTGGGGCCTCTCACGCTTTCCCACAGTTCCTGTTTTTTCAAATCTCCCTCCACTGCATTTCTGGGAGTGGCTTGGCTGCATAGGGCCTGCACATTCTTCTGTTTGGGGGAGTGTTCAGGGCAGGTCCTGACTGGAGGAGGGGAAAGGAAAGCCCAGAGCAACAGAAAATCTGGTTCACGTGCTGTAAAAGCGTGAGCGTAGCAGTAGTAAACACTCCCTCCCTTCTGACGTTAGACCAAAGTTTGAATCTGCCGCCTCGTCCAACTTATTTCCCAAGCGCCAAAAGCTAAAGGCTGTGTTTGCATTCCTACACACACATATACACAGACGCACACACCCTGAAAGATGAATTTAGTATCAACATGAATAGAGCTTTTGGTTGTAAAGTTCATTTGAGGGCATGATGGTGTAACTGCCAGTGCAGGCACGTGTACAATTCAAATGTGTGAATCAGAGACAATTCCAGGCAATTTCAGTTGAGCTATAAAAACTCAAGACAAGATTATGTTGAACTAAACCCTAAACAGCATTGAAGAAAATAAAATGGAAATAGTATAATCCTCAAAAACATACCTGGAGTTGTGTTTTGTTTCACGTTTGAGTAACCATTGCATGCATTATTAGACTGTTTACATTTCCAAAGCTCAAAATACTCCACTTTGTTATGTCATGAATTGGTAGTTTTCAACTTAACAGCTACTGTTTACCTTTTGTACAGTAGAGATTGGTAATTCCAGAGCTGAAACCATCCAAGTGAAGGTGTATGCAGTTTGAAAACACAGTGGAGCACTTCCTGTTTTACATTATGACATACAAGATTGAACAGAGTGTTTTCTGTTTGAGAGAAGAACTCAGCCTAAATATGCAGGGTTTGTGTGTGAACGATGTGGATGAAACCAAACACAACTCCAGGTATGTTTTTGATAAGGAAACAACATTATAACATAAATCAGGAAACAGCTAGATATGGGTCCTTTAAAGTTAGAAATATACTGATGCAAAATAATATGCATGAGTGTCCGAATGATGAGAAATTAGAACAGTTACACAACAATAAACAGTTTAAAACAAAATATATCTTGAATGGAGAAAAAATGTTGCATATAACAGAAAGCTGAAACCCGTAAATACTATACCATAAAATATAGTAAAAGATCATTAGTCTCATATTTGCATTATTTAAACAAGAGATGCAAAAAGTGCAAAGCTAATGCCTGTAAGTTAAGTTAGGAGCACAGCTATCAGCTATAGACACTATAAGCTGAACAGACAGATCAGTGATAAGGTAGAGGACAGCTGTGGCTCCGAGAAGACTCTCCCCCACTGACTTATTCAAACATCACTGAAAAGCTTGGCAAAGTTTAAGACTGACAAATATTAAGGTCTTCTTTTGTCAAATGAATCACATTTATGAATAAAACATGATTTAGTTGGGAATGATATTTTTTACACCCTCTAAAATCTATAAGACTAGATGGAATTCAATAGAACTTGATTTCACAGTGGAGAAATTCACTAGTGACTCCTGTTTTACCAAACATCCTTATCCTAGTTTCAGGACCCCCTGGGGACTCCTGAGAAGTTTTGGGGACCCACTGTTCATTGTTATAAATGACTCTATGAGATATTTTGTTTGTATTAGTAAGTGCACCTCATAAATCGTATTTATTACCTGTACTGTCCAGTGCACTCACCTTCTGTAGGCTAATGACTCTGAGCTGGGCTGACACCTTTAATGTAAATTACTGTAATGATGATGAAGAGGCTAGTGTCACACCTTTGGTCAGATCCATACATAATGCAACACATGCAAAAGCCCCTGTCCTTCCTTTTCCACCTCCTCTGCAGTTTTAACATGTAGATCAGCCTCCTGCAAGAACAACCAAACAACAACATCCACTTGGAGCTAAAGAGCTGATGTAACAATGAAAAGTTCAGAGGAAGAAAGGAAGGAAGAGCACTGCAGTAACACAGAAGAAAAGAGAAGTATGATTCAGTTGACCACATGATCACTTTTTGTTGGGTATATAACTTGTTACTTAAGATAAGATAATCCTTTATTCGTCCCACAGTGGGGAAATTTCAATATAAATATAAATTTGAAATCTGAGCTCCTGTCCAACCAGTGGTTAATGAATCACATTACTAAGTAGGTACATGGAGTATATAACCCTTTTACTACCCGTCCAATAGGACATTTGGATCAGGTGAAAAGCCAGTCATCATCATACCCACTCTCACTCTGCAGCTCATCTCAGGCATGTCTTGTTTTGGTGTTGCCTTCAGGATCCTGTTAACACTGACCAGTGACACTGACAACAAACTAACAGTGTCTGTACAACACAGCGCTGACAGCTCAAACTCTGCTCAAACACCAAACACTCACACAACAGAGGAACTGTGAGGCGTTTACGAGAACCAACTTCCCACAAAAGAGTCTTCAAATCACTACAACTGGGCCAGGAGCCAAAGGTTTTCATTATATATGGAAAAAAGTTTAGCAAGTTATTTTTAGACTGCAATTTCATAATAATAATATAACACATTTTATTTATATTGCGCTTTTCAGGACATCCAAAGACGCTTTAGACATTTAGACACTTAACTACAGAATTTGCAAACTTTCTGACAACTGAAAATGTCTTGCACAATTCCAATAACATTAGACAATAGCTGGATGTTTTAAAACTTGGTGCTTCTCTGTTATTGGCTCATCTTCACTCATATCCTGTTTTTCTTCTTGCTTAATGTGACTCAGTTCAAAAATACTGCGCCTAATTTGTGGTTTTCACAGAACAAGCATCTGCACATCCTGCATATCTTAAAGCCGGTCTCTACTTTTAACTTTGATTCACTGAAGAATAGATTTTCTTTACCAAATGAGGTTTCACTTTGAAAATTATTTCCACTTTCACATTGAGTAACTACAGTTTAATTATTACCTTATATTGCAGTGTCTCTTCCTTGACACTGGACACACCTTGATAAGTTTAATGCTATTCTGTGGAACATTCAAGGCAATAACATTTCCTTGGAGACAGGCAGGTAGCAGACCCCAAAAATGACATAGTGCACCTTTAGCAAACAAACAACATTTATTATGTTATACAAAAACAATAAATGCATAACTTTATAACGCATAACTTTAGGGGAGATTTGATTTTTCTCTGTTTAATAAATCTCTCAGTTAATTAAAAGGCTGCATGTAGAGGTGGAAATGGCAGTACTTGTATGTGAAGCTGTCGCTGTAACAAAAGGTTGAGCAAATTGGCCTTACACAGTAGTGGCAAAAGGAGAAATTTAATTTGTCAACTGGTCGAATACGTTTCGCAGCTCATCCAAGCTGCTTCTTCAGTTCTGGTCAGACGCTGGCGGACACTTACACAGTAGTGTAAATAGTAAAGTATTGTACTAAAGTATACATTTTAGGTATCTATACTTTACTTAAGTACATTTTAAAGTGGGTATTTTTTAAAGAGCAGGTATCTTTATACTTCACTACATTTTTGAACAGGACTGAAAAGTAAAAGTATTTTTTATTATTGTCTGAGACCTGCTGAAAAGCCTAAGGAGTTTACTTTAAGCACACTCTTAGTTGGACGAACAGAAATGTGCAAATAAAAACAGCCTGGAGAGAAAAAAAACTATCAATTCAATCGTTTATGCTGATAAAAATTCAGCACAAATTTTGATCAAAATGACTACATTTTAAACTTTATTAGATCTCAAAATATGCGGAAAATACTTTTACTTTTTACTTTTACTAAGTACTTGATACTTTTACTTTGGTATCATACTTTTACTTAAGTAACAAAGTTGAAGACTTCTTCCACCACAGGTCTTACACACTGTTAAAATATTTACATTAACTATTAGTGTGAAGCTTTGTAGACTGAGGAGACCAGAGGTGAAAAGGTCATAACAGTGAAAGACTTGAATTTATGTAATCAGGTGTTATTTCCTCAAACGACAAACTGAACCTGCTTACACTAACACACATTAGCATACAGATCACTCAACTCACTGCAAAAACATCAAATACAAAATGTGTGGATTTTAACTAAAGCCATTAAACAATTTCACCTGAATGTGACCAAATCACTGACACTTCACTCCTCTGTATCCACAAAGAAAGGCTTTAGTCTGTTCCAGCACTGAGAGGGTTAACAGACCCGAGCACACGGGAGAGTGAGGGCCCCTCAGCAGCTGTGCACTTAACATCTGCCTGCTATGGACAGCTGCTTTTGTTAACGGGTAAACCAAAAGCACATTCAGAGCCATTCACCTGACTGTGAGTGAATGAGTTTTAACTGGAATAGTTTAAATATTCGCTCTCTAATCAGTCCTGGTTTAGATTCAAGTTCACACTTTGTTTATACTTGTTTAAAATGTTGCTTCTTGTTGTTAAAAATCACTAGTTTTCCTATTAAACTACTGACGCTGTATTTAGGCATTACATTTGTTCTTATTGATACTTTGCAGTCATCAACATTCCCTGGGGGTGTGATGCTAACTGTAGGTACTGCTCTGTCTGAGACTTTGTTAGACTTTAATCTGAGCTTTATTTTAACACAATCTGACCTTAAAGAACTAACTCACAGGTGAACTAACACAGCTGAGCTGATTTGTGTCCCTTTCATATAAAATTTGAGTTAGTCACTCTCATCATTTTTGTTGAAAATCAAAGTCCTAAACAGGACCATGAACGCTCGTACTGATCACAAGCTCCTGAAAATGTGTTGTTTAAATCCATTTTGTATTTTTTCTTGAGTTTTCAGACTATCAAAACTTTTTTGGGTTTGTTTACTTCTAAACATTCTGCTATACACATACATCCAAAACACCCCCAGCATGATGTCACTGCAAAGTATCAATAAAGCTATAAATATAAGTCTTTTAAGCAGTGGGTAGCCACACATAGAGGATGAATGGGAGGGCATCTGGAGTAATTTGAGCGTGACCAGGAGCAGCTGTTGATGAACATTTGCCTTAGCATTTGTCCTGCACAGATCATCTGATACACAAACCTCCTTGTGTCCAGTATCAATACCATGGCATTAATATAAATAAATACAATAATAAGTAAAAGTAGTAAAGTACTGTATTTCACTTAAGTATTTTAAAGTGAATACTTGTTACTTTACTACATTTGAGAGCAGGAATCTGTACTTTCTACTCCACAACATGTTTGAACTGAACTGAAAAGTAAAAGTATTTTTTATTTTTGTTTGAGACCTGCTGAAAAGGCCGAGAGTTTATTTTTAGAACGTTCATAATTTAAGCAAACAAAAATATACAGATAAAAACACTTATCAGTTCAATATCATTTGATCAAAATCACTACATCTGAAGCCTTATAAGACCTCAAAATCTGCATGAAATACTTTTACTTTTTAAGAACATTTTTACTTTAGATTTTTTCATGTGGTACTTTTACTTTTACTTGAGTATTCTTTCACTTCAGAATCTGTACTTATACTCAAGTAAATAAATTGAGTACTTCTTCCACCACTGGACATAATACATATATTTTGAGTTAACATTTCATTCAGTGTAAATAAAGAATTACATTTTTGTCTTTCAACATTCATAAATCAAATGTCTCTCCATCTGTCTGTGTAAAGACCAAACAGCTGCAGACAAACCTCTGGCTCATTCCAGCACTGCTGTAGTCGGGACAATGGGCCCATTATTCTCTCTATCAGACTAAATACTATTGTTTCCTCAAACGTGTAGTGTCATTCATTCTAGTCCCATATGGAGAGGCTGTAATCCAGATGCTCACAGCAGCGGGGGCATCTTAAGAATGAATTAAGAGTTTAGTAAAGCATAATAAATAAATGTTTGTCATAGTAATGGGCTAAATGGTATTGGTAATAGCCTATACAGATAATGTTCCTGAAGAGCCACTATAACTGTCTAATTTCTAATCTTTGCTAACACATTTCATAGTTAAAGGTCCACTGTGTAACTTTTGTGGCGGAGGGTTTGCCACTTGCTTGTCTCTATGGAGATGATGTTGCTTTGTAAGATTAAACCTAAATCTTACATTTAATACAGTTACATGTGTTTTATTTTATGGAAAACAATCAGTTATACTGTAAGCAGGCCAGGTAACATCTCCACCGATCTGACCTGTAAGTTGGCCTGGTGACTTTACTTGCCTGTTACCATGGAAATAGATGTGCTAAATGTCATACTGTGGAACATACCAGGCAAAACTATATCATCTCCATTTATTATTTATTTATTTATGAGGCAGGGACAGTGCACAATCTACATGAACCTTAACAGGAGAGATGCCTTGTGCAGGTTGTAGCACCAGAGCTCATTTCCACCTGTAGTCCCTCGGGTATGTTTTTTCCATGGTGACTAGCTGGTGGCGGACCCTCCACACTGCACCTTTAAGTAGTTGATTGGTTGTTTGGGTGTATCTCTGAGTGGCCTATTAACCATTAAGCTGACAACACTATCACCCCGGGCCCTGGTCTAATCTTGTCTGGGTCATTGATTCTTGATTGATTTTACTCTAAGTCTGTCACCTTCTAAAAGCATGTGTGAAGGTATGTGTCTGTTCGAGCTACTAGAGTTTAAATGGATGACATAAAAAGAACTGATCTATACTACAGGCAGTGTATGTTATTAGCCTACAGTAAACAGCAATGGCTTATTAAAATGGCTTCAAGTTAGCTAGAATTTATGGGAACACAAATAAAAAACATTGTCTTATATTTGCAATGTAGCATGCACGTTGAATTACCAATACTGAAAAATTCTGGGGAATGGATTTTTAACCCAACATTTCTCATTATTACTTGCCTCGGGTTAATCTTATTGAACTTGATTGGTCAGTTTTTGCTCACACACACACACACACACACACACACACACACACACACACACACACACACACACACACACACACACACACACACACACACACAGTGGCGCGCGCCACCTTGTGGATAAACGATGTCATTTCTTATGTCACGTGAGCACTGTCATGTGACCAACCCGGAAGTCACAGACCACAGAATCTTAACCATGGGATCACAACAGTAGCTATAATTTCGATGTAAAGTTTTATTGAAACATGGTTCGGTGTTTCCTGATCCACACGGTGTGCGGGCTGAGTGCGCTGGGCCCCGGGGACACCAGGGTGCTCTACTCCCGGGTCTTTGGTCCGGATCAGCCCGAACACAACCAGAACCAGGAGCAAGAGCTGAGTCCGGAGGAGAGGAGGCTGCTGCTGAAGGAGAGGGTCGCGGTGGTCGCAAGGTCAGTAATACACTGAAGTAGCATATGTATATTAAAGTGTTTATCATGTAGTATAGTTTATACAGTGTACTTGGTTACTTGTTACATGCTGTTGTTGCTGTGTTGCAGGCAGGTGTGCAGTGCGGTGTCCCTTTCCCGTGATGCCTCTGGTCAGCTGTTGGTGGAGGTGGTCCCAGGAGAGGAGGGGCTGGCTCTGCAGGAGGCTGACGTTGGGGTGGTGCGTCTCCGAGCGGGGCAGCCCTTCTCTGGGGAGACAAGCGCTCTGTGGCTGGCCGTCCTGAACCTGAGCTTTACTTTGGTCTGTGAACCCCATGACAACCTGCTGCTGGCTGAGGGGACGCTCCGGACCCTGGCCCGCCTCTGTGTGGAGCACCTGCACCTGCTGGGGCAGGGTAGTGAGGTGGGTGAGATATAGACAAAAAAAAACAAAAAAACAGCAACAGATATTTCCACTGAACATTACACCTAAAGCTTTTACAAACATATGTATGTCACAGAGCTGTAAGCTGCAAGTCCACGGTGCCTTAGTCAACCATACTGGTATTAAATAACTTGTTATTTTATTGAGATTATGTCTTTATATGGACCACAGAGGAGAAGGCATGGTAATTCTCTGTGTACATAAAATGCATCAGTCTTTGCACACATGCATCAGTAAATATATCAAAAACATTTTACAAAACAATTGCAGAAATACAAAGAACTAACAACCAAAAACGACCAAGATAAACAATAATTATCAATACAAATTCATACAACAGTACATTTTGTATATATTTTTATAATTTAGATTAATCAATCAATATATATTTATGTATCCCAGAGGGGCAATGTAAGTACATTATTTTTCTGTAGACAGATTTTTATACTATTTAGTTTGCATTCTGTAAAGAAACCGTATCATGATAATAAATAATATAGAATGCAGTAGTTTGAAATGTCTTCTTTTTTTTTTAAGGTTTTAAAACACCGCATAGAATTTTGCAGTTCTTTTAACAGCTACACAGTCAGTGTAATCTGGTTAAAAACTCACAGGATTTGTATAGTAGGAGGGTCTGAAACACTGAAAGAAACAAATATTAGTAATTTGTTGATAATTTTGACGATTTATTTTTAATGTTTTGCTCAGGTCCTTCTCAAGAGTAACCGCATTGACTTCTTGCTCAGTCGCTTGCTTCCTCACGGACAGCTCCTCTTCTTGAATCACAAATTTGCTCAGAGTCTGGAGAAGGAAGTGGCTCTCTACATGACCAAGTGAACCCTGAACCCTGACTGCCACCTGAACTTTATAATCATGAACATCCTCAGCCTCAAATCTCAAGCGAAAAACAGCTGTATCTATGGGATCACTTGGGTCTTGTTTAGAGTGAGTTTACTGGTCTAATTATTGGTATGGATCATATTAAAGTGTCCAGTATTACAGATTTAGTTGATATTTGACACTGATATTTTTTCTGCGTTCCCATGTGTCATTCCCAGTTTGTCCTCACAGCATCCAGTTTGTCTTTTTGAACAGACTAAGGAGTGAAAATGGAAAGAGAAAGGCAATTAGGCAAAAAAACAACAACGACATTTTAACAAAAATCCATCCCTAGATTGCAAATTCTTCATTTACATGCACCTACCGAGTATCTAGCAAATGTACTGATACTTTGCAGTGACATCACAGTAGGGGGGGTTTACATGTATCTCTATGATGGAATGTTCAGCAGTTACCACAGAGACACAATGCATACTTTAGCAAACACTGCCAATTTTTTTTAGATGAACTGAAAACTCAAGAAAAAACACAAAATGGACTTAAACAACACATTTTCAGGAGCGGTCATGGAGTTTCATTTTCAACAAAAAAAGTGGCTAACTGAAAAACTGCTTGTGATCTGTTGTAGTTCCAATTAAGTCAGTTCTTTATGGTCATATTGTGTTAAAATAAAGATCAGAACAGTGCCTCCAGTTAGCTTCACACCCCCAGGGAATGTTTTTGACATCAGATGCAAAGTATCAATACAGTTCCCTATATTATAGTGTGAATGTGGCGATATTAGGATGAATCATTGTCACTTTGTGAAGTACTGGTGTGTTTTCCATATGGAGCTCGTGGCAAACCACTGGTAAATATGTTCCTTAGTCGACGGGCCTTGTTGACTGTGTGGGAGGCGTCAGTTGAAATCGTGTTTGTCAAATGGAGGAGTGGAAAAGAGAACGAGGCACATCAAAGTGAGCAGCTCGGAGAGGCCAGTTCAAACCTCCTCGTCAACATTAAACGCTGCCATTTATCTGATTCAGAGCACTTCAAATGTCACAGCACGACCTTGGGGAAATCAGGCCCTTCGTGGTTATTTGTGTACAGTTGTTTGCAACGCTTTTAATGGCTACAAAAATGAATCATGGTGACTTGATGGTGGACCTTTTGTTCCCTGCGGAGGAGGACATCAAATGTTTCAAGTATTATGTGCAGATGGAAGTAAATCAGGTTGAGTGTAATTTCCATTTGGAAGTGTTGTGACTGAATTTTGGAGGAAAATGTTGATTGAATGTGAATGCGTATTTTCATATTAAACTCTGTCAAAATAAAAATGCAAGAGACGAAACCAAGGCTAGAATATAGAAATTCCTAAAATCTGCCTTTTTAAAAATTTCATAAAAAAAAAAAAAGTACATTTTTAACAAATCGGGAACCTTGGTGTCTGTGATTGACTTTGTTACTGTGAGTTTGTTACTGCAATACATTTAGTTTGTTGCACTACTGATTATTGTGTGTGGAGCCAATAGTGAAATATCAAATCTTTTGCAATAGATGGATTGTGCAGCCTTATCTAGAATGTTCAACAGTATGACATTAAAATTTCTAGCGTCATGGAGACATGCAGGTGATACCAAGTTACAAGTCAGATCTGTGGATATGTGACCTTGCTCACAGGGGAGAGTTATTTTTATTTAACTATTTTAAATTTATAGTTTGTTAAAAGTTCTATCTGAAGTTCAGCTGTGCCTCTCTAAATGAGGACATTTTCTTCTGTAACCTGGAGTATTCCCACTCCCATTGCCCTCATAAACCTGCTGTTTTATGCCGGCTTCCACATCTGGATTATTTTATTTTTGAAGATGAGAGTGTTTCTGAATGCTTTGATCTTTTTTGTAAATTAAAAAATTAAATAATTTTTATTTTTACCCAAGGCGTATTCTTTGAAACTCATGTACTTTGCAATCAAGGACACAGTAGTGAGTCTGAAAAATGAGGTGCACAGAGGAAGTTAAAAACCTGCATAAAAGAGCTGGAGAGGCCCAGTGGGACAAACCTCAACATCAGACACATCCCAAAACACTTGTGAACCTGTCCTCTGAGTGTCCAGCCCTCAGAGACCAGCAGAGGGCAGTATTGCAATGGCATAGGCATACACAACTACTATGTATGTTTTATCTACCTGAACTCATAGCTTGACTTGGATACTTTTAATAAGAGGCTACAAATGAAGTCTTTTAAGATTAATCGATTTTTGAAATGTAACAGGAATCTCTATCCACCCTTCAAAATCAAATGAAGGAAGGGTACGCCGACCTGTCTACTTCTCACACCCCTGAGATAACTTTTCACATTTCTCAGATAGTATTTGGCTTTCCGACTTAATCAGGTCTAAATTAGGGCTAAACATGGTCCAAAATTAGATTAAACAATGGCTAAGGTAGTTCTAATAATTGAGGATTAACCCAAAGGTGAAAAAAGCAGATACTCAAACTGCAGCGGAGCCCGTGTCACCAGTATGACTGAATCAAATGTGCTCATACAAAAGAACATAAAAGTCTTAAAGAAATACACTTTGGACTCATCTGGGGGTAATAAATTAATTATTTCTTCATATTATTGCTCTGTCATTTTAATTAGATTAAAAATCTATGCTTGTTACTATAGACCGATATGTAAGAAAGAGAATAGACTAGAGAAATCTATGTATTGGAAACATTGCTTGACCACATCATTGAAATAATATCTGTTTGCTAAATTCTCATCTCTATAGCCTTCTAAGCACATTGTCCAATCCATTTTATGCTAATAAAAAGAAAGAAAATAAATTTCCTTTATTTTGACTTAATGCTACTGGTTCTTAAAGTCCTCCTGGTGGTGCAGAAGATCCTCTACAGTTCTAATATTTAAAGGTATTATGCAAAATAGATTCTTGCGAGCTTTTAGTCATGTTATAATGTTGTTACCTCATCAAAAACATACCTGGAGTTGTTTTGTTTCATTCACACATGAGTAATCCTTTATTATTAATCTGTCTACATCTCCAAAGCTCAAAATGCTCTGTTCCACCTTGTGATGTCATGAAGTGATAGTCTTCAAGTTAACAGCTACTTTTTATCTCTTGATTCTTAAATTATTTTAGTAAAAGTGTATTGAGTTTAAAAACACAGTGGAGCACTTCCTGTATTACCACATGACATCACAAGGTGGAACAGAGTGAGTTAGTTTGAGAGAAGGAAACCTAAATATGCGGTGTTTGTGCGTTAAACGTGTGAATGAAACAAAACGCAACAAAACCCGGGTATGTTTTTGATGAGGAAACATTATAACATATATCAGAAAATAGCATAATAGGGGCCCTTTAATTTAGATTACATTTTAATTTAGAACTTGTCAAGTTTTAGAGCTTGTTAGGCCTGACTAAGACCTGGAATAACATTGATCTGATTATGATTTGGTTTGCTTAGGTGGTTCTTGGTGTGAAAAGTTTGCACACCACTGAGCTATATCGTGCCTCTCCACTTGGGGACGGTGTGTAGCCAGTCTTTCAAACCTCCTCCTCAGACCTTGTAGCTGATAACGAGACACAAATGTTGACTTCAGAGCAGAAATTCAAAATCAGGAATGCAGCGACGGCATCTAAACAATTTAAACAGAGGTGCTAGACTTCAAACGCACCACGCTCTGTTCATTTTCCAGTGCGCGTGAGCCTGTTTGTAATTACATCTAATTAGACACACTGACACCAGAGCCTGATCTTGGCCTGAAAACAGCTGTTTGATGGGAACGCACGGGCGAGAGTCAAGTGGAGACGACAATCACTCAATATGATGTTATCTGTGGCTGTGTAAGGGAAGGAGTTTAAAGCGAGTCTATGTTTTAGCACTCTGGAGTAAAATTCGAACGTGCATTTGACTAAACTAAAATTATAGGGACAAAATAACCTGCTGCTTTACAGTATGTGTCTATTACTTCTCAAGAAACATTGCTAAAGAATACATAGGGTCTATTAGTCTATTAATTTATTCTGGTGATAAGCTCTAGCCATAGACTCTCAGGGGCAGACTGGTGCCAATAGCCTCTCCGACCCTCACAGAGCAAGTAAGCATAAACATACAGGTAGTTATAAAGACGCAACTGACAAAGTAAATGAAATTAAATACTAAATTGTATCTGATTAATGGCACAGAGCGTAAACCTATATTAAGCATGTAACCAGTACGTTTTGTTCATTAGAAAATCATCTACACCTCATAATGAGTTCAATTGCCTTCACTTGCCTTGTGACTTAAAGCTTTTAACATTTGCTCCTTGGTTAACACACCAACAAAACCTCTAAATGAATGCTGAACTTGTCATAATGGCTAAACAAAGCAGCATTTAATGACCACGTTTACTTTAAAACAGACCTAAGTGCATTTAATGAATCAACAGACAAAGCCTCGTGCACAGCTGAAATCCAAGAATGCAGCAGTTGGGCCTGTTGTGATTATGAGAGAAGCAGGTTCAGATAAATCAGGTTTAATAACGAAACTCTGTGCACTTGTCTGAAAACGCTAACACGAGGAGCGGATTGGAGGCCATTAACTGCATTACATAAAAATCTGATGCAAAAACAATATTATGTGTTATGTTTCAGTTTTTCCTTCAGCAGCAAAAGCACTGAATTTAGAGAACAATAAAGAGTGTTCTTAGAAATGCTTTAATGTAAGAGAAGTGGGCGATTAGGTCCTTTTACACTTGATTCAGACCTGGTTTGATCCTGGTATAGTTCTGGTGTAGTTCTATTGTAGTCCTGTTTTTGTCCTGGTGTAATCCTATTTTAGTCCTGGAGTAGTTTTGGCATAATCCTGTTTTAGTCCTGGTGTAGTGATTGTGATTGTGTGTTGGTTTTATCCCAGTGTGGTTGATTTCTGGACATTTTATTAGCCCTTCCTTAGACCTGATTTATCCGTCCTTATCATCTTTTGGACTTGTTACATTCATGTGCTTTTATTTTAGAAAGTCAGGATTTTATAATATCATGTAATATCATTGAGTCGGCTCCATAGACTGTGTAAAGACCAATGGAGTGTGACGTCTCCCATAGAGTTTGACTCCAGTCAAATGAAGCTCGTGATGCCAGCAGTTATAGGAGCAAATTTAGGAAGAATTATAGGAGGAAGTTATTAACAGACAAAATAGCGAAATAAAAACACCAGGATCATGTAGAGCGGGTTAATACCAACATTATAAGACCAAAATGACAAGGCTCAGTGCAGCAGTTAGAAAGAGGGGTGAACATTTTCCAATGTAAAGTCAGTGGAGCCAGAAATGCACCCATGAACACTTCCCATTAGGAATGTGGCAGCTAGTGGGTTAGCTAGTATGTCCTTTATACAGGCTATGGTCTGCTCATTAACACTGTTTAATAGAGCTAACCAGCAAGATTTGTTGTTGTTAGCGTTCTCAAAAGCTAAATGTTATCATCAAGGAAAAATAGCAAAAAATAATCAGGTGTTTTACAAGTAAAGTTTAGTCAAAGAGCTCAAATGTTTGCAGATTTTTTGAAGTCTGTAGAGTTGGGCAGCTGGTTTTCAGTTGAGTTCCCAAGTTGTTTTTCCGACTTGCGTTCATGTGCTTTTTTCAACTTGGAGAAACATTTTCCGAGCAACACATAAACTCAGCATTAGTCTGGAAACTGGAGCATTTTACCATTTCTCCTTTTCCCATTTCCTCTTTAAGTGCCCTCAAACTCTCATCATTTTTAGCCCGGTCCAAAGTCGACATTGTCACATCTCATCTTTGTCAATCTCTTATTCCTCTGCCTCCCACTGTAACCCCCCAGCTCCTGCCATAAAAAGATCTCCCATTGAATCCGGTGGCGCTCAATTGAATACACATTTAGTTTAAGCATTTAGGTCTTCATATTTCCTCCTCCTGCCTCATTAAATACCAAACTATTGTGCTGTGCGTGGTGAGAGAGTCCTTACGAGCTCCATCAGATGCAATGGGAATTTCAATACAAAGTTGGCAGCTTCTTCTCTCCATCCTCTGTGTGAAATAGCTCCACCAATACGCCTCACATTCATATATATACTAGTATTATGATTCCTTTCTATTCAGTTTCAAGCGCTCTGGAGTAGACTGTTTGAGAAGAGATTATGGGCAAATTACTTGTGACAACAATATTTAATTTTTTGGTGTCATAACAAATGAGTTTCTTGTGTAAAAGGAAGATTATTCACAATCAAATTTACAAGGACCATAATGAGGATGACAGGCAAACTGGTATGGTTTTATTTTTGTAATTTTTTGATGAAATTAAAGAGCTTGTTTTATGTTTCATTTTAATATATTGCTCTAAGAGAATATTTTGTTGATGTAAAGTCAAGTAAATCTTCTAGTTAAAGATGCGCTGTGTAATATTTCTAGTGGAGGGTCCGCCACCTGCTTGTCTCCATGGAAACGTTATTGCTTTTGTCTAGAATGTTCCACATATAGATTAAACCTATTTATCACAAAAAGACATGCAAGTTACAGCACTGCACTACATTACATTTCAGATCTGTGGAAAGTCACCCCATTCACAGAAGGAATTATTGTATTTCTGAGCAATAGAAACACTGGTATTGAATAAATACAAGATGGATATGTTTAATGTCATACTATGGAACATTCCAGAGAAAGCAACATCTTCATGGAGACAAGAGAAGTTGTGCAGTGCAACAGTTTGTAGTGCTGTAACCTGCTTGTCTCCCAGTGATAGATAGGTTTAATCTATACTGTGAAACATTCTAGACAAAGCAATAACATTTCCATGGACACATAAGGTGATGGACCCTCCACTAGAAATGTTCCGCAGTGCACCTTTAATACTATACTTAGAGATATTCCAAGAAAATCAATCACCTCTCTTTAAACAAGCAGGTAACCAAAAAAAGCTACACCTTTAAATTTGTCAAACTGTTGAAGAGGAAGAGGTTCAAAACAACACATTTTCAGTGTCAGTAAAGATATATCTGACGTTTTCATTCCAGCGTTGCTCTCCGCCTGTGTAGGAGGGAGATTATTTTGCATGTTAGCAGCACTGCGCGTGGGCACCAACATGGTAAGCCTGCATTAATGTCTTGGATTTATCTGTTATAAATTCTGAACAGCTATAAGCTCACAGTGTAGCAGGTACAGCTCTTAAACATGCGCTTCTCCTGTTCAAGTACAGGAAAAGTACAAGGAGTTCTTTTATTCATTAGGGAAAACCATTATTTTTCCCATACGCGACAGAGTTGTTGCATTATCCATTTTAAGCCAAGCTGAATAAATAACCACTTACAGAAGGGAAAATGATACTTATTTAAAGGTCCTATATTTTGTTTCATTTTATTCATACATGTTTGAATAGTTATGATGTAGAACGGAGCATTTTGAGCTTTGGAGATGTAGACAGACTCCAATAATACATTGTCTAGTATTGTCTAAAAAATGAGGCTCATTTTTTTTTCATCATTGAGGTAAGTGATGGTGATGAGGGTGTCTAGACGGAGAAGCCTGCCTGTTCCTGATGCTGTGATAATGCCTCAGAGGAAATCACAAACTCTGGACCATCTGCCCCTCCTCTCGAGACCTCCTGCTCCACTCTCCATTATTTAACCAAAGATGGACCGATTAGAGAGCCTCTTTCATACGTTCTCTTTGACTTCTGCCTCGGTGCCTTCTATAACTGTGGTCCAATTAGCCCAACAAAGCTATTTTTTACCCTGCTGTGAACCTTATGCTGCTTTATGGGCAGCAATATTGGTCATTAATTGAAGTTTTATTGTAATTAAAATGATAATACAGGGTTATGGGTTGGGGCGTCGTTTAGGAATCGTAATTTCAGCCACTATGGACATCTGTGATAAAATCTAGTGCAGAGTTGCAGCTATTAAATATTATTACAAGCTAAAAGAATCTGAGACTGGCTCCCATAGATGAACACTGTTGTTGTGTCCTTGACATGACACTTAAAGGGCCCAGATTACAATGTTGTTTCCTCATCACAAACACACCTGGAGTTGTGTTTTGTTTCATTTACACACGTTTAACACACAAAACCTGCATATTTAGGCTGAGTTCTTCTCTCAAACAGAAAACACCTGTTTCACCTTGTGACGTCATGTGGTAATACAGGGAGTGCTCCACTGTGTTTTTAAACTCCGTACACTATAATCCATTATCTAGAATCATATTAATAATTTCAGCTCTGGAATTGTCTACAGAACTAAAGGTAGATATAGCTGTTAACTTGAAAACTACCAGTGTATGATAGACTAATAATAAAAGATTACTCCAACATGTGTAAATGAAACAAAACACAATCCAGGTATGTTTTTGATGAGGTAACAACATTATAACATAACTTAAAGCTCACAATTCTGAATAGGACCTTTAACCTGCATTTCCTCCAGTGTGTGTGTGTGAGTGAGTGAGTGAGTGAGTGTGTGTGTGTGTGTGTGTGTGTGTGTGTGTGTGTGTGTGTGTGTGTGTGTGTGTGTGTGTGTGTGTGTGTGTGTGTGTGTGTGAGTGTGTGAGGGGGTGAGTGTTTCCTTGATGTAAAGCACTTTGGTAAAGTAGCTTTGGTAGGTAGTAGACATGTAAGTGCTATGACCATGACCATCTTACAGTGAATTAGGTATCTGGACACACTATGGCCTTTTCAGGTGCATAACAAGCTAGCCCACAACTGTTTCCATTATGACATTTAAGAGAGCTTTAAAGTCCAATTAACAATACAAAGAGTGCAATCATAGTATCCTACACCCTACTACACAAGTGATACTTTGCAGCTGATGTCATCAACATTCCCTGGGGCGTGAGCTAACTGTAGGCACTGCTCTGTGAGAAGCTCTGCTACTCAAGTTAGACTTTAATCTGATCTTTATTTTAACAAAATCTGACCAAAAAGAGCTGATTTGTGTGCTTAAACAAGTCTCTCACACATAAAATTACAGTATCAAGCTACTCATTACCCAACAGTTTTTCAGTTAGTGGTGATACTAATACATTGTCTTCAGTACTATGTGAGTTCAGTGTGTCTTTTTCATAAATTCTTTGGATTAGTTAATAATTTAAGGGATCTGCTTGTCTTCCTGGAGATGAACACTTTGTCAGTGTTTGCTAATATGTGCATGATAACTGCAGCACATTCTGCCAGTAGACATAAATGTAGAACACCCCCAGCGTGACATCACTGCAGAGTATATAGTTTTTACTTTAAAGCTGAACCATATGACTACTATATAATTTCTGGGACAGGGAATCTATGGCATGGAGACTCCACCAGGGCAAGTTACATGTCATACTTTCAGATAAGACCATCTCCATGGAGACATTGTGCACATCCTTCACTGTACACAAATAATACTAAGACATGTTTTGACTGATCTGTTCCTGCTGTCTTCACGTTGACATTTTCTATTGGTTCGCGGTCCGCAGACGACGCACTCCACATCAGCGCTGATAAAATCTTCTGATGAGATGTTGAACACAGTAATTCATTTCAAATGACTGCTATCCCCCCATCGCCGACACACAGAACGGCGGTATCTTAAAACCGCGGTAATAAAAAGCGCAGTGATGCATGATGGGATTTCCACGGTGTAGCGCCTATTTTAATCACATCCCTCCAAGATCTCACAATCTCTCATCTCGATGCTAATTTCGCTCAATTAATTTGCCTTACAAAATACGCAAATTTGCACCTCCTTAAAATATTACAATTATTTATAACTTCGACTTTTGGCCCTCATTGGTTTAGTGGAGTCAATTAGTAGTTCCAACTCAGTCCTTGCAGCACGTGATAGCAAATACACAGTGCGAAGTGGCTCATTATGAAGGCTTTCCAAATTAAACAGGGGAATGATGTTTTATTCATTTATGGAGAGTCCCCTGTGAGCTAGACCCAGTAGGAAAACCACATGTGTTTTTTTATGAAGCCACTTAGCAGCTGAACACATTGCATACAAAAATGACTATATGTCCAGAAGGCCTTATTCAAACATGTGGCATACCTGAGTTCACCATGTTCACAATGTTGTCTGGCTCATTCACATTCACAGGAGAGACACACAGGATATGTATATTGTAATGTTTAATTCACTGTGGGAAATAGAATAATCCTGGAATGTACAACAAGTGTAGAATGCCATTTTAAGAATAAATATATGGTCATTTTGTTAATGCTCAGGCAAGAAACTTCTCTGCTCTGCAATTTGTCTGTACATTTCCAGGTAAAATTATGAAAAGACTGATTCTCAGTATTGGTCTACTCATAAATTGACCAATTGGCAATTTATAGAAAGGAGCAGAAAGCTCCACTGTCTGTGCGGTTAACAGAAGTTGCAACACTAGCTAGCACTGTTGTCAGTGCACTAAATCAGTTTATCACTGTGTGATAATTTAGCATCATAACTTAATTTAACATTAATGAGTGGGATACGTCTTCATGACCCGTATGCGTTAAATGCAAGTGGGTGCGTAAATGATGAGAATAAATGGCTGAAACTTCAGTAGCCAGACATCCACTCATACCTGATCGATACAACTGGCCTAGCCCCCCCACGAAAGCCTGAAATCTGCTGAAGTCCTACAAGACACTGACATGATACTAGACCCGACAGCAGCGCAGCATGCGCAGTAGAGCGCCAAATGACATAGTCTGATAATCCCTCTATAATTACTGACTGTTATACAAAACTTACCTTTACCCTAAAGAAATGGACTAAGGGAGTTCATCTCCACTCAAATGAGGCTACATCTTCTTTAAATAAAAAAATATTTTTAATAATAATTGCTAACAATGCGGTGATGGTAAAAAAAGGTAGCCTATATGACGCTATACATTAATTTAGCCAAAGATGATATTGTTTTGCTTATGCATCATGCCAACTGGCTGCTATGCCTGTCTCAGGCCACTTTGTCCCTTCTCTCACATGTTGGACCATGACAAAGAAACAGCTTTCTGGAGGAAATCACAGGTAGAATTTTCCACATGGTTCTCATTCAACAACTTATTGCACAACTTTTCTGGTGGGTCCGTCCCTTACTTGTCTACCTGGAGATGTTATTGCCTTGCCTGGAATGTTCTATGTATGACATTAAACATTTTCATCTAGCATTTATTCATTACATGTGTTTCTGTTGCTCAAAAATACATAATTCCTTCTGTGAATAGGGGTGCCTCTCCACAGATCTTAACTGTAATGCTCTAACCTGCTGTCATAGATAGGTTTAATCTATACTGTGGACCATTCTACACAAAGCAATAACATTTCCATGGACACAAACAGGTGGCAGAACCTCCACTAGAAATGTTACGCAGTGCACCTTTAAATATAACCATATCTTAAAACCATCATATTCACATTAGTAGCGACACAGTGAATCATCCAGTTTTAAATCAGTTACTCGCTCAGATTACACCCATAATACAACAATCTTCTTATCACTCATCTGCAGTCACTGGGAGGTGTGAAGTTTTAGTACGGTTCAGTCTTCTGTTGTAAATGTGAGCGTAACAGCCACAGCTCGATGTATCCCATAATGCATTGCTCCCTGATAAGTCGTTTAACAGCGCGCTCAGATCTTAATCAACTTGTAAAGAAAAGATAAATGGCAGCAGGACCACACAAGATTAACAGGGGGGCGGTGGAGCAATCACATTTCTTCACAGAGAACTTCCTTAGTTGATTTTTACGGTTCTGGTTCAAATTTTGAAGTAGTAGAAGTAATAACATTTCAGGCCGTGAGGAAAAGGTCGTCGGTTTGATTCCTTGGCCAACTTGAACTGTCTAAATGTGCATAATAAACTTAAAGTGCCCATATTAGGCTATTTTGTGATCTATGATATAATGTTGTTTCCTCATCACAAACAGACTTGGAGTTGTGTTTTGTTTCATTCACACATGTTTAACACACAAACCTGCATATTTAGGCTGAGTTCTTCTCTCAAACTGAAAACACTCTGTTCCACCTTCTGATGTCATGTTGTAATACAGGAAGTGCTCCATTGTGTTTTTAAACTTCATACACCTTCACTAGAATCATTTGGATCATTTCAGCTCTGGAATTGGGTATGTTTTCGATGAAGTAACAACATTCTAATATGGCTTAAAGCTCACAAGAGTCACTTTTGCATAAGAGGACCTTTAATTAAAGGTGGTCTATGTAACCTTTCTGTCAAATGGTCTGCCACCTGTTTGTCTCCATGGAAATGTTATTGCTTTGCCTGGAATGTTCCACAGTATGACATTTAACTTATCTTAGATTATCAAAAATACCTTGAACTGCATACTTTCCTACTGGAAGCGGGTTGACCTTTCCACAGATCTGACCTGGGACTTAGCCTTGTGGCAGTACCGTCTTTTCCCCACAGAGATGGGCAAGTAAATTCCAGGCAAAGTAATAACATCTCCATGGAGACCCACCAATAAGTTGACCTATGAGCTTCTTTCAACCCATGCAATTACCAATGAATAACTATATTTTTTTGCATGTAAAGAAAAAAGCAACGTGGGATTAAAAAGCAGAGCATACACACTGCGCTTTCTATTAATCTAAATATAACTCAGTGGGATCTGCTTACGCTCAGACATGGATTGTAAATAATGCATTTGGCCCTTCTATACATAATAAACACTTGACAACAAAGACAAATCCTCGTTGTAGTGTTTGCGGCGTCCCTTTCTCAGATCTCCTCAGTGAATTCTTTATGCACTTTTAAAGAGGCAAAGTGCAATTAGAAGGAGGAAGTGGGTCACGTATGACGCTGGGGACCACAGTAGAAAGCGCTGTGTTCTTGTTGTCATGCCATCTCCCTGTAATCCTGGGACAGGCCTTAAGTCTTAAGAGTGTTAAAAGCAGAGGAGAATTTACAAGAAAAGAGTGATTTCCTCCTCGTGGTTATTACAGTTCACATAAGAGGCTTCAGAAATGGTGTTTAACAATTGTTTGAGGAGTTTAGACTTGACTGACTGTATTAAAATATTATGAACAGGGCAAGACAAGCTATAGATATTTATAAAAGCTATAGTGCACAACTTGAAGGTGCACAGTGTAACTTGGTGGGTGTTATTACATGAATGTTCCACAGGATGGCATTAAATAGATATAACTTGTATTTGGTGAATGCCAGGTATTTTTAATGCAAACAAAAAAAAATCTTGGACAACATGTATTTTTATGAATGTTCAGCAGGTACCAGAGCTAAAAAAAAAAAAAAACCCTGAAAAACTAGCTATCTATCTTCTGACTGTAATTTTATGTGTGAGAGACTTGTTTAGCAGCCCTAATCAGCTCACCCAATGTAGTTCCAGCTAAATCAGTTCTTTAAGGTCAGATTTTGTTTTTTTTAAAAAAAGAAAAAGCTCAGGTTAAAGTCTAACAAACCTCAGATAGAGCAGTGCCTACAGTTAGCATCACATGCCGAGGGAAAGGTAATGACATCAACTACAAGTACCAATAGCGTACCATGGAGCATTCCAGGCAAAGCAACATCATCTCGAAGAAGACAAGAAGCATATTTAAACCCTGAAAAAGATACCTGTGCACTCACTTGGAGACTTCACAGTGAAGAGATGAGATAATCCCCTCCAGTGACTATGTGCAACCTAAATTATGCATGTTGGTCTTTAGGAGGTCTCATCCTGGTGATTTGAACAGTCATATTCTCTATCAGTGTCCAGTGCACTTGTACATTTAGACATTTAGTTGAGTTAGAGCTGAGACTGGAGGTTCCTCTCATTTTCATGACAGTTTAATCACCACCTGTGTTTGGAAGTGGGCTGCTCCTTCAGTCATTGATGTGACTGTAATGGCTCCAGACTCCTGTACAAAAGACCACCAGCCTTTATTTGAAGTCATCATCACACATTTCATCACTTTCAGAATTCAAAGTTTTTTCCCGCAGAGAGCAAAGTTTTAATGATTTATCAGAAAGTGTGGGGCTCCAATCAAACGAAGACAAAGTCAGATTAGGGACTCAGATGATAATTATTGTATATATATTCACTGTGTGATTTAGCATCGTGTGGAAATTGAAATGGCCTTATGTCATTTTATATTTACACACATGCAAGATGGACTGTTTCTGGGTCAAAATAATATTGGTGTAAAGAAGAGAGTTTTTTTATGTGCCTTGATGCAACAAATACTGTAAAATAGACGGCCTAGTTCTTGCCTTGACCATAACCTTGTGCTATATTCATGTAATGATGAAGCCACCCATAAATTTGCTGTTGACCAAAAAAAGAAAAGAAAATTAGCACTGCCTTTTCAAGTTATTTTGCTTTTCTTAAAGGTGCACTGTGTAGCTTTTCTGTTGGAGGGTCCGCAACCTGCTTCTCTCCATACTTATTCCACAGTATTGAAATAAACTTGGTAATCACAATGGAGACACGTTAATGGTCAGATCCACGGAGAAGCAAGCTTTTTAAGCTATAAAACACCTGTAATTGAACAAATAAAAGGGAAATATGTTAAATGCCCTATTGTGGATCATTCCAGGCAAAGAAATAACATCTCCATGGAGACAAGCAGGTAGCAGACCCTCCACCTTAGAAGTGACATAGTGAACCTTTAAAATATAATTCTAGTTCTATGTAAACTTCACTTGGTTGAACTTGACTTGGTTGAAGATGAGAAGTGTTTGACTCACAGTATTCCCATCTGCATTATCAACACATCTACAACTTTCAACTTTTTGAAATTTTTTTTTATTCAATGTGAAGTAATGTGGTTGTTGACATAGAAACATACCCACTGACATAAAGAAAATAACTAAAAATGTATAGCATCGTCTGAGAAGGTCATCAAAGGTTGCCAAACTCATACAATATTACTCATCTACACCATATCTAACCTAAAATAACTCCACCTTCAAACACAGATATAACTTTAGACGCTGTGCTAATGAGATACATTTCCGTCCACTGCTGAGACACTCATGGCTCATTATCGCAGGTTTCAAAGTGGTACCTGTCTGCGTCTGATGTCTTTGCGCGCTTAATATCCAAGTTTGACACAAAGAAAGGAAAAAATCCACAGGTGATTTCCAAACCAAACACAATCTTCTTACACTTTCTTTTGTTTCGCTTTTAATGAGTAGTTTAAAAATCTCCAATTACAGACTGTCACAGCGCCAGGATAATTGTTACTGTTTACTCTGAGGCTTTAGAGACGTTTTTTGGTCTTCCTTTGCAGCTGAGTTCCTTTGTGCACTTAATAAAAACTACAGAACAACTCTATGACCCAAACCTATACTTTTAGCATTCAAAATATATTTAAAAGGCCCAATTATCTTGTTACGCCGAGGTGGAGGCAGCAGTGTAATGAATTTGTAGAGTAAAAAGTTTTGTTTGGGTAATTCTAGTCATCGAAGTCATCATTTGTGTTATGATGGTGGAGAGAAGATGAGAAGAGGCTGAGGGGGCTGTTTGTTATGTTGTTGGGTTTGAAGATGAAACAAGGAAATTGAAGGCAGAGAAAGTGCATTTATTGAAAGCTGATTGGTTGAGACACGACGTAAATGACAGATGATTGGTTAGGTTCTTTTTTTGTAATCCAGTGCTGTTTATTTAACCCTATATGAGTCAATATTACATGCCCTATAAGTAACTCATTTATAACAAAACATTTATACATTTTTTCAAGTGAACAGTCTGCCAGAAAAGTTACATATTGCACCGTTAAATATATTTGGTTATTTTGTCAATCTAACATATTCCTGTAATTTAAAGGTGCACTGTGTAACTTTTCTGGAAGGTTCCGGGTCTCCATGTTAAAGCTTTGGTTTAAATAGGCCACACTATAATATTAAACTGTTTTGCATCAACTACAGGAGTTATTTATTGTTGAAAAATATACTAAAAAACATCATACTACACAAATCTATCCTGTAATTTGGCTTGCTTGGAGATTCTTAAGTTTATGTTCATACTGTGGAACATTCTAGTTACATCTCCATGGAGACAAGCAGGTGACAGACCCTAACAGACAAGTTACACAGTGCACCTTTAAAGAATGTGATTTTTTTCCAATTTATATTTTAATCTAGATAATCAAATATTAATTTTCAAGACTTTTTTGGCCAGATGATATTTTCACATTCTTATATATTTGTCTTAAGTGATATTTTACCCAGTGCCACCTCTCCACTCCCCTTGGAGCTCAGTGCTGTTTAAGTGCAGCAGTGAAAAAGATGCGTATACTCTTTGGTACTCACAATAAAAAGGTTTACATAATTACAGTCTTTTACATCCAGAGGATCACAAGTTTCTCACTTCACAGTTGTCATATTTCCCATAATTCCCTGTTTCTCTCATAGCGTTTACATAAAGGACTGCAAGGGCGTTTCACCACACAGCTGTCTGAATGCCTGTATTGTGGCATTTATGAATCAAGGCTAATAATCACATTGTGTCTCGCTTAAGTTCAATTTGAATATGGTGTTGCTATAGAAACTATCTTCAGTCCAAACTCTGACATCGACAGTGTTGCTGTGAAGGTAGTTTGAAGCAGGAGAGAAAGATGGTGTGTACTGTATGGGTGGCTAAAGAGGTAAAAGCAGCAGGCTGTGAATGACTATAAGAGTTGTCAAATAAACAATACTAAAAGAAAAGTAGTGTCAAAGCTAGATAGTCTCAATACTACACAAATACAACACAACTGGACCTTTCCTGACAAGTTTTAGAATGCTCTTGATCTTATGAAGTAGTTCCCTGACCATCCAGTCTCTACTACATTCTGATCTAATCCAGAAGAGACTGGAATCGAACCAATAACATACATGCCAGATGCCCTTCCACTAACACTGCCATAGTGTTGTTCTCAGAGAATTCCACCTCACATATTAGGAAACTAATTTTAGTCAATTGCTGGTTGCATTGGCCAATACAGCAACAGTATTCATTGTAATAGTAGTTGAAGGGTCCATATTAGACTATTTGATCCATGTTATAATCAGGCTTGGGGAGTAACGGAATACATGGAACGGCGTTAAGTAAAAGGATACAAAAAAAAGGTAACTGTATTCCGTTACAGTTACAAGGAAAGAAGACGTACTCAGATTACAGTTACATTTAGTAAAAACGGGGATTACTTAGCAGGATTACAATTTGAAGGCACTTTATGTTATTTATGTTTTCAAACTGGAGATGGAGGGAAAACAGAACAAACTCATACAGACATGCGCACTGCGCACTGGCAGTAGTGACTATGGAACAAACTTGCAACTGGCATCATGGCTTCGACCGAGAAAAACGCATTTAGCGGGTGGAAATTTTAAAGAAGACAAGGGGAACAACACCACCGTGCAATGCAAACTGTGCCTTCCAGCTGTGAAACACCTGTCATCGTCCAAGGACTCTACTTCCAATCTGAAGAAACATTTACAGGTAAGACTGCTAATATTAACTAGTTAGCTAGCGAACCTGTTGATACAGGTACATCCTCTAAAAACTATTTTGGGACTGAATGTGGTGATGCCGGGGACTGGGTGGCATTTTTTGCCAAACACGCAACATTGACAGTTGTTGTAATATCATCGATATTAAATGTTGTAATATCATCGATATTACAACATTTAAAATGCACATGCACTTGTTAGACCAGGGGTCGGCAACCTTAAATACTCAAAGAGCCATTTGGAGCGTCTCCCACAGAAAAGAAAACACCCGGAGCCACAAAATCCTTTTGACTCTAAACCAGCGCTAACCAGAGGAACTACAGGCAAAACTACAACTCCCAGAAAACAGACTACAACAAGCACCATCCTCCACTACAGCTCATAACACGAGTCTTAAGAGAATTATTTACCTTTCAGTCTTTTCATCACAACAGTAGCAACATAAATAAAGTGCATGAGTGAAATAAAGAACCGCGCTGCACACGTACGACCTGCACACGTATAATCTCTGAAAAGTTTAACATGAACATCTCCAACGCGATAGATGCACAGAACAGACTCACCATAGGCAGAACATCCCTCAGTCACAGAAAGAACACGCATATTCCACTGAGTCCTGCCCTTTAGTTTTTTCAGCGCTTCTAATTTATGTGGGTTTAAGTTTCGCTTCTGTATAACGTAAACAAATGTGCGCAAAGCTGCATTAAACAAATTATTATTTGAGTCCTCCTCGTAGGAAATAAAAATCCAAACTAATTATCCACCCGCGAACCAAAAATGCGTCTGCTTCTGTGTTCCGTCATCATTTTATCGCGTGTACCGCATGTATCAGTCTCATCAGCCGTGAAAGCAAATGAATCTGCCCACGTAGCATTAAGCGTTCTGTTTTCTTCAGAAACTTTTCTTTTCTTGGATTTATCCATCATTGGGCTGAAAATCATCCTGCTGATGTAGGTGCCGGTAAGTCCGGGCTCCAGTGTGTGCGGGTGGCGCACATCAGCGGCTTTGCCGCATGTTTTGAGCGACAAAAATATTAAAAACGTTTTATTTAAATGTTACAAGATTACCATTACCTACAGTTTTAGAATTACATTTAAAAACGAACAAACTAAAATAAAAATACAATGTAATTAAATACTCATTATTATTTTCCAAAGTCACAGGGAGCCACACAGAACGATGAAAGAGCCACATGCGGCTCTGGAGCCGCGGGTTGCTGACCCCTGTGTTAGACTAACTAACACTAAACTGAAACTAACAAAGAACTGTGACCTTGTTTACTAGTCACTTGGCTTATAGTTATGACAGTTGTTTAAACTACACACAGAAAATGTACTTGCCCTCCTAAAAACCTTTAATTGTACTTATCTACTTCAAATATAAATATATTACAACCATCACTAGTGCCACTAATGATAACTTTTATGATGATGGGTATTGTTATTATTATATTACTTAATTAGTTACTGAATTAAGCATACTCTACCACTGCTTGACTTTTAATTTGTGCTATTATTATTACTATTGTTTCGCATTGTAAGCTTTTCTTTGTGGTCTTAAATTGTAGTACTGTACATTCATTTTGATGTGGACTTAAAAAAAAGTCAGATTTGTTTACAAATTGTGAGTGCTTCTAAAAAAACTAAAATAAGATAATTTTGTGTTTACGGAGTAATGAGCACATTGTATTTCTGTGTTGTATACTGTTCTGTACATGTACACCTTTTTGTTGAAAATGTTGAAGGTGACCACTGGATTTGTTTAAAATAATGTGTGCTATGTAAAAGGAGCTTATTTCTTTCTTAATAAACTGTGCTATGTGGTCAAGACATGTGCACTTTCACTGTAGGACTATAAGCTACTGCCCAAAATAGCTTTCCTCAATTTCTTTTATAATGGACAAAAGTAAGTCATTTTATTGATATTTATTTTCTTGTTGTTATAGGATATTTGGTGTTAAAGTAATCCAAAAGTAATTGAAAGTATTCAAGTTACATTACTTTAATATTATGGTACTTGGATTACGTTACTGAATACATATTTTAAGGGGTAACTAGTAACTTTACCAGAATACATTTCTAAAGTAACCCTCCCAACCCTGGTTATAATGCTGTTTCCTCATCACAAACTTACCTGGAGTTGTGTTTTGTTTTGTGTTTTGTTTCGCACACAAACCCTGCATAGTTAGGCTGTGTTCACTTAAACTGAAACCACTCTGTTCCACCTTGTGATGTCATGTGGTAATATAGGAACTGCCCCACTGTGTTTTTAAACATACACCTTTATCCTAAAATGTACCACTTTAGGATAATTTCAGCGCTGCTAATCTCTATTGATCAAAAGGTAAAATGTAGTCATTAACTTGAAAACTACCACTACATGACATCACAAGGTGGAACAGAGCATTTTGAGCTTTGGAGTTGTAGACAGGTTACTCAAACTTGTGTGAATGAAATAAAACACAACTCCAGGTATGTTTTCGAGGCGGTCACCACATTCTAACATGGCTTTAAGCTCACAAGAGCCAGTTTTGCGTAATAGGACCTTTAAATTCTATGATACCTTTTCCAAACTCGGATCAATCTTGCTGACTCCGGGTAATCACACACCTGCCTCTTGCACATCCTCCTTCACTGGACTGAGCAGTTATCCAACACAACTTCAGTCAATTTCTATTCTCTCCTCTCTGTGTCTGAGAGACCACACAGGGTTAAAGATCCCCTTTCGGAGTATTGACCGCAGTTTGGCAATGGCTTGTTAATTAGGCTGACTGATACGGCACAAAGGTCCATGTCCCTGTTAAATGTTAAAGACCAATTTCTCACTATACAAGCTTGTTTTATAGGTTACAAAATGAAATAAAAAATATCCATAGTCATTTATTCAACCTGCTACACCTCAAATCCTTTCGAAAGTATTACAACAAAAATACCAAAAATGTTCACACTTTTGCAAAGAAATTGTACACACGATAAATATTGAGCTCCAAAATATATTGATCCAGCTTTCATATATTGAACAATAAGTTGATATAGTAATCATTGTGACAGGCCTAGTCTTGTCCTGTTTTATGCTTCTACTGGATATCTTCCTAAATCAATGTTGATAATAAGAAAAAAGCTTGATACCAAATACAGATTTTGAAACCACAATGAAAATATATTTTAGTGATTTAATGTTATTTTAGACAATTGAATATTATGTCAATACAAAAAATCGTTTCTTTAAAATTAAGACCGTTCAGAAAACATCCAACTATTTTTTCAGTGGTGATACTTGTTCAAAATTCGATATAGTTTTAGTTTCCATTTCCACTATTTAAGAATATCTAACACAGTGACCTATTTCGAATTTTGGTTATATTATTCACATACAGTCCAATGCTTTTACCCTCCTGTGTGGTCCTCTGATTCATTCTCCTTCCTCTCATAGTTACGCTTGACGGGTCCGACTTAATAGCAGCATTTTCTGTCACTCAAACTGGGCCCATTTCCACGTCATATGCATTTTACCTGCAACTGGAAGATATACTTTGTTACTTATGTATTTTTCATGATGTGCTGCTCAGAAAATGACATAAAAGGTGATTTTATTGTTCAGGCTTTTCGAGGCTGTCTGCTTGCTGTGTCCCGTTGATGTGTTTGTGATTTGAAATGAATAAAAAGGGAGGAGCAGCCTGCTTCCTCGGACATGCTTGAATTCACAGGTGAGATGCCTGGAGAGTGGGTTTTGCACCTGGAGTGCAAAACCCACATAACATCTCAAAGAGGAACAGAGTGTTTTATGGTTTAGTCCTGTTTGATCTTTGTTTAGACCTGGTTTAGTCCTAGTTTTAGCTTTGGTCCAGTCTTGTCGTATAATTCCTTGTATTTTTGTATTTTCTCTGTACGTACGCGGCCCTGGTGCTGTATTCGTCCTCGGCTTCGCTTGGCTGCACAGGTGAGCCAGAGCGAGCAGCAGGAGCGGAGCAGAGGAGCAGGGAGACGCCTAATTGAAATCTCGTTCCTGGAGAGACAGAGGAGATGGAGCTGTAAAAGGGGCTTGTAATTACTGAGGCCACTAATGATAGATAATTAGGTCATATGGCCATGTCTCAGGACTGTGCAGAGGGAGAGAGATGGAGTGAGGAAGAAAGAAGCAGAGAAAGCTAGCCACGCCATGTTGTTGTTTCGTTTAACTTCATCACTGGGGTGCTATCAAGTCTGAAGTACAATAGAAACAATTACAAAAAAAAGTTGAAGTAAATGCTGCTTTCATGAGTAGAATTCAGTACCACTACTTACTACTACTTCCACTACAAGTCAGGTTATGTTAGTTTATTATTATGCCATTTGTAATTAAAAAACATGTACAAAAGAGCTCAAAGTCCCCTATGAGATATTAAAAATTGTTAAAAGGACTGTGCGTTCTTTGTTGCCATTAGCTCCTAAAAGTAATTGTTTAGCTAACTGTTAACTGGTTTTCTAATGTTAACTTGATTTTTTATTTTAGATTAAATATTGAGTTGTAGGATTTTATATTTGTTATTAAGCTGTAGCAGCTCTTTCACATTTTAAACGTGAAGAAAATGTCTCACCAAAGATGCTCATACGTTCACTGCCACTCACTAAAGATTGTGATGTCATCTGCATAACCTTCTATGTTTGCGTACAGCACATACAGCACTTTGGCCAGTTGTAAAGTTTTTAAAGTACTTTATAAATAAAGCTGGTATGGTTATTGCTACTACACTACTACCAGTGTTTGGAAGTAACTGCATGAACAAAAAATATGTATTGAGTATACTAGTTCCAGTGTGGTTCTCTTTAATCTGATGGTACTGAGAAAACGTTACTTTCCTGTAATCAGAGGAATACATACTTGATCAGGCATTTTAGGCTTCAAACTAAATATTATTAGTGGTATTGTGGTGTGTGCATGTCCGATTGTTTAAGGTCCTATATTACACAAAACTGACTCCTGGAGGGTAGAGGAGGAGATGGAGAGGCTGAGGAGGCTGATGCTTCTGCTGCCGCGAGGGTCATGGGACAGTAGGTCAGTTATTTCTATTGGCCAGTGATAGCTTGGGTGTTGTACCCATGTTATAATGTTCTTACCTCATCAAAAAACATACCTGGATGCTGCATTATTAGTCTGTCTACATCTGAACAGCTCAAAGTGCTCTGTTCCACCTTGTGATGTCATGAAGTGGTAGTTTTCAAGCTAACAGCTACCTTTTACCTTTAGTTCTGTAGAGATTCCAGGGCTGAAATTATCCACATGATTCTAGTAAAGGTGTGTGGAGTTAAAAAACACAGTGGGGCTCATCCTGTATTACCACATGACATCACAAGGTGGAACAGAGTGTTTTCAGTTTGAGAGAAGAACTCAGTTTAAATATGCAGGGTTTGTGTGTTAAACATGTGTAAATGAAACAAAACACAACTCCAGGTATGATTGTGATGGGGAAACAACATTATAACATAGATCAGAAAATAGCGTAATATGAGCCCTTTAATCACTGCTTCATAAATGCAAAAAAGTTAGTTCTAATTCAGTGTCATTTTATACATTAACTAAACCAGGACTAGAACAGAAACCTAGTCTATAATCAGAACTAAAGTGGACTCAAACCAGGATCATACCAGGACTAGTGTGTGTGTTCCCTTTAGTATTATGAATGATTGAAAATGGCATTCTTCCTGTATAGAATAAACAATGACATACTGGGGCAGATGTCAGGCTGGTCTTTCAGTCAAATCACGTCACGTCATCAGATCTCCACCGGCTCTTGCTGCTCCACTGGTCTTACCTTTGAGTTCATTTGATCAGAATTCTGCTTGAGTGCTTTTCTGTCAAATGGGACTCCCCAAACGCGCCCTGTCCCTCACGCCTCCTCCTCCTCCTCCTGTTCACGCGTGTCAACAGACCACAAGAGTAGTGAAGTTTAGACAATTCAGATTTTTTTCTGATCTGTTATAATGTTGTTTCCTCATCACAAACATACCCAGACTTGTGTGTTAATTCACACATATTTGACACACAAACCCTGCATATTTAGGCTGTGTTCTTCCAAACTGAAAACACTCTGTTCCACCCAAAGACTGTATAAAAAAAGTGAACTAAGTGAGTGTGACGTCACCCATAGTGTTCGGCTCCACTCAATGAAGCTCATGATGCTAATGGTTACAGGGGCGAATTTGGAGCCAGGCTCTATGTTATGAATAGGATTTTTTAACAGACAAAACAGTGAAAAACACCAGGATCATGTACAGCGGGTTAATACAAACATTATAACACCAAAATGACGAGGCTCAGAGCAGCAGTTACAGAGAGAGGGGTGACAATATTCCAATGTAAGTCAATGGGAGCCAGGGTCAGTAGGAGCCGGAACAGCCGCATGAGAACTTCCTATTTGGAACGCAGCGGCTAGCGCATTAGCTATGTCCAGTTATATATACAGTCTATGGTTCCACCTAGTGATGTCATGTGGTAATACAGGAAGTGCTCCACTGTGTTTTTAAACTGCATATGCCTTCACTAGAATCATTTGAATGATTTCAGATCTGGCATTGCCAATCTGCCAAAATTCTGTCGTTCTGTTTATCCCTGTTTAGGCTTGGTTGCATTTATTAATTGTTGAAGAAATAGTAGTTTTCAGACTTCATACTTTTACTAAATGATTTGAAGATTATGTTCTTTTCACTTGTGATTTAGTTTGTACTTACAATATTTTTGTGGTCTATCCTTTAAAAATTTTAATTTTAATGTTTACCTTAAGGCTGCCACACACTACAGGATTTTTTTGGTCTTAAAAAATTTTTCAGTGTGCATCAAAAAGCGCACACCACAGACATGAGGAGATTTTAAATCTGCGATTGCAAAGACTGCAGTGGGATATGACTGTGGACCACAGGCCTAAACGTTGTGAGCACAGCTCGTGTCAGATGTTTCCGGTCTAGAGTAAAACCTCTCTTTCAAAGATCAGAGCACTGCACTTCTAGTTTAGATGCAAGACAAAACTGTGTTATTATTATTTGTTAAATGTGGTATAATACTTAAGATACACGATTTTAATGCACAGAAGGCTAGTGATAAAGTTCATAGGAAGTAAAGTCGTTATCGCTAATCTGCAGCTTCACCCCGAGCCGTGCACTGTGTGGATATAAACAGACACACGTGAAGAGCTACTCTCACCTTTTTACTTTTAAATAACGCTTCAGACTGGACTAATAGCGCTGTCTTGTGAACTGGGAGTCATTATTTGCAGAGGACAAATTCTATAGATGGCGGCACGGTGGCTGAGTGGCAACACTCATGCCTCACAGCAAGAAGGTTACGGGTTCGATCCCCGGGTCGCCCGGGCCTTTCTGTGTGGAGTTTGCATGTTTCCTCCCCGTGTCTGGATGGGTTTCCTCCGGGTACTCCGGTTTCCCCCCATCAACCAAAAACATGCAACACCCCTATGAACAGTTTACCATCAAGGACCGTCAAGGTATTCCTCCCTCCTGTGGGCTCACCACCTGCAGAGGGGTTCATAGGGGTCTGGGTCTGGTGCACAGAGTAATGGGCAGCGAGCTGCCCCCGCGACCCAGCCGGATTAAGCGGGAGAAGATGGATGGATGGATGGATGGATGAAATTCTATAGATAATGTAGATGAGATGCAGCAGTTTAAATTTACAACTTTACGAGAGGTGAGTAATAATAATTTTCGTTATACTGAGTTTGTATCTTGCGCCTATGTGTCCGTCACTCCGTCAGCTCATGATGCTCTGTTTTATTGGCTGTAGCGCTGCTGATGTTTGGTGGTTACTATCTGACAGAGCAGCTCAGAGTCACACTGACACCACACACACGAGGAGCACAGCAGCTTCAAATTCGCACACAAAATCAGGTCACGTCTCCCCAAACTCAAGAAAGAACACATCACAGCCCAAATTGGGCAAATTCTCCTATAGTGTGTGGCGGCCTTAACTTGATTACTAGTTTTCTGAAATACTTTTTACTCAATTTGGAGTAATTTGGACTTCTGCTTTGTACGTTTACTTAAGTTATATTATTAAATTTGTTCTTATTTGAGTATATGATGGCATATTCCTATTTTAGAAACTGTTTTTCTCTAGGATCAGACCTGGTTTAGTCTTGATTTTTAACTTAGTTTTTGGTTTCGTCCTGTTGTTGTCCTGGTTTAGGCTTTGTTCTTCTTATTCAGTCCTGGATCAATTCTCATATATATATCATAATTTTCATACTATTCCTTTCCCATATAAGTATTTCCACATTCATTTTCACACAACAAAGATCCTCTCTGGCCCACTCAGAGCAGTGTCACACTTGTCACAGCAGTACGCATCAGGTCACAGTAATGGCGTCCTCCTCAGCTCTTGGGATAATGCCCTCTTCGCTCCACAAACGCTTTAAGTGATCTCGTCTTAATTGGGCACAAACCTCAATCATGTCACACTCCCCCAGAGCTGACCCCTCTCTCATTTATCTATTGACTCTGACTCTACTTCACTCTCACTGTAACAGCAGGGGCTTCAAGCAGGGTGGATGTACCACAAGAGGAGGAGGAGTATTAGACCATGGTTTTCAGTCCTGGTTTATATATTAATAATAGATCTGTTTTATATAGCGCTTTTCTTTACAGAGCATTATTCATTCACTCCACACTCAGTGGTGGTAAGCAACTATTGTAGCCACTGCCCTGGAGCAGATTGACGGAAGCGATACTACCAAGTCCTGCCTAAGGCCACAACAATTTTTGCCACTTGGCCCCACTGTGGCACCTGGAATTCCCAGCGGTTTCCCATCCAAGTACTACCCACGCCTGGCCTTGCTTAATTTCTGAGATCTGATGAGATCAGGCTTTGACAAGCCAGTATGGCCACCTAATATATTGTTTAATGGTAGTTATAAATTAGTTTAGTCAATCTGTGGATTTTAAAGGTCCCATATTACACAGGATTTACCCTTGTGAGCTTTAAGCCATGTTAGAATGTTGTTACCTCATCAGAAACATACCTGGAGTTGTGTTTTGTTTCATTTCACACATGTTTGAGTAATCCTTCATTATTTGTCTGTTTACATCTCTAAAGCTCAAGGTGCTCTGTTCCACCTTGTGATGTCATGAACTGGTAGTTTTCAAGTTAACAGCTCCTTTTACCTTTTGTTCAGTAGATGATGATCCAAATGATTCTAGTGAACGTATATGGAGTTTAAAAACACAGTGGAGCACTTCCTGTATTACCACATGACATCACAAGGTGGAGAACTTCTCAGAACTCAGTTTGTGTGCTAAACATGTGTGGATGAAACACAACACAACTCTGGATATGTTTTTGATGAGGAAACAAGATTATAACAGGTGAGACAATAGTAATAATATGGGCTCTTTGACTTGATGGAGTCCTAGAATTGGGTTAGGGTTATCCTTGCTGATTCTCGACATAAACACCATTGGTAGAGCTGTCAGATCCACTGACCCACAGGTTGGAAGTGCGATTCCAGCTCCCACCGATGCTGTTGTTGTGTCCTTGGGCAAGACACTTCCACCTCACCCTCAGTGTCCGCGTACACTGGTGTTTGCTTGTCTGAATAGGTGAGTGGTTCCTTGATGCAAAGCGCTTTGAGACCATTTACCATTTGAGTTTCTTTTTTGGATTTGCCACAGCTGAAGTTAATTTAAAATAACCTGAAAAAGCAAAGTGTTTCTTCTGCTGGTCCAGTGTAAAAAGTTGAAGAACCAGCGCTTAAGAGAAAACCATTTATGGGATTTTAGACATAGCTTTGTGTCAAAGTGTTTTTCCTGCTGTGAACAAATGCTTTTTTGTTTTAACTCTTACCGGTTGAGAGCAGAAAAAGGGCTGTTCAGTGCTTCATGAAAACCAACACAAACTTCAGTCCCAAAAGTGGAGCCAAAAACATGTCTTCATGTTTCCCACTGATCTCATTAAACTGGAACAGGCTTTACAGTACCAACATATTCAGGTGGTGCTGTAGAGTTTTATAATGCCGCAAAGTGAAAAAATAAATCTATTTTACAGGGCACCAAATGCAGTTTGAGTTTTTCAGTCAACGTGGTGTAAGGGACCATGGCGGGTACAAAAGATGTGCCTCTTAAAAATGTTTGCTACAGATTCTGACATTTTTGTTGTTGTTTGGTCCTGGTACTGTATTCAGCATTTATTTTCTGCAACATCTAAAATATTTTTTGCACTGTGTAGAGTATATATAGTTGTTTTGCAGTACTTGTTCCTTCCCTTTCCTGGATTAAATGTTGTTTTAAAGGCACACTGCGTAGTATTTCTAGTGGGGGATCCGCCACCTGCTTGTCTCCATGGAAATATTATCGCTTCGTGTAGAATGTTCCACAATATAGATTAAGCCTATCTATCACAAGAGAGACAAGCAGGTTGCAGCACTATGCTACATTACAATTCAGATCTATGGAGAGGCACCCCTATTTATAGAAGGAATTATTGTATTTTTGAGCAATAGAAACACCCGTAATGAATAAATGCTAGATGGATATGTTTAATGTAATGCTATAATGATGCTTTCCAGGGAAAGCAATAGCATCTCCATGGAGACAAGTAGGTAGCGGACTCTCCGCTCAAAAAATGCTGTGCAATGCATCTTTAACTCCTGCCCCTGCCACGTGAGGCAGGGGTCATAACAGTTTTCCCATTAGATTAGAAATACTATTATCTCGAAGGAAATTAGAGACAATTATTAGTTACTCTATGTTTCACTCCATCAGACCAACTATGAAATTGTTTTGTAGATCACCCACCAATGTGCCAATGTGCAAGAATGAAATAAGACATTTTCCCCTTACAGATCTGACCTTTTTCTTCTAAATTGACTAAAGTGACCTCCAATTTAAACTGAATCTGTTTCTGAACCTTTTGGAGCACAAACTAATGACTGAACTCTTTGTGAAGCTGAGACTCTGTTTTGACCTCTGCTGTCTGATCTACTCTCGAAGGGATTAGAAATCTGATTTTCCTCTTTGCATAGAATAGAATCTAAGAATAGGTTTAGATGGTGTCTGGAGAGATTGTCTGATAGACAGTAGATTAATTATTTGTCAAGCTGAATCATATATCACTAGAATTTAGATTTAGGGACTTGCAATAGGACTTTAATAGGATCTTTTAAAAACCTTATTACATGTTTTATTTTTGTTCTGGGTTTGAAGTACAATGGCCCAGCCCTTGGACTCTTATGAGGTTAAGTGCAACACAGGGTTATATCCTAGACTGTATTGGACATAGCTAACCTGCTAGCCGCCACATTCCAAATAGGAAGTGAGCATGGGGGTGCTTCCAGCTCCATCAACTCTGGCTCCAATTAAAAAAATTGAAAAACTGTGGTCCCTCTCTCTATAACTGCTTGTCATTTCAGTCTTAACATGTTGTCTACATCATCCTGGTGTTTTTATTTTGCTATTTAATAATAAATTCTTATTCCTTATATAGAACTGGGATTCTAAATCTCTCCTATACTTGCTAGGCTCAAGGAGCTTCATTTGACTGGAGCTGAATGCTAGAGGTGACGGCATACTCCCTTAGTCCACTTCTTTATACAGTCTATGGGTTAAAAGCTATATATCACATATTGTAGAAGCTTAAGTATCTTACAGCATTTGACCACCAGAAGCTTAACCAAAACTGTTTCAATTTTGAAATTCTATCAATATGTTCCCTCAGAGCAATTTTGTGACTAACAGACTCCTGGCATGTGTGCGCTGTGTCCTCTGAGCCACTGTAACAAGGGAACAAACAGACTGAATATTCATCACATGGTTTTATATCACCCCGAACTCCAAACAGGCTCCACTCCTGTCCCATGATGGACACAGAAGGAAACAGGCCAGAGTTGACAGCAGATTGAAGGCGAAGAAGTCCTGCTATGAGAGATGCCCAGTCCAGATGAGAGCCACAACTGCGGAGGAGGGATGGGACAATAAACAATAATGTTTATCGTGAGAATCACCAACAAAGATAATCACCATTTTATCACCAGAATGTATCAAATGTTTTCACTCATAACAAAGCGCAATTCTAAACTGTCAGCAACTTCAATACTTTTTTAATACTTTATTAAAACTGAATTAATTATTACCTTAATCACAATTATTTTGGCCATGATAATCATGACACCGAATTTTTGTCCCCATTATTTAAAAAAAATTCTACACGGTAAATATGGAGCCCCAAATATATTGAACTCCAAAATATATTTTTCCAGCTTTCATATATTGAATAATAAGTTGATATAGTAATTATTGTGACAGACCTAGTAGGTTTCTCTATGCATAGCCATACCGGCTTGTCAAAGCCTGATCTCGTCAGATTTCAGAAGCTCAGCAGGGCCGGGCCTGGTCAGGACTTCGATGGGAGACCACTGGGAAAATCAGGTGCCACAGTGTGGCGCCAGTGGTACAAACTGTCATTGTATCCTTTGGCAAGACACTTCACCCACATCGCATAGTAAGAAAGTGGAGTGTGTGTAAGTGATGCTGCAGATTGGCAGCCTTGCTTCCATCAGTCTGTCCCTGGGCAGCTGTGGCTACAATAGTAGCTTACCACCACTGAGTGTGAAGTGAATGAATAATGCGCTGTAAATCGCTTTGGGTGTCATGAAAGGTGCTATATAAATATACATAATATGTATGTATTGTTTTGGACTTATTCTGTATCCAGTTAATGGCAACACAGAATTAGTTTTATATCGCTGTCTCTTTTTTGTTTCCCTGTCAATTAATTACCTTACCTCAAATAACTCCACAATCTAAACTGGGAGCATTTTCAAATTCACATCACAACAAAAACACCTACGTTCATCTGTCTTATCGGACAAACTCAGTCGGTGGTGGTGTCTCCTGGGGATATTCTGTCCTCCCGAAGATGAGAAGACATTTTCAATATTCATGCATTTTTCAGGGTGACTGTGAGAAAGGGGCTGAACTGCTGGCAACCTTGTGAATCATTGCTTGTGATTGACTGTCAGTATATTTGTGTGAAAAGGGAACAAATTAGATGGTAACGGGGTGACATTTTGAAGTGAGCACTCAAGGCTTGCTCTTATGTTTAGCGTTAGCCATTACCTCCATGTTTTGCTTTCCACATGTCTGTCTGGCTGCCTGCTTTGTCCCATTGTCACTGCAAGGATGGCTAACCTGTAATCTTCTTTGAAAATGTGAGAATCTGTAAATAATGAGTAGTGACTGTCTCTGAGATCACAGGAGAAAAGAAAGCGAGATAGAAAGAAAGAATTCTTCAGCCTTGTACATTTTATTTGTCGAAAGTGTGAAAAGCAGCATTCTCTGCAAGAAAAGAGGCAAAACATCAAGTCTTGCCACTCCAGAATCCTCACAGCAGGGGGGGATGTGCATCAGCTGTAATGTCTTCAGATGGAGACCGTGACAAAACCAATGACACAGGAAGACTCTGACACTGGTCATTTCATGCACAATTCATGATTTTTTGTATTATCTGTTTATCTGCTGCAATGTAAATTGCAACTGTGCTCATGCCGCCCCGGGCGGCTGCCCTGTCGGCCCGTGCCTAGGACTGACCCTGAGGCTGTCTACACCTCACAAGCTCAATATGCTTTGTTCTACCTTGTGATGTACTGGTAGTTTTCAAGTTAATAGCTACCTTTTACATTTTTGGCAAGAGATTGGCAATTCCAGGGCTGAAATTATCCAGATGATTCTAGTGTTCTAGTGAAGGTATATGAAATTTAACACACAGTGGAGCACTTTCTCTATTACTACACATCACAAGAAAGAACAGTGTGTTTTCTGTTTGAGAGAAGAACTAAATATCCAGTGTAATACCATACTGTGGAACATTTCAAGCAAAGCAATACCATCTCCATGGAGACAAGCAGATGGCCCTATACCAAAAATGTTACCAAGTGCTCTTGTAATAACTATAAGTAGATGACTGCATACTGTTGTGAGGACCAGATTTGTAGTTTAGACCTGGTTTAATAGTACCATAAGTTGTAACTGATTTCTTGACCAGTTATGATCTAGTTTACTCCATGTGTTGTCCTTTTCTGACATACTGTATATTCAAAGATGTTTTTACACTAACACTTGTGCGACTGAAATCCTCCACATATATTATACATGCAGTCTTGCTCTGTGTGATCCTGCTGTTTGCATGACACTGCTCTGATGAATGCGGGCTGACATTTTTTAGCTGCGGCTGGCTCACGGTCTAAGTCACTCTAAGTACGACTTCAGTGCTCCAATAACTCAAAATAAAAAGACCACACTAGGGCTGCAATGCACTATGGATAAAAAATGAGTACAGCTAAAAAGATGAAACTGTGGCAGGTGGAGAGTTATCAGTTGACTAATGACATAAAGGGTAACTGTGAAGAAAACATGGGCATTAGAGGTTTATTTATGGCTTAGGTGTTTTGAATGATTTTACAACAGAAATGTGGTATTTTTTTATGATGGATATTCACCAAGCTCATACCTGAATGACAAAAGATGTGTTTTTTGTCATTCAGACCAACAATCTACAGTAGTGATTGGTAGATGAGGCCTCAAAGTGTGCGTAACACATTTCCAACACTGTGTTGACACTCTGTTGGTATGTTCTATAGCGCCATCTGATGGTTTAAAAAATGAACTGCTTCATTCAGACACGCGAACACTTGTGTGTGATAGATGCGCTCTGATATCAACAAATTAAACAACTGACCAAGAAGGTAATGCAAACTCATGTCATTAAAGCCAGTCACAGCCTATTGTACAAAGTAGTTGTAAAGTAGGCAAATACGTGATACATGACAAGGTGGATGGTTGTGAAAATGATAGTAAAATAATATAGTTTTTTCAGTAAATCTGTAGTGAGCTCCACTCGGGACTGATTACAATGAGCCCACACAGAACAGGCCTGTCTTCTGTTTCTCTGTGGTTCTGTGGTGATGAACAGTGACACTGCAGCAGATTTGGGCCCCGCGCTCTAAACGAGTCGCCTCAGCGCTCCCGACGCCAAATGACGCAGCAGATGTATCGGTCACGTGACTTTTCTTAACCACACAGCGACACAGCGCGACACGTGTCGACGCGACTCGTTTGGCCCATCACTAGTCTACAGTTATGTAGAAGTTATAGAATTATTCAAATAACAATTTTGTTACTTTTGAAATATTTGTATTTCATTTATTCAATTCAAGGTGTTTTTATTGAAAAGCTCTTAATCCTCTCTAGGGAAAAAGATGAGTTTAATGCCATTGTGCTGTTTTAATTTTGTCCACTTGAGGGCACTAATTATTGGTGTGTTTCTATGTTGTTTGCATCTTGTGTTGTGGCCCCTTTAAGAAGGTGAGTGGGTTTGTCAATAGGTCATGTGACTCTAAAATCAGGAAGTTCTGTCAAAGCATGGCTCTGAGAGGTGTTTTCATCCAAGTTGATCCTGACACATCTGCGTACATCTTTGGTAACATCGTGGGTATGTATTTGCGTGTTATAATATCTTCATTAGAATATAACTATTTTATGCAAAACTGTAAAATGTTAAGTGACCAAGTGATGTAAAGGGACATTTCTATGTTTTGATTTTATGTGACTATACAGTGTATTTCATTTCAAGTTGAATATGATAAAAAGCTCAAACTGTCAACTTGTAATTTAGACTGGCTACATTTATTTTACAGTGTATTGTGTACATGTTAAAGGGGCACGTTGTGATTATGTTTCATATCTGTGTTTCAGTTTCACCTTTTCTTTCCATGTTAATAAACTTGTGGACTACGAGATAACGGTCTTCAGAGTGTTGATGTCAAGAAGGAGTTCAGATGTCTGTCCTAGTTGTATTCACAACAGCCATACTGCGGCGCATTCCAGACAAAGCACTGAATCACCATGGAGGTAAGCAGGTGACATCAATAAGCTTACATTGTACACCTTTTTAAAATAAGATTTAAATTACGTTTTTCCAAGCAAGGCCATAAACAACATGCAACAATTCTCATCATATAAAAATCACCATCTATCACAGAACAGCAGGGAAGAAGAAAGTGCCCAAAAATCTTCAGTAAACGTCTAAAATCATAAAGTTTTGTCTCTTTTCAATGTCGCTCCATCCTTCTCCTTCAAACATAAACTCAGACAGAGGCTCATTTGGTTTGGTGCGGTCCTGCTGTTAGCCCCGCTGCTTAAAGATGAGCTGCTAACATCAGGCAAACGGCACTCACTCTCCAGCCAAAACAAATGACCCTGTGTGCTCATAATACCAATGGCTACTTTTTAGTTGTGGATAATGTCCACCAGGAAAACATGCTAATATCTAAATGTGTATGCAAACTCTATTATAGCCTTGTTTTTGTATTTCAAGTAATGTCTTTTGGGAAAGTCATAGAAAGTGAAACAACAGAAGAAGTTAGCAGTTAGATATTTAGTGCACAATGTTTAAAGTGCCCATATTACTCTATTTTCTGGTCTATGTTATACTAATGTTGTATCCTCATCAAAAACATACCTGGAGTTGTGTTTTGTTTCATTCACACATGTTTAACACACACACCATGCACAGTTAGGCTGAGTTCTTCTCTCAAACTGAAATGTGTGAATATGCTCACAAGAGTCAGTTTTGCGTAGGAACTTTAACGTTTGATAAGGTTAAAGGGTTAAGGTACATTTTATAGTCCCAACAGTGAAATTTGTCCGGTTGCATGTTATAACCTTAATATTAGTGAGCGATTTCAACCACATCATTGTGGTGTTTGAATGGTGATTGGTAGTCGGACATTGTTGGCCAATGAAAAGTAGATTTTTCTCCACAGTTCGATCAATACATTACTGTCTTTTATCTTGATCTGTGATTGGCATGTCATGTTTCTGTAAGCCAACATCTGTTAGCCCCAGGGCAACTGTAGCCACTGCTGTAGCTTACCACCCAGTATGGAGCATCAGTAAATGATCAGCTATACAGTTTGAGTGTCGTAAAAACGCTGCATTTATCAAACATATTATTTTTGGTTGAAATCTATTATAAACTCTATGTCTTGTATGTTGTTCTCCAGACCTAAGCCACAATTACAGACAGGTAATTTGTAGAGATAAATCGATATGTTGTTGATATATCGGGCCAGTATTAGCACTTTTTAATGAGTCGGCTATTGGCCTTAAAATCTGCGTCTTAAAGAATCCACATAATGCTTCATTTGCAAACTTTAGTGCAAAGAGTTAACTGCACAAAACTTGTAGGTTTATGATTTTAAAAGGGCTCTGGATGAGTTTGTAGTCAATAATCAAAATCTGGTCCTACATATCGGCCCAAAAATATCGGCAGAGCTTATTGGCCATCGGTTTCTCTGGAGTCTAAACAATCATCAGTATCAGTATCAGCCATGAGAAACCTCACATCGGTCAGTCTCTAGTATTTTGATATCTATCTTAATCTTGAAATCAAACCTGGGACTATCTTGCTGGTATTTGATCATTTGTTCCACTTTGCCACCTTGCCACTATCCTATTACAGTTCACTGTTGATGAATGGGATATTTCCATTGGGATTTTGATACAATAACATCATATTGCATTGCACTGTTAAGATTTCAGCTTATTTGATTTATGACACCATCTCGTCTTATTGTAAATTCAAACTGGTTGTATACTGGACGACTCTGCCATCCTCCCAGATGTTCCCTGCAGCTAGTGTGGCGTTGACAAGACTCTCTCTCCCCATTGGCGCCCTTCATCGTCATCTTTCGTCGAGAGATTTGTGTGATTTATGCAGAGACAGCGCGCCATGACAGGAAATGCCTTCCGTGAATCCGCCTCATGTCCATTTAGCTACAAACTGGCGGAGTTTTATCACCATCTACGCACCGTGAGAAGGCTCTGCTCCTGGTGAGATAAAGCATGTGGAGGGGGATCCCACGGTAGTCTCCTCAGCTCTGTCCCTATAGACCTAACGCACTCAAGGCTGTAATGAATTCTGATACACTGTATGATTACACTGTAAAGAAAAAAAATAACATTCTTATGACAGCATATATCAAAGAGAGCATGTTTACATTGCACAAATCGCTGATCGCTACAGATTCACGGTTTTCTCCTTATCAAAGAGAATAAAATACATACAGATTGTAATATATTAAAGGAATATTAAAATAACAATAGTACACTATAGTAAATGCTTTGATATGAGTTGTTAGAGATTACAAAGTGTTCGCTATAGACTGTTTGAAGAGAGCCAAGACAGGAAATGAAACGCAGTCTTCCACTTTAATGTGCTTCTGAAATCCAAGAACAATGTATTTCACTGTCACAATGCAAGCATAAAGCTGAAATAGAGCTATACGGATAGCATAATATGCTGGAGCTCTTGGGTGGGCTAGGGCTTTTGAAGTGATTGGATTGGATCTTTTATATAGTCCTGTGTTTCTCAAACTGTGGTGTAGGGACCATTTGTGGTACTTCCTTGTGTTTGCTTTTGCCTCTTTAGACTTGTTTAGACTACTTGTTTTACTTTAAAAATCACTGTGTAACTTTTCTGATGGAGGTTCTGCTACCTACTTCTCTCCATGGAGATGTTATTGCTTCTCCTGGAATCGTATGAGATAAAACAGTGGTTCTCAACCTTTTTTCTTGAAGCCCCCCTTGCCTGTGTCCAAGACAAGCCAGGCCCCCCTAACCCCAAATCCTACCTGCATATACGCACTAAAAGAAAAAAGTGATTAACTACAAACTTTTATTTGTAAAAATTCTTCCTTAAATGTTATCAAGTGTATCTAACACACACACACACACACACACACACACACACACAGTTTAATTTTTGACAGCCAAACAGAATAGGTATAGCCCATTACAACAGAAAAATAATGACTCATTGTTAAGATAGATCAGTATCTATATGGCTTTCTTTTCTTCTGTGTGTCACCAGGTGTATAAAATCTTCAGAAATAACTGCAAGGACATTTAACTATAAATTACCTAGGCTGAATTACCTGCCCGCTAGCTGACCTGAGGATTGCCTGCGCAAGTTCAGGTCAGAGGTAATAAATACATTAATGAATTTAAGTGTGGACCAAAAATATGTTTTAATTTGAATTACACCGAATTTTGATTAGGCTATTGGGTGTGTTGTTGGGATTCTATAATTTTAATGTGCACAAATATAATTTTGATAAAGTCACAACCTCAACGCAGACGAAATTGGGCGGACCCCCTGCGATCTCTAGCGCCCCCCTTGGGGGGGCCCGGACCCCAGGTTGAGAACCACTGAGATAAAACATATCCATCTAGCATTTATTCATCACGGGTGTTTGTTGGTCAAAAATACAATAATTCCTAATAACCTTTTCATGGAGACAAGCAGGTGGCAGACACTAGTTAACACTAGTTCAATGATGGCAAAAGGAGAAATTCAATTTGTCAACTGGACAAAAGTTTATTTGGTCGAATACTAGCCAGGTCAGGTCCAGAGGTGTGAAAACACCCATTATGGCCCTGAATGGTTCTGCTAACAACACCCCACACCCCACCCCACTCCCACTGCATATTCAATAGGCCCAGTTAACTAACAGAGACTGTAAACAAACAAAGTGTGGTAGTCTCAGAGTAATTTCATTGTAGTTAGCTCCTCCCTTCAGGCAGATATAAAGCAGTGTCCACCAGCGTCTGACCAGAACTGAAGAAGCAGTTCGGATGAGCTGGAAACGTATTCGACCAAATAAACTTTTGTCCAGCTGACAAATTGAATTTCTCCTTTTGCCACGGATTCTACCTGGACGACTGAGGGATTTTATACACATCTAGTTCAATGACGGTTTAGCGCAGTGGTTCTCAAACTTTTTAAACTAAGTACCACCAAAAAAAATATAAGTACTATATAAGTATCACCAAACTTAAACCAGGTGGTTTAAACTAGAGCTAGAGCTAAACCAGCTCTCAAATAGGACTACAGTAGGTCTAAATGTGGAATATATTAACTGTAACACCTGAACTGAAAACGAATCTGTGTAACACCAGAAGAAACTCGTGCACCGCATATACAGTTTGAGAGACAATGGTTTGTTCTCATTTTAGAATTTACTTGATCCCAAATTAGTCCTATGTAGTCCGGAATTTGATCCTCTTCATTGATTGAGGTAGTACTTGATAAAACAATTCTGCAGTGACTAGTTTTTGCTCGTAATGGTTTAAAGGACCCATATTACGCCATTTTCTGATCTATAATGTTGTTTCGTCATCACAAACATACCTGGAGTTGTGTTTTGTTTCAGTCACACACGTTTAACACACAAACCCTGAATATGACTTTTTCTCTCAAACAGAAAACACTTGATATCATGTGGTAAAACAGCTCCTCCAGAATCATTTGGATTATTTCATCCATGGAATTGCCAATCTTTACTGAACAAAAGACAAAAGGTAGCTGTTAACTTGAAAATCACACCATGACACCAGAAGGCAGAACAGAGCATTTTGAGTTTTGGAGATGTAGACAGACTAATAAACCAGGATTATTCAAACATGTGTGAAACAAAACACAACTCCAGGTATATTTTTGTGGTAAGTGCTTTGTAACATGGCTTAAATACCTTTTGTGTAATATAGAACAATTGAGTGTCTGTTGTTGATAGAATATATAACGCTTTGTCTGCTAAAAACAAAAGTCTACTTTCAGTATCAGCAGCACATCCCTCTAGGACTGTATGTGATTGTTTATGAGGAGTTTTGACAGATTCTGAACAATGGGCCAGTGTTTTATCTTTTTGTGTAAAATCATTCTTCATCTTTAATTTCAGTCCTGCTGAGTTTCCTGTAATTTAGATGGATTTGTTTACAATTAATCAACAATAACAAAATATCCGCTCAACACTGCAGATTTCTAAATAAAGTACTTACTGCTAATATGACTTAAAGGTGCATTGTGTAACTTTTCTGGTGGAGGGGCCGTCAAATGCTTTTTTTTTTTTCCATGGAGATGTTATTGCTTTGTCTGGAATGTTGGAGACAAACCAGACCAAGTTACAAGTCAGATCTATGTAGAGGGAACCCCGCTCAGAGTCAGAATACCTGTTTTTCTAGGTATTTTTGACGTATAAAACAACCTGTAATTGAAAAGTTTAAGGTAGAGCTGTTTAATGTCTTACTGTGGAACATTCCAGGCAGAGCAATGAGATATCCATAGAAACAAGCAGGTGATGGAGCCTCCAACTAACTATGCTCACAGTAAAATGCATCTAGGCCTGTCACAATAACACATTTTGAAGCACAATATATTGCTACAGAGATACGATAAACAATAATATTGAAACTATTTTAAGTCACTGATACAAAAACAATAATGCATGATGATCCTAGTAAAACATTTTTAAATATAGAGTATCTTTAGGAGGCCTGAACTGCAACAAATAAACAGTAGAATGAACCAATAAGTAGCCAAGGCTCTTACAGCTGAAATCTTATTGTATTATAACAAAAACAACACAAATCTGCTGATTTTTTACAAATATAGAGCCTCAAAATATTTTGTCCCAGCTTTAATATATTGAGCAACAAGTTGATATGAAAAGTTCAACAGCAAAAACAGATATCACAGTTAATATCTAGCGATATTATCACTTGCAATAATGTATAGTGGATTTGATCAAGAAGGGATGGACTAATAATTTAAAGGTACGTCACATTCTTGTTTCTGTGGGTCTTGCATTTATTCAATTACAGGTGGTTTTATAGCTCAAAAATACCCAGAAAAACAGGCATTCTGTGAGCGGGATTGCCTCTCCACAGAGCTGACCAGTAACTTGACCTGGTTTGGTGTTCATGGTTATAGAGACAGGTTTAATGCCATACTGTGAAACATTTCACACAAAGCAATAACACCTCCATGGAGAAAAGTATTTGACAGACCCTCCACTAGAAAAGTTACACAATGCACTTTTTAATAGCAGTAAAATAGATTTGGCTTTTGAAAATATTATTCTATTAAGAGTAAAGCCTCCGATTAGTTTTTCAAATGGCACATCTGTTTTTACAAATGAACTCATATGGTACTTATTGTGACAGGTCTAATTTCCACTCATTCACAGGAGCTCCATGGAGTTTTAGCTGTAACGTTATGTCCTTGTCCAGACTCCTTGTTTTTCACACCTGTCTAATTTCATCTCTCCAAATAAAACTACTATCGCACCTTCAGCCAAAAATAGACTGGAACACGCCGCCTACACATTTTAATTAATTAGTTACAGTTGGTTTTACTGCCAGGATTTAAGCTCTTTATGCTACTACATGTTACTATTTTTGCTCATTTTTGTGCATCTGCATAATTGGGTTCAAAAATCCAATTTGTGCCAATAGGGTTTTGGCAAATCACAAATGTAGTGTGGGAATTACACCAGATGTTTCTCTGCTAAGAGTCATATTAATTCTATATAATTATTTATAGCAGAGAAGGTTGGATGCAAAAGACTGTGCCAGGTTTGTAGTTTCAAGCTAGTAACTTTTTTTCAGTTCAAAATAACTAAACTAGGTCTACGCCAGCTCAAACTGAAAACTCTAAATTAGTGTAATCTCTAAGTATAATAGTAGTATATTTAGGGATGCTCCAAGCCAGCTTTTTCAGTTGCAATACAGATTTCAATATTGCTTTAAATATCTGCTGATACCCGATATCAGCCAATACCCGCAGACTGCAAACTTGAATTAAATAAAAATAAAATAAGAAAAAAAAAAAAAATCCAAATGTGTTATGTAGCTGTTATTAGTAAGTAGTAAATAGTCTTATTACATCGATTTACAGTATATGCCAAACCAGAATACATAAACTGAACCGATATTTGGCAACAGATATTCAATCCAGCAAATTTTTCAGTATCAGTGTTGATATCTGATTCCAGTATCAGATCAGTATATTAGAAAACATTTTTGTCTTGCAGCTAAACCAGAATTAAACCTAGTCTAAGCTAGTCAAGTCAAATTGAGGACTTTAACAAAATACCTTCACATACACTTGCTCGACCCATGCCACAGTTTGCTTAACTTACTTCTTCTCTTTGGTTTCAGAGACATTTTAACGTAATAGTAACTTGTAGTAGTAGTACCAAAATCCAATCAGTCATTCCCCAGAGCAGTGACTTAACACTAAACATCCTGTTGTTGGTTTTAATTTCCTAAAACACAGTAAACTCTGTGGGAGCTGTGAAGTGACAGGCTGTTAATGTGTTCACAGCGAGACAGAGGGACAAGGTGCTGTGTGAGAGTCATTACACTGACGGATGCAACGCTGAGAATGCCAATCAAACTGGGCTACCTTTGTGAAAACTGATAGAGCGAAATTAATATGCATTCATTTAGTGTATTTAAGTGTTACAATATTGGATTTTTAAACTTTTTCTGTAATAACCAAAAAGCTCTATACTTTATGCAGATTTTGATAACATGGTGAGACACTTGTGCGCCATTTTCTGATCTATGTTATGTCATCACAAACATACCTGGAGTTGTGTTTTGTTTCATTCACACATGTGTAACACACAAACCTGCATATTTAGCTTGAGTTCTTATCCCAAACTGAAAACACTCCCACCTTGTGATGTGTCCAAGTAATTTCCCTTGTGGATCAATAAAATGTGTCTGTCTAAGTCATTTGGTAATACAGGAAGGGCTCCACTGTGTTTTTCAACTTCATACACCTTCACTTGAATAATTTGGATGTTTTCTGCCCTGGATTTGCCTCTACTGCCTCCACTGGATTGTATCTCTACTGAAAAAAGGTAAAGGGTAGCTGTTAACTTGAAAACTACCACTTTATGACATCACAAGGTGGAACAGACCATTCTGAGCTTTGGAGATGTAGACTGTCCAAATGTACTCAAACATGTTTTTGATAACAACATTCTAACATAAAGCTCACAAAAGTCACTTTTGCATAATATGGGACCTTTATTGCATAAAATACAGTGTTGTTCTAGTGCTGCTGTGAACTGTCTCCACCATCTCCACAATATAATAATTATTTTGAATTATATTTGTTTGTTTGGTTTCATCTTCATCATGTGGTCTTATACCATTTCTTTAACAATTCAAGACTTCTTTGTAGTGATACGAGCTCAAATGAGTGTCTAGTTTTACAAATGATTAACATCTGGGTGGTGATATTTTTGACAACCCCAGTTAAACTCTTAAAATATTTTGGTCTCCTCTGTCAAGTTATTATCATTAAAAGGCTGTTATTTGTTATATACAAAATGGGGTGGAACAAAAATCTCAAATTTAGTGGATAAATAAAACACGCCAAATCCTCAGTTCCCAGTATTTTCTCATTAATACAAAATGAAGTGTGCTCATGAGGACTCGCTGTTGATCTGCTGCTTCACTGTTTGTGTTCAGGGGATTTAACTCCAGGGAAATAGAAATAAAAATGATGAATTCTTCTAAATTGAAACATTCAGAAAGAAGAAACATTTTTTTCTTTCAGTTTTAATGAAAAAGTTGAAATTGTTTCATTCTCTGCAGGCACCAGACTGACTCGCTGATTGATTTTTCATTTGGAGATGCTTTATTGTGCTTTGAGTGAATACTAAACAGAAACATGCACATCTGATCCAATTCTAAAGCTTCATGTTTGGATTTCCCCAAAATAGCACACTTTTATGGAGAAGTGTTGCTGGCTGAGAGACCAACGACTATGTCCAAATGTACTGTGTGGGACGAGTGAGCATTTAGGACTGAAAGAGCTCGAAAACATTGTCTGTATAATGTTACATAATGCAGGAGCTATAGTCTCTTTGTGTGAGCAGTATGCACTGATTTGAATATATTAGGGTTGGTACTGATAATGTTTAAAGGTCCTATATTACACAGAAATGACTCTTGTGAGCTTTAAGCCATGTTAGAACGTTGTTACCTCCTCAAAAACATACCTGGACTTGTATTTTGGTTTATTCACACATGTTTGAGTAACCCTTTATTATTAATCTGTCTGCATTTCCAAAGCTCAAAATGCTCTGTTCCACCTTGTGACGTCATGAAGTTAACTGTTACCTTTAGTTCAGAGATGGGCAATTCCAGGGATGAAATTATCCAAATGATTCTAGTAAAGGCCGCCACACACTACAGGAGAATTTGCCCGATTTAGGCTGCGATTTGCTTCTCCCTGAGTTCAGGGAGGCATGACCCGACTTTGTGTCTTTGTGTGCGATTTTGAAGCCGCTGTGCTCCTCATGTGTCGTGTCAGTGTGACTCAGAGCTGCACTGTCAGATCTTATACAGTTTTAGCCAATAAAACAAAGCGTCAGGGGCAAACCAAGTTACGGACACACAGGCGCAACAAACAAACTCACTATAGTGAAAATAATTATTACTCACCTCTTTAAAAATACCACAGTTAAACTGTGGTTTCATTCATATTATCCATAGAAATTGCTTTCTGCAAATAATGACACTGAGTCCACAAAACAGTTTTGTTAATCCAGTTTGAAGTGTTCTTTAAAAGTAAAAAGGCAAGAGTAGTTCCTCACCTGTGTTTGTTTATAGCCACACGGCGCACGGCTCGAGGTAAAGCTGCAGATTAGCGATAGTGACTCGACTTCCTGTGAACAACCTTCTGTGCAATAAAATCACGTGTCTGAAGTCTTGCACCACATTTCACAGATAATAATAATAGACTTGTATCTAAACTAGAAGTGCAATCCTCTGATCTTTTGAACACTTAAGAGTCTCAAAGCGAGTGGTTTTACTTCAGACAGGAAACACGATCGCTCTCAGACCTTTATAGCCTGTGGTCCGCAGTCATATCCCGCTGCAGTGTCTTTGTGATCGCAGATTCAGAATCTCATAAGATTCTCTTCGTGTCTGTGGTGTGCGCTTTTTGTCGCACTTTTAAAAATAGTTTAAGACCAAAAAATCCTGTAGTGTGTGGCGGCCTTAAAGGTGTATGGAGTTGAAAAACACAGTGGAGCACTTCCTGTATTACCACATGACATCACAAGGTGGAAAAGAGTTTTAGTTTGAGAGCAGAACTCAACCTAAATATACAGGGTTTGTGTTAAACATGTGTGAATGAAGCAAAGCACAACTCCAGGTATGTTTTTGATGAGGAAACATTATGACATAGATTAAGAAATTAATGTTAATTTGATTTCTTCCTATTTTAGGTCTGTGGAAAAAAAAAGAAAAAGAGAAGTCCTGTTATTCTTGCCTCTCAGTCAGTTTTATGTTTCACACTTGTCTTGACACCAAATTAATACTCATGTACAGGAACGCTTTATGATGAATTTCCTGTCTGTGGACTAGGCCTGATCAATACCCATTTGCCAGAACACCCTTGGGAATTAATTGAAATGGACCAAACCAAGTGCTGTAAAACCAGCAGAAGACTATTATGGAGGGGCCATTTCTGTGAACTATGTCTCACGGTGGGAATGGAAGACATGAAGCACGGACACATTTTGATGGTGACTTTAGGCAGTGGATTTTCTGTGCTGTTAGTGTGTGTGAGTGCGTGTATGTGTGGGTCTGTGTGTGCATGTGTGTTTTCAGACTTGAGCTAGCATTTTTTCTGTTCTCTGTTGTGAGGCCCGACATTTTTCCTCTGATGAAATGTTTTGGTGTACAATAATGTCCGACAAATGCTTAGTTCAGCTTGTTATTTCTGTGGCCCATGACTCTAGTTTAGCCCTTTAGTTTTTGCCAGTGTCTGACTTTGCTGTACTGGTAGCTGAGGTTGACCATGGTGAAAAGTTTCAGTAAACTAGAATAGCATTATTTTAGCCTTGCTCATTTGTTAAAGGAGACATATTATGCAAAATCCATTTGTAAGAGCTTTTAACCATGTTTAGTTGTTTTTCCTTCTCATTTCCCACTCAAAGTTGTATTTAGAGTGATTTATGCATGTTGGAGTAATCTTTGTACTAACTCCAAGATGCCTTTGCTCCAGAATTCACATTTTCTCCAACTCCATATACTCAGATTTCTACATTTAATCAGATCTCTATGGCCAATGGCCAGCAGCGGTGTGAGACCATTTTACTGCTTGCTGCTGTGAACTGTAAATATCCATAAGGTCTCAATTTTCAACCAGAATTCAGCAGACCCACAAAATGAAAGGATAATCTAACTAATGTTTGATTTTTATTTTCAGGACATATACTTTATAGGCTTAGATGAATGAATTTGGTAGGTGAACAAATAGGAATCTACTTTTCCCACTGCATCTGAAGGGTGTCTATTGTGTACAATTTCCCCATGTCTTATGGGGCTCACTGAACTTACAGTATTTCGCGATCCCCATGATAAACATGATAAAGTAAAGGCGATACATCTGTAATATGATGCACCCTAACCTGTATGAAAACAGTAAAAGGCATTTCTTAATTGTTATCACTGTTCCTGTGGTGAATGGTGGTGAAAATTGTCATTGGTGCAATATTTTAAATGGTTAATGGTCACATTTTTGTATATTGCTTTTCCACCTTCAAGGCTCTCAAAGTGCTTTACATCAAGGAACCACTCACCCATTCACACACACATTCATACACCGGTGTACGCAGACACTAGGGGCAAGGTGGGTTTAGTGTATTGCCCAAGGACACAACAACAGCATTCATCTGTGCAAGATGGAATCACACCACCAGTGGGTCAGTATATCTGACTGCTCTACCACTGACGTTTATGTCGAGAGCCGGATTTTTTTATCAATCTTCTGATCAGTGGACAAACGCTCTTACCAAATGAGCTACTGTCGCCCCATTTTAGGTTGATCTTGCCTAACCCTTTATTATAATCCTTATAACCCTTTATTTATATTTTTTAACATTTCAGAATTGCTGCAACAAATTAAATAATATATAACGATGTTAATCTCACTACCAGAATTAATCCACTTTAAAATAAAAAAAACAACATAATTTTTGTGTTCCATCCACTTTTGAGTCAGATTCCTGGAAACTTTATTTGCCAATGTCACTGTTTTATACTTTGTTTACTATCATCATGTGTCTGTATGAACTCTCTAAATCCCAAACAGCAGCGTGGGTATTATAGGTCTGTGAAGGACATAACTGCCTTATTATAAGATCAAGGGATTGTCTTAATTAAACATCATTAATCCACAGACAGAGATGGACCAGCAGCTCTTCTCTTCCTCTGATTCACTGTCAGCTCACAGCTCGTTCAGCCAATAACAACAAGCGTCTGAGCTCCGGTACATGGTTTATTGGTAAACGCAAGTAAAATTTACAAGTTCACAAATTAGTCTGAGCTTCTCTTTTAAAAGGACAAGGAAATGGTTATAGTTGTGGTTATGCACGACGGTCAAACATTTTTTGCTTTCTAGGTAAAAATAGACCAGGTTAAGTAAATGGCTTAATCAGACATCAGCACACCAATGGGATATGTGGCAGAAGACCTTTGGAGGAAATACTTTGAGGGAATGAACACAAGAGACTGTTAAACGGTTTTTCATGGAGACAGTGCAAGAGGCTAGCTAAGGAACTAACTGTGGACATTTGAGATGCTACAGGCTTTTTACACCATACGTAACAGCAAACGTGGCAGAAGGCCATTCAGTGGAAATACTTGAAGACTTTCCAAAAGAAACACTTTGAGGGAATGAACCATTTCATCACCAACCGAAACACCAGAGCAGAGTAAGAGCGAGGCCTTTTCTGTTGTGCTGACCTGGCTCCCCCTGGACACTGCTGTGATGCTGAAGGACACAGAGGAGGGACACTTTTGGCTCTTCCTCTCCTCAAACTGCCTGAGACACAAAGGCGACTGAGAAGTACCGTGTAAATGTTGCTGCAGCAAAACTTGAATTTTCCTTAGGCTCAAGTACATTTTTCAATTTGATCTTTGGTTTAAAGTTGAGGGGGATTGTTGGGTACACTGTCTGTGGTCCCCATTTTGAGACTGAGCAGAGGCAGAGCTGTCAGAGACTGTTGACAAAAAGCTGCACTAGCTCAGCACTACTCTGACTCACTGACTAGCTGACTCGCTCAGGAGGGCGGGGCTGTGGTGGTTCATTTCCTGCTTGTACTGAAGTGGCTGGCAAGCATGACCAATGATCTGAACTATTGGAATGAGCCTCAGGCTTACCTGTGGTCTGACATGATCAAATACATGTGTATTCAGAAACGGTCACAATGGAATCTGGAACCTTTGTCTTCACCCTTTTAATGAAATGATAATCATGAATCACCAGTCATGAATTCTTATATTTTACGAGGCCAGTCCTTACAGTGGGAGTATATTTTATTTTAGAGCACACAGTTCAAACTTCTCATCTAATTACCTCCTATAAGCAGTTTTCTTTTCTTAATACAACCTTGATTCAATGTTTGTTGTAGCTATCCTCTTGTGAAATACATATTGCTCATTACTGCTCGAGGCCTAGTTGAACTATATCTTCATGAAGAATAAAAAAATAACATTAAAGAAAGTTTGATAGTGGACATTTGTGATGAAGCCTGCGGATGTACAGTAGCTTTCTCCCACTCGGGTCACTGACTATAAGAGCTGCTAACAGTGCTGAAATGAACTTGCTGATGAAGCTATAGTTAAGCCCTGATAAGCTGAGGGCCTTGGACACTTCTCTGTTCACTGTTACTCTATGTGTCCTCAGGGGCCGCTCTGAGAGCCTGATACACTGTAGGACTGACGATGCCATCTGGTTCAGCCAAGTCTATTCTCTATTCGCTTTAAGGCATATAGGCTACATGTCTGTTACTAATCTATATGTATCATCATGGGAGTTTGACATGAGCTTGTGAATGCTCTGTTAAGTTATATTTGCCATCAGCACACATTCAATTGTTATATTTCCTTTACAAATTATAATTCAAATTACAAATAATATCTAAACAATGTCTCTTGAGTTGTATATCTTAAGTTTTTGTCAGTACTTGGAAGGAATATTATACTAAACGAAAATAATCATGATACAACATTGACTACTGGAAATGAACAAGGACCGAGGAACATTTTAATTATTGTCCAAACTCTAATCTGATTGTATAAACTGTTTTTCTACATTATGCTTTTTGCCTTTTAGGTTTCATTTGATCATCAAAGCAAGTTGGAGCACTGAAAGAAAGAAAGAAAGAAAGGAGATGTGACAGATGATCGACGTCAGTCTCAAATCCAGGTAAGGTGTTGTTCTTTCTCATATACGTATGTGACATGCTCTAACTGGGGAATACTGCAGCTATTTATAGTTTTAAGATCAGCTGATAAAAGTGACACATTACAGCAGTCGTGGGAAGGTAACATCTGTCTTTAAACTGTCTTTTAACCTTATAAAACCTGACATCATGAACTTCGCATATGCTGCTATTTATATTTTATTACCTTGTTTACATCCTTGCAATTTCACAGATGAAGTCATAAAGTCATATATAATCTTAAGGCATATATCTGTTGGCATGTTGTGGTTGAAAGGCTCTACGTCTCATGTAAAGCTGCGTGGCTTTCAAAGAAAATTTATATTTTTCAATAACTGTGATTGTGATGTATGTTTAAAGGTCCTTTGCAAAAAAAACAAAAACCTCTTGTGAGCCTTGTGCCATGTTACAATGTTGTTACCTCATCAAGAACATATTTGGAGTTGTTTTGTTTCACTCACACATGTTTGAGTAATCTTTTATTAGTCTGTCTACATCTCCAAAGCTCAAAATACTGTTTCACCTTGTGATGTCATGAAGCAGTAGTTCTCAAGTTAACAGCTACATTTTACCTTCAGTTCAGTAAAAATGAACAATTCCAAAGCTGAAATCATCCAAATGATTCTAGTCAAGGTGTATGGAGTTTAAAAACACAGTGGGGCACTTCCTGTATTGCCACATGACATCACAAGGTGGAACGGTCTTTTCAGTTTGAGAGACGAGCTTACCCTAAATCTACAGGTTTTGTGTGTTAAACATGTGTAAATGAAACAAAACACAATGTCAGGCATGTTTTTGATTAGGATTGTGATTTGATAACTGCGCAAACTAAATTTTCAATATGATTTCAACTTACTGTGCAGCTCTAATCTTGTGCATGTCTTAGTACAGAGCATTCATTTAAATGTGGCTCTGTTTCTCTTCTTCAAGGACTTCCTGACATTTGTACAGTAAGACAAAGTTCAGTGTTCAAAATATAGGCCAGACTCAAAACTGGGCCACCTACTTCCTTTGTTTTATAAATGTGTGGCATTATCTCAAACCCTAGTGTGTCATTAGGGCTTTTAGTTGAAAGGCTGTACAATATAGTCCCTTTGTGCAGTAGTACCTCAAAGACAAATAAACCCATAAATCAGAGTTGTGCGTTACCATTAAATATACACACACGGGTAATTAGCCTCTTCTAACATTTGAACATCAGTGAAATAGAAGGTGAAAAGGTGAGGAGCTTTGTGGGTGGTGATTAGTGGACACTGTTTTGCCGAATGGTCCAGTCATAGGCTTACATAGTTTGACAGTGATTTCAAATAAAAGCAAATATACTTATAATTAGAATAGCGTCCAAAATGAAAAAACTTAAAGGGTCTATATTATCCTGTTTTCTGATCTATGTTATAATAATGTTTCCTCATCACAAACATACCTGGAGTTGTTTTTTGTTTCATTAACACACAAATCCTGCATATATCCTGAATTCTTCTCTCACACAGAAAACACTCATGATGTGGTAAGACAGGAAGTGCTCCACTGTGTTTTTAAACTCTATACACCTTCACAAGAATGATTTGGATAATGTCAGCCCTGAAATTGCCAATCTGTGAGCTAAAGGTGAAAAGTAGCTTCATAATATCACAAGGTGGGACGTAGCATTTTGCGCTTTGGAGATGTAGACAGAATAATAATAAAGGATTACTCAAACATGTGTGAATGAAACAAAAACACAACTCCAGGTATGTTTTTGGGGAGATAACAACATTCTAACATGGCTTAAAGCTCACAAGAGTCAGTTTTGCATAATATGGGACCTTTAATTATTACAAAGAAGTTTATTGTCTACGATCAAGAACTGAACCTACAATCTTGAATGCCAACAGGAGGCAACTAAACTAATCATGATGTTTTTGTTTCTATATATATGTCCAAGTACATCCAAAGCACTAATATCGACAACTTCGAAAAACACTTTTTTTGATAACTAATTATTTGAGTTCTACACAACTTTTGTCCAGTTGAGAGAAGAGGACAGATATCTGTATCTTCCCCATTCACAAATGCACAGAGCTTCACTCTGCACATTTTTCACAACAAGATACTCCATATTTTTGCTGAAATAGGCCTACTTACATCTGCTGGTTGTTTTGGTTCACTTAGTCACTTCAGCTTGTCTTCCACTCAGACCATAATGTTGCCCTGTGATTGGTCAATCGCTCCAATTCTCTGGAGGTTTGAGCCCAAGAGCAACAGTGAGAGCTGTACAAGATGGATTATTGTGAGTTTGTGAACACCGGTCATATCACTTCAGAATAGGGCTGTAGGCCTTTAGTTCGGTCAGTGGTGTTTTAGTTGACATAAAATCTGTATTTGTTGACTAATCCTTTTATTTAGATTATAAGGATTTATATGGGACAACAGCAGAAAGGAGAAGTTAGTGAGTGAGCGAGTGAGTTAGCTGAAGATTTTTTTTCTTAACTAGAAAGGCATGTTACATCTTTCTGCAATAGTTGTAGTTATGTGAGTGTAATATGGGTCACATTTATAGAAAATATCAATTCATCAGTTCATTTCTTGTAGTTGATAACATGAATGGTCTAGCAACAAGATTCTTCTATACAAATGAGAAGGTGTAATTGCCCTACTTTGTACTATATTATGACATTCTACAACCAATATATAGAAATATGTAATCGTTTTGAGAGCTTTTGCCATGCCCCCTTTTTAGTCGATTAACCAATCAGCAACATGTCTTTAGTTGAACAATAATTTCTTTAGTCGACTACAGACCTACTTCATAAATACCCCTGTCGATATATCCTTTACTCCTTTACATTCCCACCACTGTATGATAAACATAATTTCTATAGGACTGGCATTCTGGAGGTATGTGGGTTTGAGCTGACAGATCACTTGTTTATCTCAATGATTTCAATGAGATGTGCTCCTTCTGCTGGGGATTTGCTGTCCAATCCTGCCTTGTTTTTGTATCATTCTCTATAGGACTTACTGTACAGGTACTATAAATACCACAGCTTTAAATGAACCACACTGGTGATCAGATAAAAGATTTCTATAGTGGTGGTATATAGAGAAACTTCTTTGGTGGATGACTGGGATGGCTTCATTTATACTGTACTGGGAGATTAGCTTTAAATCCTCTCTCTTCACTAAAATCCTCCTGTCACAGTAGCAAATTTTGAAGTGTGATGTATTGCTGAAGAAAATATGGCCAGTAAATGATAGTATTTAAAGGACACAAAATTGACTCTTGTGAGATTTAAGCCATGTTATAATGTTGTTACCTCATCAAAAACATACCTGGACCTGTTTGACCCTTTATTATTAGTCTGTCTACATCCCCAAGCTCAAAATGCTCTGTTCCACCTTCTGATGTCACGTAGTGGTAGTTTTCAAGTTAACAGCTACCTTTTACCTTTAGTTCAATAGAGATTTGCAAATCCAGGGCTGAAACCATCCAAATGATTCTAGTGAAAGTGTATGGAGTCTGAAAACACAGTGGAAGACTTCCCGTACTGCCATGACATCACAAGGTTTACTGTAGTTTGAGAGAAGAAAAAAACAAACAACAACAACAACAACAACACAAGTACACTCAATAAATATTGACTCAAAAATTATTGTTCCATTATTTATTAAAGTCGATAGACCTAACAAGATACAAGGGAAACAGAAGCACCTTTGTTCTTCTATACAAATTTGAAGGTCAGATGTGTTTTGTTTCATTTACACATGTTTAACACACAAACCCTGCATGTTTAGTTATTTTCTCAAATGGAAAACACTCTTTTCTGCCTTGTGATGTTATGTGGCAATACAGGAAGTGTTAAACTCCAAACACCTTTTCTAACATTTGGATCTTTTCAGACCTGGAATTGCCCATTTCTTTTGAAAACTACCGCTTCATGACATCACAAGGTGGAACAGGGGAGGTAACAACATTCTCACAAGTGTCAATTTTGCATAATATAGGACCTTAATCGTAACCTGGCTCATGCCAGATTGATATATGTATCACTCTGAATTGAGTTGTAAACATTATCCATCTGGAAGGGCCTTGCAGCAGAATGCCTCGAGCTGATTGAGTGAACCATCCTGAAGTGCCCACCCACCAGTTTCATTTTTGCCAATCATGGCAAACCTGTCAAAATGAGGTATCCAACTTGAGCCAGGTAAAACCAAAACAAGTGTCATGCCGGAGAGGGAGGATGTCGATAAACCAATTTTGCCATTCTTGCGATATAAATAATATATATAATTTAAAGCCACCATCACCGTCCGCCGGCGCAGCCATGTTTGTTTTGCTCAGTATAGGCCATAGACTGTATACAGTATATATCTATAGTGTAGGCCCGGTGCTTGGGGTTGTCGTCAGGTTGCCTGAAACTTCTCCCCCTGCCATAGAAGCCCTGTGATTGGGCTGACCACTGCTCGGGTGGAATTTAAACCGTACAGCGGGAGCACCTCAAAATGGATTCTTGTGAGTTTGTGAACTCATAAATATCACGAGAATCCATCTTGCTGCACAAGGTTATCTTAATTGTGTGCTTTAAGAAATTGCATTGTTCCCTATAAAAAACCTCAAATGTATGTAATGTATGTAATCTGTGTATGTTATAATGTAATGTAATCCAATCTGGTGCTGTCTCCTTAGTTGGATTTCTTTGTGCCAACAGTTTAAGAAATCAGCACACTGTCCAACTCTAAAAAACAACATCATAGGCATAATTATTAGCAACTTATCTGTGTCCACTTTTCATCATGAAATTAATATGCTAATTTTAATTTTTTTCCTGCAACAATGTCTACACCTTTGTTTGGGATCTCAGCCTTGTCGGGAAAATATTCAAATTAATTATTTATTCACACTACCCATTCACCAACCTTAACAATGGCAAGGTAAAAACAAATACAACATAGTGCTTTTCCCAAATTGAAGGACAGATAATGAGGGTCATGGCTTCTCGTTTGTCAAAATGACCCCAAAGTAGAATACAAATGTTTATGCTGTGTGAGGTGAGATAGTCGGATTATAGGAGCCAGACTCAGATAAGGCTACACTGCTGAGGAGAGTTCAAGCCTCCTGTGTGTCTGTAATAGGATTTGTGCCAAGACAAACAACTTAATGCATAATGGTAATCAAGAAGTGTAGATATGCAAAGTACATTTAAATGAAACGCAGTTAAGTGCTACAGATGGGGCTAATGGAAAGTCAATCAGGGACATTAGGCTGGACTAAAGACAGCTCTATAGGGAATTCATCTGCTGTATGGTTCCTATTCTGAGTGTTTAGAGGCAAAGCATTACGTTATTTTCTCTTTTTGTGAGTGAACAATGTGGAGATCTTTGGTTTTCATTGGAAAATATTGAGACTGTTTACATGAAACGGAAGGGACACAATTCAGCATAGGAAAGCCTTAGATAGGGAACAGTTAGATACCTATGAAACATATACATTTTTAGTACACATAGTTAAGCATCAAAATGATTTATAATGGTAGTTCATCAAATCGGAGTCATTTAGCACAATATGTATAACTCAGAAATCCTTTGGTGAGCTACATGGAAGGGGGTGAAGAGCTACTGGTGTCTCCCAAGCTACAGGTTGGAGACCCCTGTTCTGTTACAGAAATTGCCTCTCCACAGAACTGACCTGTAACGTGTCCAGGTGGCACCATCTACTTGTCTCCATGGAGATATTATATACATTTATGCCATACTGTGGAACATTCCAGGCAAAGCAAGAACATCTCCAATAGGAAAAAAAAAAAAAAGCTGGCCTCTCATGTGAAATTTAGACACACTTTATTGATCCACAAGGGAAATTACTTGGACACAGTAGCTCACACATCACAATAAATATATAATAAAGCGCAAGAATATAAATTGTAAAACATTCAAAATAAGTAGAAAAGTAGGTTACACTTAATACCATGTTAGCATTATAGTTTGTTTCATACTGTGTTGTTATTTGCTTCATATAGTGTCCACATTTTATATTATATAAGTTCTCCCAACCTTATGTAAGATTATATTTGTACTGTCATGTGTTGACGAAGGACTAAAATAATCTCCATAGTTTCTTCTGGGTTTCTTTTGTATAGACCTGCTGTATAGTTGTAGTGCTTATGTAACCGTCTTCACCTACTCAAGATATTCTGTTCTGTTTCTGCCAATTTTATAAAGGAACACTGCAAGAAACTATAATTCAAGCCAGTACACAAGCCATGAGTTTTACCATAGAGATTTGAACCTAAACCACAGGTGATCAGTTTAACCAACAGACAGTCCAGTGTGAGTGAGCTCATTGTTTATACTGTACATGTGAGTAGAGGCAGCCTGAGGGAGTTATTGTGATGTTGGACTTCAGAGTAGCGCCCCCTGCTGTCACTGCACTGTCAGGTTTGATGGTTGATGGATGCATGCAGAGATGAGGGGCAGAGAGGTCACAGGTCAATGCAATTAACACAACCAGAAAAATTGCCACAGTAATAATGAAAATTTGCTACCATTTCAAAAAACGTCTTATTGCCAAACCAGTCCATTAGTCCTGTTTTTTTTTTTATTATTTAATATTTTTGGAATCTCTTTTTCAAGTATTTGTTCACACTGGATACATCTATAGCACATAGTATTTATATTAGATCAGGGTCCTCAACCACCGCCATTTGGTACTGGGCCCCACAGGAAATATAAATATAATATAAATATAATATAAATATAAAAATATATATCTTTAAAAGGAGTTTTACTTATTTGTCATAGTCTACCATCATTTCGATGTGTTTTACTCTGAAAATATACTGCAGCAAACATAGTATTCAGACAGTTGTATACATTTTGCACTATTATTTCTTGCCTCTCCACCGGTCCGTGAAAAATTTTATATGTTTATTACCGGTCCTTATGAGAAAAAAGGTTGGGGACCGCTACATTACAGTAGATAACTGGAAATATCAGATAATCCAGTCATTAAATCTGCTATTTTGGTGTGTGTTTACATGCACAAAGAAATCTGATCCTCGAAACACCTGCTGACGTGTGCCCGAAAGTGTCTCCCAATCCTTTGCTCTCTGTGCTAAGTCACTTCCCATTCAGAGCCATATCACATTACAATCAGCATGCATCCCACTAATGAAACTACTGCACATCACATCAGGTTTGTTAAGTTGTCGTGTACAGTTTTGTATCATGTTTTGTATATTTATGGCGGCTTGACAGAATCTTACAGCTAACCGTAAGGAGGGTTCGAAGGGGGCCTGGAAGAGATCACTAAATTACTGAAACATGCATGGATGACATCTAAAACCTCTTGAGACATGTTTTTGATGAGGGAACAATGTTATAACATGGTAGAAAGCTCAACAAATGGATTTAGCATAAAACCTCCTCTTTAAACCAAATTTTCCAAATGCTGCACATATTTACGACAGGAAAAACAAACCTTATAAAATATTTTTCAAATTCACTTGGCATTTAGATGTCCCTGTTAATCTCCTCCTCATTCTTTGTAACTCCTAAGTGTTATTAGTGCATCTTATACATGTTCACACTGATAAACTAGCTCACCTCTGTCTTTACTTGTCTCATTCAAGGTCATAAACTACAACAACACAATGACAGACTATAAACCTGGCTTTTTACATTCCAGCGCGTTGACTTATTTCCTTGTTAACATATTTTACACAGCACCTTACTGCTTTAATCAAACACGAGTTGTTGAAATAAACCAGGGTTGTTTTATTTCTCTACTTTCTTGCAAAAACACAAATAGGAGAATCGACTAGAGCTGAAACGCGCTCTCCTTTGTAGAGTGTAATTACTCACGAAGCAAGAATAAATCATTATGTAGAGCTGAAGTTTCGCAGTGGGGGTCCCTTGTATTTGATGGTGTGTTTTGTCCAAGGCTTTGGGTGAGACCAGGCTTGTGGCTCTTAGCCCAGTCTGACTCACCAGCTCACAAAGGGTACAATAGTCACCTGGACGAGGGCTGCCACCGCTGACAGCCCAAATTAAAACGTGATTATTGTTATTGTGGCCAACTAAAGACACAGAAATCAAAGGCATGTCCTGGAACGAACGTAGCTCTTGGCACAAAATGGTGAATGCATTCTGGTAAGATTGGTCTGAACTTTTCCTGCAAGGAGTTGAGAAGGGGACAGGCTTTCAACTGGTACAATCTGAACCTATAGATTTATATATATACTAACTACCTGGATAAGTGAGTGTAACACGAGCAGGTTTGAGTCATAGAATGTTTAAGTGCATATGACTACCCATTTCTCTAAAACAACAAACTTCATCATTACATTTAAGATTAATTTAGCTTGGACACAGGCAGCAGATATGACATGCGTAGAGGTATTTGACCTAAGTTATGATTTGACAAAAAAAAAAAAAAAATTACATCGCCTCTATTTGAGAAACTGTATGTTTTCTTCTAATAAGATAAATATCTTAATATCTTATTTCCCTGACATGTTTGGGCGGTAGATGTGTCAGCTGACTGTGAGGCGTCTTTTATCAGCTGTTGTTCCTGGACGTGGTCAGTTTGACGTGTCTGTCAGATCTGTCAGACTGACCACACCTACTGTTGTGTGGTGGTCTCTGGAGAAGTGAGTCCCATGTGTGAGTCAAGGTAAACACCCCCTCGTCTCTGTTGATGGTCGGTGTTCAAATGAACTTTCTTCTTCTTTAATTCTTTAATTTGTTGTTTGTGAATATTTTTGCATATATGTCTTTTTAGCCTTTATAATTCCAGTTAAATTGTAAGAATTCATCTTTGTCTTTTGCATCATTTTAGATTAGCTTATCTTCATTTTCCAGTTGCAAATAACCATAGACAGACCATAGTTTTTGCAGAGTCTAAACTGGGGATCTAACCCACAACCTTTTTGATATAATACATTCTTTTCTTCTTGCATGAATTCTAATGCATTGTGATGTATTTTTAGCAGTTTGCCCATCTCCTCTGTGTGCACACTTTATACAACAGAACAACAATACCATGTGCAGTGTTCAATATTTCAGCATACACATTTTCACATATGTAAGTCTCCACTGTAAGCCACTATCTCATTCCTGAGGCATAACACTCCCGAACGCTCTCTTTCCTTGTCTCTTCTGCTCTATCCTTTCTGTTTCACCCTCCCTTGTTCTCTTTTCATCCTTCTATTTTTCTTTCTTACTCTGCTATGTCCTCTCTCTGCTGTCTCTGCTGCTCCATTCTGCTTTCTCCCTTTTTTCCTTTCCTCTTTCCTTCCCATTATCTTTTTTCTGTCTTGCTTCATCCCCCTTCTCCCTCCTGACTCTTTTTCTGTTCTATATTTTCTCTCTTCCTTCTTCTGTTCCCCTGTCTCTGCCTGTTTCTCCCTCTACCTGATTTTGTTCTTTCTCTATTTTACCCCCCCTTCACTGTCCATCCCCTCTCTCTCTCCCTCTCTCTCTCACTTTCGTCCCTTCTTTCCCCTTTCATCTCTTTCAGTCCCTCTGTTTTTTCTTTCTTGCTTTCTCCCTCCCTCTTTCTCTTCTGTGCTCTATTCCCTTCTTCTCGCCCTCTTTCTCTTGTCCCTATATCTTTCATTATTGCTATATCCCCCTCGTTTTCTCTCTCACTCTTTCATCCCCTCTCACCCCTTCCCTCTCTTTCAGTCCCTCTCTTTTTTCTCTCCTTCTTTCACCCCTCCTCTCCCTCGCTCTGTCCTCCTCTTCGTGTGCTGGCAGCTGTTAGTGATATAATTCCAGTATTTGACACCGTGAGGCTGTGAGTGTGCGGGTGGAGTGTATCCATTTGTGTCGGCTGCAGCTTGTCTGTCTCACTCGCTCCTCTCTTTGATCAACATCGGCCTGTTCGGGTGAATCACACAAGAGCCACAAGCCCACACTACACACGCATACACATACTAGTACATACACACATACACAATTCACACAGTATGAAGCTACTTTCTTCTATAACACGTTTGTTCACACCTGTCCTCTAGAGTCCAGGTACAGGGGGATTTAAGGTTTTGTCCATAGACTGTATAAAGTGGACTAAGCGAGTGTGACGTCACCCGTTGCATTCAGCTCCAGTCAAAAGAGCGCGTTAATACGAACATTTTAAGACCAAAATGGCAAGGCTCACATCAGCAGTTACAGAGAGAGGGAGCGACAATATTCCATTGTAAGTCAATGGGAGCCAGGGTCAGAAGGAGCCGGAAGAGCCGCATGTGAGCTTCATATATGGAACATTTATACTTATACTGTTTTGTCACGTGCATGGTGTTTTAGAATATGAAAATCTATGATATAAAGTTTGAAGTGATGACCAAAGTATTTGTTTTTTACATTTAAAAGTATAAACAATGACATTTATTTTGTCATTGTATGGGTGTAGTAGAGTAGCTCAGTTGGTAGAGTGTTTGTCCACTGATTTGAAGGTTGGCGGTTCGAGTCTCTACGTGGTCAAATCAACTGACCCACAGGTTGGTGGTGCAATTCATGCTCCCACTGATGAATGCTGTCGTTGTATCCTTGGGCAAGGCACTTAACCCACCTCGCCCCCAGTGTCTGTGTACATTGGTGTATGTGTGAATAGGTGAGTAGTTCCTCGATGTAAAGCGCTTGGAGTGCTTTATATAAAAATGCGACCATTCACTAACGAGATAAAGAAAGATCGCTGTTGTAAAAAAGACTATCTACAAAATATACTAGTTTCTGCCAAAACATACCTGGTCTCATATAGGCCTCAAGGAGATCGGGCACAACATGAAACAAATACACTGCAGCATTTTAATTGTCATACCCTCAAACTACAAGTTGGTCAAACAAATATAGAGTGGAGAACATTTTTACTGGTCCTGAATTTCTCCTTCATAATGGGCTATGAAAAATGCTGTTTCATCTAGTTTTAATTTTGGTTCAAGGCTACAACAAGAGAATGAATTTGAGACCTGCTTTTGAACTAATCTCTAGGTCCAGGCTGCCGCTAAATGGGCTTTAAATGACAGACCTTTAACCTAATACTTGTATCACGTACTACACTTTAAAAAACGTTAACTGCATTTAAGGTTTCAGTTACTTGTCTGTGAATGGGGTCATCTATTTGAGCGTGTACGATTGTAAACTCTGTTCAGCTCCATTAGACGTTGGTTTGTCATGTACAAGATGGAATACAAGAGAAGCTTTTAGTGTATGATAAATGATAAAAAGATGATAAAATGGCACAATTTTGAATGTAATGTTAATAGCTACTTGTGTCTTTAAAGAGAGCATACTATGTAAACGTATGAAAATTAAGTAGTAATGAAAATCTGTAATGTGCTGCATTTGAGGATTGAGTGCTGACAAAATTTCTGTTTTCACCTACCAACTGTCTCCACCTACTGCTCAGTACTATTGTGTTTATAAAAAAACCCCCAAAAAAACAGACTCTGTGGCACACATGTTGGGTTAAAAATATCTAGTAGCCATTTTTTAACAGTAAAAATAAGTTTTAGATCAATATTGGTTAACATTGAAAAATAATTATCTTAGTATGTTATAAGTGAATACTAAATACCTAAAAAAAAAAAAAAAGTTATCTTCTTTAATTCTTCTTCTAACCTGTATAACTGATAGAGGCCTCTCCCTTATGTTAGCAGGCTGTCCTCTATCTCTGCACCAGGGCTCCACAGACTGCTCCAATGAAACGCCCAAACCCAGAGGGACGAGGCTCTTCCTGCTTCACTGGAGCAGGCAAAATCCTCCTTAAAGACTGGTGATGACAGAGATGGTCCACTCCATAAGAATGAGGAGCTAATGCTAATGTGGTTTGAGAAGAAGAGAAGAGGAAGTGGTAGTGTTTTTATCTTTAGAAGCCAACTATATATTGTTGAAGTTGGGTGAGTGAGATGCTGAGGTGGATAGTGGATAGCAAAGACTGGCTTCACTGTATTCATGGGTTTTTAGCTTACAGTTATTTGAAACATTTCGAGGATTTCTAACATTTCTAATAAAAATTGTTAATACTATGGCAACAGTCCTATCTTTTTATCATTCTGATAATAGCTGAAATGTTAATATTTAACGCAGTTCAAAGGCTTAAAAGATGAGAGTCTGAGTTTGTAAGTTGCGACTGACTGACAGAAACAGATGGGTGACCAGAGGGAATGAGATGTACCTTCACTTTTAGTAGAGCATTTGGACTATGAAGACACTTGCTGAAGCTGCTGGTTAGTTTCCATCTTCCTTTTCAAATTGATGTATTTCAAAATTGGATAAATAGAAGCTATCGAGACCAATGGCTGTCTCTGAAAACAGAGCGAGAAGTACTTACTGTCATAAAAAAATTCACAAATATTTTACACTTTAATATAATTGAGAAACGTGTCTATTTTGATCAATCATCTGTGAGATTTTAATGTTACGACTTTCAGTTTTAATGAGTTGGCTTTGGCAGATCACCCCAGATGTCCCAATTGACTTTAGACTGCCCAAACATTGTACCTGACTTGTTACAAAGACGTAAAACAAAAGTGCTATGTGAAATTTTACGATACTAAAATTAGTGTCATAGCTAGCAGGTATCAATACAAAAAATGTTAAAATGTCGTAAAAAATGTAGCTTTAGAATGATCTTGAGCTGTATCAGAACAAGTATAAGAGCACATAGACTAGTATACGCCCATGGAGCACTATGGAACCTACAGGACCACTGAGGGATTACACAGATATGAAGCCACTTGGTAATATAAAAGAAAGTACTACGATTTAATGTTAAAATCACATTCTATTGTCCCTAGAAAGTGTTTTTTATTATCATTGTGGTGTTGGACTCTTATTGGGCTTTGAGTCTATTCTTTAGTATTGAAATTTTAGTATGACATATTTACAGAGTAAAGATGTGTCAAGATTATTCATTTAATCAATAATCGTGTTTATTCAGGTCAAAATAATCGTACCAACTAAAATGTAAGTTGGTTAATTTCAATTCAGTCTCTACTCCAAAGATGTAAACTTAACTTTATTGTTCTTTTTTATCTGGCTGTTTATACCACAGTAACTTTACTTTACTTTAAGACAGTTTAGTTTGATGTTGTAATGCTAGCCAAATAGTAGGGGAGTGGTAATTTATTAGAGTGAAAGAAAATTAAAGATTTCACTTTTTTTTGTTATACATCAGTAATCGTGAATAATCAGTAAATCGTGATGTTTTGTCTCACAATAATCATAACAGTAAAATTTGTAATAGGAGTGTCATGGTAAGTTTATTTGTATAGCACAAGTCGTACACAAAGTAATTCAAAGTGCTTTACAGAATAAGAAAATAATTAACAATAATCACAATACAAACAAATCAAAATATAATCATGGCACAGTGGCTGAGTGGCTAGCACTCATGCTTCACAGCAAGAAGGTTCCGGGATCGCCCGGGCCTATCTGTGTGGCGTTTGCATGTTCTCCCCGTGTCTGGGTGGGTTTCCTTCGGGCACTCTGGTTTCCCCCATCAATCCAAAAAACATGCACCATAGGTCAGTGACTCCAGGAAGAACAGCTGTGCTTCCACAGCTAATGGAAGTCAAAATAAATACAAAAATACTTAATTAACATTAAATAAAAACCTTTTAGTCATACGCACAGCTAAATAGAACCATTTTAAGCCTGGATTTAAAGGGTCAATATTACTCTGTTTTCTGATCTATGATATAATGTTGTTTCCTCATCACAAACATACCTGAGTTGTGTTTTGTTTCATTCACACGTGTTTAACACATAAACCCTGCATATTTAGGCTCTGTTTCACCTTGTGATATCATGTAGTAATACAGGAAGTGCTCCATTGGGTTTTTAAACTCCATACACCTTCACAAGAACCATTTGGATAATTTCAGCCCTGGAATTGCCAATTTCTACTGAACGGTAAAGGTAAAGGATAGCTGTTAACTTGAAAACTACCACTTCATGACATCACAAAATGGAACAGAGCATTTTGAGCTTTGGAGATGTAGACAGATTAATAATACAGGATTACTCAAACACAATTGAAACAAAACACAACGCCAGGCATGTTTTTGATGACAGCATTATAACATGACTTAAAGCTCATAAGAGTCAATTTTGCATAATATAGTAATGTAATTGGCCCTCAATGAATACATACTTATACATATTTTATATAGGCTACCAACCGACACCATTCACTGCACTGTTCGAGGTTTACTGTTCAAATGAGATGCAGTCCTGTCCTTGAATAGTAGATCATTAATCATTTGTAATTTCATATCTGATAATAAGCTGCATATAATACATCGAATGCTGTTGGTCTTTTGAATGTTTTTGAAAAATCAGTTACCTCCCAGGTGCTGATCTAAGGTCCATTCTTCAAAAGTGTTTGAAAATATTTTCCATAATTCAGAATGCAATTATCATTTTGTACAGGCTTTTGTTTTCCCCACTGGCTATAAATTCTGTTGACAAGTGCAGAAGTATTAAAACCACAGTCCAGTAATTTGTCACCTTGTGTTGTTGGGAGGCAAACTTCTACTGTACTTCTACTTCTACAAACTTCTACTGCAAAAGAACAAACTGAAGAGAAGTATGTATGCACAATATGGTATTGCCTCCATTGCTCCTTAGAAATTTCTTAGTTTCACTATGTAACTTTTCTGTTGGAGGGTCTGACATTTTTTTTTTGTCTCCATGGTGTTGTTATTGCTTTGCCTGGGATGTTTCACAGTATTAAATGTAAATATCTAAGGAGGAGACTCCACCATAGACTGTATAAAGTGGACTAAGGGAGTGTGACGTCACCCATAGCGTTTGGCTCCAGTCAAATGAAGCTCACAATGCTAGCGGTTATAGGGGTGAATTTGGAGCCGAGTGAAATAAAAACACCAGAATCATGTAGAGCAGGTTAATACGAACATTTTACGACCAAAATAACAGGACTCCCTGCAGCAGTTATAGAGAGAGAAGTGACAATTTTTCAATGTCAAGTCAATTGGGCCAGAGTCAGTGGAGCCGGAAGTGCGCCCATGAACACTTCCTGTTTGGAATGCGGTGGCTAGCGGGTTAGCTATGTCCATTTATATATACAGTCTATGGATGCCACAAGCCAAATTTACAGGTCAGATCTGTCATTAAGACACAGTAAGATAGTGTGTTTTTGAGCAATTAAAACACTCATAATTTACTAAATAGATAAGACATAGGTTCAATACCATACTGTAACATTTCAATCAAGTAATAGCATCTCCATGGAGACAAGTAAGCTGCAGATCCACCACCAGAAAAGTGTCATTTTAATTACACTTTTAATTACATTTTAAATTTGCCAAATTTAGCCATACTTAGTTATTGATTAGATTGCCACATCACTGGCTGTCAGTTTTCTCAGCGATTGGCCCCTTGGTATACTGTCCTCTAAATGAACCAGACTGTTCCCACCTGTTCTAATAATGAGGGCTGGCCCGCTGCTGATTACGGTCTGTCAGTACGAGTCGAAGTGACACCAGCGCTGTTTCCAAACTTCTCCAAACTCTGGTGCAATAAAAATAAAACGGATCTCATTTATCATAAGAGAGTGTGGATTTGTGTGAGGGACTTGGAATTGGAAAACAAAGTCCCATCATTAGACACTGCGCATATTCACTCACTGCTTCTGCTGGGCTCATTGAGAAAGCTGTTACTCATGTCAGACTTCAGAACACTGGTAACTTTCATTCTATCTCCATAAGTAGCACCTGATTGACAACACCACTTTACACATCTGTCTGTATCTATGAATGTGGCCAGAAAGGCTGGAGGTTGCTTGTCTGGCCAGCCAGTCTCTTCTACATTCTGTTTGAATTCAAAAGGGACTGGAACCAAACAGAGGGTGAAAAGCCTTTGTCCAAACTTCAGACGGTCCAACCACAGCCGCTAATTTATATCACGTGTCTTTCAAATATGAAAGATTTCTCCTCCTCAAAATTCTCATATCATTCAGAACAAAATATTTAACTTCTTTTACCTGAGATAAATAATAGTTTGGTGATTTGATTGTTGATTCTGTAAAGTTCCATGCAGAAGAATGCTCCATTTGACACGAATGGACCATGTTTCTCTCTGATTGGTTAATCCGCCTGTCAATCTAAAATCAGGGAGAAAGGATACGGCTCCAGATCCACTCGCCTTTGGAGTTTTGTCAAAGCGTGTGGTTCTGGCTGACCTGGTTAAGGAGGCTGAGAAGGCAGACGGTCATTAGACAGATGAGGGTTGTGCTAGTGGAGAAAGACAGTATTTATATGAATGGCTTTGGAGGTGTTAGGCTGAGAGACAAAGGTGCGGCTTGCTTTGATTGGCTGACATTGACGATTGGATGTTACATGTCCTATATTACACAAAATTGACTCTTGAGCTTTAAGCAATGTTAGAATGTTGTTATCTCACCAAAAACATACCTGGAGCTGTGTTTTGTTTCATTCACACATGTTCCACCTTGTGATGTCATGTAGTTTTCAAGTTAACAGCTACCTTTTATTTTTTGTTCAGTAGATATTGTCGATTCCAGGGCTGAAATCATCCAAAACAATTATTCTAGTGGTTATATGTGGTTAAAAAACATAGTAGAGCACTTCCTGTGTTACCACATGACATCACAAGGTGGAACAGAATGTTTTTTGAGAGGAGAACTCTCTAAAGACTAAATATAGAGGGTTTGTGTGTTAACCATGTGTGAGTGAAACAAAACACAACTGCAGGCACGTTTCTGATGAGGACATTATAACATAGATGAGAAAATAGCTTAATATTGACCCTTCTAATTTAGAAGTATCCAATTCATACATTTACATTTATTCATATGTTTCTGTGCACTTTCCCCTGTTATGGGCACCGCTTCATTCAAAATATATCCTGTTTTGAATGATTAATTGTTATTTCATCAGTGACTCACTCAATTTAACAACCACTTTCCGTCCAAAGATGAACAGTTTTCTAATTTTAGTTGTATATTTCTGGTTGTATTGTCGCCATAAAGACAGCTTTGTGTCAAAATGGGGACAGACTGTGGACTGGAGCCTCTCAGTGATCAGTCCCACAGGCAGGTTATTTGTCTATTTTTATCAGGCGCTGATAAAACAGGACATTAGTCGACTAGTGAGCCTGAATACAGCTGAGATTAGGCTCTGTCTGTAAACACACACTCACCATAGGCACTTTGTTCCTCTGAGCACGACTGCACTGTGTGTCTATGGGACTCTGCTAAATGATCTAAATGAAATTATATCTTTAAATGAGACTTGGCACGAGGCAAAACAATATAATTTGTGCAGAAGATCAAAAACAAAAAGGCATTTAACGAAAAAATGTTCAGAAGAAGGAAATGTTTAAAAGATAATTATATGATTTGAACAAGATATCTTAAACAAACACACCTGCTGTTCTACTATTTGAGAAAGGATCTGGATAGGCCTGTCATGATAACAAATTTTGATGCACGATACAATGCTCCAGAGAGATTTTGATAAATGATAAGATTGAAACTATTACATTCAACTGACTCAGTAACAATAAAGCAAGATAATACCAATAAACCATTTTAAGTAGTAGGAGTAGGAGTAAAAATATGGAGTTGGAAAACTGCAATAACTGCTAAACTGAAGATGTTCATTGCAATAACTGCTATTTCACAGTTATTGTGATATAGTGAGAGAAACTTACTTTAAAAATATAATTGCATGATAAATATATACAAACTCCTGCCCAAATCTTCATTATGAAAACAGGCATGTATCAACCTCTGTATGTGTCAAAATGTTCGATATCCGACACCATTCTCACAGAGGCTGGTCCCTTGTCCCTCTGCCACACTGTTGTAAGTTGAGGACTCGGCTCTACAAACAGAAGGAGCTTTAATCCAATAACCTGGACTGAACCCTCTCCTCTGGAGGTGGCTCTGTGCCTCTCTTCTGCTCCTATCTCCTCCACAACAGCAGCGCTTTTGGCAAAGCACAACTCGGCCTGAGAAATGACTACGTAACAAAGGACTGATAGAGTTTATATTGTGTGTGTGTGTCTGTGTGTATGTGTCTGTGCATGTCTGTGTGTGTGTGTACGTGTGACAGGACCTGGGGCTGTCTTCATGTTTGACCGTGACTCTGTGTGTGGGCGTCAAGAGGTCGCAGTCCCATGAGGAAATGGCTGTTCCTTCTCTGCACTGGTTAAAGGAAATACATATATTGTGTGTCCTTTGATGTAGAGAGACTCAAAATTTTAACTTTATTTTGAACTAATGATTTTAGTAATTTGTTTCAAGTACAAAGAGCCTACTCAAAATAATGCTAGTGTGTTTATTGTAATTCTGATATAAGAGTATTAAAGACTGACATAAAATGTTTGACTGAAAGCTTTAAGGACCCATATTACACTATTTTCTGATTTATCTTATAATGTTGTTTCCTCGTCACAACAAAAGCTGTGTTTTGTTTCATTTAACACATAAATCCTGCATATTTAGGCTGAGTTTTTCCCTCAGATGGAAAACAACTTGTGATGTCAGGTGGCAGTACAGGAAGTGCTCCACTCTGCTTTTAAACTCAATTCACTATAATCATTTGGATAATAATAATCTCTATGGAACTAAAGGTAAAGGTAAAGGCATCTGTTAACTTTAAAACTGCCACTTCATGACATCACAAGGTGGAACACAGTATTCCATCTGTGGAGATGCAGACAGACTAATAATGCAGGATTACTCAAACATGTGTGAATGAAACAAAACACAACTCCGGGTATGTTTTTGATGAGCTAACAACATTATAACATGGCTTAAAGCTCTCAAGAATCCATTTTGTGTGATATAGGACATTAACTATACCCTTTAACCACCAATGGAATTAAATAACAAGATTTAAACTGACCCAGCTCAAAATTTTGTTCTACCATCAGCAAGATTTATCTAAATATTTAAATATTCTACATACTCATCTACTGTCCAACCCGATCTCCCTTCCCACTTCTCAAACCTAAACTCCAGCCTCTCTTGCCGCTGTCCAGTGATTACAGTACTTAACGTGACACTGACCTTGCAGGTGCTCACTCCTTCAGTCCCATAAGCTCCGTGCAGTGGCTCATGTGTGTGTCCACCTGCATCGATCGCACTCCTCAGCCTCTTCTCTTGATTTGTGTGAGTCTGCTGATCCTCTCCTGATAACAGACTCTGCTCTCTGCACACCCTGCAGATGCCCAGTGCTCCATCTTCCTGCCTCCCCAGCCTCTCTTCTCCCCTTGCGCACACTTTTATGGGGCTAATAAATAACCTGGGGCTGCCTCAGTGTTTAACTTGGTTTTAAAGGCCAATGGAGATGGTGGCGTCGGATACATCATGTTTTACAAAGCACAAAGTTCGTCAAAGGGCTGGAAATGAGCTACAAGGAACAAGGTGATAAAGGGCTTGGGTAGCATTGGAAGAGGAGGACATGTTCAATGGATTATCTGGGTGTGTATTGATCGGGTGTGTCTAAAAAATGCATTCAATCCAGTGGAAATGTGTATGAAACAGACAGTAATATCACTTTCCCACAACCATGGTGTTTGTTTGAATAAATGAAGCTTAAAGGCACTGCACCTCATTTTAAAAGGTGAAAAACAGAACTTGTTCATTTAAATGGTTTGCAGTGGTCCAGAGTTATCTCTCACTTTCGTGTTCCTAACATCCTAATTATTCACTGCAGTGTAATTATAGGGACTTTTTACTTTCAGAGACCAGAGTGGAGTTTTGTTGTCATAGCAAAACTATCAGCAACTAGCGTCCTAACAGTGCACTTCCAGGTTCTCAATAAAACACAGCAATCTCATTTTGACCATAGACTATAGAGAAGTGGACTAAGGGAGTGTGTCACCCGTAACGTTCAGTTCCAGTCAAATGAGGCACACTGAGGCCAGCAGTTATGGGGCTTAACATTCCAAGACCAAAATGTCGAGTCTGACAGCAGCAGTTATGCAGAGAGGGGTGATGATTCTTCAATACAAAGTGGAGTCAATGGAGCCTGAAGTGTGCCCATGCTCACTTCCTATTTAGAATACAATGGCTAGCAGGTTAGCCATGTCCATTTGATTCTGACCCTAAGAACTATATTTTACTTCATTACATGACAAATTAGGTATAGTCCTTAAAGGTTGGGATTATCTAATCTTTATATTATAGTCACCACTTCTGCTCCTCTCACATCTCTACGGGATTGTTACAAACTTGCGCTAAAACGAATTAATACTCAAGATCATGCAGCAGACAGCAAGCTGAGAGTTTCCTTATTCAAATTCAGGTCTGGGCATGATTCTTGTTATTGCAAAATAAAAAGTATTTCTTACAATACAATAGTTGTATTGGCTTCCAAAAAGAGAAAACTGCTTCTCTATGCTAAATCATTTATGCTTTAATATCTAACTTATATCTTTTTTATATTTATTTTTCATTGTAGATTAAAGATTTGGATAGAAATAAATGAATTTGGCCTCAGTTTTTGCTTACATTAGAGACAACTGGTAGAAACTAGACTTGTAATTGTTGCTTTGGAGCAAGCCCATATTTGATTAAAGCTCTGCCCTCAGCTTCAGTCCTTTCTTCTACAAAGTTTTATAAACGTCACTTTGTTCAATATTAATTCACATTTAAATATTTCATCAAACAGATAAATCACTCACATAACATTCATGAGTATTATATAACTAACAGTGTACAGTGGCCAACATCAAACTCACTGTATTTAAATGAATCTATAAAAATAACTTGGAGGTCAGAGGCTTGCATTGATTTCTCGGTTTCTTTTGACATTGTGCTTAGATCAAACATATCTTGACTCTCTCTCAGTCACAGTCAGACTCAGAGCCCTTTGAAGCAGCTCAGGCCTATTGTTTTTGTAGATCTTTGAAGAGTTGGGCTCACTTGGGACTACACTGAGTCAGGCTTAAACAAACCAAGATCCAGCAGAGCTTCTGTCCTCATGAAACAACTGACGAGGGAGGAAACTGTGTTTGCTGTGATTCCAGGGAGACACCACCTAATTAAAGGGCCCAAATTATACTATTTTCTGATCTGCTGGGGTGTTCCGCAATATGGCAATAAACATATCTGCATTTATTTTACAATTGCAGGTGAATTCATTTCTAGAAATACCTCAAAAAACATCCTTTTCAACTTAAAAAGTTACATAATAGACTAAGTAACATTATGTATTGCACGGTGTCCACTGGTCCAAAGGTTAGCGGTTCGAATCCCGCTCTCGACATAAAACATCATTGAGAGGTCTAATCCACTGACCCACTGTCGTTGTGTCCTTGGGCAAGACCCTTAACCACACATTGCCCCCAGTGTCTGTGTAGACTGGTGTGTGAATGTGTGTGTGAGTGGGTGAGTGGTTCTTTGATGTAAAGCGCTTTGAGTGCCATGAAGGTGGAAAAGTTTGTTTGCTTGTGGACAATATAGAGAACACAACATAAACTGACAAGTTCAGATGTCTGATATTCACCTATATTGTGCCACTTCTTTTACATCCTAGAGCAAAAATAACGTTATATCTACAAAATTTAAATTTGATGACTTAAACAAATAGGTAAATATTAATTTTGCAATATCTTCCAAACGCACTCCTTACCAATTTCTGCAACCACTCTACACATTTAAATGTACGCTCTTGCTCTTGTGTCACACCCTCGGGCTCTACAACCACAGCTTACTTTTACTACTACTGCTACTACTTCTGCTACTGATACTAATACTAATCCTAATACTAATACCAATAGCGTGTGGTGACTTTTATGGGTAGGCAAGCAAACTTGGGGTGGACATCAATATTTAGTTGATAATAATTTAATAACACCACTTTTTATGCAAACTACATTGCAAATTAGTATATTTATTTTTATTCACATTAATTGCATGTATATTGAGCCATTCTGGAGTCAAATTAGAGAAGCCTAGATCATATAGTTTATTAATATTTGTATATATTGGACTGTATTTGGCACCCTCTTTGTACAGTATATGGGACAAACAGGGCTATTTGTGGGCTATTTACTTCTACACTTCTTTATCCAACTGAGCCTTCAGTACTATTGTTATCTGTGTAATTATTATTATGCATCTAGAAACCATATGAGAAATATATGACAGCTCACAAAATCTACATTCATGAAGAAATACTAACATACAGTGCACTGGTCAGACAGGTGCACTGGTCAGACAGGTGCACTGGTCAGACAGGTGCACCGGTTAGACAGGTGCACCGGTTAGACAGGTGCACTTATAATACAGCCTGATGTGTCACAAACATCCTGTTAAACACAGCCCTGTGTTAGAATTGCACCTCTCACAAATGCAAATCAAAACCACGCCTTTCCTGAAGAAGCGTCCTGCATTTCCCTGAAGTGGAGTAAGTCCAGAACAGGCTCCTCACTGCCCCAGCCGCTCTAACTCCAATGCTCCGTCTGGATCCTCCATTTCACACAAACTAGCCCTGAAACTAGTTCACTGTTTCATTAAATGATGGTCAAAATTTCTAACTAACATCTAATTATTAGAAACGCGAATCTGCAAACAATGACTTGTTGCTGAAAGCGAGTTATTAGTTAGACCTTGTGTTGAAAGTTAGCGTTTCTGTTGTCCTCTGCTACACATGTGCACTGTCTAGGAATCGGTGCACATGTCTGATTCCCATGGATGATGTGGGTTTTTTCAGCGCTGTTCAAGCACATTCTTATAAGGCTCCAAATGTAATAAATGTTGATAAAGATTTTTGCTGAATTTTGTTCAACAGATTTTTTTTTTCCCTAGCGGTTTTTATTTGTATATTTTTATTTGCTCAAACCGAACATGCTAAAAATAAACCCCTTAGTTTTCCCAGCAGGTCTCAAACAGTAATGAAAAATACTTTTACTTTTCACTCCTATTCAAAATTGTAGTGGAGTAGAAAGTACAGATACCTTCTTTCAAATGTAGTGAAGTAAAATTTAAAAAGTAATCACTTAAAATGTATAATACTTTTACTACATTACGTTCCACTACTGCTACAGCTACTACTACATCTATTACTACTATTACTACCACAGCTACTTCTTACTGCTGTTACTACTACTTCTTCTAAATAATATTTTAAGTCTTAATATGAATTGAACAGAGGAAATTCTGTCTTTGGATAAAAAAAAAAGAAAAAAAAGTAATTCTCTGAAAAATCCATCCTTTTGGGCAAATAGCCTATTTTACAATTATAATATTCAGTAGATGTTTCTGAAAACAAAATTCCCAATTTCAGTCATTTTGATATTCCAGTTATTTTCTCACAATGAACTTTGCCGCATTTCAGATTTTTTAAAATTTGATTCACAGTCTCAATTAAAAGAGCCACCTGTGTTTCTGCCCCTCCTGTTTGTCATGTCTGAAGAGAGGCCTATTTAAAAACCTGACCATGATCCAAAATGACTCACAACTTTAGCCTAACTTTTCCCATCATGCACCTGTCTCACCCACTCGCATATGTCCAGTTTAGGTTTAGCAGCCTGTCAGTGTCTCTACTTCTAACATGGAGAATACAAAAGCCCCGTTCCCATAGAATCATTAGCAACCCCTGATCTTGACAGGAGCTGTGGCAGTTTTGTAGGAGGGCAATTATTTTCTCTTCCTTTTCAAGAATCAATGAATCTTTTGAAAGCAGGCGAAATAAAACACACTGTCATATCCTGCTCAGAACACCAGACATTTTATAATTAAAGCTCCTATATTACGCAAAATTGACTTGTGAACTTTTAACCGCGTTATAATGTTGTTACCTCCTCCAAAACATACCTGGACTTGTGTTTTGTTTCATTTCAATCCTTCATTTATTGTCACTAACCTTCCTTAATCATTCAGAAAAGCTGATTTGATAAAGCTGATCACAGACATAGAACAATGGTATTCTATTAGACACTGTGTAAGGATTTCACTGTTGTTTGATATCAATAATTATGAATAAAATTGCAGCTCTTCTTCTCACAATAAGTCACAACTAGGATTGTGCAAGAATATTGAAATATCGATATATCGTGATTCTAAATTTAGTGATACAGTATCGTTACTGTGGGCTGTTGTCTCAGTATATTGGCAAGAGTATTTTTTGGTATCATGTCTAAATTTTTTTGCATTTGCATGACAATTTTGTTGCTTGTTTAGTGGAAGGAAACTTGTTTATGCAATACATTGACATATTCATTTTTTTGTTCGTTTTGATGATTAAAATAGATGGGTTTCATATTAACTTTGCACAAGTGGTGGTTTAACAAAGGAATATTGTTGCTAAAATCTGTTTGGTTCTTAAAGGTGTTTTGCGTAACTTTTTGGGTAGAGGGTCCACCACATGCTTGTGTCCATGGAGATGATATTACTTTATCTGAAATGTTTCAAAGTGTGGCATTAAACGTATACATTTTCCATTCATTCAGTTATAGGTGTTTTTATTGCTTTGTTCTGATATCTGATGGTATCTTGGTCTAGTGGCATCTCCTGCTTGATTCAATGGATATGGTTACGTTTAATGCCATAGTGTGAAATGTTCCAAGCAAAGCAATTACATCGTCATGGAGACAAAAATGTAGGCAGACCCTCTACCAGAAAAGTTACACAGAACAGCAATATATCACAGACTATCATGTGCAATATATCGATTATCGCATGTATCGCCATATCCTGATAATATCGTATCGTGAGCCATGTTTGGAGTATCTGTGATTCCCCGCCCGAATCACAATCACAACACTAACATTTTACAGCATACCCTCCCTATTTACTGCATGATAAAACATCTTATTACAGCCCAACCTATGTCACAGATGTTACTATTCCACATGCGTCGCACCCAGACACACGTTTGACATTTTCTAATTATAGCTTCCCTTAAGCTGTGTGCGTCTCTCTGTGAAGTCTGACTGCTCCTGATGCCCTCCCTGCCAAAGATGAAAGAACTCATTATTTTCTATTGCCCAATATCATACTCCATATATATTTCCTTTCCTTTTAATCCAGATAACAAAACTATTCAATTTAATCAACGCTATAGACCCAGAGCAGTATACGCATAAAATTCAATTGTGACCCCCTCCCACGCTGAACCAAAAACAAACAACCCAGAATGCAATGGGGCATTCATCATCGCCGGGGCTGCTTTGACAACTGGCACTGTTTTAGTATTACAATCATAAGCCCTGAATTGGATAAGGGCAGCGGGAGAAGTTGAAAAATGGAAACGGTATAGATTTGGCCTGCCACCAAGTACTTTCCGGAAAAAAAGGGAAAAATAAGAATCCTTTCCTGAGATGATAGCGAACCATAGAAGTCGCAAGGAGTGGGGAGATTATATTCTAATCCTGTGCTTACACTCTAGTGGCTTCTGTGCGGATGAAGCAGGCAGCATTGTGAAAAAGAGGAGCTAATATGGAAGAAGTGATTGAAGTGAGTAAAAAGGAAAAGTATTTTAAAAGTTTGGTGATTTTAAGGTTGGACAGATGGTCGTCCTAGTGTGTTACACAAAATCTACAGGAGGTGTGTTAGACTTTAACCATGGACTGTATAAAGAAGTGGACTAAGAGAATGTGACGTCACCTACAGTGTTCAGCTCCAGTGAAATTAATCTTGGAGTTTTAAGCAAAATAAAAACACCGAGATCATGTAAAGCGGGTTAATATGAACATTGTAAAACCAAAATGATGAAGAAGTTGCAGAGAGAGGGGTGACGATTTTTCAATGCAAAGTGAATTGGAAACTGAGTCGATGGAGCCGGAAGCGCCCCTGTGCTCACTTCCTATTTGGAAAATGGCAGCTAGCGGGTTAGCTATGTCCATTTATATATACAGTCTATGAGTTTAAGCCTAAAATGGGGATGTACCTGGGCAGTGGATAGAAGCTTGCATGGCTGCCGCAGGAACATTCAAATATACTAGTAGTATATACTTATATGCATGTTATTATTTCTCATTTTACACAGCTTTGTTTTAAATATTGTTTGTTGTACTTTGTAGATGTGAAATTGACCATAGGAAGATTGACTGTACTTGTAACAAATGAGGACTTGTATAAACATTAATATTAAAGGTCCTATATAACACAAAATTGACTCTTGTGAGCTGTGTTAAGCCAGGTCCGAATGTTGTTACCTCCTCAACAACATACAGGGAGTGGTGTTTTATTTCATTCACACATGTTTGAGTAACACTTTATTATTAGTCTGTCTACATCTCCAAAGCTCAAAATGTCCTTTTCCAACTCGTGATGTAGTTTTCAAGTTAACAGAAAACTACAGCTACCTTTTGTTCAGTAAAGATTACCAATTCCAGGGCTGAAATTGTCCAAATGATTCTAGTGAAGGTGTATGGAGTTTAAAAACGCAGTGGAGCACTTCCTGTATTACCACATGACATCACAAGGTGGAACAAAGTGTTTTCCATTTGAGAGAAGAACACAGCCTAAATATGCAGGATTTGTGTGTTAAACGTGTGATTAAAACAAAACACAACTCCAGATGTTTTGCCAAATATTTCTGATGATGAAACATTATAACATATGTAAAACCTCTATATGGGACCACAGTGGGTGGGTGGGTGATTGAGAGGTGCAGGTCAGGTAGGGGGGCAGAAAAAAGTGTAAAATTATAATGCATATTTTTAGATTACTCAATGACATAAGATGAGTTTTAAATATGAAAAAGTACTTATTCTCCACTTTGGCTCTATGATAAATTGCCTGTAGTGTAACCTTGCAGTCCTATATACTGTACCTTTCTTCAGGCTTTGAGCGAATATCTGGAGTATCTGTGGAGCTTTATCTTTTTGTGCATGATTTAGTGTGCGTCCTACCACTTTTTAACTTCCCAGCCTGTAGTCAAAGAAGTAAAAATGCTAAACACACCCCAAAATTATTAAAATCTCCTGTTTCATTAACTATCCTTACTGAGGGTCATGGGAGACTTCTATCCCTTTTGGTTTGCTTCTACATGAAAGTGTAACCGCATGAAGATTTTAAGCCAGATGCCCTACCTGTTGGGGAATTGGGTTGAACTGTGATATGCAATGAGCTTGGGTTGGGAGTCAAAGTGGCTACCCTTTGGTCCCTAGGTGAATGCTTAACCCACTGGACTACTGCACTATCACTGTCCCTCTTATTAACCTTTTTATCTTTTTGTGCATGATTTTGTATGCTTCCAACCACTTTTGAACTCCCCACCCTATAGTAAAAGAAGTAAAAATGCTACCCCAAAATTACTAAAAACTCCTGTTTCATCATCTATCCTTACTCAGGGTCATGGGAGATTGATATCCCTTTTGCGTTGGCTTCCACATAGGAGCATAATTGCAAGATAATTTCCCTGTTATTTGCAGAGTTTAACAGTAATTCCCTGTAAACACAACACAGGAAGTGCCACAGATGCGGGGAGAGCTTCAGCACATGGCCTACGTCTCTGATCGGCGTCTGTGTTTGAGCAGCCTGCCGGGCAAACAGCACCCAAATGGCTTCCAGAGATGGCACAATTCATTTCGAACTGAATGAATTAAAACCCAGGGCTGAATCTAAAATGAAAATATAAATTAACCTGGAGTCACCAATCAGATCTGAGCACATTTTTACAAGCACAGAGTTAGAGGTTCATGCGTTGCTCAAGGGCACTTTGGCGGAGATAAATACTCAGCTTAATAAGTGCTTCCCATCTGTAAAGGTTCATTAGGCAACGCTTTTGGTTTTACGGCTCACTCGAAGCGATGGAGATACTGAGTGATAGTACAGAGAGTGACTTGGGGACAGAGCAAGTTTATCAGTGGTTTATTTTACACCGAAGAAGAAGAAGAAGAAGAAAATATTCAGCATTCAAAGTATTATTGTGTTGTACTAAAATGAACCCACATAGAGACAGGTCTAAACAAATATATGTTTTGAGGATCACAGAAGAAAGGTGTATTTGTTTTATAATATGGCTTTTTGGGACACTCGTATACAACTTCTAGTCACACCTGTCTGGGCGTAGATTAACAGAAGTGAGGTTACCATTCACTCACCACATTAATACATGGAATATGGATGACATGTCTTGCCCAAAGACACAACAACAACAGTATGCATTGGTCAGCGTTTGGATAGACCTGGTTACTGTAGGATTGGTAAGCGTTCTACAGATCTAACTCAAACCAGGGGCACAAAAGGCTCAAATTAAGACTGAACCTAAAAAGGACTTGTGTCTGCTTGTTTCTATGGAGATGTTGTTTCTTTGTCTAGAATGTTTCACAGTGTGGCATTAAATGTAAGAATCTCGAAAAAGACAAGCAGATAACGAACGCCACCAGGACAAGTCACAGGTCAGATCTGTGGAAAGGCAACTCTGCTCACAGCATGTTTTTAAGGGTTTAATACACCTGCTAATTTAACCTGTGAAAAATTCTAGGCAAAGCAATAACTTCTCCATGAAGGCAAGCAGTTGACAAACTCCACCCGAAAAGTTCCTAGATCAATGTTCCATAATTGTTTGTCTAAAAAAGAACCAGCAAAACAAAAAGTGTGATGACAGAGGACAGTGGCTATGTTTACTATCGCACCAAAATCTGATCTTGTGTTTTTTGGACCTTTTGGATACAACAGTTTTGCTTTTACATGTCTTTTTTATAGTCTTATAACTCCAGAAATACTGATCAGATTTTGAGTACATGTAACCCCAGCCACTGATGAAAGCAGTGAATGATACTGAGAAACTGAGGAGACTGAGTTTGTCTTTGTTCGTGATTAAGTAGAGGAGCACAGAAACAGCTGCACTTTAGTTGTTACTGTTAGAAAGGCCAGATGGTTCGGACATGATGCAGAAGAGGGACTGTCATTACTGTACATTAGTAGAAGAAAGCTGAGATCGGACAGACAACCAAAAATAAGATCTGGTGATATATGGACATGGGTTAGTTGCAGTTAGAAGCACATAATACTCCAGAAAACCTGAATATATTCTAACAGGTCTCTCAAATGAATATAGTTTTAATAGTGCATTATTGTACCATTACAAACCTCATTGCAGCCGTTAAATGTCTATTGGTGGAAGCTAATCCCCCCTATACCTTTCTTTCATGAGCCCAGAGGGGACAGTTAGAGCCAGGGGCAGACCCTCTACAATCCTGTATTACTCCTCTCCTCCAAGCAGTCTACAGGACATCATGAACTCAATTGACTTTATCTGACATATTTCCCAGAGTTTATTCATAGTTTGTCCCTGCAGGCCCGCCGTATGCTCAATGGTAACGCTAATCTGGTATTCTTTTGTATGTATGCAGTTCAAAATGGCAGCTATGTTGTTTGAGACAGAACTTGGACAGTAGGGAATTCAGCTCAGATACTGCTAGAATATAGTGAAGAATGTAAGAAGTCTTCGTTTGAATTTTTGCTTTTGCTTATGGCAAATTTTAAGTCGGATGCCTTAACTGTTGCAACCAGCCACATACTATGATTGTAGTGGGGAATTGGGTTGAACTGTAATATCCTAGAACGCAATGTGCTTGGGTTGGGAATCAAACTGGCTACCCTCTGGTATCTAGGTGAATGTTTAACCCACTACACCACTGCACTACCACTATCCCTCTTATTAACCTTTTTATATTCGCACTGAAGAAGGAACTTAACTGTAGAACACATTCAAAGCAATTTAAGGATTGATTTTATGCTTAAAGGTTGTATAGAGGATTTTCCAATGAAGGAAAAACCCAGCGACTCCCCCCTAAGCTCCCTAAGTAGAAACGCCTCCTCCGCCTCCTCTTTACGCTTATGCTGCTTGTTTATAGCTGGTGCGCGTTCAGAATCGCTGTTGCTGCTGTAACCATACTGTACGTTTTCAAATGATAAGCAGAAGTTCCCTGTCCAGAAGTAATTTAGCGACCAACGCGTCAGTCTTTAGACCCTATGCTTCAGTGCCGCCATCGCTGGAAGGAATCTCCGAGAATCACCTTAGTTTAGCTTCGCTCCTTTTCCCTTCTCTTCTTCTTTCAGTGACCTCAAAAATTGACTTTCTTTTGCGGTTAACTGATAGTGGATTCTTGTTTGCCATCGCAACAAACTTTGTGCTAACTGCGAGGAAGCTACAGTTGGAAAAAGCCGCTAAGAACTGCTGTGTTGGTCGAGTAAACAGCGTCTTGCATCTCTGGAATGCGTAAGAGGCGTAAGTAAACCACATAATCCCAGCGCGCCGGCAAGTCAGTTATGCTAGAAATGTAGGGAGTTTGATTGACAACAGCCAATACATAACGACGTAGCCTCGTTATCTAATCTTTGTTTAATGTCTAATGTTTATCTGGCCCCACCACATCCACAGTTGATGGATTTTCTTTTTTTTTTTTTTTTGGTCATCATAATTACAAGGCTGCTGCATCTCTATAATGCTATCATTGACAATTTGAAACAAAAAAAAACCCCACAATGGTTCAAGTAATATGGATTTAGTAATATTTTTATGTGATTATTTTATTACACTCAAATTATTTTTGTCTATAAATTTGTGTATTAAGACAATTTTGTGGTCAATATTAGCCTAGTTAGTTCATAAGGATTAAATTTATTTACTTATTTACTTTTACAGAGCTGTTTTGTAATTATGAAATGATAAATAACAATAATAATAAACACATTTGGATCTTAATGTCAAAGTATAGGCATCGGTATCGGACCAGAAAAAGCTGAGTTTATGCATCCCTATATATAGCATTGTAATGTGCAGCAGTGAAACCTTTCAGTGTCTTTAAAGTGTCCGAACCTTTAAAATATGTAAAACTTCTAGAAATGTTCAATATAATTTCCAGCCCTCATGGGAACAGTGGGGAGTGAAGGCGTAAAGTAGCAGCTGGAGCTTAGAGAGTGTTAGAGTGTTTTGTAAAGTGAAAAAGGCCCAGTTTGAATCTGTCTGTCCCTGTGACGAGACCCCACAGTAAAATAACATGCATTACATACTGTATGTGTCTATCCTGTGGTTAACTGGCGGTGAGAAGCCTGCAGTGGTCTACAGGGGATGGAATGGTGATGGCACTGCTCTTTACAAGGCTTTTTACCCCTGTGTGTTTCCTCTATGCATGAGCAGGTCATTTTGTTTTGTGTGAATTCTCAGAGCCGCATACATACATTTAAAACCATACTTCTCCGAACATTCCTTTGAGATAATTGAGGTTTATGACATAGTGTGGAAAATGACAACATTTCCATGGAAACAAGCAGAAGGAGGCCCTCCTCCAGATCAAATAAGAGTCAGGTTTTGTGGAGATGCAACCCAACTCACATTGCAATGTTTTTCTATGCATTTCATTGCAATAAATGCAACTGAAATTAAAAAACAAACAAAGAAAAAAACAAACAAACAAACAAAAAAACAAAAACATGCTTTTCTTTTAGTCTATGGTTTGGCCAAAATGTTACATACAGTGGCTTTAAGTAGTATGCTAGGCATGTTTTAGCCTTCAAGTTTTTAACTTTTTCAACTGCTGGATTTGACCATTCCCAAATGTAAACTATTCCAGAAGTTAGACCAAAGAGTGCACTAGTTTTGGTTTCAAGCCCAAGGACTTTGAAGTTCAGAAAGCACTTCAGCAGACCCCAGTATATCTCTAACAATGAAGTGTGTGTTACATGTTTTTTGAAAATACAGTGAGATTGTACGAGTATCTTAGTCTGTGTACATCTGACCTGGCCTCAGCTTTGTCTTTGTTTCTTAATATATAACTGGAGTCACATTCATATACTTTATCATTTATCTGAGGTCTGATGTTGATCTAACTTGATCTAAAATGGTTATTACCACTATCCCTCTGTGGAGCCATTTCCTTAAGAACAGACAAACGCTGCGCTAACAAGCCTTTAAAAGAACATTATGAATTATCATTTTACTGCATTATGCAATAATTTCTCCAGGGGGGCTCAACTTACTCGGACTGAGGTCTTTCTTATTTCTGTTGCTTCTCCATCCTCAAACAAAGACAGGAAACATTAGATTTCCCATAGTGCTTTGCTGCCTACATTTTCACATGGAGATGCTGCGAGTAGTTTGCCCAGTGGACTATGTTGGAAACTCCATCTGGTCTATTTTATTTTTTTTTCAGACCAGGAAGACACTTATTATCAGAGAGGCAATCCCCCGATACACCGGTACAATAGAATCTAGAGCTTATGAATGTGACTTCAGTGGCTCATATACACAGGAGGGTTTTCTTAGGCTTACAAAGAAAACTGTAAGAGTAAATATAGTCAAATATGTCCTATTATGTTATTGAGGAAACTGTCAGTGGCATAAAGTAGTTTAAAGGTGCACTGTGCAACTTTTTGGTTGGGGCCCGTCACTTTCTTGTTTCTATGGATATATCATTGCTCTGCTAAGAATGTTTCACAATATAACATTAAACAGCTCTACCTTACATGTATTCAATTACATGCAGTTTTATAGCTCAAAAATACCTAGAAAAACAGGCATTCTGACTGTGAGCGGGTTGCCTCTCCACGGATCTGACCTGTAACTTGGCCTGGTTTGATCTCCATGAAGATAGAAAGGTTTAATGCCATGCTGTGAAACTTTCTGGACAAAGCAATAACATCTCTATGAAGAAAAGCATTTGACGGACCCTGCGCAAGAAAAGTTACATAATGCACCTTTGATTCTCATCTATATTTTCTACAGCAATATATCAAACTTCAAAATTTGTTATCGTGGCCTACCAACATCCCCAAACCAGTGAACTTCAACAACTGCCGCATCAGTAGAGTTCTGATGTATGGATTTTTAGTGTGGTTCTCCAGCTGCATAAAGGCCAGTCAGCACACGCTATAATGAATGAAAAAACAGAGCGGAAAACCACTGGGACTATACTCTAGAGATCAGTGCCATACACGACCCTTGGCACCACCCTGCTCATCGCATGCTCCACCTGCTCCCCTCGGATAGAAGGCCCATACTGGCCAGAAGCACCAGATATTTTATAGTTATAACAATTTTAACTTTATGTATTTTAATGCTTTTTTATTTATGATATAAAAGTGGATTGGACTGAGACATGACCAACAGCCTGTATCCTCCCATGCACAATAACCACATCCACCAATACAATAACAATGAACTGAAACTTGCTCTGTTGCATAATGACATTTAACTACACATATATAATGCCTGCTCCCTCTACAAAACAAGCCATGGTACAAAAATACAAAAATAAATAAATAAATAAATAAATAAAAATCAGTAATGGTACTTCAAAAATGGCCCACTGCCTCTACGTGTGCCGTTTCTGCTGCTATTACTACGACAACGATGACTACTACTACAATGACTACTACTATGACTACTACTTAACGCTCACAAGAGTCAATTGTGTGCCTTTTATAGACCTATATTGGACCCTTGCTGAAAATGCATTGAAAAAACTGAAAGATGTACCTAAAATCAGTCTGAAAAAAAAAAAAACCAAACAGATATGATTTTGTAGTTTGTTAAAGAGCAGCACTTGTGAAGTCTTCAGTTGTGACAGGTCTTTCTGACACTAGTCTCAAAGCTCCTCCACTCTAACCTATTTTCACCTCGGCTTCACAAAAGACAGAAACTGATGGAAACTAGAAAGTATCATCTGGTGGCAGGTTTTACTTTTGGTCTTTCAGAAAAAAACAAACAAACAAAAAAAAAAAAAAAAACCAAGTCTCTCACACATAAAATTACAGTCAGAAGCTAACTAGAATTAGCCAATAGTTTTTCAGTTAGTCCTTTTCACTTTCTTGTTGAAAATCAAACACCTAAACAGAACCATGAACTCGTATTGATCACAGGCTCCTGAAAAGGTGTTCCAGTTTGTTTTTTTACACTATATTAAAACATTCTCATCTGTTTTTGCTAATGTGTACATTGTGTCACCATGGTAACTGATGAACATTCCACTAATAGAGATACATGTAGAACACCCCCAGCGAGTAAATTTAAATTTAAATACCAGCATATAGTTTAAGCATTGAGTGGACTCAGTTTGACCCTCACAGACACCTGTATTTTTGATTTGTCCCTTGAGGCTACCGTAGATTAAGATAGACCTAATATGACACAAAGTATCTTGAAAATGTTCTGAAAAATACTTGGAATAAAAATCTCTGCTTAAGGGATAATTACCCAGACTATTTTTTAATGTAATTCATAATCGGATCTGCAATTGTTCTAATAGCTAGGTGCATATTAATGTTGAGTAGCAGTTTATCCAATTGACCTAATTCAAGCTAATAGGCTGTTCTGCTCCTGATCTTTCACTCAATGTTTATAAACACAGAAAAACATTTTACATGAAGCATTTGTTGTCTGGAAAAAAAATATCCCAAAATTAACATCAGGTCATGTTAGGCACAGCTGGTGCAGAGCTGAGAATCATCTGTGAGTCATGGATATGTTAATGGACAAAATAATCATAAAAAAACATCTGCAAGCATCGTCCCACTGGCTCATTTCCATTTTGCAACTGTATAATTTAACTGCTTGAATCTTTTTTTTGTATTTAAGTCTCTTGTGGTGGTTGCGTGGATAGCATTTCATCCAAAAGCTCTTGGGTTTGATTTCTGGGCTTGGTGAAGTTTGCGTGTCCTGCCTGTGTCTTTGGCTATGTTTATATTTGTCCCGGTTTAGTCCTAGTTTAGTCCTAGTTTGATCCTTGTCTAGTAAAGTTCTAGATTTGGTTTAGTCCTGTTCTAGACTAGTTCAAGCCAAAACATGGTGAAAAGTCCTGCTCCACCACATCAAGACAAGCCAGTTTACGCATCTGTTTTGAAAGCTTCCCTACAGACACAGGGTACAGGGATGTCTTTTGGCTGGCCTGGGAAAGCCATTACTTAAGAAGAGTCAGAGGAAGTGTCTGGGGAGAGGGAAGCCTGATTCCTGATGGCGTAACAGCAGATGAAGATAAATGGGTAGCTGTTCCTTTCTGGTTCTCATCAAAAAGCTAAACCTGATTTTAACAGTGCAACTAAATCATACTTAGGCTTTGGAATTGATATTATCCCATTAGGGAGCTATCATTACCAGTCATATAAAACTGTGTTATATATAACTGACATATTTTAAGAGGAAAAATATACAAAATTTGCACATTTAAAATATTCAAACACTAATCTGCCTTCAACAGATTCTGGTTTCAATCTTAATATGTAGACATTTGAGCTTCCTTTCTCTTCCCCTTGAGTCATTCATCACTGCAGCGCCTCCATTTTTCAATTATAATATATAATGTGTTTTCATTTAAAGCACAAATCAGGTTTTGAATAATTAATATTGATCAAAACTAAACCTTGGAGATTTCATTCACCTCTGGAAAACCTTATAGAAAGTTAGCCAAGTGGAAGCAATGGGAATAAGGCTAGTTTGAATGCATAAACATCAAATTTACATCATAATTTTGAGCATATATTCACTGGGCAGTTAAATTGATGTTTCACGTATTAAAGTACTCATGAATAATAAAGCACAAGGTGTTGTAAAAGAGTTCCCTGGACACACAAGGTTATTGCACTGTAAAAAAATAGACGGTTACAAATATCTTCATTATAATATAACTAGGCCTCTCCTATATTTTAAACATGCTTTTTCATTAAAGTTTAATCTTATTTAAATGCCTAGTCATTTTTTGAATAGGAAACAGTATATTTAATTCTATACAGACTATAATTCTTCGTGTGGCGCAATGGTCAATTTTCAGGCGATAGTAAAAATTGCCATGAATATTTGAAGGATTTTGGATAGCTGGCATTATTGGGCTGTAAAGAATCAAATTAATATTCAAAACCATGAAACCTCAGAGTTGCATATATTTTTGTCTGAAATGATGGTTACATTTTGTGATTTTATATTGTGTGGCTGAATTTTTATGATCATTTACCTAATATCCTTGAGGACAAAGGAAGTTTGTATGTATTGTTCTTAACTCTCACAAACCCTCTTTCACATCACGACTATTCACATGTATACATTTTTTTTTTGCATGCACGTGAATAAATAACCGCTTTTTCAGACAGTTAATCTCTATTTCTTTTTCTTTTAGGCAGATAATTGCATATGTGTTAGCTGCTAGCTTTGAGCTTTCACTGGACTTAAACTCACTACCAAAGTCGGTTAAAGGAAATCAAGATATTAACTGCAGTAACTGAAGACAAGATGAATATTACATAAGGAGAATATACATCATGGTCCCGCCAAGTGAAAATGGGGAGGGTCTCCTGGGGCCAGACTACTATAGACTTCCTTTATTTATTTATTTTTTCATTTATAAGTCCTTTTGTTAGGGTGTGATAGCATATTAGCATATTTGCGCAGTGCTTTTCTTATACATTCTAGTCAAGTCAAATCAAGTCATTTTATTTATACAGCACATTGAACGGCATCTTGAAAAAAAGTGAGGTAGGCAGGAGCATGATCTCAGATGAAGAGGTTAGGGGCCACAACAGAGAAAGCTCGGCCTCCCTTGGTTTTGAGGCGGGATGGTGGGACGGACAGTAGGTTGAGAGAGTTTGACCTGAGACACCGAGGGGCAGTGTGTGGGGTTAAAACATCAGTGATGTACTGTGGCGCGAGTGGAGAAAAACAAGCTAAATTTTACAATAATGTAACCTGGTACCAGCTTTACTACAAAATACCTTTCATAACAGACACACTCTTGCTTGTATTCATGTCAGTCAAGTGCTCTATATTCTTGATCTTTCATTTCACTCTTTATTGCTATGATTATTCTTTAAACAGTGTGTATGTATTTGCTCCTATCACAACTGTGCATGCCCTGTATATGAATGACAATTTTCATTATCTTTTCCATTCCCCCTTCTCTACTCTGTCTCTGCGCCTGCATTGCCTGTCAGTCCCTGTCAGTCCCTGGTGGCATGTGAGTTCTGCCATAATCAGAAACACGTAGACAATATGTTTGTACAAAAAGAAGAATATATATACCTTGTTGCTGTTGTCTTTCCGATATTGAAATATAACTTTTCTGATGGGGAATCCACCAACTGCTTGTCTCAATATTATTGCTTTGTCTGGAATGTTCAGTAGTATGGCATTAAACAGAACAATCTTGCATTTGTTCAATTACAAGTGTTTTCATTGCTCAAAAATACCCTGAAAATTACTGTGAGTGAGCTCGACTCTCCACAGATCTTGGTCTAATGGTGCACAGATCTGCTTGTCTCCATGGAGATAGGTGAGGTTACTGCGGAACATTCTAGACAAACAACATCTTGGAGCTAAAGAAACGAACCCTCCACCATTAAGAGATAACTACATACAATACTTGTGCATGCATGAAATATACTGTAGCATGTGGAATGTCCCCTCTTTCAGTAATCGAGGTACCACATTTCAAAACAACGCAATAAAAACATCTCCATGGAGATGTTATTGCTTTGTCTTTCTATCAACATGGTCACCAAACCAGACCAAGTTACAGATCAGATCTGTGGAGAGGCAAAGCTGCTCACAGTCAGAATCTAGGTATTTTTGAGCAATAAAACCTCCTGTAGTTAAATAAATGTAAGGTAGATCTGTTTAATGTTATACTATGGAACATTCGGACCCCCAACCAAAAAAGTTACATAGTGCTGCTTTAAATGATAACACAGTTCTCCAAATACACAAGTAAGGTGTAAGTCACCTTCAGCAGTCACATGTTAAAAGGTAAATTAAGTCTGAAAGCCCACTGTACGTCCCCAAACAAAATATATACAAATATAATAAAATATAAGTAATTAAAAGTGTGTGAGCCAGATGGTGCTGCATTTTTACCTCTTCTCTTGGCAAGAAATAGTCTTACCTTGATTTATTAATATCAGCAGAAAAACAAACGTGTGTGAAGTACAAAAGTGGGTGGATAAATAAAACTAATGGAGCCCATCCTGGCATATTTTTAAATGTATTTTAAGTCTTAAAATTAATCTCAAAGTCAAACAGTATCCAAAGTTTTTATAGCTGTAATCTGTCCCAAATGATAAATGCTATGATAAATAACAGATAAATAGTATACATATAATAATAAGTGTTACCTAAATTGGAATAAATAAAAGTGAATAGCTTATTTGTACCAAGATTAGAATAAAGAAGAGAATAGAATAGAAAAACATATTTTGAAGACCTTGAGACAATTTTTCACATTCATATATTCTTAGCTTAAACTCCTTATCTTGTTTTTCATAATGCTTTTATATGCTTCTTTATATGCTGAAGGGAAGCTCTGACTGACAGTTGCTTCATGGAGTCTTGTCTTAGATGAAAACACTGAACTTTAACATTTGCCCCATTTGGCAGGACCTTTAGATGCCCCAGTCCTTAATACAATATTCAGATAACATCAGATTCAGATCATACTTAAAATATTGATACCAGGGCCATACAGCCAATGTTGTAGAGATGAGAGGAAAGGTTGTCAGCAACATACTGAAGTGTCCTGACCAAGAAATGAAAACGCTTCAACAGGACAAAGTAGTGATTGATCCAACCTATTCATCCTGCATTTACTTGATAATAATTCTTACTGTAATTGGGCTTGCCTTTCCACAAATATGACACGTAACTTGGCCCTATGGCATCACCTGCTAGAGATAAATAAATGTAATGCCATACTGTGGAGCATTTCAGGCAACATCTCCATAACTGACCTTCCATCAGAAAAGTTACACAGTGCACCTTTAAGAAGAAATGGGATATTATCATAATGGGTTGATCCTGACCATACAATACCTGGAGACAAGAACTTAAAACAAAACAAAACAAAACAAAACAAAACATTCTGGACCCAAAAAAACAAAAATTGCCCTGAAAGCAACTTATTTATGGTGTCTTACAAGAACAGATGTACATTTAGACTTAAAGGTGCACTATGTAACTTTTCTGAGAGAGGGAATGCCACATGCTTGTTGCTTTGACTGAAATGTTCCACAGTATGCCATCAAGCATATCTGTCTTGCATTCATTCAATTACCGTTTTAATAGCTAAAAAATAAACTTGCAATCTTGTGAGTGGGATCACCTCTCCACAATTGTGTTTTGTAACTTCTAAACCTTGCTCATCTCCAATGAGTTTAAAGCCATAGTGTGTAACATTACAGGCAAAGTAGTCAGATATCCATAGAAACAAGCAGGTGGTAGACCCTTTACCAGAAAAGTTACATAGTGCACCTTTTGTAGGAAGTTGTGTATTGTCGTTCTTTCCTCTTTGAGACTAAACCTTTGCTGTAGTCTGCTTGTTCCCCCTTACTGATTTGATACTCATGTTGGAACGGTGGTTTACAGTGAAGGACGTAAATCAGACTTGGTTTTCAGCACAGAGGAGACAGGAGAGGACAGCACGCACCAGTACACAGACCTTTAAATCTCTGGGTCACATTTGTTCAGTCATGCCCGGGCCACCCAAACCTTATTTCATCCCTTCAGCTCTGAGATGTTTTTCTATCTCTTTCTCTCTGTGCACAAATACGTTTTCTTATTCAGTTATTCAGCAGCTCAAACTGGTCTGGTGAGAGGGAGAAGACACAATGGCATGTGTGGCGCCATGCCAGAGAATAGGACTCATGTGGATTAATGACATATTTTACACAAGGGAATTACACATACAGTAAACACACAAAGACAAGAAACTAATTAAAGGTCCAATATTAAACAAGACTGACTCTTGTGCCATATTATAATGCTGTTATCTCCCCAAAAACATACCTGGAGTTCTGTTTTGTTTCATTCACATGTTTGAGTTTCCTTTATTATTAGTCTGTGTACATCTCCAAAGCTCAAAATGCTCTGTTCCAACTCGTGATGTCATGAAGCAGTAGTTTTCAAGTTAACAGCCACCTTTTACCTTTTATTTAGTAAGGATTGGAAATTTCAGGGCTGAAATGATCCAGATGATTCTAGTCAAGGTGCCTGGAGTTTAAAACCACAGTGGAGCACATCCTGCATTACCACAGAACATCACAAGGTGGAACTGTGTGCTTTCATTTTGAGAGAAGAACTCATCTTAAATATGGTGGTGTTTTGTTCTGTTCACACAAAAACACTCTGTTCCACCTTGTAATGTGGTAATACAGAAAGTGCTCCACTGTAGTAGCAGCTGTTAACTTGAAAACTACCACTACATGACATCACAAGGTGGAACAGAGCATTTTGAGCTTTGGAGATGTCGACAGACTAATAATGGATTACTCAAACATATGTCAATGAAACAAAACATAACTCCAGGCATGTTTTTGAGGAGGTAACAGTATTATAATATGGCTTAAGGCACACAGGAGTCAATGTTGTGTAATATTGCACCTTTAAGTCAGAAGACGCGTAGTTAGTACAAATTCTACAGCCAAGTTTAGCAAATAAGATAACAGAGACAAATGAAGACAGTCCCCTGCTTCATTGTGTTTTTGGTCCAGACATAAATATTATCCCATTTCTCCCTTCAGCTTTGTGGTGTTTTTGTCTCCTCTTTCACAAATACGACTGTTTTCACATTCAATTATGCAGCAGCTGAAGCGCGTCTGCGGAAAGGGACTCACAACAATGACATATTAGACTTTTTTACGACGGAGAGATGCACACTTCAGTGGTAATGATGACTGCACACTGCCTCTCCTGCACGTTTTATCTCATCTTCTGTGGACGAGGATTTTTAGTCTTGTCACAGGGAATATTCATAAAGGCCTTGATTACAGAGCTCTGCCTCACGTTCCTGCCACAGTACAATGAGTTATCGGTGCACAAGTCTGATCTGCTGGAGTCCAATTTCAAAGGGATTTTTCAAACTCAGCATACACGAAGCCATTTATAATGTTTAATGGTATATTGATAAAAGTGTAAAGGTGAAAAGTTGGGTTTTAAACTAACTTACTTGACATCTCTCTCTAGTTTGTGGCATTTTTGACTGTCTGGAAAATGTGAAAAACACAACATAATAACATAATATCATCCAATCCAATCCAATTTTATTTGTATAGCACATTTTACCCAAAACAAAGTCTCCAAAGTGTTGCACAGAGTAGACACAATATATATTAAATACATTAAATAAAATAAAGCACAAAATACAAAAAAAATAATAAAAATAAATAGAAAAATAGCAATTAAAATCAATAAAGGGACCACACAATTCTCACGCCAGTTAAAAGCCAGTGAGTAAAAGTGTGTTTTTAAACACACTTTATAAATATTCAATATTAAACTGTTTGCAGCAGTCCAAAGTTATTCCTCATTTACCTAATGCATTAACATCCTATAATTATTCACCCCAATGAGTTTTTAAGCACTTTTCACAACTTTCAGAGGCCAGAATGGAGTTTAGCCACCATGATAAAGCTAACAACAACTAGCATGCTATCAGTGCACCTTTTTTTAATTGTTTCTTAAAAGTGACCAAGTGTGTACAAAAATTTCAAGTAATTTTAATTGTATGTTTTCATAATTCTACTACTATCAGTGCACTTCCTGTTTCGCAGAGAATAAAAAGGTCTATAATTAGATGCAAACAGCACACAGTGGTTTTCATACAGCTGCTTCTACAACGTGTCTGTACTGATCCAAACAGATTTGACTTAATTACATGAGAAAATGTTTATAGGCCCTTTAACCTGCGGTAAGGGAACTGTCCATAGTATTTTTTATGCATCATGGCACTCCTCAGTACCAATTTGTCCAATATTTATCATTTATTATTTACCTTTGTACAGATTTGAATGGACTTACTGGAAGTAGTTTCTTAAAACAAGTGACCATTACAAAAATAAGGCATAACATGCATTAAGTCGTATCCCACTCATTAATATAAATTTAGCATCATAACTTATTTTATCACACAGCGATAAACTGTTTCAGTGCGCTGACAACAGTGCTAGCAAGTGTTGCAACTTCATATTAACTGTACAGACAGCAGTGCTTTCTGCACTCTGCACGTTGTCTAATCAGTTCTGTATATGCTTCAGTCGTTAAAGGTACTGTGCCCACAGATGTTTCGTGTCATGGTGCTGGGGATGGCTGTGTTGGACAGTTCATGTGGTTCTGCCATCTTGTGCTGTCCTCCAAATACACTAGGAGTTCCCAGATGAAGAGGGATAGTGGGCTTCAGACCGGTGCTGGATTAAAGCGGGATGTAAAAGCAGAGACGACAGTTGCCTACCTGGATGTTAGTGCTGAGTGGAATAGGGATCTGTAGCATCTCCTGGACAAATGGAGCTGGATCTGGAAACACCTCTTCAAAGATCAGATCCAGGATGTCAGCAACATAATCTGCAATAATGGTTAGTTTTTCCTGTTTATTCAAAGTTTTAAATATTCTATTTATAATGTGTTTGTATATGCATTTACGTTATTCTTTTTTAAATTATTATTATTTTATTCTATTCTATATTATAATCTATCAAGATTATAGAAGTAAAAACTGTAGATATGGCAGAGTGCTGTATTGTTTGTGATGGTCACTTTTGGCATTACTTGAAAAGGCAGCCTTTGTTTTGATGGGCCTTTTGATGCCTTCTCCCTTTTTAAACTTTGGGGTAGAACACCCTGTACATGTGATAGAGTCTGAGTCATTTTCAGCAGTGAAGCAGCTGTGACTCCAGTGTGGGACTGTTTTTTTTGCTGTGTTACTTAGACTTGGACAAACTTTATTGAGCCACAAGGGAAATTATTTGAACACTGTAGCTCACACATCACAATCTATTATAATAACAAAGAGAAAAAATATAAATGGTAATAATAATACGTTTGAAATACTCACACTGTCTTTCTTGTGTCAGTGACTCTGAAGCTGCACGTGTGAGCTCTAGACCTGTCACACTAACACATTTTGAAGTGTGATATGTTGCTGAAATATTTATTTTTTGCAGTGACATCAAGCTGGGGGTGTTCTCCATCTATGTCTATCGTGTTGTTTTTTTTATATATATATTTTTTTTCAGTAGTTACCATGGTGACACAATGCACAGATAAGCAAACGCTGTCCAAAAATGTTTTAAAGGCTTGCCGTCAAAATTGACTCTTGTGAACTTTAAGCTACGCTATAATGCTGTTACCTCCCCAAAAACATACCTGGAGTTGTATGTTTTTAAGTTCTTTTTTCAGACCAAGAGTTTGTTTTCATACCTGACAGTTTCGACTGCTCACTAGCGGTCTTCCTCAGAGTGGTCATGTGATGTTGCTGTGACGTGTCCGGTCAGCTGATTTGTCTTCCTACCGGTGGAGGCAGGATGACAGCGCCATCTGCAGTCCGACTTCCTCAGGACACTATCCCGGGTGTGTGAGAGTAAAAAAGCCCCCTCGTCCCGGTTTATAGTCCCATGGGTACGTTTCCGTATTTCGATTGCCTCTTTAATCCAGCGACGATGTTTGTTGTCCTCTGTCCCAATGATGTTTGCTCCGTCCCAGTCCATAATGTGGTTCTCTTTTACAGTGGTCAGAAACGGCTGATTTGAGTTGTTCCTGTTCTGCTTTGTTTGGTTGCTTGTGTGCACACCTTCGCTGTTTTATGGTTATACTTGGAGTTGTGTTTTGTTTCATTCACACATTTTTGAGTAACCCTTTATTATTAGTCTGCTCAAAATACTCTTTTCCACCTTGTGATGTCATGAAGAGGTAGTTAAAAAATCACATATGGGCCTTTTAACACAACTTTAAGTATATTTTTCATAATAAAATATACTTAAAAAATAAAAAAGCAGATATTAACAATGCTGACATCTGTAGCAGGTGATTTTGGTATTTGATTTTATTTTCACCAGGAGTATGGTCAGTCATTTCAGGTAAAAGCTGCGGTCATGAATAGCCGGAGATGAACCAAGCTGTTACTGGCTGATAGTGATGAGAAGTTTGAGAAGCCAGAGCCGAAATACCCAAAGAAAAATATTTTAATTAAAAGTTCAATTAAGATGCAGAAGCCTTTAAAAGTTCATCACTCACCTCAAATATAATTGTCTCTATCTTTTTGTCGGACAGGAGGACAGATGGGGGCACAAGAGCTCTCCCGCTGGAGTTTCATGACATTTGATATTTGACTTGTGTGATGGAAAAGTTCAAAATCGAAATTCAGTTTGATTTTTGAACACAAGCTGTCCGTCACGGCGGAGGAGATTAGCATGACTTTGTGAATAGCGTTCTTCACATGTTACTGCTGAAGCTGACACTAGCACCCAAGGGAGACAAGCGGTCATGACACAGGCCACGCATCAAACGGACTATTATGAAAATGAATGGGTGAAATGACAATGAATTATTTTATTTTATTTTAACAAGGTGGTGGGTAGTACTCAGTTACATTTACTTTTTAACTTTTTAAAGAAATTGTATTGTTCACAGTACTTTTCTAGCAGCATACTTTTACACCTGCTTGAAGTAACTGAAGTAACAGTACAGTAAGTTAAGTAAATAAAAACACAGTGGAGCACTTCTTGTATTGCAACATGACATCACAGGGTGGAGCAGAGTGCTTTGTTTGAGATAAGAACACAGCCTACATATGCAAAATGTCGTTGAATGAAACAGAACACAGCTTGAGTCTTACTTGAGTAATTTCTTTGACTACTATTTTGTATTTCTACTAACAAAATATTATTTATAAGTGATTTTACTCTTACTTGAGCACAACTCTTGGCTACACTACCCACCTCTGGATATTAAAGGAGCACTATGTAACTTTTTAGGTGGAGGGTATTGTCTCCATGTAGATATTGATTTACTTGAGAGGTTACACTTATGATATTATTGCATGTATTTAACCTAGAAGTGTTTCTGCTCTCAAATATGCCTAGAAAAATGTGCATTCTGACTGTTAGCAGGTTTGTCCATAAATCTGTCATGTAATTTGGCCTGGTGTCATCTGCTTGTCTCCATGCAGGTACATACATTTTACATTATAGGCTGAGCAATAACGTCTCTATGGGAACAAGCAGGCGGCAAACCCACCACCTGAACAGTTCTATATTACTCCTTACTTCCTATATTGTCACATTTCCACTCCCAAACCAACATGTTGCTGGTTCATTCCCAGCTCTGAATAGCTGCCTGCTTGTCCTCATAGAGATGTTATTGCTTTGCCAAGAATGTTTCCCAGTATGGCATTCATTTTATCACCATGGAGAACAAGTGACGCTACCAGACCAACTTACAGGTCAGAGAGACAAGCCTACTTACAGTTACAATACAGAATGGAAGCTATTTTTAAGCAATACAAAAGCACGTAATGAAATAAAGACAAGATGTTTAATGCCATATTGTGAAACATTCAAGGTGACGCAACAACATCTAAACAGAAAGTAGTCAGGTAGGGTCAGGAGATCTGCGTCAGGGCATTTTGAGGAGATGACGAGCCAAAAGTGTCTCTCCTTTGTGTCCTGCAGTATCACAGCAGCCTCCAGGAGGAGCCATGTGAACTCAAGAGGAAAGGCCTCACTCCTGACCTTGACCTGCAAAGTATCAACAGGCCAATACTAATTAAAACAGATGGGTGTGACGTTATCTGTTATACAGTGAGCTCTAGAAGGTAATCAATATAAGAAGTGTTCAAGTTCAACATTTTTGAATTTCCCTTTTAGATATTTAAAAAAAAAAAAAAGTAGAATGGAATACAGTTCAATTCAATTCAATTCAATTTATTTTTGTATAGCCCAAAATCACAACAAGTTATCTCGGCGGACTTCACAAAATTGTTGATTAATAAAGCAGAAGAAACATTCATAAAACAAAAATACAGAATGTTCAACAACAAACAGGCAAATGGATGATTGTCCCAGCATCTCCTGTCCTTAGACCCTCCTTCTCGGCAAGGAAAAACTCCAAAAAACCCAATGGGAAAACGGAGAAACCTCGAGGAGAACCACAGTGAAGGAGAGATCCTACTCCTAAGGATGGACAGGCAGATAAAACTACTAATCTAGCAGGACGAGGACAGTTAATCCAGGACAGGGAAGGAGAGGAGGGGTCCAGGTCCTCGACACTAGGGGACAGCAGCGGTCCAAACTGGAACAGCAGCATCTGAAACAGTTACACTCCCCAAAAGGGGAGTGGGACAGGGACAACATGTGAATAGCAAAGAACAGACTACGAATGAACTAGTAATACAGGAACTGTCTCCATAGTAACATTGTCACATTGTGGAATTTGAAAAACAACAAACTCGTTTCTATGGCAACAAGGTTGCTTTGAAGATTCTAAAAGCTTTGATGTTACAAAGTAATGTAGTTTGTAGCTTAGACCACACCACTTGAAAAACCCTACAGCTAGCCAAACTCTGAATAGACAAAGACACCCACAATCAGAATATTAGAATCAGAATATATATTTATACCTATAAAAGGAAAAGGAAGAGGCAGAACTCCCAAATGCACAGCTCCAGTCGCGAAGTAGGGTGGAAGAGGGTTAGACAAAATTCCCCTGGACATTATACAATGAAAATGGAAGATGAAATCGACTCTCTTTGCCACCTGTTTTCAAATCTGTCACTAAAGGAGGACGATTCCAGACTGGTCAACCAGAAGAGGGTGAGTCAGAACCCACCTGGAATGGGCATTTCTACAAGTTCAGCATTAAATCAGAAGAGGGCAAGAGCTGATTCACCTGGACCTAGTACAAACAAAATGGAACATGCTCCCAGCTGTGCTCCCCATCAGTCTTCAAGTTTGACAAAGAAGCAAACCAATTCAAGACTGGCTAGACGGAAAAGGAAGAGGCGGAAAAGGAAGAGGCGGAACTCCCGCCTTCATTATACAATGAAAATGGAAGATGAAATCGACTCTCTTTGCCACCTGTTTTCAAATCTGTCACTAAAGGAGGACGATTCCAGACTGGTCAACCAGAAGAAGGTGAGTCAGAACCCCCCTGGAATGGGCATTTCTACAAGTTCAGCATTAAATCAGAAGAGGGCAAGAGCTGATTCACCTGGACCTAGTACAAAGAAAATGAAACATGCTCCCAGCTGTGCTCCCCATCAGTCTTCAAGTTTGACAAAGAAGCAAACCAATTCAAGACTGGCTAGACGGAAAAGGAAGAGGCGGAACTCCCAAATGCACAGCTCCATTCGTGAAGTAAGGTGGAAGAGGGTTAGACAAAATTCCCCTGGACATTATACAATGAAAATGGAAGATGAAATCGACTCTCTTTGCCACCTGTTTTCAAATCTGTCACTAAAGGAGGACGATTCCAGACTGGTCAACCAGAAGAGGGTGAGTCAGAACCCACCTGGAATGGGCATTTCTACAAGTTCAGCATTAAATCAGAAGAGGGCAAGAGCTGATTCACCTGGACCTAGTACAAAGAAAATGAAACATGCTCCCAGCTGTGCTCCCCATCAGTCTTCAAGTTTGACAAAGAAGCAAACCAATTCAAGACTGGCTAGACGGAAAAGGAAGAGGCGGAACTCCCAAATGCACAGCTCCATTCGTGAAGTAAGGTGGAAGAGGGTTAGACAAAATTCCCCTAGACATTATACAATGAAAAGGGAAGATGAAATCGACTCTCTTTGCCACCTGTTTTCAAATCTGTCACTAAAGGAGGACGATTCCAGACTGGTCAACCAGAAGAGGGTGAGTCAGAACCCACCTGGAATGGGCATTTCTACAAGTTCAGCATTAAATCAGAAGAGGGCAAGAGCTGATTCACCTGGACCTAGTACAAAGAAAATGAAACATGCTCCCAGCTGTGCTCCCCATCAGTCTTCAAGTTTGACAAAGAAGCAAACCAATTCAAGACTGGCTAGACGGAAAAGGAAGAGGCGGAACTCCCAAATGCACAGCTCCATTCGTGAAGTAAGGTGGAAGAGGGTTAGACAAAATTCCCCTAGACATTATACAATGAAAAGGGAAGATGAAATCGACTCTCTTTGCCACCTGTTTTCAAATCTGTCACTAAAGGAGGACGATTCCAGACTGGTCAACCAGAAGAGGGTGAGTCAGAACCCACCTGGAATGGGCATTTCTACAAGTTCAGCATTAAATCAGAAGAGGGCAAGAGCTGATTCACCTGGACCTAGTACAAAGAAAATGAAACATGCTCCCAGCTGTGCTCCCCATCAGTCTTCAAGTTTGACAAAGAAGCAAACCAATTCAAGACTGGCTAGACGGAAAAGGAAGAGGCGGAACTCCCAAATGCACAGCTCCATTCGTGAAGTAAGGTGGAAGAGGGTTAGACTAAATTCCTCTAGACATTATACAATGAAAAGGGAAGATGAAATCGACTCTCTTTGCCACCTGTTTTCAAATCTGTCACTAAAGGAGGACGATTCCAGACTGGTCAACCAGAAGAGGGTGAGTCAGAACCCACCTGGAATGGGCATTTCTACAAGTTCAGCATTAAATCAGAAGAGGGCAAGAGCTGATTCACCTGGACCTAGTACAAAAAAAATGAAACATGCTCCCAGCTGTGCTCCCCATCAGTCTTCAAGTTTGACAAAGAAGCAAACCAATTCAAGACTGGCTAGACGGAAAAGGAAGAAGCGGAAAAGGAAGAGGCGGAACTCCCGCCTTCATTATACAATGAAAATGGAAGATGAAATCGACTCTCTTTGCCACCTGTTTTCAAATCTGTCACTAAAGGAGGACGATTCCAGACTGGTCAACCAGAAGAAGGTGAGTCAGAACCCCCCTGGAATGGGCATTTCTACAAGTTCAGCATTAAATCAGAAGAGGGCAAGAGCTGATTCACCTGGACCTAGTACAAAGAAAATGAAACATGCTCCCAGCTGTGCTCCCCATCAGTCTTCAAGTTTGACAAAGAAGCAAACCAATTCAAGACTGGCTAGACGGAAAAGGAAGAGGCGGAAAAGGAAGAGGCGGAAAAGGAAGAGGCGGAACTCCCGGCTTCATTATACAATGAAAATGGAAGATGAAATCGACTCTCTTTGCCACCTGTTTTCAAATCTGTCACTAAATTAGGACGATTCCAGACTGGTCAACCAGAAGAGGGTGAGTCAGAACCCACCTGGAATGGGCATTTCTACAAGTTCAGCATTAAATCAGAAGAGGGCAAGAGCTGATTCACCTGGACCTAGTACAAACAAAATGGAACATGCTCCCAGCTGTGCTCCCCATCAGTCTTCAAGTTTGACAAAGAATCAAACCAATTCAAGACTGGCTGGACGGAAAAGGACGTGGCAGCTCCAGTCGTGAAGTAGGGTGGAAGAGGGTTAGACAAAATTCCCCTGAATTTTGTCTAACCCTCCTAACAATGAAAAGGGAAGACAGGTGAGTCAGAACCCACCTGGAATGGGAACCTCCACAGGTTCATAAATAAAACAGAAGAGGGCAAGAGCTGATTCACCTGGACCAGGCAACAATAGCATCCTACCACGTCCAGAGAAGGCCAGCATTAAAGCCCACTGCTGGCGGCCCAGACTAAACAGATGGTTCAGGTGTACACAGACGCAAGGTCAGATCCAGTCTACAAAAAAAAGACTGGATCTGACTTAAAGTAAATTTTACTGAGCATCAAAAAAAAAAAAAAAAAAAAAAAAGAACTCAATGAGCTGCGGAACAACTCATTGAGTTCTTATCAGCCAAACAGGCAAGACAGACATGTTTAGCTGCATTATGATGGTGATAGGTATGGATTTAGTTTAAGATGTTCGTATCATTTGGAAAACTTTAATGGGAAATATAATTATTACTGCACAACAAACACAACACACACAATTAGTTATTTAGTTACTTAACAGTTAAATAAGTAACTAAATAACTTATTTTATATATATATATATATATATATATATATATATATATATATATATATATAAAATGAGTTGTCTGCAAGCACAACTCTAGGTAGAAATAACTAAAAACATAAACAAATAAACAGAATATCAGACTAGACTACATCACTCTACGCTCTACTGCGCATGTCTCCTGCAGAAAGAGCCGCTGTCCTGTCTGGGATCATGTCAGTGTCTAGGAGGATTTCAGCAGATTTCAGGCTCTCCCGGGGGGCGGGGCTAGGTGATCAGGTACGAGTGGTTGTCCGGCTACTGAAGTTTGAGCCATTTCTTCTCGTCATTTACACACTCAACTGCATTCAACACATATGGGTCATTAAGAGCACAAACATTCTTGGAATTAAACTTTTCTGTTTCTCCAGCAACATAGGCAGGTTACACAAACAGGTCAATTTACGAGTTAGAGATGTGGAGAGGCCCCACTCAGTGAAAGAACTGATGTTTCTTTGGCAATAAAAACACCTGCAGTTTAATGAATGCATGATAGATGAGCTGAATGCCATATTGTGGAACATTCTAGGTAAAGCAATAACATCTCCATGGAGACAAGCTGGTGACGGATCCTCCACCAGAAATGTCACATAACACACCTAAAATGAATATGAATAAAAAGTTGATGCACTACAAGATGTGAAAAACAAGGCTAAAATAGTAATTACATTTTAATAAATTATTTCATTTTAAATGTGCTGTTGGATATTCCCTTTCTCATCATCAGTATGCAAAACTATGTTAAAACTGAAAACAAAGTCACTTTAATTCCACATTATCTAAATTCATGAAACATTTAGTTCTCTTCAGCCTATTTCCTCCCAATAAGTCACTTTTAATGTGCTCTGCCACTGGCCTAATATGTGTTTGTAATTTTACATATATTAAAGGAGCTGCTAGCTTGTGAAATCACACAATTCATCTGAATGGAGCCAGCGCTAATAGCTCCTGTCACATTTCACCCCTTTCTTTTGGACGACTCCCTGATACGTTTATTTATTTACTACGTGCTGTCAGAGATTAAGGGATATTTAAATAAATGAAAGAGAAGCTTATGGGAGTTTCTGCTGGGCTCCTCAAAACAGAACATTATTAACTTGTCAAAATGTAGACACAGGCACAGAAAAACAATAAAATACTTTGTGCTTGTTGGTGTGGATTTTGGCTCTGTTCTGTGATGGTAGCTGGTTTTATTCATGGTGATATGGACATTATATAATGCACTGCTGGGGATAATTGAACACTACTTATTTTTACTTAAGATCTACTTTAAGTGCTTTATGTAATTTTTCTGGTGCTGTGTGTGCCATGAAGATGCCTTGAATGTTCCACAGTATGGCATTAAGCCAAGCAGGTGGAGCTGCCAGGTTTTTAGTTTTTTATCTGATATTATCAGATCAGCGGAAAGTTCAGGTCACTCACAGTAAGAATGCAGGTATTTTTAAGTAATAACACCACCTGTAATTAATGAAATAATGATAGAAAGACCTTTAATGCCATAATGTGGAACATTCCAGGCAAAGCAAAATCATCTCCATGGAGACGAAAATGTTGCGACCTCCCACCAGAAAAAGATTACACAGTGCTCCATTAATATAAATGACCACATTTTAAACAGTATGTTTTACACTGATTCTCTGTAGACAATTTACTTTACTAAGTTTTAACATTTTGGAAAGACTGAACCTAAAACCTCGTCAGTGGGAAATGGGATACATTTCACTTCAGGTCATCAACATTCAAAACTGTGGCCATAATGGCTGTCAAAGCCTGATCTTGTCAGAATTCAGTGACAAAACTGTTATGTCCTTAGGCAAGACACTTCACCCACATTGTCTAGTATGAATGTGGCGTTTGCCTGAGTGATTGGTGGAGGTCAAAGGGGCAGATGGCGTAGATTGGCAACTTTGCTTCCATCAGTCTGCCCCAAGGCAGCTGTGGCTACTATAGTATCTTACCACCACAGAGTGTGGAGTGAATGAATAATGCACGGTAAAGCTCTGTGGGTGTTTTGAAATATCCAGTGCATTATTAAATTGAGAGAAAAAGATAAAAAATAAAATGTTAGGTACGGTGTTGCAATGACGACAAATTGGACCTATATCACAGTGAAGCACAAAAACCAAACAAAACAGTTATTTCAGTTGAATGATGTGCACCATTATAATCCTATTCCACATTTTGACGCAGTTCACCTTTAATCCAGTCTGTACCCTCCTCGTCAACTCTTCACTCAGAGCCAGACTCCTGAGCACCTCTTAGTCACCGGAGCGCAGATACGAGCAGCACATTTCTCATTAGTAAATAGATTAATTGTTCCAGCGGGTCTGCACAGTCACAGAAATCTGCTCTGCTCTCCACGCAATAGGAGAATGTAATTAGTTAACACCAAATAAGATTGATTAACAGGCTCAAACTGAGAGACTGCTCTGGTAGATTAAAAGAGCCTGGTACGATGTGCAGTTGCTTTTTTGTAATTAAGCGTACCTGCTGGAAAGTTTCAGGTGTCTGGCGTAGAATAATTGGGTTTTAGTTGATACTGTTCTGCTCGTCTTCTCCAAGGAGCCAGCTGCTGCTCAGATAATCCTGCGTTCTCTTCCTGTGCCATTGAAATTAATATCCCTGTGTAGTCCCATTATAAAAACTCTAGGAATCATTGTAGACAGAGTGCAGGTAATGTGCTGATAACAATATGATGCAATGCACTTATCTGGAGGTCTGGGGTTCAATTCCCACAATCTGCAAGACATTAGACAAACTTTATTGATCCACAAGGGAAATTATTTGGACACAGTAGCTCACATATCACAATATAATATAATAACAAAGAGCAACAAAATAAATGGTAATAATACATTCAAAATGATTATAGGTGTATATGTAAAAATAAAAAAAATATTGAAATATAGTAATACAAATATATCTCAGCTGTATACAGAGGTTGTATAACAGTGCAAAGATGAAAATAATGATTGACAGGACGTAGGGTTGTCTGTTACATAAGGGTAAGTTGTCCTCCCACAGTTGGAAAACAAACTCCTCTGACTGAATGTGTGAATGTTGTTGTGTCCTTGTGCAAAACACTTCACATGCTCTTAGCTTAAGTATCTGTTTGCACTGATGTGAGAATGTGTGGGTGTTATTGTATGTGTTCTGGGTAGACACTGAGCTGAGATATCTGGTAATTTCTTTTTTACAGATTTATACAAAGAATATAAAATCAATTGTTCCTGATTTGGTCATTTCTTACGAAGAGGTGATTCATATAAGCCTCAGGTGATCCACTAAAATGCTCAGTTAAACTAAAAAAAACAACTAATAAATGCAAAAATGCACATTTCGAGCCTAAAATAGATGCAGGTTAGATTAGGTTGTGTTAAAGGGCTCATATTACACTGTTTTCTGATCTATGTTATTATGTTGTTTCCTCATCACAAACATACCTAGAGTTGTGTTTTGTTTCATTCACATATGTTTAACACACAAACTGTGTATTTTTAGGCATATTAATACAGGAAGTACTTCTTAAATGCCATACACCTTCACTAGAATCATTTGGATAATTTCACTGCACTAAAGGTAAAAAGTAGATGTTAAGTTGAAAACTACCATTTCATGGCATCTTTCACAGAGCATTTTGAGCATTGGAGATGTAGACAACTCAATAATGCATGCAATGTGTGAATGAAACAAAATACAACTTCAGGTATGTTTTTGATGAGGTAACAACATTCTAACATGACTTAAAGCTCACAAGAGTCAATTTTTCATGATATAGGACCTTTAAACCTGTCTTATTCATACACATATCTTCCCACCGGCCCTTACCTCGGCTCTCACACACCACAACACTGACAGTATTAAGTTAACCACTGTGACTCTTCTGGTGAGTTAGTGTTCTGTTCACTGTTTCCAACACTTCCTCTGGGACATGAAGAATCAGAGTCAATATTTATGAGTATAATACAGCTCCTGGCTCTGGCCTAATGGCTGCCAGTGCTGAGTGTCCACTGGATGTGATGAGAGAGGCCAGGCTACAGGACTTCAGAAGCTGCCGGAGGAATAAAAGGCTCCGAAGCAGAACACATTGACCTGAGCTTTTTAACTGTGATGGTGCAATCTCCTGACCTGGCCTCAGGAAGAGAGACCTGTGCACTTAACAGAGGATAGATAAATCTCTGGAGATGTTTATTTGAGTAAGAGAAACTGTCTCCTTCAGGGGAGTGTGCAAAAGTTTGAGTATTTCAGCAGTGCAGGTTTGAACAATTTCGAGATTTGTGGAGCGATTATGGTTAAATTAGCATTAGGATGAGGATCAATATTTAGTTCACAATTCAGTTTTAAAGTTCAGATAAATAATTTGTTTTCAGAAATGTTACTTAAAGTTGCACTGTGTCACCTTGGGATAAGTATTTGAAATGTTCTGAATTAAAATAATATCTACATTTAGAGAAATTACACTCCCTCTTTCGTCAGTAACAGGAATGAACAATTAGAAAATAAATAAATAAGTGAAGATCTTAGGCCATGTGAATGCTGTCATAATAGAGCCATGCATTTGTTGTGAACACAAGACCATTGAACGAATCTGGTGGTTTATGGCCATATAAAGGACACAGGAGAAGTCCGGATTTTTATCTGTGACACAACAATCCGGGAAAAATGCAAATTGAGCATTTTTGGACTCTCAGAAGAACATTTTGAGTTAATGGATTAATAAAACAAGAATGAATGAAGCAAAATACAACTCCAGGTATGTTTAAGTTATATAACATGGTTAAAGATACAAAAAAGTCAGTTTGCATAATGTGATTTTTAACTGCTTAAGTAAGACTTATTTCAGAATATGTTTGTAGAGGTCTAAACTACTGGGTTGGCTGATACGAATGCTTGAAACACAAAAAATGCAAATACAAACAAACTTTTAACTTCCCCGTGTTGTTAATGTTTTAGTAATATTTAGATTTTATTTTGACATTGACACATTGTCCTTAGTCTCTGTTGTCTGTACAGTATCAGCATACATCAAGTTCACGCCAGGAAAACAAACAAATGCATTTAAATAATTCAACTGCATGAATTTTTGATTTACAATGAGTTCATTTTTACGATCACACAGTACTGTTTGTGACCTTAAACGCAGCTCAGCTTTGCATAAGTCATCCTTAGCAAGGAGCAGAACACACGGAAAACAAAGGATGGTAAAACATGAATATTACAACTGAAATATGACCTACAACTTTCCTTTCTGGAAAGTTGTAGGTCATGTAGTTGTAGGTTGGACTAAGCGAGTGTGTCATCACCTATAACATTTGTCTCTAGTAAAATGAAGCTCACAAGGCTAGCAGTTACAGGGGTGAATTTGGAGCCAACTTCCATATTAGGAATAGGAATTTATTTACAGGCAAAATAGCAAAGAACATCAACAGAATAATATAGAGTGGTTTAATACAAACATTTTAAGACCAGAATGATGAGGCTCACTGCAGCAGAGAGAGGGGGTGACAATTTTTCAATGTAAATTCAATTGGAGCATGAGTCGATGGAGCCGGAAGCACCCCCCCATGCCCACTTCCTATTTGGAACGTGGTGGCTACCGGGTTAGCCATGTCCATTTATATATACAGTCTATGCCTTATTCATATGTTATCGAGCACTTGTATGTTAAGTCCATGTTCCTATAAATAAATGAATCAGGCTTTTTCTCACTTCGATCATTAACTGGTCTGGGATGTTCTCTGGCCCTGTTCTCAGCTGGAGTTGGTCTCCCTTGAATTTTATCACCATTATTTCTATTATTTTGCTGTTTATCGTATTAATGTGTTTTTGGAAGTAGGAGCTAAATGCAAAAACAGACTCACCATAACAGCATCCAGGCATCATTATCTGGACCCACAGGAGAAGTGCACACAGGTTTTTAAAGCAATGGTGTTTCATGTGATGAACTTTTGAACCAGAGCCTGGATGCAATAATTAATGCCTTACAAAACTGAATGCCAAAAACCGTTAGTAGTGAGTGGGTTTATTAAAGTAGCAACTATGCAATTTTTGCTCATATCTCTCTCTTTCTCTAAAGTCCTGTAGTGTTCAAAGGTCCTCAATTACATAAAATTGACTCTTGTGAGCTTGTCATGTTTTAATGCTCTCACCTCTTCAAAAACATACCTGGAGTTTCATTCGCACAGGTTTGAATAACCTTTAATTATTAGTCTGTCTACATCTCCAAAGCTCAAAATGCTCCGATTTTAGATCTGGAATTGCCAGTCTCTAGTAAACTAAATATGAAATGTAGCTGTTAACATTAAAACTACTGCTTCATGACATCACAAGGTGGAAATGAGCACTGTGGTATTTAGGATTACTCAAACATGTGCGAATGAAACAAAACACCAGGTATGCTTTGGATAACAACATTATAACATGGCTTAAAGCTCACAGGAGTTAATTTTGTGTAATGTAGGACCGTTAAAAACATGCATTTCAAAAAAAGGGAAAATCTGTCAACACATTTACAGAATTACAAGAGTGACATCTACAAACATGTCTAATCTGCACGCCTCCTTCACTGGAATATTTCACTTATCAAAGTCAGTGTGGAGGGCTGTGTCTTTTATCTCCCTGATAACAGCCTCTTCTCCCTCTCTCAGTAGCAGTGGCCTTAGTGTAGAACGTAATCTTCAAAGGGATGTACTGAGGCGTCTTCTGGGGCTGGCTCATGTCCATGGAGCAGTCTGGCATCTGCGTTTTGTGTGAGCAGGATTTTTAGACATGTCCCCAGACCTTATGTTAAGATCTATAGTCCAGATTATTCATGTTAGAGTCTGGCTCGGTATGCTAAAGGTTCTATATTACACAAAATTGATTCTTGTGAGGTTTAAGCCATGTTAAAATGCTGTTGCCTCCTCAAAAACATATCCAGAGTTGTGTTTTATTTCACTCACATACTGTTTGAGTAATCCGTTATTATTAGTCTGTCTACATCTGTCTACAAGCTCAAAATACTCCAACTTGTGATGCCATGAAGTGCTAGTGCGCTGAAAGCTATCTTTTTACCTTTAGTTCAGTAGAGATGGTCAGTTCCAAGGCTGAAATAATCCAAAGAAAATGGTCACTTCAGTGTCTTTGGTGACAATACTTTGCGGTCAGGCCCTTTGGTGATGGGTGAACCAAAATTTACCCACTAGTCGAAGTACATTATAGTTGATCATATTCAATAACTCCCAGTATCACTGCTTTTTACTCCAGTAGTTGCATTATTCCTAGTGTATTTCTCTCTGCAAATTGGCTTGTGTTTGCAGTAAAGTTCTTCAAGCTATTTGGCCCCAGTTTGTGTGTTTTATATAAGAACCCAGTTGTTTAATCTTTTAACATCTTTCCCTAAGAATCTAATACATGTTTGAGTTTACAGTAATGATCTCCGCAGGGAAGCTGGCCTATATGCGCTGCTTGTCGGTTTAAAGTCTAATTAGTATGAAAAGTCCTTCACAGCAGGGGTTATGGGAAGGTTAAAGGGACACGTGTAACCTATAAAACACTTCATATGTGCGATTGTGTTTGTCCTGATCTAACTCTGCTCTGTCTGTGATGTTCTCATAACAAAATCATATAGAAATGCTTCAGTGTGAGAACTCCACTGGGTCAGGCGGCCACGTTCAGCCAATAGAGAGCTGAGTCTATTGCCAGTAACAAAAGGTCAGATAATGTGTCTTTTATTGCTGGTCACTGAATAAGATCATAAACTGTATAAAGAAGTGGACTAAGTGAGTATGATGTCACCTGTAGCATTCAGCTCCAGTCAAATGAAGCTCACGATGCTAGCAGTTCCCCTCCTTGAACCGCCACCTTAACGTGGTGGAGGGGTTTGAGTGCCCGAATGATCCCGGGAGCTATGTTGTCGGGGGCTTCATGCCCCTGGTAGGGTCACCCACGGCAAACAGGTCCTGGGGAACGGGTCAGACTAAGAGCGGTTCAGAAGCCCCTATGATGAGTAATTCAACAAGGCCAGCTACGTCGCCCGGATTGGCGTTACCGGGGCCCCACCCTGGAGCCAGGCCTGGGGTGGGAGCTCGACGGCGAGCGTCTGGTGGCCGGGCCTTCCCCCACGGGGCCCGGCCGGGCACAGCCCAAAGGAGCGACGTGGGGTCACTCCTTTGGGCACCAGCCCGGTCAAATGCTAAGACAACATCCAGATTTATTAACACAAATCTGGATGTTGTCTTAGCATTTGATCCTTGTATTGTGCTGTATACGTGTGATTATGGTTAAAGATGCTTATACGTGTGAGACAAATTATTTATATTAATTCAAGGTATAGTTCAGCCAATAGTGACCAAATGACTGTTTCTGGCATTTGTTATAATACTATATAGCCTATATATAATACATATATTTATAATATATATTTATAATTTTGGCCTAGGCGCCCCCCCCAAAAAAAGTTATACCACCAGCTGCCACTGAATACAATATATAAATGAATGAAATGTTGGAGAACTTTTAATCAAGATTGAAGATTACTATATGATGTGTTTTTAAGATCCTGCAGGGGATGAAAAAAGCAGAAAATAAGTTTCAAAGTGCCCAGAGTTACATGATAAACTACCGGGTTTGTGCAGCTTGGTTTTCCTTACAGAAGCAATATGTGGACTGAATCCCTCCTTCAGCGGCGCAATGATGGAGAGCCAAGGCACTTTGAGTGTTTTCCATTAGTCTGAGAAATACTCCGGAGACGCTATGTAACAGTCAACACCTCCCAGTGCAGTGTGAGTGTGTGTGTGTGTGTGTGTGTGTGTGTGTGTGTGTGAGTGCGTGAGTGTGTGTGTGTGAGAGGGGGTAAAAACATGTAGGGCTAAGGGAGAGTGCGCCACAGGGAGGAGGACAGACCGTATTCAGATATCATGCATCTTTAATTAAAAAAGTGAACATTGGTTTGAACTGATTCTGGTATTTGAGAAAGGGAGAAGAGTACAATGAAACTACAGCTTTCATAATTCAAACTTTTAACTATTTTTATTAGGGTTAGGTTATTTTAGGCATTGTGTTTTTGAAAGTGACTCCCAGACTTCCCTCATCCCAGACACTTCACCTCCAGCTCCTCTGGTGGGACCCCAAACCGTTCCCAGACCAGCTGAGAAACAGAGTCCCTCCAGTGTGTTCTCTGCCTTCCCCGGGGTTTGCAGTTTGTTACACAATATGTTTTTAATAGGCAAAAGTGACAACCAGCTCACATGTATTTCTGTGAGCTATTAGTAAAAGAAAGCTCTTGTAGAAACTCTATGAAGACAGATGATGCTTAAGCAGTGAGTTACGGGTGAGATCTGCGGAGTAGAATGCATGTAATTAAATAAATGTGAGATAAGGTTAATGCTACACTGTGGAACAGTCAAGGCAATGTCATAACACCTCAACGGAGACAAGCAGGTGGCAGACCCCCCACCAGAAAAGTTAGTTTTTCTTTAATAATAATGGATCATTTTTATATAGCGCTTTTCTGGACACTCAAAGACGCTTTACAGAGCATTATTCATTCACTCCACACTTGGTCGTGTTAAGCTACTATTGTACCCACAGCTGCCAATTTGTCCATCCGCCCCTTCTAACCACCACCATCACTAATGCACACACAACTTTCATACTAGGCAATGTGGGTGAAGTGTCTTGCCTAAGGACACAACCTGATTTTCTCCCATCCAAGTACTACCCAGGCCCAGCCCTGCTTAACTTCTGAGATCTGAAGAGATCAGGCTTTGACAAGGCAGTATGGCCACTAAGATTTATAGCTAGCTAATAACTTGCTGTATTCATTAGTTGGACAAGGCAGAGCTGACATTGAGTTTACATTGTCTGTCAGGTGCTCAGTTGGTAGAGCGCTTGCCCATGGACCTAAAGGTCAGAGGTTCGGTCTGGGTTCCTTGATGTTAAACTATGTCGAAAAGCACTATAGAAATGAAGAGAAAAAATAAAGAGAGAAAAACAAGCCCATCCCAGCCAGTCAACAGTCTGTCAGATGTGTTTACGGTAATTATGTAAAAATAAGTTCCATGTACAAAAGTTGCAATTAGTACAGCTTTAGATAACAAAGTATTGATCTTAATTTAATTGATCTCCAAAGCCAGTATACTGTATTTTTCCAGCCTGTTGTTCCTAATTGCTTGTTTTGTTTCACCATTAACCTGCTTTTTGAATAATGAACACAGAATACATTTACATATGATCAGTCAGAACCATCTAGTCTCCGCTCTCCCACAGGACCTCACTATATTTGTGCCTGAAGCTAATTTACTCCTCTTCGGTTGTGGATTGTATTTTTTATCTATTGATGTGTTTTTATTGTCTGCAAGGGTTTTCATAACTAAAATGAATTCTATTATGGACGGGCAGCAGAAGAGACACACCACTGGGACGTACCTACATATTACTCAAATAATAAGGCTTAGCTATTCATTATGAACTTAAACATTTCAATACTTCTAGTCAGACAAAAGTTTGGAGTCCCCATTATGGATTGTTGAATATTAATGTATCTTTTCTTTACAAAGTTTGAAAAATGGGACTTTTAAATGTGATTCGATATGGATGTAATTAGTTTCTGTTTTATGAATGAGTTCAGCCAAGGCCATTTAAAAAAGTTATGTTCATTTAGCACAAAAATTTGTAAGAATTTTAATATGGTGGGTGGTTTATTGGTTGGCTTGTTTGCTAACTCAGGGATTAAAGGTCCTATATTACACAAAAAATATTCTTGTGAGCTTTTAGCCATGTTATAATGTTCTTACTTCTTCAGAAACATACCTGGAGTTGTGTTTTGTTTCATTCACACGTTTGAGTAATCCTGCATTATTAGTCTATTTACATCTCCGAAGTTCCAATTTGTGATGTCATGAAGTGGTAGTTTTCAAGTTAACTTCTACCTTTTTCCCTTTGTTGAGTAGAGACTGGCAATTATCAGGGCTGGAATGATCCAAAAGATTCTAATGAATGTGTATGGGGTTTTAAAACAAAATGGAACACTTCCTGTATTATCACAAGCCATCACAAGGTGGAACAGAGCGTTTTCTGTCTAAATATGCAGGGTTTGTATAGGTATGTGTTTAATGAGGAAACAACATTATAACATAGATCAGAAAATAGCATAATATACAGTAGGCCCTTTAAAGGTGGAGTTACCAAGAATACTTCAATGTGCTTCAAGCTGTACGCAATTTCAATTTCAATTTCAATTTTTTTTTTTTTTTTTTTTTAGAAAATAAGCTGTAGAAACACAACATTTTTAATTCAGATTGACTACTGTTTGCAGCAATCACAGGAATTATAATAATACTAATTTGAATAACTCTGAATTTTAAAATTACAATCAGTCATTGTTCTCCAGCCTGTTTGGAGTGAATGCTTGTTAATTAGACTCACTTGAAATGTGTTAGTGATCACAAAATCTAAAAACTATTCTAACAACTTAAAGGTGCTCTGTGTAACTTTTCTGACCTGTAGGGATGCAACGATACGATACGTATCTCGATACACAGATACATTTTTTGTAAATATAATAACACTGTGATGTTAATGAAACAATACATACATTACATACAATACATTACATTACAACTACTGTAAAGTTGTAGTTTATATGTGAAGTGTTTTTTTTTCATTTGGTTCAATGATTTGCAGCTCAGAATTTTTATTCAGTGAAAATAAGAATAGTGCTTTCTCTGGCTATTTTATATTTTATAATATAGCCTGTCTACTCTTAAAGGTTGTATAGAGGATTTTTCAAGGAAGGAGAAATCCAGCGACTATTTGTCTAAGTAGAAACGCCTCCTCCTTAAGATTACGCTTGTTTATAGCCGGTGCTGTATAGCCACATCGCTGTTACTGCACGTTTTCAAATGATAAGCAGAAGTTCCCAGTCCAGAAGTAATTTAGCGACCACCACGTCAGTCTTTAGACCCTCTGCTTCAGTGCCGCCATCGCTGGAAGAAATTTCAGAGAATCACCTTAGTTTAGCTTCGCTCCTTTTCCCCTTCTCTTCTTCTTCCTCAAAAACGGACTTTCTTTTGCGGTTAACTGGTAGTGGATTCTTGTTTGCCTTCGCAACAAACTTTGTGCTAACTGCGATGAAGCTACAGTTGGAATAAGCCGCTAACAACCACTGTGTTGGTCGAGTAAACAGCGTCTTTACGTCCACAGTTGATGGATTTTCATTCTTTTTTTTGGTTATCATAATTACAAGGCTGCTGCAACTCTATAATGTTATCACTGACAATCTGAAACAAAAAAATCTTCCATACAACCTTTAATACAGAGTGGTAGGGGAGTTACACTATCAGACTTTTCCTTCTTTGATGATGATTTGTTGATTTCTTTTCACACGCCTGTGTCCGTGCGGCTCTGCCTCCTCCAGCAGAGACAGACAGTAGCTCCTCCCACAATGCCCTGCGACAGTCTGTGCTCTTAACAGACACACTGCACTCTCCCATCCTCTACCTGGACACTAAAACTACGTTATATTACATAGAAATGTCTCAACGGACCGTTTTCTGAGTAAAACTTATGAGATAGAGTCTGAGAAAAAGATCACGTATATCGCGAGTTGCGTGGCGTGTGCGTATATGAGCACATTTGATTAAAGCCAATGTAAAGCCAAAAGTGATTCTAAAGCATTTAAAAGTTAATATCTTTGTCATTACTGGGTCTATTAATGTATCAAATAAATATATCAAATAAAAAGTGACTGAAAGATAAAACCCACCTCTGTTAGAATATTTCAGCTGTAAGTCCCTATGGAGCTGTTTTCTTGCTGCATCTGAAGAGGACGCTCCCATAACTATTTTCCTTTCAGACCAAAATAAATGACAACACAGAGCGCATGAAGGGACATGTGCTTATCGACACGTGCATATTGACGGAACACGTGTATCGAATCGTGAGACCAGTATCGAACGATTTGATATTATACTGAATATCATTTCATCCCTAGTGACCTGCACAGAGAGGAGAGGAGGCAGTTGCTGTTTGTATCCAGAAGGGCTATACCCATTGGTATAGCTGCCTGTCAGTCACGCCTTGTGAAATCGGGGAGACAGGATACGGCTCCAGATCCACTTGTAATATGTTTAATAGTATACTGTACATTCTAGCCAAAGCAAATAACATATCCATGGAGATGAGCTGGTGGCAGATTCACCATCTGAAAAGTTAAACAGTGTATAAATAGTTCTTTCCACTCAGAAGTCAACTCAATGTGGGCCATAGAGGTTGCTCATTTTTACAATTGTTTCGTCGGACCAAACTGAAATAGAATGTTTTTTAAATCACCTTAGATTTGCAGTTAAAACTTAAATCAACACATAAATCCAATGTTTAATTTCACAAAACACAAAACCACATCCACAGATTGTCCATCTGTTACCTCGGCAGTGGTTTCCTTATTCATCATGTTTTTAGTTTCGTTTAATTTCCCATGATAAATTGTGTAAAAGATGTTATCAGCTTCTTGCTCAATTCAAAGCGGTTCAGACAGACCGCCTGCTGTTCTTAGCGGGCGATAAAGCTAGAATTTTTTTGTTTTAGTTTTAAGTGTGTCAATGTTTTTCAGTTATTTCCCATCCCTAGTGAAGCATTCAGTTGTCCTGGATACCATTTTATCATACACATGTCTACTTTTATTCGTGCTTGTCTACAGCAGAGAAAACATTATAGTTGGGAGTTTTGGTCCGCATGCGTTATCATCGGTTGTGGGTTTGGTTTTGTCATTTGTGATCTTTGCCAGAGGAGAAGTCCGAGGCACACAATGTCAGGTATTGGAGATATTGGGGCCAGTGAACCAGGGAGGTAGCTCATGCGTACACACACTCACACACACAAACACACAAACAAACATACACACAGCAGTTCTATATAAGGCATCTTCTCTGCTCCTTGATAATCCCTTGATGTTGTTTCCCTGACAGAGCGGCCTGTCTCTGCTTAAACGCCACACTGAGCTTTCTGTTACTGTAAATCCGATAAACAGATAGAGAGAAATATGAGAGGAGACTTTTTAAAGATAAAAACTATGATTTGATTGGAGAGGTTCATGAAACTTTTGGGCCATGCAGTAAGTTTTACAAGTTCAAATGGTTACTCATGTGACCCATTAGGGATTCTTGAGGAACGCTGCAATTGAATTAATCATATTTTATCATATGTCCCAAAACTTACAACTAGTCACATTCAAGTCCAATACTGTAGTAGTTTAAACATTTGTACATTATGTCTATTGCGATTATAATGTAAATACTTGAATACACTTCTCCCATACTGCATTTTGTATAGTACGGTATGTGTGTTTATTCTAATCTATTGCATATAAAAATCCCAAAAATATATTGTAATAGTGATATTGACAGACTTTAACAGAGGATACTGCATTTGTAAATCTTGGTCCTGTTGTCTGCTTTTAAACCACACCAAATTAACTCTTCTGAGAGTAAAATCAAGTTAGAATGTTGTTACTTTCTCAAAAACATACCTGGAGTTGTGTTTTGTTACATTCATACGTCTTTGCATAACACTTTATTATTAGTCTGTCTACTTCTCCAAAACTCAAAATGCTCTGCTCTCTTTGATGTTTTCTAGTTAACAGCTTCCTTTTTCCTTAAGTTCAATAGAGATTAGAAAACCCAGGGCTGAAACTCCATTCAGTGTAGTGAAGACTGTTTTGAGTTTCAAGTCATTTCAAGTCCTTAAACCGAAGTACCGAATACAGTTTATTAACCCAGCTGTGTGTAAACTTGACATTTGGTCATTACAAACCATCATCAGTGTCATTTCAATAAAAATGTCATACATTTTAAAGGTGGCTATTTTGAAAAAAGTTATTTAGACTAAAAGTCTGATCCCCCTGAATCCCTCCCCTCTCGCTCTAAGCCTCCTTTCCCTTTTATTATCAATTTAGTCAAACTTAGGCACTAATTATCTAATTATTGTGAAGAGGTCTAGGATCCTTTTCTCTGAGGTTGAAGTTCAACCCTTCTCTTCTTGAGAGCAGGGGAGTCAGAGTCAGAGTCGAAGGATGGTTCTGTCTTCTGGACTTTGTCTTCAGGTTTGCCCATAAGGATTATTGTGAGTCCAGAAACTCCTCCTGGAGCTGCTGATCTTCTTGGTTTTGGTCTCCAGTCACAAGCTTTGGCCTCAGTAGAGGAGCTCCTGTGTTTAGTCTTTTGAGCCTTCATAGATTTAGGCTGAGTTGACTCGCCCTCTATGAGACATTGGTTCAGGGCAGAAATGCGCTGGTCCCATGAATACTGAGTTGTGATTTCCATAGTTTTATACGTTGAGTGCTGAGCTCTGTTGTGTGCAGGAGTTCAGTTTGAGATGCTGTTGAAGAATGAGGACTGAGAAACTTCCTTTTCACTCAGAAAGTTCAGGTGATGATGTCACATGGTGCCATGTATTAACTGTAAAGAGGAAAGTGTCATCAAGTCATCCCAAGTCAAAGGGCTCAAGTCCGAGTCAAGTCCCCAAGTCTTAGTTCATTTTATCAAGTCAAGTCCCAAGTCTTAGTCCATTTTATCAAGTCAAGTCTCAAGTCGTCAAAATGGTGACTCAAGTCCAAGTCATGACCCCCGCCTCCCCACCTCTGAGAAACACAAATGTTGAAATAATTGAATTTTATCAACATAAAGCTTTTTGTCACTTAATTAAGGTAACCAACATTTTTACTAATAAGAGTACTACACTGTAAAATATATTACTCAAACAGGACTAGAAGTATGGCAACTGGAGTACTACCCACCTCAATACTACACTCTTGATCTCTTTTACTCATGGAAGACTCTTCCCCCGATTCGCCGATTACAGACACTGATACAATAATAAGGAATATTCGTGTGCCTCTCACGATTGCTGGAGCAAACCAGAGCTGAGCACAGTACAAATGAAAATCGTGTGGACTTTTGTTTCTACAGTTACTGCTCTAAAACATGCTCATTACGATGCATGAGAGCTGTGTGTACAGCTGCTGAGAAGATAGAAGACTCCTGACTGTCAAATTAACTCCTCTAAATACTGTTTGGGTGATTACTTCTCGGCGTACAAGTATTTTTAAACAAACAACATGCTCTATAGGTTTGAATAGGTTTGAATGGGGAGCTGAGCACTGCAGACACGATGGGTCAAGTACTGAGGCAAGGAGAGATATTTAAATGCATAAAGGTGGAGGAGATTAATATTCACGTTTTAAACAAAACAGTGATTTGCATTTAAGGAATAAGTGCAGAGCTAAGTTTTAAAAGTAAAATGTAAGCACGCAATTTGCACTAATTATTTTTTAATATTTATTTTCACATTTTCCTTAAAGGTACCATATTATAAAATTTACTCATGTGAGCTTTTAGGCATGTTACAATGTTGTCACCCCATCAAAAACATACCTGGACTTGTGTTTTGTTTCATTCACACATTTGAGAAATTCTTTATTATTAGTCTGTCTACATCTCCAAAGCTCAAAATACTCTGTTCCACCTTGTGATGTCATGTAGTGGTAGTTTGCGTTAACAGCTACTGTTTTAGCTTTAGATTAGTAAAAATTGGCCATTCTAGGGCTGAAATGATCCAAATCAGGGGTTTTCAAATTGGGTGAATGTGAGCCTCCCCTTAGAGAAGGTGAAAACAGCCGAGCCCCCCCCCTTCCCCAAAATCCCATCCTCCTGCCCTGCCCCACACAGGCCTTTGAAGTAAATGCATCTTTTGTGTTCCTGCCAGTGATGAGTTTCAATAATGACTGATAATATATTTTTTTAATATTGTATTTTCATATTGTTTTAAAGTGCATTCATAAACATTATTTACAACAGCTGCTAATTTCCAACTTCATGCAGGCCTAATTGAGGTTACTTTTAACATCACTGAACATCAGTCGGCCTGTCCAAATCAACAAAACGTGCTTAACATTTGTAATCGGTGCCAAAACTACCACTGACGACACCTGATGGCTGAAATCTACAATCTCCAGCGGCCAGCTTTTAAAGGTGTTGGGCCCCGCCCACAATCAGGTGCCGCTAATGGTCAGCCCCTCCCACTCTCTGGAACCTGGAAGGGAGGGGGAGAGAGCCAGCAGCAACACACAAACATACACCCACAAAGCCCAGGCTGTGGTCGTCACAGCGTGTCGCACCTCCCCAGTGGCTCTTTGGCACCCCCCAGGGGAGGCAGGCCTCACCTATTGAAAACCGCTGATCCAAATGATTCTAGTGAAGGTGTATGGAGTTTAAAGACATAGTGGAGCACTTCCTGTGACATGACATCACAAGGCGGAACATCGTATTTTCAGTCTGAGAGAAGTACTCAGCCTAATTATTCAGGGTTTGTGTGTTAAACGTGTGAATGAAACAAAACAAAACTGCATGCATGTTTTTTCAGTATAACAGAAAATAGTGGAATACAGACCCTTTAAAGGAACACTATGTAACTTTTCTCATTGGAGGTCTGCCACTCTCTTGTCTCCATGGAGATGTTATTCATATACCTAACCCTGGACGAATGATCCACAGCATGGTATTTAACTAATCTATCATGCATTTATTCAATTACAGTTTTTTATTCCTTTAAAAAAATGCATTCTTACTGAGAGCTGGCATGCCTCTCCACAGATCTGTCCAGTAACTTGGCCTAATCACATCACCATTAATGCCATACTTTGGGACATTCCAAGCAAGCAGTATATAGTGCATCACTTGCCTTGAGCTAAGAAGATAGAAAGTTATATAGAAGTGAAAAGTTGCTGAAATAGAAAACCTAAAAATTGGTGAGACTGGTTTCTATATGTTCAAGCCAAAGTACAAATTGCTCTCTTCTGCACGCAGTCCTTATTTGATGAAACAGTCATCTAACCATTACTGTTTCACTTCACAAATGAGAGCGGAGCATGCTTCAGTGTTGACCTGACGCAGCCAGCCTCTTTGTGATCTTCAGTGTGAGAATAAGGTGATGATGGATCCAGTGGTGTAGGACATTGTTTACAAGGTTGTGCTCTAATAGTTATGAAACAGACACTTACTGCTATAGCTAATGAAAATGGAGCTACTGTGGAAAAATTAACATTAGACATAAAAATGCAATTGCTTCCTAAATTCCTGCACACAAGTTGTCTGCTTTTAAAGGTACACTATGTAACTTTTGATTGGGGGTCCATCACCTTCTTGTTTCTATGGATATGTCATTGCTCTTGACATTAAACAGATTTCCTTACATTTATTTAATTATATGAGGCTTTATAGCTCAAAAATAGCTGGAAAAACAGATATTCTGACTGTGAGTGGGGTTACCTCTCCACAGATCTGACCAGTTACCTGACCTCGTTTGGTCTCCATGATAGCAATGTTTAATTTTATACTGTGAAACATTTCAGACAAAGCAATAATGAACTTGTGCAATGAGTTTGATTGCTGTAAAAGATTAGCCGTTGATGTTTCAGTCATCTCTCAAATGTTAATGCTAGCATTAGCCAACAGTTTTTCAGTCAGTGTAGTCCCACTCACCATTTTTGTTGAAAATCACCTAAACAGGACCATGATCATAGGCTCCTGAAAAGTAGTTGTTTTGTATTTTTATGTATTGTATAGGTTTGCTCCACAGTAACTGGTGAACATTCTGCCAATACAAATACATTTACAACACCCCCAGAGTGGTGTCACTGCAAAGTATCAATTAATATTCCAGGGATAGGGATGTTTTTGTTTAGCTAACGGCCTGTAGCCTTGTCCCATGCTGAAGGTGAGAGGACCCTCTGGAGGCCTGGGTTAGATTAGATTATGTGTATGTGTGTGCGGGGGTTTTCTGTGGTCCCCCAGGCCACCGTGATTGAGCTCTGAAGACAGATTGTGGGCAATTACTGTGCATTTGTTCCACTGGCTCTCCTCCTCGTAGACAGGGCCCGTAATAGGAGCAGCTCTCTGTCTGCCTCCGGTCCGTCTAAGACTTTTTATTTCTACTCTATCTCCATCTCGCGCCTCGTTCGTCTCACTTTGCCCAAATCCCTTTATCCTGTAAGCCCAATAACTACCAGATCTGTTATTCTGCTGCCTTTTCACTGGTCGGGCCAATTATGTGCTTCCCAGTCTCCGAGCCGTAGACCTTAAAGAACAGGCTACCCCTTCTCCACCATTGCATTAGTGTCTCTGGATTCTACAGATGGTTTTGTGGTTGAATGAATTTATGCTGAGCTTCTCAAATTGCGGTAAAGGCTCTATGGGTTAAATCATCAACAGTCCTTTGTGTCACATTCACACTTAACTAACTTTGCATTGCCTTTAAAGTGGCTGTTTCGCCACAGCACAGATATATTAAAATCTAAAATCAGCTCTTAGTTAAGTAGGCTATTTAAGCTCGTAAACTCAAACAAAGATACAAACTGGATTTAAACAGCGCATTTTCAGGAGCCTGTGATCAATACGAGCGTTCGTGGTCCTATTTATGTGTTTAATTTTCACCAAAAAAGTGAGATTGACTAACTGAAAAACTGTTGGCTAATGCAAGCTGTCTTGTGACTATAATGGTATTTGAGCCTCAGATAGAACAATCCCTACAGTTAGCATCACCCCCCCCAGGGAATGTTGTTGACATCAGCTGCAAAGTATCAATAGCTCCCTGTTTTGTTATTCCTTCCTCTATTTTTAAAGCAATTATAAGCTTTCCTTACAACACTCTTCTTAAAGTGCACCCTCTCTCCTTCTCCTCTGCTGTTCTCCCTGATGCCCTGCCCCCAAAACCCACTGGGCTCTTGTGGCACTTGTGGATATCGAGCGGGACGTCATTATCCCAAGAAGGTGACCCTCTGTAGCCTAAGGGACACCACAAACATACAAACCACATATCGCCGTGGTGACAAATCCAACGCACGTTCAAAAAGTCCAAAGATCATGGAATTCTTCACCTTTTTACTTAACCTTCCTGCTACTGTGTTCTCTCTGGCAATTATAAACTCCCAGCTCTACTGCAGCTATTGTACGATCTTGCACCACTTCCATGCACTGTTGTATCCACAGTGGACTCAGCTCCCCACTGGTACAAGAGTCATAGATGACACTTGTAAACAGTTATACAGTGACCTCATGAATAGAGCAAAGGGCTAATTCAATAAAATGTGTCAAATATCAATATTATGTCATGGTTCATAAAGTGTTAATCGTAAAGAAGTGTCTCCAATAGCTAAAGGGCTCACATTATGCTATTTTCTGATCTATGTTATTCTAGTAATGTTGTTTTCTCATCACAAACATACCCGGAGTTGTGTTTTGTTTCATTCACACAAGTTTAACACACAAGTCCTGCATATTTAGGCTGAGTTCTTCTCTCAGACTGAAAACTCTCTGTTCCACTGTGTGATGTCATGTGGTTATACAGGAAGTGCTCTGGTAGTATGCTGCAGTATAGGATCTTTTAGCGTTTTATCCACATATATTTACTTACCCTCAATTACGCTCATTGAGTTGGAAGATATATTTAAACCATCTTTTAGTTTAACCTGGAATTACTTCTACACCAGATTCTCTTTGTGGTACATATGATTTTTAACTACATGACAATTTTAAATGGGACAGAATTTTAGCTCCTTCGTGTGTCAATATGCTCACGATGAACGCACAACAGCAGAACATACATAGGCCTGTCTTGATAATAGTGCAATATACGAAAGATGAAACAGTATATTTTGTGGCTCAGTATTTATTATGTGTACAACTTCTTTGCAATAATGGGGAGATTTTTCCATTTTAATGTAATAAAGCAAAATTAGAGCTGTAGAGGGTAGAATAAATCACTTCTGTGGCTAATTATTGGTTCATTCTGCTATTTATTACCTCCGCCAAGGAGGTTATGTTTTTGCCTGCGTTTGTCTGTTTGTTTGTTTGTTTGTTTGTTTGTTTGTTTGTTTGTTAGTTAGCAAGATAACTCAAAAAGTTATGGACGGATCTTGCTGAAATTTTCAGGAAATGTTCCGAATGGTAAATCCAACAGATGATTAAATTTTGGTATGATGTAGTTCATTCACCATAGATCTGTTGCCTGTTTAGCCCTGTTAGCGCAGTAGGTAGCGCGTCAGTCTATCTGAAGGTCGTGAGTTCGATCCTCACACAGGGCAAGGTTTTGTTAAACTTATAACCAAAACAATGTAAGGGCTAACAAAGTAGATCTCCAGTCAAGCCAGCCTAATCAAAGTTATTACCTCCGCCAAGGAGGTTATGTTTTCGCCAGTGTTAATTTTGACAAGGAATTTTAATTTAGTTTTAGTATTAGTCTTTTGACTAAAATTACTTTTAATTTTAGTCTAGTTTTAGTCATCAGATTTGTTTTAGTTTTAGTCTAGTTTTAGTCGACTAAAATGAAAATAGATTTAGTGGACTAAAATTACAATAGATTTAGTCGACTAAAAGCTTTTCACACGTATCAATTTTTACCTTTTACATTGAACATAAAACTATACTTTCTTGAAATTGGCATATTAATATGCAAAACATTTCACACTTTATATTTAAACACAACTGTTTTTATTGAAAATGTGTTTCAGTGTTTAAATGGAAAAGCAGTAGCAAACAAAGCACAAAGACAGTATAAATTATTGCTGTCTGTCTTTATGACACCAGTGTAAACCACATCAATAACTGTCAAAATGATAATTCACAGCTAAATCCAAAATATATTAAAAAAAAAAAAAAAAAATTAAAGTGCAGGTGTCAAAGGCCCTTTTGCCCTATACAGTTTATTACTGCAGCTTATTAATGCATAACAAGTACTGTAACAACCTTTGAACTGTAAAACTCTAACTCTAACTCTTTTTCCCCTTGATTGACGCGCCACATGGTTTACACTCGTCTTATTCTCTTTGTTATCAAACGTGAAGTGAGACCACAGGTCACTTGTTGCTCCTCTGTCCTCCTCATGTTTCTCGGCGGGGCGCGTTAGCTTTTCGGCACCGCGCAACAACGCGCGCTGTGATTGGCTCTTTAGCGCAGCGGCCGCTCGTTCCTCTCTCTTCTCCTGAGGAGTCCTGACCACTTATTCGTCACCATGGATCTATTATTCGTCACAGGTTATATTTTCGTTTCGTCTTTTATTTGTTGACGAAAATGTCCGTCTATTTCGTCATCGTTTTAGTCATTTAAAAGTAATTTTTATTTAGTTTTCGTCTCATTTTCGTCCGCAAAAAACCTTCGTTGACGAAATAATTTCGTCATAGTTTTCGTCAACGAAATTAACACTGGTTTTCGACTGAGTCTGTCTGTTTGTTTGTTTGTTTGTTTGTTTGTTTGTTTGTTTGTTTGTTTGTTTGTTTGTTTGTTTGTTTGTTTGTTTGTTTGTTTGTTTGTTTGTTTGCAAGATAGCTCAAAATTTATGGACGGATCTTGATGAAATTTTCAGGAAATGTTCCCTCTGTAAATCCAACAGATGATTAAATTTTGGTGATGATCCAGAAGAAATCCTGGATTCTGGATCACTTTGAAAATTTCGTTAGCATTGCGTTAAATGGGGCTTGGCGGAGGTCTGCGCTCTCTGAGTGCTTTTCTAGTTTATTGTTATATTTTTCTAAAGCGATATATTGTCCTTCAAAATGCGGTATCATCACAGGCCTCGCGTGGTCACAGGGAGATCACACGTTTGATATTTGTGGTGAATGGTGACACGTATTCTGAACAAATCACCACAAACACGAGAGACAGAGAAATTTTGTGAAAAAAGCCTTGAATTTTAAACAAAGTGTACAATGCCAATGGTTTGCAAACATGCTTCTATGATGTTTTGGGCGTTTAAATGTGTGTGTTTAAACACACAAGCTAACAAGTCATGTGCATCATACGTTGTGAGTGTAAAACTTATTACAACAAGGATTTTTATTTTTCTAGCCATTACCATCTTTTCACTTTTTTTTCAAGGTTATTCTTACATTTTTCAGTAAGCCTACATCTTGTTCTCCTGTGCATTGCTGACCCCTGGCCTATATTGTTGTCAGATAATACTTATAGGCTGCATTTCAAAGAAATACAAAAACGCCATTTCTAGGACTGTACAATTCGTTTTCAAGTTCAAGATTCAGTCATTTCTAATTGTCAATCATGAGCTTTTAATGAAGTCAATCTTCTGTCAGTTAAATGTGCCGAGTTCAGACTTCGGAAGAAGAGATTTTTGTGGCAAAAGAAATGATTAAACGTCTGTGAAGTTTACACGACCAGTCAAAAGTTTGGACACACCTTCTTTTTCAGTGCAATTTTTAACATTGTAAAGTTTACCACTTTCTACAGAAGGAATTAAATATATGATATGTTGAATCATGTAGCAAAGAAAAAAAAGTTCGATTTCTCCACTAATTATTTTTTCAAATGTATTTTTAATTCAGATCCTCTAAGTCTCCACCCTTTGCTTTGTTGACAGTGCTGCAAACCCTTGGCCTTCTCTCAGTGAGCTTCTGGATGAATTCACATGAAATGGTTTTCACAGCAGAGGTGTCCCACGTCAGGGTCAAGAAATGCCCAAAGTGCCAAAAGTGCAAAGCAGTGATCAAAGCAAATAACAAGTTTTGAGATATTTTGATTTATCTTTTATTTACTACATTCCATATATGTTCATTCATACTTTTGATGCCTTCAGTGAAAATCTACAATGCAAATAATCATGGAAATAAGAAGAAACATAAATGAAAAAGTGTGAAATTAATATTGAAAACCTTTAGTATGAAAACCTCAGGTGGCCTTATATGTGACCTCAGATGAATATAGATAATATATAAGACACTACTGCATACTATACTGTGAACATAACACATCTTTGCTCCTTCTTTGTTATTTCTCTGATCACATCTCTTATTACACCTCCTCACCAAGGTCCCTCTATTGTTCACAGTGTACTAGATCTCTCCTGGCTCCTTCACCGCCTCCTTCACCGCCTCCTTCACCGCTTCCTTCACCGCTAAGAACCCTCGTTGTGTGTTTTGTGCCACTCTCCAGAACACTTTCACTTTCTCTTGGCGCACCACAGTCACTATTAACTTCATGCAGTCAAGTTGAAAACCAAGAGCCCTATTATCAGCTTTGAGTCAATCTGAGTGATTTTATATTGTCACTCAGTCTCAAATGGAAGTGATTAGATTCTTTGAACAAAGTAGTCAGAGTGTGTCAAAGAAAAAGTATTAAACATATTGAGATATATATATATATATATATATATATATATATATATATATATATATATATATATATATATATATATATATATATATATATATATATATATATATATAATTTTTTTCTTTTTTTTTTTTAAGATGAAGAAAGCTAAAGTCTTAACACAGTAACAAACCTACAGAATTGAAAACAGTTTACAGATGTGGGCGAGTTTGATTTGCCATTTTAGGTTGGCATTTACGGCACCATAATATCAAAGGAAAACTGATGAGAAAACATTGTCTATCTTTGAAGACCAGATGTACCTCTTTGAAGGACTGGATCAGTTTTGTTGTAATGTTAAAGGGCCCATATTACACAGTTTTCTGATCTACTGTTCTAATGTTGTTTCCTCATTAAAAACACGTCTGGAGTTATTTTGTTTCATTCCCTGCATATTTAGGCTGAGTTCTTCTCTCAGAAAGAAAACACTCTGTTCCATCTTGTGACATCATGTGGTAATACAGGAAGTTTGTGTGTTTCTGTGAAATTTCTGTGCTTTTAAACTCCATAGACATTCACTAGAATCATTTGGATAATTTCAGCCCTGGAATTGAACTATAGCTGTTGATGTGTGAATGAAACAAAACACAACTCCAGGTATGTTTTTGATGAGGTAATAACTGTATAACATGGCTTAAAGCTCACTTTCACATAATAAAGGACCTTTAATTGTGGCTATAAATGGTCTATCAGCATATTGATAGGAAAAAGGCTGGATCAATGCATTGGACTTGCCGTTAAGTATAAATCACCTTTTCTAACCTCTTTTGTTGTCTTTTACCAGAACTGCCATATAGCTAGTATTAGCCACTAGCTACATGGCAATTCTGTATTAGATAAATTGCATAGGACCTTATTTAGACAGAGGGGAAGGTTTTACGAGGCTAAAGCACCACTTGAGAGCTCTCCTTTTAATACAGGACAAAGGACTGTCCAGAGTTAGCAGGTTTAGTTGCTTATAGAGACACATAGCTGCTGTTTTATTGATTTGGGACTCCTTACTTACAGTATTGGCCTCTGCTGTCGCTACATTTGTCTGAGCACAGAACACCTTGTTAGTGCATTGCTACACCACTGTTCCCTTGTATAGAGCCACATCACAGCTCTCACAGCCACTCTCCTTAATAATTACTATGGTGCAGCTATTCATTGTCAGAGTTATTCATATTTACTGTGACAGAGTAAATAAACACCTCTCTTATTTACTGATGTTAAATTGCAGCCATGTAGCACCTTTAATTATACAGCCAGAGTCATTTTCTTAGCATTTTCCGTCAGCTGTGAACGCATTTATATTATACTTAAGGTTGTTACGTGTAAGGTATTTAATTCTAAACAGTGATTTTTTTTGCATTTCACTACTTAAATTTAAAACAACAAACCAAAATGAGATTGCAGGAGATTTGTGTTTAAAATATATATTGGGAGCTATTGATTTAAAGGTGCATTGCGTGACTTTTCTGCTGGATTGTCTCTCAAATGTTTTTCTCCGTGGAGATGTTGTTGCTTTGTTTGTAATGTTTCACAGTATGGCATTAAACCATTCTATCTTCATGGAGGCCAAACCAGACCAAGTTACAGGTCAGATCTGCGGAGACACAATCCCACTCACAGTTTTGCCTGTTTTTCTAGTCTAGTCTTTTTTTTTTTAGAAGAATTAACTCTTTGAAATATGAGGAATAATTGATCTGCTAATACAACCATGGGCACTAGTGCTGTAAAAAAGTGTACTAAAATTTCAAACTCGATTCTAATAGAAAAAATGTGATTTAGATGTTTCAGATGTTTCTTTTTTTATGTAACCCAAATAAAAAAGTAACAGTGTTTTATTTCATGGTCTTTCACTAGTTCTGATAAGGATCGAGATGATGCTAAAGCTATTCAGGAAAGGTCACATTTTTCCAGCATCGATTCCAGCACCAATGAGGTTTGATTAGTATGGTGTTATTCATAGTGTTATTCTTTTTTGGATAACTCAACCCAGTATTCACTCCTAAAATGTACAGTTCTCGTGTAAGCCACAGTCATGACAGGTGGAGCTGCACACTTTGACTTTAATTATTCCTGTATTGCATGCAATTACGCTCATATTTTTACAATACAAATCCTCTACAGAGAGCTAAACCATCTCTTCAAACATGAAAAGAAACTTAATCTGAATCATTAAAAGCCCTCTGCTATTGAAAACAGCCCAAATTCACCTGACAACTGTATTTGAACAATCCATTTATCTTCACTATGAACTCTTTAAACTTGCTTGTCTTAATGGGTCAGCAGCAGGCCAGGTGCAGGTGCGCCCCTCCCCTTTCAGTCCCACATCCAATTACAGGACAATTAGCATAAACACTAGCAGACCACGCTTCGTCCTAAATACAGAGGGGCATTTATCTCCATCTGCACAGGCACACAGCTCCAGGTCCTGTGGAAACAGCGTCACTGTAAATAGCAGGGTCTTAAAACCCTTCCTTATCTCCAGGCCTGTTTTCTCATTTGTTTAAACACGCTGGAAATTGTAAGAGCTGTGATTGAGGCAAGGAACATTTCCACTTGTTTACGCTGTGCCAACAAACTCCTTAGGTATGTTTTCAGGTCACACAGTCCCAGGAGGAGAAAACAACGCACACATGATCTAAATATATAATGATATGTTTAGTGTTACTACACATATTGTAAGGGGTTTTTCACAACTCTCTGGCTAAAATGAAATAGGGGATTGATTTTATGCACTGTTACTGTGTCCTTTTGCAGTACGCTTCCTACCTTACCTGAATCCAGCAACTACTGGAAGGGGGTGCCTATATAAAGTAAATGATCACTTTATGGAAAATCAAAATTTGTCCATCCATCCATTTTCTTCTGCTTCATCCAAGGCCACGTTGTGGAGGCTGTAGTCTAAACAGGGAAGCCCAGACTTCTCTTTCCACACATACTTCCTCCAGCTCTTCCAGGGGGGAAGAGAGACTTAGGCTGTGTCTCAATTCTACCCCTTAGCCCTCTGTCTTGGCCCTACCCCTCTGTTGTGCGCGTTCACGAGAGACAGAGGGCTGTCCCAATTCTCTTTTCTGTAAGGGCGAGGGGTAAGGGGAAGGGCTATGATACCCCGCGTTTTCAGATGCACCCTTTGCGCAAAGGGGATAGGCATGGCTTAACACAAGTCGGAGCAAAAACCAACACGGAAATCGGGAAGTGTCGGCAATCGGGAAGAAATTGGACAAATGTGAGTATTTGCACTCAAGAACCTCATAAAAAGTTGTATAAAACTGTAGTAACTTTTGAAAAGTTGTAGGTATACTCATGGCGCCAGCATTTACGCTTTCTGACATATACGGCTTATCGTAACATGCCCGGTTAGAACTATACGCATGTTACGGTATTACGAACATGCATGGCCTAAAAGAACTATATACGCATATATGTCAGACTAGAATGTGTCAAATATATCGCTGTATTTCGCCTCGTAACTCGTCTCATGCGCGTTTAGAACTATACACACGTTACGGTAGAATGTGTCAAATATATCGCTGTATCTGTATATGTTTTCATTTCGCCTCGTAACTCGTCTCATGCGCTTTTAGAACTATACACATGTTACGTAGAATGTGTAAAGTATTACGAACATGCATGGCCTAAAATATTATTGTTTCGTTTCGCCTTGTAAATTATCCCCTATTTAATGACATGTTATTAATCACATTTGTATTTCTTGTAGGAGGCTGGACTTGTTGGAGTTGTGTCAGCCCAACAAGCTTCAAAAAAGTGGGAGAATTTGAAAATAAAATATAAGGTATATTACATTCTATAATATTTGTAGGTACCAGAACAACTATATGTTTATGACTATGTATTAATTTTGTTTTCTTTTTTGTGTGTACCAGGCATCCTCTACAACTCCGTCCACCTCTGCAGCATTTTAATTTTGTGTTACAGTTGATTAAAATTTGATTTACATATGTTGTACAGAGTATAGTCATTTAAAAAAAATAAAAAATTAAAAAAACATTTGACTTTTTGCAAAGTTCATTTAAAACAAACTCAAAAGGAGCACAATACTTCAAAACTTTAAAAATAATGTCATATTGTTGCGACTGCAAAGGGGTGTCCCATTTCTAAGGGTTAAAACACACCCCTTTGCCTTACCCCTCTGTTTAAAGACAGAGGGGTAGGGCTAAGGGGTAGGGCTAAGACAAAGACAGAGGGCTAAGGGGGAGAATTGAGATTGGGCCATAGTCCCTCTAGCATGTCCTTGGTCTCCCCCAGGGCGTGCTCTTGTCATTTCAACTGCTTGTATTCATGATCTTGTCTTTTCGGTCATTACCCAACACTCATGAACATAGATGAGCGTAGGAAAATAGATTGACTGGTAAATGGAGATCTTTGCCTTTCGATTCAGCTCCTTCTTCATCTGATACAGCGACCTCAATCTCGTCAATTGTGTCAATCTCACACTCCATTCTTCCCTCATTCATGAACAAGACCCCGAGATACTTGAACTCCTCCACTTGAGGAAGTAGCTCTCCACCCACCTGGAGAGATTAGCAGATTTGTGTCTATTGCAAATCAAATACTTTAAAGGGCCCATATTACACTGTTTTCTAATCTGTTATAATGTTGTTTCTTCATCAAAAATGTATCTGGAGTTGTGTTTTGTTTCATTCACACATTTAACATGAAATATTTCCAGATTTGGAATTGGCGCAAAATTCTCTAGATTTCTTGATTCATTTAACTGCCTGGCTTTCACTTTTGTTTTGGTTTTCTTTGCTTTGAAGTTGGTGAACCTTAACAAGATGGTCTCTGCTATCATGCTTCTCACATCCATAAAACATAAATGTATGTTATATTTCCCTATGTATAAATCCCAGCACCTCCTCTGACCTCTCCGTGCTCATGTTCTGAGCTGCTCAGAGTCCTGGTGTCATGCTCCAAGACTACATGAATATTACATGAGAGTTACATAAACAGGGCCAATACAGAGAGAGAGGCTCCATGAGGCTGCAGTGTCCGGTCCTCTGTGTTTTACTCACTCTGCATGTGCTCTGACCAAATGTAGAAACTTCACTATTGACCCCACATCACCGTATTCCATCACAGACCAATTAAAGGTGCACAGTGTAACTTTTCTAGAGCGGGCTCTGTCACCTGCTTGTCTCCATGGAGACGTTATGCATCCCTACAGCATGAATGCAAGAAGATGGAAATATCTTTTCTATGTTGCTTGCTTTGTTACTGCTGTCGAACTTTGAATTTCCTCTGGGTCAATAATAGGGGTGAGCGATATGGGGGGAAAAAGAAATCACGATTTATTTTTCCCATTTTGATCGATCTCGATCTTTGATTCGATCTTCTTCCATCTTATTGAAAACACGTGTGATGTCAGTGCTCTAAATCAGGACTTAAGTTTCACTCAAAAAGGGTGAAAAAATAGTCGTTAACTTTTTGTAACTTGGATTATAATGATGAGAAGCAGAAGAGGAGAAAAGGTGAGGAGCTGGATCAGAGGGGGAGGAGGAGAGGAGGAGCACACCGGGGCAGAGAGAAGGAGGCACTGGACGTTTAGTCAAATTGTGCAGATTTTTTTTTTGTTTCAAATTGTCAATGATAGCATTATGGAGATGCACCAGCCTTGTAATTATGATGACCATAAAAAAGAATGAAAATCCATCAACTGTGGACGTGGTGGGGCCAGATAAACATTAGACAGTAGTTAACGAGACTACGTCGTTATCTTTACAGCCACACGAGTGGCTGTAAACCTATCGATTAAAATGCATGCTTTGTCATCGAGATCAACCAAAGTAGAGATCGCGATCTATTGATCTTACAATTTTGACACAGCCCTAGTCAATAATGTATCTATGCCAGTAACGTCACCTAGTTGCATCACCTTCTTGTGACAATGTAGACTGATACTGCGGAACATTCAAGGTTAAGCAATAACATCTCGATCTCAGTTTTCTTAGATCTCAGTTTTCTTAATTTACTGAAGTGCTTGGTGAAACTGTATTACCCTGGAGAATGCTGTTACAACGTATATAACGTCCCGCCCGCTTTACCTGGACACCTGTTCCGTATTACCGTCTCAGCGGGGCGTCCTGATTGGTCCCAGCTGTCCGGCTCTTGGCCAATCACCTCTGTCCCCGCACACTGTCATTGGGTTAATAATCCACATTACTCACAGGAAATTGGCGCGTGTGTGAGTGCATACTGTCCATGTATAAATAGATGGTCCAACGCCGCGAGGAAAGACAACTTCAAACAACACAAGGATGCTGCATCCATCCATCTGTCCATTCCCCCACCCCTCCTACTCCCACTTTCTGCCGCCACTGAGCATTATGGGTAACAAGTGTCCTGCAGCTGTGTATACAAATAAGCCCTGCAGAAGCTCAGAATCTCACTGCTAAAATGAACTGCCCAATCACTATCTGTATAACACATTTTACTACACTATCACTACTACTACTACTACTAATACTACAACTACTACTTACTAATACTTACTACTACTAACAACTAATACTAGGCCTACCTATTACTATTAGTACTACCACTACCACTAATACTACTACTACTACTACTTCTAATACTACTTCTATAACCCATATTTTTACAACCAATATACTGCTGGTACTGCTACTACTACTACTACTACTACTACTACTACTACTACTACTACTACTACTACTACTACTAACTACTCCTACACTACCTTATAACCAATATTCTTACCACCAATATACTACTACTTCTACTACTACCACTAACTACTACTACAATCACTTTCACTATCCCATGTTCATGACATTTCCACAGTTCAAGGACGATACATCCCTCCATTTGACAATCCTCCATCCCGTCTTCACCACACGGCCGAGCATTGTGGATAGCCCTGTCCCGCAGCTGTGTACAGTACAAACTCTGGTCCAGCCCTCCAGCGGCTCAGAGCTCCAGTGCCTCCTCCTGATTGCTGCTCCCCTGTGCTGTGACTGAAGGCCCACATACATCACACAAACCAGTGCACTATAGCGTGTAATCTGTCTGTATTTTTCATACACACAAGAGTAGGCTTGATTTGGAGCCACTGACTGCGCAGGGGGGACATCTTGTTATCTCTGCGTGTGTTCACAAAGGGGAGTTGTTCATGTTGGGCAAATATGTACATGCTCTGATTGTAGCCTGTATTATTCATGTGTCTGCGCTCTACTGTACTGCACTGGGACTCTGTGGATGCATTAGTAATGTGGAGATGTACAGGTTTTGGAGGAACATCAGGAACAATAGTGAGATTTTGTATAGTATTGAGATCTTAAACTGTATATAAAAATGGACATAACTAACCCGCTATAGCCGCCACGTTCCAACTGGGGGCTCTTCCGGCTCCGACTTTGTGTTCAATTAACTCTACACTGAAAAATTGTCACCCCACTCTCTGTAACTGCTCCAGTGTGCCTCATAATTTTAGTCTTAAAATGTTCGTATTAATGCACTTTAGATGATCCTGGTGTTTTGTCTGTAATAATAATTCCTATTCCTAATATGGAAGCCTCATCAGCTTCATTTGACTGGAGCTATGGACGCCATGTGCCACGTCACACTCACTTAGTCCACTTATTTATAGAGCAATCAAATGCATATGAAGTGGCAGCTCTGGTTTGATATATTAAAGGTTGAAGGCCAGAACTAGATGGTGGGGAGGTAATGAATATGGTAGGGGGATGCTGAGGTTTGAGCTTTCAGACAGGAGGCCTACAGAGGAAGCAGTTGATCTATGGATGTTTGAGAAAGAGGAAATTAAGATGGTCTGATAGGATATCTAATATTTGTTCTGTTGTTGTGACGGATACCAGTATTTGACAATATCGATACCAGATTTTAACAAAGCCTACAAATAGAACTCCAGCTGTAATAGAGAGCTGTTATATACTGTGCTGTATTTTTTGCATACAACCACCATAAAGCGCTTTTATTTTCATTTGAACACATTAGTGTAGGGCCCATTAGTAAGTGCTCCATCTTCACTAGAATCATTTGGATGATTTCAGCCCTGGAATTGCCAATCTCTACTGAACTAAAGGTAAAACGTATCTGTTAACTTGAAAACTACCAATTCATGAATTCATCAGGTGGAACAGAGCATTTTTATCTCTGGAGATGTACAGTCCCTGACAAAAGTCTTGTCGCTTATCCATTTTGTAGAAACAAAAGCTTATAACCTGACTTTAAATTAATCGATTGGTTTTAGAAATGTCTCATATGAAAGCTAAAACCCTCCCAAATTATGCTCAATATACTAAAATAAATTTGCTTCACTGAAGAAAGATTGATCATTTAATGAACACAGAAAAGTCAGATTTTGGCAAGACAAAAGTCTTGTCGCCTACAGAAAATTGAACAAATAATTTACTTCAAATACAAAAATATGTTGCATAACGTCAGTGAATTAAGTAGTGGTGCTGTGAGATCCATATTTAATATCTTGTATGACTTCCATGAGCTTGAAGGACTGCATCCATGCGGTTCGACAATGATTCATACAATTTGTTGATGAAGTCATCAGGAATAGCAAAGAAAGCAGTCTTATATGCCTCCCAGAGTTCATCAAGATTCTTTGGTTTTGCCTTCCATGCTTCCTCTTTCATTCTACCCCAGACATGCTCAATGATGTTCATGTCTGGTGACTGGGCTGGCCAGTCCTGGAGCACCTTGATCTTCTTCGCCTTGAGGAACTTTGATGTAGAGATAGAAGTATGCGATGGAGCACCATCCTGCTGCAAAATTTGACCCCTTTTATGGTTGGGAATGTAAGAGGTAGCTAATACTTCTTGATATTTTAGGCTATTGATATTGCCTTCCACCCTGCAAATGTCTCGCACACCCCCATACTGGATGTAACCCCAGACCATGATTTTTCCGCCACCAAACTTAACTGCTTTCTGGGTGAATCTTGGATCCATGCGGGCTCCAGTAGGTCTCCTGCAATATTTGCGGCGGCTGTGATGTAATTCAACCGAGGATTCATCTGAGAAATCCACCTTCTGCCACTTTTCCAGTGTCCATCCTTTTAGCAAATGCCACACGGTTTTTTAATTGCCTTTTGTTTAGTGCTGGTTTCTGTGCACTGATTCGACCATGGAGGCCATTTCGAGACAGAATTCTACAAACTGTTCTGGTTGACACAGGGACTTGAGGTGACCAGGCCTGGTGGAGCTCTGCTGCAGTGGAAAAGGGGCTGGCCTTGGATTTTCAAATCAACAAACGGTCCTCCCGAGCAGTTGTCTTGCGGGGTCTGCCGGACCTGGGCTTGTCAAAAACATCTCCAGTCTTTTCAGACCTTTTTCTTATTCTTTGTACTTGACGCTGAGACACATTGAAGGTGTCAGCCACCTCAGCAGTGGATGTGGTCTTCAGCCTCTTGATAATTAACGCTTTGGTCTCAGGGTGGATCTTAGGCATGTTGTCAGAGGTCAAGTTGCAGTTGATGTGAAGGTCTGGTGTGCTGGGGTTCTTTTTATACACACCCACTAATTGATTGATCAGTAACTGATCACAGGTGAGGTTTTAATCTAGGATTGGGTGCATCATATGACAAGGCGACAAGACTTTTGTCTTGCCAAAATCTGACCTTTCTGTGTTCATTAAATGATCAATCTTTCTTCAGTGAAGCAAATTTATTTTAGTATATTGAGCATAATTTGGGAGGGTTTTAGCTTTCATATGAGACATTTCTAAAACCAATCGAGTAATTTAAAGTCAGGTTATAAGCTTTTGTTTCTACAAAATGGATAAGCGACAAGACTTTTGTCAGGGACTGTAGACTAATAATAAAGGTTTACTCAAACATGTGTGAAGGAAATAAAACACAACTTCAGATATGTTTTTGACGAGGTAACAACATTATAACATGGCTATAAGTCAATTTTGTGTAATACTGGACCTTTAAAAAGACATATTTGCTGACACATTGGTGCTGAATATTGGGGAATTTAAAGAAACATTGTGCTTGTTTCTGCTATGGTCATAATATACGAGACCTGTGGGTTTTATATTTTGGACATATTGATGTGAAATATTGATATATATATATATATATAATAAATGAAACAATTCCACTGACATCTGCAGTGGAAACTTTCAGTGCTGAGAATCATTGTTTAAGAAAATAAAATTGGAGAATGATAAGTAAAAGAGTAGAGCAGTGGGCGTATACCAATGGTGGCATCTGTGTAATCCTTCAGTTGTCTTATCCAGGTAGTATTCATAGCAAACGAACATTCATTTCAATTTTATAGTAATCTTAATTTTAGAGTGGCACTGAAAATGGGGGTGGATCAGAGCAATGGCATCTTGAACGCAGAATAAAGATAAAAAATAAAGATTACTTAAACGTGCACCAATCACTCCAAATACAACCTTCAATGGGTTTATGAGAAGGGGAAACCACTATAACATCACCCTACAATATATACATAAAATACATACATACATACAGTTTTTGCAGTAAAATAATATAATGTGAAAATTGAACAAAGTTTATCTCCAGGGCAACACAGGTGAAAACTGCAGGGGTTTATAATAAAAGTGATTTGTTTGACTGACAGCTCCTGTGGACACTCAGCTTATGTAACGTGTCTCGGCATACAATATAAAAAGAAGGATTCACACAGAGGGGCAAAATATGACATTTTTACTATTTTATTTATTTCATATCTTTTCTTTCTGTGTGTGCTGCCAGGTCTGTGTAAGTTAATAGTAAATGTAGTGCTGCTACTTCTTCTACTACTGGTTATTGGCAATTACAGATCTCTGCGCTTAGATTGGGAGTTACTTCGTTGAAGGACAGTGAAATTAACACTTCAGTTTAAAGATGTAACTTTTTCCTTGGGGGCCCATTACCTGCTTGTTTTTTATAGCTCAAAAATGCCAAGAAAAAACTGCATTCTGGCTGTCATCCACAGATCTGACCTGTAACTTGGTCTGGTTTGGTCTCCATAAAGATGGAAAGAAACATTCCAGACCATGAAGAGATGCATTTGATGGACCCACCACCAGAAAAGTTACACAATGCACCTTTAAGGACCACATATTAACCACCAACTATTGATATGCCAGTTATGTGTTTGTTGAGCTTGACAGTGTTTACTAAGGCGCTCATTGTGTCTCCATGGTAACTTCTGAACATTCCACCACAGAGATAAACAAGTAAAACACGTAAGCAGAAAAAAAAACATGAATAAGTACTTTATAAATACTGATAGAGATGTATGCTATAAACACTTACAAAGTATATTTTACTGTTAATTAGCAATGTAGTCCCAATCCCTAAACAAAAGTGGTACCAAAATGACATACAAGTTATAGTTATTTTTTTCCTTTTACAAAATATGTTCTAAAGAGCTGTATTTTTCTGCCATATCCAAAATGTTATTCAATAATTTATAACAATAACAATTGCTCAACCTGTTTCCAAGTTGTAGTTTCAAGCTCTTATCACTTCACCTTTGATCTCCATGACCCTGCCTCTGGTACTGACCTCATGTGACCTCTGTGTGATTGGGAGTACAATCCCTGTTTAACCTTGTGCCTCGAAGCTTTAGCCCCGTGTTTCCTTCACTGCTTCTGTTTCACTCTCCCAGTCTTACAACCATAAGTCTGAGTGCGGCGGAGACAGCGCAATTTACAGGACAGATTGTATCATTACGTCCACAAGTAATGGGGCGGGGACACAATTTGATCATTGTACCCTATTCATTTGAAATTAAGATTGCAAAGATGTAGCATTTAGTGTTTCCGCCCCATAAAGCCATTTTAAACTAAGTCCCAAACAGCTGCCTTAAGAACATTTGAGGAAATTATAGTGCGCGCCGAAGCTGCCTATGGACTAAGTAGTGACTCTCCAGACAGCGTTATGTTATTTTAAATGCTTTGCTTTCATTTGATGGCAACAGAGAAAATAAACATGAAGAACAGCCAGGAGTGGAACAAGCAAATATAGTCAGTACTTCAACCTGGGTCATTTAATTTTATGTAGTTATCAGTGAAGTAATCCACATCAGACAGTTTAAGTGGACACAAAAAAGTACCGTGATTCTCCGTGGGGATGTTATTGTTTTGTCTGGAGACCAAACCAGAACAAATTACAGGTCAGATCAGTCAGAATACCTGTTTTCTAGGTATTTTTGAGCAGTAAAACCAAGGGTGACCAGACATCCCTATTTACCTGGGACACTCCCAGTTTTGGGCCCTGTGTCCCCTGTCCCAGCAGATTTATCCAAAACCATTAATTAATCCCAGTTTTTATAAGAATATTTTTTAATAAATGTTCCAGATGTCCCTATTTTTGACCATTCTGATATCTGCCAACAGTAAAAAGAGGCATAAATTGTCACTTGATTTGGTAAAATACATGAATGGTCTCTGCATAACAATTCTCCTTAATTACACACTGGTTTCACAGTTTTATTATTACCAACCACCACAAACTGGAGGTGTCCCAGTTTTTGATTTTGGAAATTTGGTCACCCTAGTAAAACCACCTGTAATTGAATAAATGTAAGGTAGAGCTGTTAAACATCAGCCACAGTTTTTCAGTTAGTCACACTTTTTTTGTTAAAAAAATGAAACACCTAAACAGGAGTGTGAACCGCCGATCACGGGAGAAAATGTGAAAATGTGTTTAAATCCATTTCGATTTTCAGACTATATTAAATATTTTTTGACTTTGTTTGCTAGTGTGTGCATTGTGTCGCCATGATAACTTCTGAGCATTCCGCCATACACATACATGTAGAACACCCCCAGTGTGATGTCAGGGCAAACCCACAACATTGTCAGTGAGTAGATTGTTTAGTTCACCAAATCCACTTTCTCTTAAACTGATAAGCACAAACATTACAGCACAATCAAAGGCTCCATCTAAAGTGGCTGCTTAATACTGGCTGATTTAAAGGCCCCCCGCCGAGCCGTCTGTAATGGCTCTGACAGTACACAATATAAGAGGCGTGGGCGGGTGCTCCCTCTCCAGTTACACTCTTGGCCCAGGATTGAATCTATTATTGAGTAACTGCCTCGATATCTCCGACCATCACCCACAAGCACTCAGATAATTCACACTTAGTTCTACACACATATTTATTCATAGGACGTTTGTTGATGTTGATGGAGAGATGTCCTGATGCTGCCCAAGATGAAAGGCTAATCCTTAATTAGAATGAGGGCAACTGGCCTATTTGTGCCACCATTTTGAAACAGGAGAGGTCTCAAAATTGCCTAGAGAATGAAAAGTTTAAGTGTATATGACAGGTTAGACTACTAATTTCACTGAAACATATTTTTTAAGATTTCATTTAAGGGCTCATATTAGGCTACTTTCTGATCTGTGTTATAATGTTGTTTTCTCATCACAAACATACCTAGACTTATGTTTTGTTTCATTCACACATTTTTAACTCACAAATCCTACATATTAAGGCTGAGTTCTTATGGCAAAAGGAGAAATTCAATTTGTCAACTGGACAAAAGTTTATTTGGTCAAATACGTTTCGAGCTCATCCAAGCTGCTTCTTCAGTTCTGGTCAGACATTGGTGGACACTGCTTTATATCTGCCTGAAGGGAGGAGCTAACTACAATGAAATTACTCTGAGACTACATCTATTTGTTTACAGTTTCTGTTAGTTAGCTGGGCCTATTGAATATGCAATTGAACCCAGGAGAAAGGGTGTAACTTTTCCTTACCTGGCTGGTGTTTCTGAAAAGCTACATTTTCAGACAACATGAAATCCCAGTCTATTTCAAACCCACAAACTATAATATTTTAGTTTTTCAATCCATCAGAAATCCTAAATGCAAAACCTGTAATATGGATGTAAAATTATGACACACATGTTAAGTAATATTACAAATTATGTAAACTTTTGTTGAAAGTGCAAGTTTCTGTTATTTTTTATTTACCAGTTAACACTTTTCTTAGAAAAGACATCATAATGAATTTTCTATATTTACATTTTTCTAATTTGGCATACCTTCAGTTTTATCTTCTCACCACCTGAAATTCTTCATTATTCTGAAAGCCCAGCCTAATTAACCTTTATTTCACGGGGATTAAGATGTTTAAAAATAAAAACCCTGGCTAATTTACAATAACTAAATCTTAGTAATAATGTGACCTACTGCCTTATTTTAAAGAGCTCAATTAGCAACTTGTTCATGAAACATCTGTTGTGTTGTAAATGGTGATAATGAATCATTTGCAGGATTTGAATCCACCATATGTTGTGTTAGATTCACACATTTTAGTGTTCGGATTGTAAGCCCACATCACATCTGGTCTCTTCTTCCTCTCCTCACACTGTCTCTCTGAGTTTGACAGTGATGCTTAGAGCTGTGGAGTTTGTTTTAGAGATAGTAAAATGTATAAAATCGTGTTCAGAGATGCACTGACTTTGGTTTAAAAGGAACAGTTCAGCTGTCACAATGCAGCAGGCTTTTTGCAGATGTTGGTGACACTTCTTTGCTCCGACACTTTTGTTGTATTCATGGGATCTTTCCTCTCCGTTCTGCTTCCTGACACCAAACGTATTATAGATGTAAACACTAACACACTCTTCTCACAGTAAAGTTAGAAGCATCTCTTGTATGTTTTGAAGTGCACTATGGAACTATACTGGAGAGTCTGTTTGACTGCATGGCTTTGCTTTGTGCAATACCCTGGATTCTTGTGCATATTTGTGAGTTCACAAACTCACAAGAAGACGAGAAGTCATCATGGCAGGTCCAGCTCGGCCGCCAGTGGGCCGTAGACTGGGCCGGTCACGTGGCAGTATTATGGTTTGGGCGGAAGTCAAAGGTGAAGCTCCCAATTAAGCACAGAGGGGAGCACTTTGTGTATGTGTCGATGGAAAACATGTTTCTCATCTGTACAACAACAAAATTAATTAATCAACCAATCAGCTTGGAGTATTCGTTTGTCCCAGTGGCTCTCAGCGAGAGTCTTTCAGATTCATATTGTGTAGACGTAAGTTCAGAGTGCCATACGTATGACACTGGTGTGAGCCAGGTTAGGATTAGTGTAGCAATAACTGTAACTGTTTGCATTTATTTTATTGCAGGCAAACCATTTAGAATATTTTAATATTTTATAGCTCTAAACATAGATGTCTCTAATGTTATTTTTTTGAAGTGCATGTATGATAAATGTTGTTGTATCCTTGTGCGTCCTCTGGACTCAGATCAGACAGGGCCTTGCTGTCCAGCCCCTGCAGGTGCTCAGTTTTGTTCCTGAAAATCGCTGTAATTATTCTCGCTTTTGTCCTGACCACACACCATTTGAAGCCACACGTTTGATTGGGACTTTGAAAGTTGCTTTTATGTCATTTTTTTTCTCATCTCCAGTCTGAGACAATTGTGTTATATCCAACAAAAAGGAGAGGAGACAAGGCCACTAAACACAGCAGGCAACGTCTGGTCATTCAAAAAAACTACAGAAACTACTTTTGTCTATGATTTTCCATCGCTATACATTGAAAATAGACACACAAGATACACATGCACAGTACATTGATTTGTGTGAAGTAATAGTAATACGTGTACTAGCTGCAGCTTGTTGTCTAGGCCAAAAATGACCCACAGATCATAGTTTTACACTACTAACTACTAACAATACTTGTTAGCTGAATAAATTATTTGTATTCAACAAGGCAGCATGTTTTGGGAAAAAATGAATAGTGAATTTTCTGACATTATAAATAAAATTTGTGATTTACAAAGCTAGATTCAGTTCATAGTTAATTTTAAAAGCCTCTGGTATCATTAACATTTGAGCCCAAATTAACTGCTAAACTAATCCTATCCTATATTACACAGAATAAACTCTTGCAAGTTTTAAGTCATGTTAGAATGTTGTTACATCCTTAAAAACAAACCTGGAGTTGTGTTTTGTTTCATTCACATGGTCTGTCTACATCTCCAAAGGTCAAAATGCTCTGTTCCACCTTGTGATGTCATGAAGCTGTAGTTTTCAAGTTAAAAGCTTACCTTTTACCTTTAGTTCAGTAGAGCTTCGCATTTCCAGGGCTGAAATAATCCAAACGATTCTAATGAAGGTGTATGGCCTAATATGAACCCTTTCAGATATTTTGTTTGCAAATGAACATTCCATTGCTGAAATAATTGCATAAATACTATCCTATTTCGATTTGCTTATTATTAATCCCCCCACACCGCTTCTTTTACTCACAGAAACTGACAGAAACTCTCCAACTTTGAATTAAACACAAAGCACAGCTACATTTACATAATACATATTCAAGAACGCTTTATCTCCATGTTCTCCTGCTCTCCACCTGCAGCACAACAGGATGTTAGTGTCTGAAAAAACATACAGCGAAGTGCAGCGTGCTCCAGTCTTTGTTATGGGGCCAGATCTCCAGAGGTGACTTCATGTGGGCGTTACTCTCCTGCTCCTGACATCCGATTGATTTATTCATCTTCTATGGCAAATATGGTGTTGACAAAGCCATAAAGAATGCCCTGAATGCTGCAATGCACTATGGGAAATGTGTGCGTTTAGAAAGGGATCTTTTATATGCAAAGGATGTGTCACAATCTCCTCTATAGAGCTATAAAAATGTTAATCTTAAAGGCCTTTTCAAGTTCCTAAAAAGCTGACTTTCTAAAGATGTGTTGGCTGGGAGCGCTGGAGCAGTTTAGTGCTTATCGGCGTGTGGATAAGGTGGCAGATCGTGTCACACTGAGGCTCAGCTCTCAGGCTTAAACTCACTGACTCCAGGAGGAAATACAGCTTCACTACAGACCTGAGAGGAGGCCCTTTCACTGGGGTAGGTACTTATGACATTGTTCTTTTATCTAACTACTTAACATTTTATGAGAAAAGTTTCTAACAAAAAATACTTTTATGTTATCATATTTAATGCCTACTCTAAATATGTGTATTTTGAGCACACAGTGTGAGAAGTGGATTTTTTTAAACTCTCATTGGAGTTTAATTTGTTGTGTTTATAGCTGCAGTCATTCCACTTCCAGTATTTTATGAATGATACAAAAATTAACACAATTTGTTGAGTACAGTAAATTAATGAGACACATGCTATATACTCACCAGATTGAGGAGGCAAGGTGGGTGAAGTGTCTTGCTCAAGGAGTTTAGCACTTGAGACAGCAGGATGTGAACCACTGACCTTCTGGGCAAGGGCTCTAACCACTAGGCCAATATCATAATATAAAAATATTTCAACCTTCCTCAGTGTTTAAATGCAATAACAGACTAGTCGTAACTGCACCATCAAAAGTCTGTACATAACTGGATTGACTTCATAATTGTGGCAGTTTCATAAGGACTCCAGTGAATATTGTCTCACATGATTGAATTCCATGGATGGATGGATGGATGGACTGTTTAATTTGAACACATGTGGTCCAGTAACATTTCCAGTTGAATTGTGTGATATTCTATGAGCCTGTGTGGGGACATTTGTAGTTTTAGAGTGTACAGAGCTCCCCCTCTGTTTTCAGTGGATTTCAAATCAGAGTTAGACTGAAAACCAATGTGCTAATGTCCAGGCGTTTGTCATTTTAAGTGGCCTGACTGAACCACAGGTCTCACAGACTGATGACATTGTCGATAGCTGTTCTTACAAATGAGATCTGTAGCACATTTGCTCTTTTACTGAGGTACATGGTGATTAGCCTCTCAGTATCCTGCTGCACTTTGTTGTTTTATTCATATTATACAACAAAAGACACAAAATTCAACTGAAAAGCACAAACGAGCTTGGGACATTTGTAACTAAATGTGACAAAAGCATGTGGTAGGACAATGGGGTGTTTTGCAAATGTACAAAAAGTAACAACATTGTAAAACCATAGGAAACTGCGGTAACACTGAACTACTACTAATACTGACTGTGCTACTATTTACTATTTGCCTGACAAGTCCTAAATGACATCTCTATATTTTTTTATAGAGAGATGTCAGTTTGGTCACTGCAGTTTAAAAGTGCATTGTGTAACCTTATAAGTAGCCATATTTGTTTTGACACGAACGGACCATGAACATTGGCTAATTGACCTGTTAATCACGCCCATCTGAACTCAGGAGATTTACTGGCAAACTTTCTATGATTCTTCTACTCACCTTCCTGTATCATCCAACATACTCCAAAATACAAACAATAAACAAAACAAAACCAACATCTACTTCTGATACTCTTGCTCCACTACTTGAATATCTCAAAACTCCATTCACTGAGAATGGAGCTGAGAATCCTTACTTGCCCTTATCATACTTTGTATTAGTTTAGCAGTGTGCTCCTATTGATATGATGAGTGTCACCCAGATTCAATCATCATTTTATGAACAATGCTTCAGTCTGAGGTCCTTGTTTTCCATTATAAATGTATGACTTTAGCGTGAGGAGCATCGCCAAGTCTCGCAGCCTCACGCACAGCTGTTTGGGCGTAATGAGCTGCCTAATGGAGCTCCCGTCTGTGCTGACGTACAACCAACAATGTTTTTACACATCTGCAAGTGTCCTGAGATGATCCAGGTTTGTGTGAATCAGGTTTTATTTAGTTTCTACTGAACTGGTATTGTAATGGTTGCATAAGCAGAGGTTAGAGCTCCAAAAGTGTATTGTAAAAGCAAAACATCAGACCACTACACACTTTTATCTGTTGCAAACTTGTGACAAAGAGCCACGTGTGTCACATTATGACACTTTGACGTGAGAGCTGATTGGCTGCTTAAAGGTGGTCCACCCTGCTTCACTTTTCTTTCTAAAAACCTATTCTAAAACTGCACTAGTGGCTAAACAAGACTAAACAACACTAGTCTACTACATTTTATACACATTGTTGCTGAACTAGAGTATTATTTCAAATTTGTCTCTAGCCAATAGCGTGTTTCCCTGTAGACAAACACTACTGTTGCTCACGATGTTAAATCCACTGAGTAGCCTGCTTCTCTGTTCTCAGATCTCTGCGCTTCTACTATTTTTCACATTTTGACCTCACCACGACCTCTTCAGTATATGACCAACTAGAGATTTATCTTCTGGGTATTTTTGATGCTTTTCTGTCTTTCCTTCCACAGACAGACCCAAGACTCCCTCCAATAAATCATATTACTGGCTCCCAAAATCCCACACATCAGATGGGGTCAAATTACTATTACATCTTACACAGATTTGCAGTACACAGCAGACTAGGCTCACAGCTACAGCTCATGGAAGTGTCAAAATGTTGAATATTTTCTTGTATAATGTATGACAGTTTTCCTTTATTCTCCCGATGCAGTTGTAAAAGCGCATAAGGGGCCTGTGTGTGATTTTGCCCTACGATTTATCCATATTGGCACAGAGGAACAAAGCATATAGAGTACGAGCTCTTATTTCATTAGGGTTGCATTGTGTGTGGTGGCCGACTCAGCGCAGCACTACATCACTGTCTGACATTAGACCCACTTTGTAAGTCAAAGCACTAAACTGCATATGGGTGCGTCAAGATTTAACGCTTCAGTGTAAAATGAATACAAGCACGGGATTTGTATTGGGAAGTAATAGTGTTGGTGTGGAATTCCTGAAGCCTTATGAGTTATGACATTTTAGTATGTTTTAATACTTTTGATTGCCCTGCGTGTTTATTTTTTATGCTATATTTTATTCAGTATGTTAATTTATATTGTGCCTACTCTGTGTACCACTTTAGAGACTGTTGGTAAAACGTTCTATACAAATAAAGTTGGATTTGGATGAAATAGATATGGATCTCTAAGTTTCCCTATCTCCCCCAGAATCATTTATGCCAGAAACTTCACTCATTATAAAGTGGATCAATCATGAAATGGTCTGGCCTCAGGATTTAACATGTGGAATTAAAACAATACAAGAAGTGGTACATTTTAAGACAGATCTGAAAGACAGCTGTTTGGTCAAATTTTATCTATGTGTAAATACTAAGGAGATTAACGCAAGATGGAACAAAAAGAATTCTATAATGTCCACAAACCAAACTTATTCTAAAGATAACCACAAGGAGTCTGAAGCCGTTGTAGTGTTTGTGTCAGTTCCATACCTGGATATATGAAGAGCAGTGCATCAGGATTACAAAACAATATGTAAAAAAAGATTATGATTTAAACTGTCAACCTCATTTTAGATGAAAAAAAGGGGGAAAAATAGTCTGCATTAAAAGCATCTCCTGTAAAATATCCTGCATATTTTTATTATTTTATTTATTTATCAATGTAACTCCACATTTAAATGACTTATGATGCATATATTACCCTTTAGAGAAATTTAAATCAAGTTGTTGACTCCTTAGTTTTCTGTCTGCTGGTTGTTTCATGTATAGTTGTTTTTTGTCTTTCTTCCCGGGGCACAGCAGAATCATTTTACAGCCTGTGTTCTTAGCTGGAGCTTGGTGCTAAATAATAGTTACGTGGAGAGATGTCAGCATCTTTGTTTTTGCTGAGGCCTGGTTATATTACATGTTATAGCTTCGACTCAAATGCTGTTACAGTGATTTCACCGTGGGCACTAACAGAAGCAATGATGGATGATTGATTTTTGAAAACAAAATAACGGTCACTTAATGTGGAATTGAATTGATGAAGATGCCCACTATACCAACAAATGTGAAATCTGAAGTACATCAAAAGTGTCAAAAATATCCAGTCTTAAGGCGTGTGGGAGCAAAGTGAAGGGAAAAAAAAAAAAGAAATGTAGTGGATCTTTTCTAATGGGGGAATCTATTACCAGCTTGTCTCCTGTTTTACCTGGAATATTCCAAAGTATGGCATTAAACATAATGTATATCTGTACTGATTAACAGGTGTTTATATTGTACCTTAAAAAACACATTCTGAAAGTCAAACTGCATTCATACTGTGCCCATCTCCATGGAGACAAGCTGGTTCATATAGTTTGGGTGAAGAACTTCTATATATACTGTATAGTACAAACACACACACAGGCAGCATGCACAAGTGTTGTTTGCACTGGCTTATTATATTTTGTTATATATTAGAATAGTGTTTTCATAGTGCTAAAACTTGATTTAGACCAGGGGTTTTCAAACTGGGTGAATATGAGCCTCCCCTTAGAGAAGGTGAAAACAGCTGCTAATTTCCAACTTCATGCAGGCCTAATTGAGGCTACTTTTAACATCACTGAACATCAGTCGGCCTGTCCAAATCATCAAAAACGTGCTTAACATTTGTAATCGGTGCCAAAACTACCACTGACGACACCTGATGACTGAAATCAGGCATAATCCTTTTCTGTGACTGCAAATCATCTCCTCTCAAAAAACTCAACTGGCTTGTTCACTGAATTCTCGTGCTTTGTCTCAATGTGACGCAGAAGTTTTCATGGTCTCATGCTTCATTCACAAGCACCTCTGTGCAGACCACACACTGTGGCAGAGGTGCAGACTCATAACCCAACTAGGTGAATCTGAACTTTAAATAGTCAGGATCATATTTCCTATGTTTTTTGCTGGGTCCTGTCTCCTCCCTTGCTGCTGATTTCTGTTGAGATGGAATCAAAAAACAATGTATTTTACAGCTAATACACGAACGCACAATTACCGATATCAATACTGCTGCAGATGTGCACAGATGTGGACCTTTATTTTGTCTTTGTGTGTGTGTCGCGCCTTCCCAGTGGCTCTGTAAGCACTGCTCTGTCTGAAGCTGTGTTATTCAAGTTAATTCAAGTCAATCTGAGTTTTATTTTGACACAATCTGACCAGAAAGAATTACTTGGCTGGAACTACAACAGGTGATCTGTTTTGATTTATCTGATTTATGCTCAAATAACATTAGTTAGCTTACGTGCTTGCTTTAACCAACAGTTTTTCAGTTAGTCACGCTCACCTTTTCTGCTGAAAATCTCTCCAATAAATAAACTTATCATTTATTCTATTTTCTTAAAACCATGCTGCTGAGCCTTGGTGTAAAATGAGCAAATTCTGCCCAACAAGGTGTCATTTTATAACCTCATTTATTATGGATGTTGCAGGAAGCTTCAGTTTGAATTACTCCGGCTGGATTGGTGTAATGCTCCTATCAATTTGCCCTCTGAAATCAGGCTCATTACCCCATAACAGCCTCATATTCACTCAATGCTTAATGTCTTTTTCATTGTGGACTTGGACAGATCCCCGTCAGCGGCACAGGCATGTCAGACAAGGCTTCAGTGGAAAAGATGTAACCAAACCTCCCCTCTGTAAAATGCAATTATAACGAGGGAATTACACAACGTTAAAATCTCATAATAATGATTGTCAAAGCATAAGGACGATTATTGCAGCGCGTTTTCTAGATGTGAAGACTGCACATGTCCAGCTGTGGCACACTCGACACTTTCAAAAAAAAAGTTGAGATGTTATGCAAATTTAGAGTTTAGTTTAAATGTAAGAATCTCTTTGTTTTTCTATTTCATAACTGTTTAAAGGTCCTGTGTTATGCAGAAGTGACTCTTGTGAGCGTTTAGCCATGTTATAATGTTGTTACCTCCTGCCCGGAGTTGTGTTTTGTTTCATTCACACAGGTTTGAGTAATCCAAAGCTCAAAATGATTTGTTCCACATTGAGATGTCATGAAGGGGTAGTTTTCATGTTAACAGCTCCTTTTACCTTTATTTCAGTAGAGATTGACCAATTCCAGAGCTGAAATGATCCAAATGATTCTAGTGAAGGTGTGTGGAGTTTAAAAACATAGTGGAGCACTTTCTGTATTACCATATGACACAAGGTGGAACAGAGTGTTTCCGTTTGAGAGAAAAACTCAGCCTAAATATTTGTGTGTTAAACGTGTGAATGAAACAAACTCTGGGCATGTTTTTGATGAAGAAACATTATAGTGTTTGCGTAATCTGGGCCCTTTAAGTGTTACCATTATATTGTATTATTAATTTGACTTTATGACATTCTTCCTTGTTTATTTATATTTAAAATGTCCTACTTTCGAAACAGGGTCCATGTACAAGTCAAGCAAAAGAAAGCTTGGAGCGACACTAAATGATGCAGAGTTGGGAGGTTAGAAGGGGTTCACTCAGAGTTCAGGCCGTCTTCATGAAAAAGATCAGAAATGAAAACCTCTCTGAGTACAACAGGATTTACTGTGTCTCACTGTTTTTACTGCTGAGCCTCTAAGATAACAAAATAAAAACAGACACTCAAAATAGTTTATATTTATTTAAAACACCAAAAATATTCAACAATTCACATTCTTTTTTTTACCATCAAGTACTTAGATCTTACATATTAACTTAAGCAATAATGTTTACAGAATAATCAGAGGTGGATAACACTTACTTACATTTAGTAACTTTTCATAGTACTTTTCTAGCAGCATACTTTAACTCCTACATGTGTAATATGTTTATTGAAGTAACAGTACTCTTACTTGAGTAAAAGTTTTGTTTACTCTCTCCACTGTTGGTAGGTAAGTCTATAAGTGGCAAAAACTTTATGTTGACAATGTGAGATGATTGAACATTTGTGTTTCTTTCATCTCACCTTCAGATACCATTTTGGTTTTTTCAAATTTTTGTGTCTATCTTTTGAAAATACCTGATTCTGTGCATTATTTATTGTTTCGTCCTTCCAGTTACATTGACTTCAATTCATAAATCAGAGTCCTGACAGTAGCTCTTTAAGTTACTCTTACTTGAGTAAAATTTTTGGCTACCCACCTCTGTTATTGATAGAGATATGACTACATTATTAGAGCATTTCCTCCTGGTCTTGGCCTGATGGTGTCACCTGCCTTTAAAATGAGATTAATGCCATACTGTGCAACATTACTTACCCTCCACCAAAAATGTCACATAGTGCACCTTTAAGTTCTACATTATATGACATAAACTTTGCAGGGCACAACATTTCAAATGCAATGTCATTTTAGAGATAGAGGATTCTCTGAGTCTTTTATGGTCCTGCTGCACAGACTGTAGATACGCTCAGGTTTTCTATCAGACAGACAAGGTCACACACACACGCACATTCCTGTCCGAGGTACACACACACTGCACCATTTTCTATAAATCATGACAGATTTCAACACATGTCTAAAAAACACACTGAAAAGAGGAGTATAGTGATCTGAAGCCTCTTAGCAGCGAGTTTTGTTGACAAAAATTAACAGCTTAATACAGTTTTTATTCTCCTGATAACACTAATCTCACGAAATTCCTTTAGAAATGTTTAGGAACGTATCTGTACAAAAAAAATGAATAGATTGTGAAAACACAAAAGTGCACAAACATCATCTTTTACCTTGAGATAAGACTATAGAAGTTTCACATCTTTTTATTTTTCATTTTCAGTGCAGACTAGGTAAAATGAGGTGGTCTCTGCGAAATATTAAAATATAAAAAATATATTATACAGAATTGACTCTTGTGAGCTTTAAGATGAGCTTTTAAGAATGTTGTTACCTCATCATAAACATACCTTTCATTCACACTACTACTTTTTACCTTTAATTCTATTGAGACTGGCAATTCCAGAGCTGCCAGAGCTGATTCCAGCACTGATGATTGTAGTGAAGGTGTATGGACTTTTAAAAACACAGTGGAGCATTTCCCGTATTACCACATGACATCACAAGGTGGAGTGTTTTCAGTCTGAAGAAACAACATTATAACAGATCAGAAAATAGCAGTAGCATAGCAATATGGGCCTTTTAAACTCCCCGATACCACAACTGTATCGCCAATCAAATTACACTGTTAAGTCAATAGAATTCCATTGACTTTATAACATTAACTTGAGTTAGATGGAGCTCGCGGTGTCTGAATGCTCCTTCCCCACACAAGTTTTAGTGTTTTAGAGTGTGTGGTTGTAATGTGAAGAAGCCCTGAAGCCACAGTGACCCCCATTCACCTCCTGCAGCAGAGAAAAAGAAATGTTTATCTCTTAGCTCGGAGCAGGCACTTCATTTCTTATACTAAGATTTTTTATTAGAGTAAAAGGTAGAGCTTGTTACCCATGATTCCTGTGTCAATTTGACCTCCTGATTAAAATTAAAATCTTAACCAGTAAACAGCAGCAGTCTGTAGGGTAAATTACTGTATCAGGAAGAGTACTAGTGTATTTGCTTTCAGTGGAGGTAACAGCTAAACGTGGTGAAATATGACCTTCTCTTAAAGGGTCCATATTATGCCATTTTCTGATCTATGTTATAATGTTGTACAGGAAGTGCTTTTAAACTCCATACATCTTCACTAGAATAATTTGGAGAATTTTAGCACTGGCATTTTGTTTCGTTTTGTGTCTGTTTTTGAGGAGGTAACATCATTATAACATGGCTTAAAGCTCCCAAGAGTCATTTTTGCGTAATATCGGACTTTTAATGTTTAGGTTAAAATTCTGACAGCTGCTTAGTTTGAGAGGCAAACCCACTCACAATAAGAATCCAAAATTTTCAAGATACTTTTTATGCAATAAAAAATGCAAGATAGTTTAAGGCTGGACTATGCAAGATTTTTAGTGAAGGGTACTCCACAAATTGGTCCCCTGGAATGTTTCACAGTATGGTATTAAACTCATCTATCAAGCATTCCTTTCATTACTGGGGTTTTTATACATACAAATACATGAAAAAAAAAACAAAAAAACCCATGTATTCTTATTGAGCGGGGTAGCCTCTCTACAGATCTGACCTGCAACTTGGCCTGGTGTCACCGGTTGACTCCATTGAAATAGAAGTTTAATATTATACCGTGGAACATTTGGCAAAGCAATAGCATCTCCATGGAAGCTTTTCTCCACCAGAAAAGTTGCATAGTGCATCTTTAACGTCAAACTGTTGAACATTCTAGGCAAAGAAATAAGATCTCCATGGAGACAAGCAGGTGGCGCATAAAAGTTACATAGAGCGTCTAAATTTCATGGGCGTAATTTTGATCTCTTCCTCACGCTTCATAATAGTCTTAATAGAGCTGTAGTTTCTGTATTTACTTTCAAGGCAGGAAGGAGTCTGGTGGAGATATGAGAATGAACAGGTTACGCTTCCCCTGCACCACATCTGACCTTCAGCTCGTCTCAATTAAACTGTAGCACTTTATTTGCTGCAGATTTGCATAATTTATGAAGTGCCCCGAGGAAGTGCAGCCTCCTCATTACAAGCCTTATTATTATTGTACTTTATTATTATACTCGGATCAGGACTGTGGCTGTGGCTCGCCTCATAACAGAGTTTACATGTAACAAACCCATTGGACACGCTTTGGACACACTGTTATAATGTCTGACACATGCGGCTCCTTCAATCTCAAGCTAGAGACTGACTGACCTGTACAGCTGTAAAGAACCACAGCCAAGAGCATATCCATGGACTGTCGCCATAGCGATTAACAATACAAACAAAATATTATGTCTTTTGAATGGGGAAAAAGTCCTCAGTCCTGTTGCATATAACAGGAAGCTGAAACACATGAATACCGTATTAACTTTGACTCAAAATTCCCAATAAGTTGCTTCATAAAGTGCCCATATTACTCTAGTTTCTGATCTATGTTCTGATGCTGTTTCCTCATCAAAGACATACCTAGAATTGCGTTTTGTTTAACACACAAAGCCTGCATATTTAGGTTTCACTCTGTTCCACCTTGTGATGTCATATGGTGGTAATACATGTGCTCAATACTAGTGCTCCAATGTGTTTTTCACCTCCATGCCCCTTCACTAGAATCATTTGGATAATTACAGCCCCTGAACTGCATTTTTTTTTTACTGAACTAAACGTAAAAGGTAGATGTTAACTTGAAAACTACCACTTCATGACATCACAAGGTGGAACAGAGCATTTTGAGCTTTGGAGATGTAGACAGACAAATAATAGTTACTCAAACATGTGTGAATGAAACAAAACACAACTCCAGGTATGTTTTTGAAGAGATAACATTCTAACAAGACTAAAAGATCACAATAATCCATTTTGTGTGATATAGGACCTTTAAAGATCAAGAATTAGATGATCTTTAACAGACCTATAAAACTCTACAGGTGATTTACTGTTTTGAAAGAAATGCTCATTATTCCTCAAACTAATGAAAATATCACACTTTTGAGTTTTTAATTTAGTTTTAAGGAGTGGTTTGGAACAGTTGACGTGACGACAACTCTGATTCGATTTTTTATGCTCAAATAAAATGTAAAATTGATACAAAGCCCAGATATCCCCAACTTTTTCTGATTTACACATTAAAAATAGTAATATATAATTAATTGCAACCGAATGCGCCCTATTACATAATCAAGTCTATAATTGTTTTCTTTTCTAAAACTGCAAAACAAACCAAGTACCTTCAGAATATCACACACCTTCAGAATAGTCCACATTAATACGTCTCCATAAATATGGTATTGTTTTGCTAATGCCATACTGTGGAACATTTTCAGCAAAACAAAAAACATCACATAGTGCACCTTTAAACTGAAGAATCTGTTCCTTGTGGGAGTTAACAAATACACAAAAATGTACATAAATCCACGTGTACTAATAGAGCAATATGCAAATTCTATATCCTGACTTTTGATAACCTCTTTAAGTTTTACCAGCTCCCCGGTTTCACACAAACTTCCAATCATGACTGTTTATTTGCATGTTATCTGCAGCCTCATATCTCTGCATACCAGATTTAATAGGATATATACCTATATGCCGTAAACTATGGGGAGGTGTTTTTGACCCTACATTACATTGCGTGTCACCAGTGCTGACTCAGGTCCATCTCCTCTATGTGCCCTCATCATCGGAGCGGCCATCTTTTCACATTTGCTCCGACAGACGCTGGTTTGCAAGCCACTATAAACAGCTCTGAGGCATTTAATGAGGCCGCGGTGACCCTGAGGTGAGCGGACCGGCGTGTAGCGAGATGATTGCAGGTTCTATTCCCCTGAGGACCTGATGGGAGGCAAGGCACACTGGACACAGGGAGCAGATGGGAGAAATATATGCTTCACAGGCACTTCTGTAAATGTTTGCGGACTCTTTACATGTGAGATAATAGTATAGGCTTGATATACAGGCAAGGTAATGTAATGGCAAGCGAGGAAATGTACTTTGTAACCTTTGCACCAGTTGTAGTAGTAAGTATTTGAGGGGAAAAATAAGGTTAAAGGTCCTGTATTACGCAAAATTGACTCTTGTGAGCTGCAAACCATGTTAAAATGTTGTTACCTCTTCAAAAACAAACCTGAAGTTGTGTTTTGTTTCATTCACACGTTTGAGTAACACTTTATTTTTACTCTGTCTACATCTTGAAAGCTCAAAATGCTCTGTTCCACCTTGTGATGTCATGGCGCAGTCATTTTTCAAGTTTACCGCTAACTTTTACAATTTTTTTGGTAGAAATTGCCAATTCTAGGTCTGAAATTATCCAAATGATTCTAGTCAAGGTGTATAGAGTTTAAAAACAAAGGGGTGCAATTCCTGTATTACCGCATGACATCACAAGGTGGAACAGAGTGTTTTACGTTTGAGAGAAGAACACAGCCTAAATTCACTCAAATGGTAGGCTGTTTGTGGTTGTTGTGTGAGGGTTCAATTCTCCAATGTGTTGCTCAAACATAAACTTTACACTATGGAACTGCTAGTCCCTATAGCCAGGAGAAATGGAAATAAATATCAATGGTTGGGCATAAAGGATAAAAATGTTAGATTCTACCTTGCCTCAGTATAGAGTTTGTTCTATTATTTTGTGTATTTCTATTGCACATCTTTATAACCACCTTTATTCTGTCCCTAACACATACATAAGAAACGTTTAGACCTGTTAAATGTGCTTCTGGGTCTGTTGAGTTTGCACTGAGCTTCAGCAGATTTAGGTGTTGCTTTACTTTAACACATACTTAATACAATGGAGCGTTACATTGTGCTGTCTGTGGTGAATAAAATGCTCTGGGTCAGTGATATAAATACAGAAGTGGTTTTATACAGAATGCTATTCAAGTCAACAGTAACTATTAACCACTAACTCCGAACTTCAGTTAAACATACCAACTTCTTTCTAAGCTCGGATGCATGTTTTCAGGAATTTTCAGAAGTACTGTGTCTTCTTACACAACTTTCCTTCCAGTCTTCCATTTGCTCACCATGATAATACAGCATGTTACAGGCTAGATCTGTGGAGAAGCTGACAGTAAAAATGCATGTCTTTCAATGTATTTTTGAAGAAATAAAACTATTCTTAAGCTGAAAAAATGCTTAGGTTATATGTTGTACTCTGTCTTAGCCCCTCATTCCTCTCCTGTCTATATTTGACCTGTTGAGTCTTCAGAGCTCACTGCAGCTTGGATCACACTTTCATGTAACCTGATGCTAATTAGACCAAGACTTTTGACATCTTTTGAAAATGTGAAGAAACGCGACCACCCAAACCCTCTGACTCCAGCGCTGTACCTGCCCAGTGAAATGTCAAGACAAGTTTAAAGACTGCACATGCCGCTCTGTCAGGACGTCCTGCGCTCGGTTAGGAGAACTTTTTGCTGATGTCCACGGCTCTTTGATCAGGCAGCAGAGGGAGAGGCGCTGCAAGGACCCCTATAGGCAGCAGCGGTCATGACGCAGGAGAACGGACTCAATGAGGCAGAGCTCAGCCTGAGTCAGCTGAAAACAGGAAGCCAGCTGTCATGGTAATGAGTACAGTAAGGAGAGGGGATAAGCACACGTGATGGACATGGACGGACGGACATCTTGAAACACTGGAGATGTCCCTTTGGTCTCATTAGTGCCTTTGTCAAGAGAAAACTGAAACGTGCTAATCTGAGCAAACGCAGCCGAGAGATACAGTATTGAGAGTTGAGTGATTGAGTATGTCACCGTAAACATCATCAGCACCAAGGGACCATCATGCTGACGTGCCACCTAGTTAGTTCACAGTTTTGTTTTTTTCCTTCCAACTCTGCTGGGCGTTAATCTGGGGTGCGGGAAACATGTATTTTGGGAGCAATGGTGTTTTGATATCACCAGCCTGGGCTCAGACTGCACACAGTACAGCTCCAGTCCAAAGTAGTGACAACAGTTTAGACCATGGGCCGTGCTGTCCAGTGGTGCCGGCAGGTGCCATGGTGCTTTGGATTCTTCCCACTGGGAGTCTGTTTTTACCAGAGCCAACCACAAGCCTTTTCCCTTAATAAATTCATAGTTATCATACAAACAGCTTCAAAGATGGTGGCTGCAAAGCTCTGGTTCGTGTGAGTGTCACACCATAACTAAACCAGTCCAACACTGAGCTGCAGCTGGACCGGGTGCAGTCTGAGCAAGGATTCCTCAGAAGGGATCCCTGTAGTATGCTGGGGACAAACAGTCAATCAGTGTAATATTAAGAGTGACCCTATAGAGCCACTGTAGTCTGTTGGAATGAATTTCACAAAAAATAAAATAAAATAGCACAAAGTTTAAAGCAGTTCCTTATCAGCCATTTCACCATGTTTCTTGTATAAATTTCCAAAATGCTTCCCAAGTGTACAGTGAACCCTTCAAAAAGAGAGAAAAATGCTTGAGGAAATGCTTCTTAATAAGGACACATATCTGAACCTGGTGACATACTCAGACATAGTACTGAGAGAGTGAAGGATCTACACAGTGTGCCCACAGGCAGATAGCATGACTCAGAGGTCGAAGAGGCAGAGGAGGCAGAGGAGGCAGAGGAAGGAGGCATCAGAACAGCGGAGAGTGGTTCAAGCTCCACAGGTCAACACCAAACGCCTGACAGGAGCAGAGCAGGAGCGCGCCCTGCCTCAGGATATGAGCTAATGAGCAGAAGATGTGCTCATGTCCAACAACAAAAGCACAGAGAAGATGATCCTTGGCAAATCATTGTCGGAAAAACTGGAGGAGCATGAATTAAAAATTAAATGGGACGATAACATGGCAAATTTCTGGCTTTGAAGTATCATGGGTTCCACTGTAGTACTGTAGTACACAGAATTCTCTTGAGGCGCAGGCCTGTGCCAGCAGGTGTCATGTTTTGTCAGAGGAGGAAAGCATTTATAAAGTTTTCTTCTGCCTACTTTTTTGGGCTTCTTATTATTGATTATTTGTTAATTGCTAATCATTTTTATGACATAGTTGCCCAAATGAAATAAATAAATGAAATGTAAATAACTCAGTGCAGTTTAACAGCAGGTCTGGTCAGGTAGGGTAGAAAGTCATGTGTCAGGGCAGTTTGAGGAGTATAACAGCCCTCTGGACAAAAGTGTCCATCCTTTGTGTCCTGAAGCCCGGGTATCAAGGCCAGCATCCAGAGGAGGGTAGGTGAGCTTTGGAGACACAAAAGGAAAACCGTATTCTAAGCCATTCTGTTGTTTTGTTTTGGTTAGTAGCCTGGTATACGCTGCATGTTTTTTTGTCTTCTAAGATTGTTGGATGTTGGTTAACCACTTTCAAACATTGTTCCAAAAAAACCACAATAATTTCCAAGTTGTCGTATGATACAAAAGTTGTTCATGGAGTGATATATAAAGCCCAGAACAGAAGTTTGTGAGTATCAGTATCAGTTTAAAGCAGTGTTTTGTGGACTGCATCACTGACTTTCTCTATGAATGCACATGTAGAGTTTTTTTTTTTTGGAGACACAGACTTGCATTAGATGTTGTTATGCTGCTGAACAAAATAGTCTGTCAATTTACACTTTCTCTTGTCTGAGCAACAAACAGTGTGTTTGAGTCATTTGAGTTTCAAAATTGTTTCAGTTTTCTGTCAGAAATTGACTTCATCTTTTTGTTCTATTATAGATGTATACTGTGCCTTTGTGGTATATTAGGCTGGTCAGAGACAGTGGTTCATTTGACCAAACACTAAATCAGAGTCAGAAAAAAAACATTATTGTCACTGAACACTTTTCACAAGCTATAGGGATACGCATTGGCAACATAAATCAATAAATCATAAAAAAAGAAATATAAAGTATGATAAAAGGCATGTATGAAATAAGGTGTTATGCTATAATCTAGACCAGGCATGTCCAAACTATGGCCCGGGGACCAAATGCAGCCCGAAGGCCAGTTTTTCTTGGCTTTCAGGCTTCTAGATGAATTACCCCATATTACCTTATTCAGTACTTTTTACTGCAAGATAAATATTTAGTGCGTCTTGCTGAGAATCTAAACATGAATAAAGGTCTGGTGGCTCTTTCTAACCTGTTATAAATGCACGTGTTTGAACATATTTATTTATTCACTGTACTGAACACCAGTATATGATGTGGATGTCTGTGTTTTGATATGCAAGCAGGTGGCAGACCCTCACTGTAATTTTCATAGTGCACCTTTAAGATCTTTTAATGGATTTTATAACCATATCCTTGCTACCATTATGTGAAATATTTCCCTTTATATTTGTCTTTAGTTTTATCATTTTGGTCAAGTTGAAGTCACTTTTCTTGACTCCTGTTTTTGATGTTTGCAAAACGTATTCCCTTGCCTGCAGTTTTGTTTTGTGTACAATCATTCACTTTATTTATCACCTTGGAAACTAAAACGTGTATATTTTCAGTCTCAAGAACTTGCTTTAACCCCCAGACCCTCCTCATCTCTCTTCCCTGCCCTGTATGTCTCTAAACATCAGCCCATGGTATATAGTACAGAAACACCATCAAATCGCCTTAAAATCGCAGAGGCCAGAGACTTTTGTGGCGCTTGAGTGAGAGTGGTCCCAAATGAGGAATGGCTGTGAGATCCCGCACAGGTTTGGGGCTCTGTTTTCCGGGAGGCTCCATAAATCAGCTGAAGGTTCCTGGGTGATGGGGAGTGTGGAGGGCCAGAGGATTTGTCATTCTCAGATAAAGGCAGGGTCCTGTGAGCGCTCTCTATCGCCTCACGCTGGATTTACGGGACAGGAGCCATTGTGCAGCTGCTGTGGTCACATGACACACAGAGGAACATACAGAGATGTACGGCTGAGGGCGTGTGGTTCCTGTGACTTTATGAATTACTGGGTTTCAGATGACGTCGCCTCATTCTACTGGACAGTAATCTTTAATACAGGGGCAGGGAGCAGCTCGTAATGAATATTAAAAGTCCTGTATTACACAAAATGGATTCTTGTGAGCTTTAAGGCATGTTATAATGCTGTTACCTACTCAAAAACATACCTGGAGTTATGCTTTGTTTTATTTACACGTGTTTGAGTGACCCTTTATTACTATTATTAGTCTGTCCACATCTTCAAAGCTCAAAATGCTCCATTCCACCTTGTGATGTCATGGAGCTGTAGTTTTCTTTTACATTTCATTTCAGTAAAGACTGGCAAATTTGGGGCTGAAATTATCCAAATGATGCAGGGTTTTGTGTGTTAAACATGTGTGAATGAAACAAAATACAACTCCAGGTATGTTTGTGATTAGGAAACAACATTATAACATAAACTAAAAAAATTGTGTAAACTGGGCCCTTTAAAATGCTTGTATTTTTTTGTTGTTGTCGTACAGTGAGTTCAAGAGTCTAGTCGTTAAAAGAAATGATCAAGTTCAGGATTTGTGAATTTTCCTTACAGCTATTTTAAAGTATAATTTATTCAATATGGAAATCTGGCTCTTGTCCCCCATCTGGGAATATGACGTCATCACATTCCACAATCTGAAAACAACTTCTAAATCAACCAAATCACTTTAAATTCTTATTACTTTAATTAGTTTGATTTTACACTGTAGGAGCCATACAAACAATTACATGTTATTCACTGCCAGAAGAGAAACTGCAAGGTAGAATTATGAAAAAAAAAAAAAAAAATGTTTTTGTATTAATCCATTTTAAACTAAGTGTCAATCAGGCTTGTCTCCTCAGTGAGGTAAATTACTGTCACCTCTAAACAGTGTAATGATGTAATTACAGCAGTTAGCCCGACAGCGCTAACCTGTGCTAATGCTATTACTGGCCCTCATACTCCTCATGCCCCAGTATGTTTAGCATTAGTCTTGCATTTACACGCTAATGTCCCATTAGAAATTAATTTCCTCCTGTTGACTGCCCGAGGCAAATAAGCCTGAATGAGAGCTGCTCCTTTAGTGAGGACACAAAGTGGAATATCCAACTGGGGATCCTGATTAGTTATAGTGGCCCCCAAATACCGGCTATGGCACAAAAGCAAGTTCAATTTGAAATTTTCTCCTTTTAAAGCGAAAAAATGAAAGCCCCACTGTGTAACAAATCTGGTGGCAGCACTGCTTATATCCAAGAAGAAGGTCTATGGAAAGGCAAGCTCACAGTAAGGATGCATGCTATTATTAATATTTAAATATTTAAGTCATATAATTATTAAGAAAAAGCATAATTGGTCCTGATAACAAACATGATGAATGGTGATTGCTATATTCAGTCAGGACTTTTTTCTCTCTCAAAAGAATCTATGACTGATGTCTACCCATCTTTTGCGTGTTTGTTTGGTCAAAAAGTAAATCAATATGTTCCAGCCATCCTCAGGTCAATACAACAGTCAACTTTTGACAACAAAAGAGAGATGCTGTGTCCAATACTCAGGAGATCTGTTTTCAAAATAATGGGCTGATATGCACCGAACACCAACAATAAAATTACCTACAATACATCAATTTAACAAACTTATTTAATAGTGCAATAAAAAGATCTAAAATAGTAGCTGTTAACATGAAAACTACAGCTTCATGACTTCACAAGGTGGAACAGAGCATGTTGAGCTTTGGAGATTGAGCTAGACTAATAATAAAGGAAAAACACAACTCCAGCCATGTTTTTGATGAGGTAACAGCACTATAACATGGCTTTAAGATCACAAGAGTCAGTTTAGTGTAGTATAGGATCTTTAAAATACTGTTTAAAAGACACAAAGAAAATAAAATGACCATCAGGCTTTTAGAAAATCATATCTCCCACCCATATGCTTATTTTTGCTTTGTTTTTGTTCACTTGCTAGGACTTGACTACAAATTTGCACTCCTCCTGCAACTTTGATCCCACATTGGCCCTTCAAACGCACACAGCCCTAGTCCTATATAAGAGGAGCTTGTATGTGTCTGTTGTTGCTTGAGCGTCAGTCCCAGGAGGAGGTGTGGAGAGCAGGTGATGGAGGCTGAAGGACACAGGGTGCAGACTCCAACACAACATTTCATCACATCAGAGCTCCCAGAGGCCCTCACATCACACACTGACAATGGGAACGGCGAGCTCGAGGTCAGGTTTCTCCCTTTAGTTCTTGCAGAGCCCGACTGTGCATGGACCCACTGAAAAGTAGCAGCTGCCCTGAGCTCTGAGCAAAAACACCAGGATTAAAAAGACTCGCACTTAACGCCACTATTGAAAACTTTTAGGTATGTTTTGATTGTTGATTTTAGAATGACATAGATCAATAGTCCAAATCTACGCAGAGATTATATGGGTTTCAAAGAGATGAACCACTGGGGGCCGTTGCCACAGAAATGATCAATGAATAAATGCGTCTTTACAACAGTGAACAGTGTAGCATCAAATTTTGGGTCCTAGGTATAAATCATCTTGATGGACCCACACTACATGTTGTCTAATGAACTAACTTTTGTGAAGGGCCTCTCCGTACACTGAGCTAACACAAAACACAAAAAGAAATGAGAATTTACCCAGCAATGGTGTTTTGAATGTTGACTCAAAGCATGTTTACTCAAACATGCTAGAAATACTCAATACTCATTACAATATAATTTTTGAGTCCATTATTGATGAAGGAAAACCACTGCATACACACTTTTAAAAAGTCCCTTTTAAAGGGCCTATATTATACAATCAAGAACCGTCAAGGAATTCCTCCCTCCTGTGGCTCACCACCTGCAGAGGGGTTCATAGGGGTCTGGGGCTGGTGCCCAGAGTAGGACTACAGATGGAAATTAGCTATGAGCTACAATCTGGTACAAACATATCTGCCACTGTGCTTAATGTAATTGTACACTGTCCTAATAAACCAATAAACTAAACTAACTATTACTCTAGTTTCTGATCTGTTATATTGGTTCCTCATCAAAAACATACCTGGAGTTGTGTTTTGTTTCATTAGCACATGTTAAACTAAAGAGGGTTACTCAAACGTGTAAATGAAACAAAACACAACTCCAAGTATGTTTTTGACATGACTTAATATGACTTAATTATTATGATTATGATGACCAAAAAAAAAGAAGAATGAAAATGCATCAACTGTGGACGTGGTGGGGCCAGATAAACATTAGCCAATAGATAACAATAACATAACATTTGAAAAAGGACAAACAGTCGCTGGATTTCTCGTTCCTTGGAAAATCCTCTATCCATCCTTTAAAGCTCACGAGTCCATTTTGCGTAATATAGGACCTTTAAAAGACCATTAATAAAGAGATGATATAGCTCCAGTGAGAAACAGTCGTGGTCCATGATATTCCATCCCAGCATGACTCAATCTTTTGTGATTCAGTGTATCTGTGTCCCCTGCCTCTGTGTTTACTGAACACTGTCACCTCCAATAACCCGCGCAGCACATTAACGCAGCAGAGGGGTCTCAGGGGGCGGGGACATCATGACCTTCAGCGTCCAATCAAAACTCCCCTGGGGATCACATGTTTACCTTTTGACCACACGGGCGGTTATTGACATTTCTCTCCAGATACATACATCAGCTGTGTCCACTCCTGGCAAACATGCTAACGGTCATGTAGTGCTAGCTGTTGCTATTTTCTCCTGTCAATCAGTATGGGACCAGAGGTAGCACAACTAGCAATCACCTGTCACAGCACGGCCCCTGGACACGAGCAGACACACGCTGACAGACAGCTTTATTGCATCATATATTTTAATGACTCAATATTGTTTTTACCGCGTCTATAATGGACAGTCTGAGTAGGGCCATTAATGCACTCAATAAATGTCAACATTTCTGGCAGCCTTTATTTATTATTTTAGTTGTTTTTTGTTTTTTTTTTAAATGAAAGTAACATATATTGCATAAGTAAAAATCATAATAAATGTAGCTATTTTGCACATTTAGGAGCAATGAGAAACAAGACTATCTTTAATGGAACTTTAACCATGTTATGTTTTCTCTACAAAAACCTTTAAAATTGTAACTGTCTTACAATTTGAAATTTCTCACGTTGTGTAGTGCGACTCCACAGGTCTACTCTGTGTTTCTCTGTGGTCCCCCTTGAGCTAATTCTCTCTCAGTGTCTGCAGCTCACATGATCCCACCTCCCGCTCTCCTCTCTGCTCTGGAGCACATGGAGCTCTGGAGCACGTGGAGCCCTGTCGCGGTGTTTTGAGGAGCCGTTGAGTGTGAGCATTTTCCACTCACATGTAATTTCCTGCTGTCTCCAAAGAATGTGAGAAGACACATTTTCCTCACAGTAAATGAAGTGTTGTGTCAGGGGCTTGTTATGAGATCTGATGGATGCTGTACGTTCTTACAAGAGGAAACGATTATTGCACTTCTGTAACTGTGTGTACCGTTTCCTGTAACAACTCCAGTTTAGTTGATAGAAGCCAGAGTGAAACAGTTTTCATTTAATTAAATTTTTTCTTAATTATTGATATTTTGGGACCATTTTAGTAGTCGTTTCATATGCATAGTTGTTCAATTTCATAATGGAAAATGTAATAATTTAAAGGTGTGTTGTGTAACTTCTCTGGTGAGTCCATCAAATACTTTTCTCCATGGAGATGTTATTGCTGTGTCTGAAAAGTTTCACAGTATGGCATTAAACCTTCTATCTTCGTGGACACCAAACTAGACCAAGTTACAGGTCAGATCTGTGGAGAGGCAACCCCGCTCACAGTCAGAATGTTTTTGTAGGTATTTTTGAACTTTAAACCACCTGTAATTGTATAAGTAGAGCTGTTTAATGTCATACTGTGGAACATTCCAGGCAAAGAAATGACATATCCATAGAAACAAGCAGCTGACGGACCCCCAACCAAAAAGTTACATAATGTACCTTTAACCCTTCAGTTATGAAATTGCATACACAAACTACCTTTAAAATAATTTCAACATGTCATAGTTTTAAGGTGTTAAAATGTGCAGATTAAAGATTGGAAATTATCCAAATGACTCTAGTGAGGGTGTATGGAGTTTAAAACACAGTGGAGCACTTCCTGTATTGCCACATGACATCACATGGTGAAACAGAGTGTTTTTCAGCCTAAATATGCAGGATTTGTGTGGATGAAACAAAACACAACTTCAGGTATGTTTTTGATGAGGAAACAACAAATAACAGATTACAAAATAACACAATACGCTCCCCTTAAATAATATAATAACAATGAGAAGTTTCACAGCACAATGGGGGAGTATGTAACAAGCGCTCAGTAGGATTTCTATTGGTGCTGTTTCAATTGAAGCAGTGCAGATCAGGAGGTCAAGTCTGTGCTGACCTTTAGAGCAAATGCACCTAACAACTCAAGATGGGCTCAGACGAAGAGTTCAGACACTGTCCATGAGAGAGAGAGAGAAAGACAGAGAGAAAGAGACAGAGAGAGACAGAGAGAGAAAAGCTCTGGCTCTAGTGCTACAACCTGCACAAGGCATCTCTCCTGTTAAGCTTAATGTAGATTGTGCAGTGTCCCGGCCTCATAAATAAACTAAAAAATACATAAAATAAAAGTGGAGAGAGAAAGAGGTGAAGAGAGAGAAAGGGAGAGAGAGACACAGAGAGAGGGAGAGAGCAGGATTGAAAGAGAGAGATAGAGAGCAAACCACATTTGCTCCATTCACCATTCACCAACTGAGCAAGTGCAATTAAAGGTGCACTATGTAACTTTTCCTGTGGATACTTGTTCCACACTATGGCATTAAACATGTATCTCGATGCCACCAGGTCAAAATACAAGTCAGATCTGTGGAGAGGCACAGTAAGAGCCATGATTTCAAGGTGTTCTTTATGTAAGGTAATAGAGAAAATACAAGCTAAAAGAGTTTAATGCCGTACAGAGGAATATTCCTGGGAAATCAATAAATCGCCATGAAGACAAGCAGGTGCTGATCAGACAAATTCCACAGTGCATCTCTAACTAATGTATTTGTTTAGTTGCCGTGACAGCCCCTCAGCTCACTTCTTCTAGACGCAGGTGTGAATGTGGCTCAGCTCCGACTCAGGGCTCCTCCATTACACGCGATCTGGTCCAAATTGGCTATTTGTGGAGCCCCTGCCATTTTCCGCTCGCACCTGTCATAGTGCAGGTGCGTCTCCTGTCTCTGTTTACAGCCATTACCTGGATTCATTTAGTTGTAGAGTGTCAGTGTATAAACAAGCTTGTCTTTGGTATTTTCCATTTCCAAAGTTACAGCACCAAATCTTCTTATGGGACTGGGTTCAATATGACATCATGTGCAACTGCTCCATAGACACAAACAGAAGATTTCAGGACTTTGTTTGACCCTTCTGATCAATTAAAGGTCATATATAATGCAAAATTGACGCTTGGGAGCTTTAAGTCATGTTATAATGTTGTTACCTCCTCAAACACCCAGAGTTGTGTTTTGTTTTATTCACACATTTGAGTAACCCTTTATTATTATTCTGTCTATGTGATAATGTCTAAAATGTGCCAAATTCCAGTGCACCCAAAACATTAATTATGACAACATTAATTAACTGCCCCATATACTTCTACTTTCTTCTTAAACCAGATTTCCTCCATGACATTTTCCACACTCTTGTAAGATTATGATTATTTCTGGGTTACCTTTTTGCGTGGAGTTTGCACGTTCTTATTTTGACAAATTTATATAAAACAAAGGGCAATGCTTCTATTTTTTACCATAAACTTCTGTATAGCATTCTCTAGAACTTGTCAGATGATGTAATACATTCCAATAATTGTTAAGGAGACTCTGTTCTTGTCAGATTTCCAATTACAAATAACTTTTTAATTTCACCGGCCCACGTTCTGATTGGACTTTTATATCTCCAGTTAACTGAAGTCCATTTGTCAAACTGTCATCCTTATATTTGACTGTGTTGAAGAGCAAGTGCAAAACAACTGTACCCAGACCAACTTTTTTTTATAAGTTTGAGTTTAATTGCTGTTTTGTCACTTGTCATTCCTAATGAGCCAAGCCAGACGGCGAGGGTTTGATGAGGTTATTCTTCTATAGTATTACCTAATCACAGCTGGTTGGAGAAATTATACATTGAAGTTATTATGAAAGCACAGTAGGACCACACAAGAGCCACATTAACATCATTATATTCAAGTGGTGCAACTCAAGAACTTATGTATACCTCTGAATTAAACTCAAAAAGTCCACTAAGTCCAGGTAAAGTCCTTTGAGGTGATAAAAATGACCAAAGGTAACCCCATGTAAACTTCTGGCTTCCCTTTGGATAGCTTATTTTTTTTTTATTTTTTTTAGGGTCCTTGAATCTTCCAAAGGCGTATACAAAATGTGCCCCTATTCTCCCTTGCTTTCGTTGTGTGTCCAGTTTTACAACAGCACATGTGAAACCCAAGTTTTCAAACTGGCATTTAAAGGGTTTGTTTTTTTATGCATGAAAAGTATGAAAAATGTGAACCTATAATTTTTATAGCTGTTTTTCTGAGTGGACATAAGGTTGTTTTCACATGTTAGTGCTCTCTCTGGACTAACCCCAGTGCACCTGATTTAGTTCTGTTTACCTCATTTTTGGATCGGCCTTGTTCATATACACCAAGCCTCATTCAGCCCAAACATGCACCATGAGCCACATGAGAGACTTATTTGTTATTTCTTCAAGCGAGCAGAGCCCTATGAAAGCAGACTGAGAATGCTCTTTTACACTGACCTGACTAGTGTCAGTGTGAAAACAACATTGTTATTACATAGTGTCATAGTTATTAAAGGGAGACTTAATGGGCTGATTCCACAACATGCATCTCCGCTCTGCTGTGCTGCCTCTCCACCGTCCTCCTGTCCAAGACCATTTTCTTCTGCACCAGTGTCTGGCCTGATCAATCTCCACAGTTCAGGACGGACCAAAGAGGAAAGAGAACATAAACTACATCTAGATTTACAAAGTAAATACACTCCACACAAACTTTATTTTCATCAGATTAATATTACTTCTAGATGTTCTGTTCACTTTCACTTTATGTCACTGAAACATGTGAAAACTTTATTGGACGCAACAGTTTAATACCTAATTCTTCTCATGGTGGAGAAAAAACGTGTAAACTGTGATGTGACCTAAAGACTGATCCCATTTAACACAACAATGATCTGCTCCTGTTTTAGGATAGTTAGATTGGTCTTGAATTGGGACTTATATTTCACAAACTCATGGTCTCGTTGCATGTTCTTTTTTAGATCCCCGGGGTTAGCAGCCCTCAGCAGCACAGCTGTGAGGAGATGAAACACGTCCAGTGAGTGAGGGTCTATGCCCTCAGTCAGAGACCATTCAGAGGTGTGGCTCAGCAGAGTTGCATGATGTGAAATCAGCCCACTGTGAGGCTGCTGCTCACAGACTGGAGCTGTCTCCTCAAAACAAGACAACAACTGTTCTTTGTAGTGTAACTTTTTCTTTTGCACAATGACTATTTTTATGGCTTTTCTTAAATGTATAAAATGTACTGTCTGCTTTTCTTCTAGTTCTAACACAGTTAAACTGGATCAGATTGCTGAAAGCTGAAAAAGATTAACATGACAATCATGAATATCATTTTAATTTAGTGTGTCTCTGTGGCCCACTTCCACTGACAGTTAAGACGTTGGTTTGCTCACCATCTCTTCAGCACTACAGTAATATCGTGTACCTTAGCCTCATTATGAGCGTGACAGATTCATGTTTTATAAATGATGATGAAATATTCACTTTGTTTAGTGGGACATGAGTGGACACTTTTCAAGGTGACAATGGCCGAGGTTCAGCAAATGGTCAGATGAATTATTAAACTGGAAGATCTGACGTTTGAGGATGTGGCAACTTAAATCAAATCATAGACATTAAAAGGTCCTATATTACATGAAACTGACTCTTGTGAGCTTTAAGTCATGTTATAATGCTGTTACCTCATGAAAAACCTATCTGGAGTTGTGTTTTGTTTCATTCACATGCTTGTGTAATCCTGCATTATTAGTCTGTCTACATCTACAAAGCTCAAAATGCTCTGTTCAACCTTATGATGTCAAGTAGTGGTAGTTTTTAAGCTAACATCTACCTTTTACCTTTAGTTGATTTTAGTGAATGTCTATGGAGTTTAAAAACACAGTGGAGCTTCCTGTATGACATCACAAAGTGGAACAGAGTGTTTTCTGTTTGAGAGAAGAACTCAGCCAAAATATGCAGGGTTTGTGTGGTAAACGTGTTAAAAAAACAAAACAAAACGGCATGATGCAGAATCAATATAATAACAGATCGAAAAATAGCGTAATACGGGTTCTTTAATAATAAATATATGCGATCCACTAACCCTGCTTTTCTGTCTTTTTCATTGTAGATTGAACACAGCTTCAAGTCATGATGGACCTCAAGCCACAGTGAGTACTGTACTATTTGATTCACTCCCCTTTCATTTCTTCTCACAGACTATAATAAAAATGCATGTTATGGTCCATTCTGTTTTTGACGATGATGAATCAGTAGCCATTTTAGTTTCACAGTCTTTGGAGTTTAGATCTCTCTTTGTGATGAGTCACTTTGAACACATGGACCGTAAGCCTGTCTACGTCACCACCCGCTGAGATATATATATATATATATGAAAACCACTTATATGGACACAGTTTGAGTCCTACTGTATATTTTGTTAGTCCTGTTCTAGTCCTGGTTTAGTCTCGGTTAAAGATGGGAATAAACACTAAATCAGCTTATTTGCTGCATAGACTGTAACTGCTAGCCTCGTGAGCTTCATTTGACTGGAGCCGGATGCTGTGGATAACATCACACTCCCTTAGTTCACTTCTTTATAGTCTGTGGTTTGCTACTATAGTCTCTATGTGGTGTTTTAAAAGCTTTATCTATTGTTCCCAGTCCTTTTGACCTATTTTAGCCATAAACTTGATACATTTGCAGCTTTGTGTTCATTGCAAGTTCAAGTAGTTTGTGACATCATGCAGGACTGCCCGGAGTACAGCCTGGTGTTTCTGATCGCAAACGGAGGGGCAGAGTTTGAAGTATAGATCCCTTTTAGACCATCACACTGTTTGTTATACTTCCAGACCACATCCCCCCTCCGCCTCACCTCGCTTCCCATCTCACTCTCCTTTTACTTCTCCAGGTACTGCCCAACTTAGCAGCTCTTTATGAAATGTGGTTGTGGGTGGAATTTAGGTGTTTAGTCCTAATTTTGATATTGCAGTTGTGAAGTGTAAAGATAAGTGCAGACTGATGAAATATATCAAAGTCTGTACTTAAAACTTGGCGGGAAAAACGTCAGCTACGAAATGGAGGTCAAGAGAGACATCCACTCTTGCAATCGGTGATGGAAATGGAGCTGCAGAGGAGACTGAAAATTGGAAATAATTTTTCACATAGCAGCTTTAATTTGAAAGACAAAGCTAGGCTGTGATAATAAAAAACAAAAATAAAGTATACGTAACAGCATGTCAGAATAAAAGAGGAAATCAGGTTCAGTATAACAGCAGGTCTGAAATATCCCTCTCTGTAGTCGTCCAATTCTAGTCATCTGCACCATTTTGTCCCAGTGCGGAATTACCTGCGCTGTCATTTTCTCCACTTTCAAACCCACTTTTCTTTTCCACAAAACGTACCTCCGCATCTTTTTCATGTCGGGAGTGTTTTTTGTCACCACACCAAACAAAAACGTTATTACAGGCTGGAATTATCTAGACTGTCTGTCTCTCCCTGTAAGCACCTACAGATATAGAAGTGTAAGGGGAGAGGAAGGGAGTCACCCCATACACGTTCTTGTTTAGATGATAAAATCTTCAACGATGGATCCGCCAGCCCTAAGCCCCGCCCCGAACAATATAAATGTATATGAGGGAAAACTAGGCCAGGGCTGAATAGGAATTTCAATAGATCATATTTTTGTTTAGACATGCAGTTTTTGGGGATTTGTTACGCTAAGAATATCAATCGAAAGTCACAGATAATCGTATTTTTGAGGAGCTTGCTGAAGACTGTTTTACTGTTAAAATGTAAATGTACTAATGCCATTGAGAGATTTTTTTTACCTGTAGTGATTCATTCACAAGTTGGTGAAGATACAAATACGATCAAGGGTCCTCTTTCATCTCTCAAATCTTAATAATAATAATTTGAATACTTTATATATTTTCATCAACCTATAGAGCAAAACATTCTAAATAGTTTATACTTTTGCATTTTGTAATTACATTTTGTATTTAGCATACCTATGTATACTTTTCTTTTTAGAGTTTGCTTTCACTACCTGCTACTGTAGTTTTAAAGATGCACTATGTACTTTTTCTGATGGAGCGTACACCACATGCTTGTCTCCATGGAGATGTTACATAGGATGTTCCACAGTATGGCATTAAACCTGTCTTTCTCCATGGAACAAGTTACAGGTCAGATCTGTGGAGAGGTGAGCCTTCTTACAATAATGTAAAAATGAAAACAATAATGCAAAACATACAAACACTGTGTCACTAACATCTCGACGGAGACAAGCAAGTGTTGAATGCCCCCACCTGAAAAGTTTAATAGTGCACCTTAAATTTGTTTGGAAACTATTAGCAAAGGCAGGTATACAAATGAAGACAGTCATTTTCTTCCTGTTTGAATTATTCCACACAAAAATGAAATAATGTTGAGATTTATATTTCCGGGACCTTATGAACATCCCATACAACCCCCGCTCCGATTCTCTCCTCTTCTGTTTTTTTTTAATGGATATGAAGTTATTTGATAAGAATGAATGTAGGTAGTAGTAAGTATAGTGGTTTAGTTTAAGGTGGAGCACTGTGTTTTTTGTAAACCACTGTGGATATTGCTGTCACTTGCTTATTGTAATGCATCTTTGCAGTAATATTACAGAGCAGAGACTGAAAATAGCATCTACTTTTTTTATACAAAAATAAAATAAGACATAACTGATCCAAGTGTGTTATGTAACTGTTATTTATCCCTCAAGTATCTACAGAACAGCTTTGTATAAACAAAAGTTAAAACATTTTGAGACTTTCTGGGCCAAGAATGGGCAGTAAATAGTCTTATTACATAGATTCATATGTTCAACCAGGATATCGGCTGAACCAATATTTGACAGTCGATATTCAGTCCAGCAAATTTTTCAGTACTGGTGGTGATGTCCGATACCAATATTGTATCAGTGCATGCCTAATCTATATACAAGTGTTTATAATGTTCAAGAGCATTCTGAAATGATTCAAGAAAGCTCAGAATTTTTCCCAGTTAGTTTCAGTATTCTGTGGATTTACATGTGTATACTTTCTAGGAAGCACTAAAAAACAGAATTTAAATGTAATTTGCTTGCCAAACAGTGGAAGAAAAGCAAAACTAATTCACAAAGTTATAACCACTTAAAAAGACAATTGAGCAAGACCGTCACGAAGAGAATAATAAATCCATTCAAAGCTCGACTGTTCTAGTATTGGGAGAGTTCTTCTTCTGTGAGAATACTTTGCAGTGATGTCATGGGGGGGACTTCTGTATGTATCTATATGGCTGCAGTTACCATGGTGAAACAGAGCGCACATTAGCAAACGCAGACAAAAAACTTTAAAGATAGTCTGAAAACTCAAGAAAAAATACATCATGGATTTAAAGATCACATTTTCAGAAGCCTGAGATCACTACGAGCGTTCATGGTCCTGTTTAGGTGTTTGATTGTTTTAACAAAAAAGTGAGAGTGACTAAGTGAAGCTACTTTGTGACTGTAATGTTATTAATTTTATGTGTGAGTATGTATAGATGTGTTAACAGTATGCACAGATTGTGTTAAAATAAACCTCAGATTATGTCTAACTTGAGGAACAGAGCTTCTTACAGAGCAGTGCTTTCAGTTAGCATCACACCCCTAGGGAATATTGATGACATCAGCTGCAAAGTATCAATGAGAGCCTCTGCCTTTCCTTGGCCAGGATACACAGGGTTTTCAAACACACTCTTCGTGCCTATAGCGTTGACTGACACCTGACATGGCCTCATTAGCCCACAAGTACAAGCCCATGTTCACTATGGGACTAGGGGCTTCACGCAGTCTGAAGGCCAGGGACAGCACCAAGGACAGCTCCTCCTCCTCCTGCCCCTTGTGTAGACCCCCACCACCACAGCGCTGCAAAGACCTTGGCCAAAGTCTCCAACGCTGGTTCACCTAATGGGAGCAAGTGCAAACAAATAAAGCAGAAGATAATGAGGCTTTTCTTCACCTGCTCAGACACTTTCCCAATACGAGACATGTGGGTTTTTAATAGACAAACTCTGCACCGCTGGTTCCTCTTCACAGGCTCATTTGTCTGAAAATGGCAGGACATGCGCATAACAGGATATAGGAGGTTGGTCGATGGTTATTAAAGGTCCTATATTACGCCAAATTGACTTGTGTGAGCTTCAAGTCATGTTTTAATGTTGTTACCTCCTCAGAAACATACCTGGATTGTGTTTTGTTTCATTCACACATGTTTGAGTAATCCTTATTATTAGTCGTCTACATCTGCAAAGCTCAAAATGCTCTGTTCCACGTTGTGATGTCATGAAGTGGAAGTTTTTCAAGTTAACATCTACCTTTTACCTTTTGTTCTGTAGAGATTGGCAATTCCAGGGCTGAAATCATCCAAATGATTCTAGTGATGGTGTATGGAGTTTAAAAACACAGTGGAGCACTTCCTGTATTACCACACGACGTCACAAGGTGGAACAGAGTGTTTTCAGTTTGAGAGAAGAACATGTGTGAATGAAACAAAACTCCAGGTATGTTTTTGATGAGGGAACAACATTATAACAGAAATTAGTAAATAACGTAATGTCGGCCCTTTAAAGTTTATATATAAAGAATTACACACCACTGATACTACTTTTTTTATTTTTTACTTTTTTGTTCTTCTGTACAGTTATTCAACGTACCTAATTTTCATGGTCTTAAAATGTGATAAACAAATATATTACAATTTACTGTAAATGGTTTGCATTGGTTCAGTTATTCCTCACTTACCTTTCATTCTAATTATTCACCAGATTGAAAAGCCATTACACCACTCAGATCACTGCGGAGTTTTGCCATGACAGTAAAGCTGATGACGACTAGTATGCTAACATGCACTTCCTAATTATCTGACAATAAGAAGTTTTATAATTTGATGCAGACAGTATGAAGCTGACTTATTTTGACTTCAAGAGCTGCTTATAAAGTATATCTGCACTGGGGCAAGACAAACTTTGCTCAGATACATGGAAAAAAATGTAGAGTACAAGAAGATAAACTTTTCTGTTGCAACTTTGAAATTCCCCCGTTGCTGCGCTCATAAAAGTCAAATATATTTTTTGTCAAGTTCAGCCTGACCAACATTTGATCAATCAATGCTTTTTTTCATATTTCATTTTTTTAAATTATATTTTTCATAGCCAAAATCAAATCTTTTTCATAAATAAATTGAAATTCCTGAAGTAATGTCTGTGCTTTTTGCTATTCTGCCAAATCCAGTGACTGTGCCCTGTGCAGGTGTGGACTGTTGAAAACAGAGTGTTCTGGCTGAACTGAGGTTGATTCAGTTAGCAGCTATTCTCAATGCTTTGTTAATTGGCAATTAGCGATATAAATAATTGCACCCTGAAGAGTCCAGTTGGCTACTCTGCAGAAGTGTGAATTTATAGGGGAAAAACCAGGTGACGACTGGTGACTACACTGCGTCATTCACATGTCAAAAAGGGAGAAAGAATGTGTTTTATGCAGTTTTTTCTCACTCAAACTAACTTTCTTTCGCTCAAACTAACTTTCTTTTGACTAGGCGGTCTTGACATCCTTCTGTTCCTGTCAGTGTATTCATAATATCACCAAGCGGCAACTTCGGATCTGCTACATCCAATCTTTTTTCAAACTTTTTTGACAGTGTTTGCTAATGCGTGCATTGTGCCATCATGGAAACATTCCATTAGAGATACATGTAGAACACCCCCAGCATGATGTCACTGCAATGTATCAACACATTTTAAAGCCACAATATATAACTTTTTAGCCATAAAAGCAGCTCTTCTGAGTTGGCTTTTTTCTCCACAAACCTGATTCTGGCCTGGACGAGGGCCTCTTCCTGCTTGTTTCCATGGAAATGTGGTTCCTTTGGCTAAAATGTTAGTAAGGCATTAAAATGTATCTATCTCCATGGAGACTGTTCTGAAGTATGGTTTTAACTTTCTGTAACCTCCAGAAAGTTACATACTGTACCTTTAATATATATAGGAGGTGGTGAACTCTTCCGATACATTTTGCTTTTAAGAATAATCTTTAGTGCTACACCATTTTGTCTTATTGTATGCCACTTCTCACATACTGTACCTTCACTTTTGTTATCAGCTGTGGTCCAGAGGGAAAAGTGATTTCTGCTGATTTGACTATGAAGATAACTGCTTGTCACACTGAGTTCTGACAGTGAAACAAATGAAAGAAGTTAAGAAAGCGCTTTACACACTAGCAAAATAACATCTTCCCTTTAATATTATTTGAAGGGCCCATATTACACAATTTTCTGATCAATGTTTTCATGTTGTTTCCTCATCACAAACATACCTGGAGCTGTGTTTTGTTTCATTCACACGTTTAACACACAAACCCTTCATATTTTGGCTAAGTTAATCTCTCAAACTGAAAACACTCCCCTGTGTTTTTAAACTCCACAAACCTTCACTATGCCAATCATTTGGAACTACCAATGTCTACTTAACAAAAGGTAAAAGGTAGCTGTTAACTTGAATACTACCACTATGACATCACAAGGTGGAAATGAGCATTTTTAGCTTTGGAGATGTACAGACTAATAAAACTAATAAAAGGTTACTCAAATACGTGTGAATGAAACAAAATGCAACTCTGGGTATGTTTCTGATGAGGAAACAGCATTATAACATGGCTTAAAACTCACAAGAGTCAATTTTGAATAATATAGGACCTTTAATTTACCCCCATAACAAATCTCATAAATCCTGACCACCTCCAAGTACAACGCTATTAGCTGATGTGAGCATGGCTACGCTTCTCCCATTAAAAACAAACAAACCAAAAAATAAAAAAAAAACAGTTGTAACTGAGAAGCAGTGGTGAGGACCATAAAACAGCAGAGGAGCAGACAGGGGCGGGGGGGTAAAGTGGACCAGAGATTGGACCCCGCTGCGTATGGCATCTCTCCGCTGTGAACCACATTGCGCTGAGTTTCCAAGGAGTCGACTAAAACAACAGGTAATGCCCCACTCTCATGATAATGTCACAGCAGGGGTAAAATGAAGAACGGGGTATATACAAGTCTGCTAGGGCATTAGAACATGTGAAGAGCTTAATAGCATAGATTATCTTCATGCTACCTGCATAACAATTTTGTCATCATTGTGGATAGAAGCTGGGAAAATGATAGGCTTTAAAGATCTTATGTTACACAAAATGGATTCTTAGTTAAGTTTTTAGTCATGTTATAATGCAGTTGCCTCCTTAAAAAACATACTCTGAGTTGTGTTTTGTTTCACACACACACGTTTGAGTAATACTTTATTATTAGTCTGTCTCCAAAGCTCAAAATGCTCTGTTTGACATTGTGTGTAGTGGTACTTTTCATGAGGTACACGTTTTGCCTTTTGTTGAGTAGATATTAGCAACTCCAGGGCTGAAATAATCTAAACGATTCTAGTGAATGTGTATGGAGTTTTAAACCTCAGTGGGGCAATTCCTGTATTACCACATGACATCACAAGGTGGAACAGAGTGTTTTCTTTTTTACAGAAGAACTCAGCCTAAATATGCAGGGTTCAGTATGTATGTGATGAGGAAACGGCATTATAACAGATCAGAAAATAGTGTAATATAGACCCTTTAAAATAATATATTCACCTTTTTCTTCAGAAGGGATGTAAGGTGCCACACCTCGCAACAACAAGAGTCTGGGTTTGACTCCCAAAACTTAACCTTATATTAATTTCAATTTCAAAGGTGACTTTCTCCAAACTGGGCACATTAAATCTGCGAGAAACATCACTACACTAAAGACTCACAGCATTTAAAAGTCATCCAACTTTATAAGCCCACGTGCTTCAATATAGTTCAAAATCGAATTACAACATTCAGGTAGATTAGTTGTTTATTTATTTATGCTTTCACTACAAATGGTCTGTACTGATACTGACTGACATACAGTGCAAAGTTCTGTTTTTAGCTGTAACTTGAAAAATACCACTACATGACATCACAATGTGGAACAAAGCATTTTGAGCTTTGGAGATGTAAACAGACTAATAATAAGAGTTACCAGGTATGTTTTTGATGAGGTAACAACATTATAACATGGCTTAAAGCTCAGAGTCAGTTTTACGTATTATACAGTAGGACATTTAAGGAGATAATCTTCATGCGTCTGACCTTCACATGTATTCAGTGTAATCCCCAGTCTTCATCCATTAATCCTCAACTCTCTTCCTCTCTATGACCTGTTACATCTTACAGAAAACTTACAGAAATCTTACAAAACTGCAAATACCTTTCCATACAGCAGGCATTGTCTCTGTTGCATCATTTGTGAATCCTCTGTTTCAAACCGCATGTGGTCTGTGTGTTCCTGTGCTGTCAGCTTCACTTCCCCTGACTTTGTACTTGAAGGTGCCTCAGTGGAGCGTGTCTGGTTCCTGTGGTGCATTCGGTGGTAAACAGAAAAAGCAGTCTCCTCCTCCTCTCTCTGTCCTGCTGCAGTAATGGTGTACGTTACAGAGTGGAGTACTGAGCTCGTGCTTAATGAAGAGATTGAAATGGAAATGGGGCCGAGTTGAAAGCAGATGTTTAATGATGAGCTGTTTGTACTTGTGCATTAACAAGGACATCAGTGTGAATGACCTTGTGGTGAAGCGGAGTGGGGTAACCAGCCACCATGTTGGATTTTAAATCAGCAGAGTCAGCAACAACTATGCAATTATTCAACTAAGTAGCTGCGCACAAAGTATCAAGTATCTATCTATCTATATGTCTATATTTCTATAATTCTATATCTATCTATATCTATTAGGGCTACAACAATTGATTGGTATAAGAGAGAGAGACACTTCATTGATCCCGAGGGAAATTCAAGTTTTGCTGCAGCAATATTTCCAACTGCGCTGCTCAGTTGCCTGGAGTCAAAGGTCTCAGTGCAGTTAAACAGAAGGACTGGTCAGGTTGGGTCAACAGATCTGCGACAGGACAGTTTGAGGAGAGGAAGAGCCAAAAGTGTCCCTCCTCGGTGTCCTGCAGCATCAGTGTCCAGGGAGGCGCCAGGTGAACACAACAGGAAGGCCTCACTCTCACTGGTTTCAGTTGGTGATGAAAATGTCCATTCCCTCAAAGTTTCCCAATTTCCTCTGGAAGGTCTTCTGCCACATTTGCTGCCACATACGGTGTAAAAAGCCTGTAGCATCTCAAATGTCCGTAGCTAGCTCGTTAGCTAGCCTCTTGCACGGTCTCCATGGATACAGGAAAAACAGAGCCTTTCTTGTGTCCTTTGAGTTGCACTTGCTGCACTTCTTAGTTGGTTAAAATCCCATGATATGATGTTAAAAGATGAGCCCAAAACACAAAAGTTTAAAAACACAGTAGAGCACTTCCTGTATTACCACATGACATCACAAGGTGGAACAGAGTGTTTTCACTTTGAGAGAAGAACTAAACACCTAATTATGCAGGATTTGTGTGTTAAACGTGTGAATGAAACAAAACACAACTCCAGGTATGTTTGTGATGAGGAAACAACATTATAACAGAGAAGAGAGTAACAGGCACTTCACACTTCACCTAAACCCCATAGCTGTAAAGTCCTCACTTTCTTACATAAGCATTAAAAATCTCTGAGTGAAAATATGATATAACAACACTAAGCAGTACTTTTGTCACCTTGTTCTGAGACATGAGACGTATTCACTCTCTTTAAAATGTAATCCCAGGAGCTCTTTGACGTCTGAGCACTTTGCTGTCGGGCAACCCAAACAATGGTGCCAATTATCAACAAGAGACAAACAAGAACAGTGTTTTATTACGAGCCCAAATACTATCTTAAAGGCAATAGAAATGAAAGCATAGCAGCGTGGGATGTCTGACTCACTAATGCCATTTATTTTACTTTTAAAGCAGCGGATTTGGGAAAATGTGCTCTTCAAGTGAACCTGCAGTGATGGAGCAGTGCATTGTGGGTTGTTCTGGTGGGCAAGGCCGGCGCCGGTACAGTGTTGTATGTTATAGACTTAACATGCCACAGGTGAGTTTTTTATTGAGGCTGAATTAATCCCTCAAAGCCCAGAGATGTTGAATGAATATTTATGATCACAGACAGTGGAGAGACAGTTCAACAAGGATATGGAATATTTGGACTGGTCACATAATCACAACAGCTTAAAGGGCCCATGTGTAAAATCCCTCAGTCGTCCAGGTAGAATCCGTGGCAAAAGGAGAAATTCAATTTGTCAGCTGAACAAAAGTTTATTTGGTCGAATACGTTTCCAGCTCATCCAAGCTGCTTCTTCAGTTCTGGTCAGACGCTGGTGGACACTGCTTTATATCTGCCTGAAGGGAGGAGCTAATTACAATGAAAATTACTCTGAGACTACCACACCTATTTGTTTACAGTTTCTGTTGGTTAGCTCGGGCTATTGAATATGCTGTGGGAGTGGGGTGGGGTGTGGGGTGTTGTTAACAGAACCATTCAGGGCCATAATGGGTGTTTTCACACCTCTGGACCTGACCTGGCTAGTATTCAACCAAATAAACCAAAAAATTGAATTTCTCCTTTTGCCTTAAAGGGCCCATGTTACACTGTTTTCTGATCTACTATAATTTTAGAATTTTCAAAAACATACCTAGAGTTGTTTTGTTTCATTCACACATATTTAACACACAAACCCTGCAAATTTAGACTGAGTTCTTCTCTCAAACAGAAAACACTGTTCTACCTTGTGATTCCATGTGGTAATACAGGAAGTGCTCCACTGTGAACACATTTACCTCGTATCTGGGGACACAGTTAAAACGTGCTCATGGAATTAAAAGTTAAATATTTCATGCAATTCCTTTAATTGTACCTTGTGTATAGTTGCAGTGTTGTATGACACAAAATTGCTATTTTTTCAACAGAAAAAGTGTAGTACAATATAGACTTTTTAAGGTCAAATTTTTGTATGCCTCCAAACCTTAACCGGAAATATCTCAGGGATGTTACTTGCAGGCAAATTTGTGGTGTACAACTACTTGAAAATATGTCAAAAATAGAAGTGGAAGTATCACATGAGGGACATAGACTGTATATATAAATGGACATAACTAACCTGCTGACCGCCGCGTTCCAAATAGGAAGTGAGCATGGGGTCAAATCCGGCACCATTGACTCTTTACATTGAAAAATTGTCTCCCCTCTCTCTATAACTGCTGCTGTCAGACTTGTATCAACCCGTTCTACATGATCCTGGTGTTTTTATTTCTCTATTTTGTCTGTACATACATTTCTATTCCTGATTTGGAACTGGCTCCAAATTCGCCCCTGTAACTGCTACCCTCATGAGCTTCATTTGACTGGAGCCTATGGGTGACGTCACACTCCCTTAGTCCACTTCTTTATACAGTCTGTGGTTAGGGATGGCATCTGACATATAAACAAATATGTAAATAAAAACAAAACCAAAAAAAAGAGTAAAGTGTTTTTGAATCTAGTCACAAAATTCAAGATCAAATTATTCAGAACTTTTTCATGGCAATTCCAGGTCACAGATGTCATTCCAGAGTTGTGATTTGAACCTAAAGTATGCTGTTTTCCCTGTTTTGTACATAACATCTGGAGCTAAAATGCTAAAAAAGCTAAAAGAGTTAGTCACGCTCTGCACAGAGATATAAGCGACCACGGACAGCTCCAGCTCTACATTAAAGTCTGTCTGGTGCCATTTGAAGAATCAGGAAGAGCTTTCATGTGGACGCCCTGCTCCCAACACAACTCTGTATATTTAGTGGTTTAGGGCTTTCCTTTAAGTGATTTCTCCATGTATTCCAGCTCAAACCATTGAACTCACCTGTTTCTTTTTAACTCGGTCCTGGTGCTGGGGTTGCAGGAAATTGCGAATGCGCGTCTCTGGCTGTCATGTTGGTAAAAGGGGGAAAACCGTATCTAACACCTGCAAATAGAAAGTGTCACAGCACGATAACAAACCTGGAGGAGGCGAAACACAGAGAGAGGGAGAGAGAAAGAGAGGGAGAGGTAATGAGCTTTTCAGGAGGAAGAGGAACCAGGAGCTGTGAGTGGCAGAAGACCAGAAACTCTCACTTGATTTGTTTAAACCACAAATTAATCTTCAGCATTCATTTGCATTCTTCACTACTGGTTTTCATTTTTTTGTACAGTTTAAGTTTTTAGTCAAAGGTCCTACATATATTTAAAGGTACATTGTGTAACTTTTCTGGTGGAGGGTACGCCGCATATTTTTTCTTTAGGGAGATGTTATTGCTTTGCTTGGTATGTTCCACGGTATGGCATTAAAAGTTTATTCAGCTTATGTTCCATGCAACTGATCCTTGGCCTGCTTGCCTCCATGGAGATAAGTTTAATGCCATACTGTGAAACATTCCAAGCAGAACAGCTACGTACATCTACATGGAGACTCATGTGGCGTATCCTCCCCCAAAAAAGTTACGCAGTGCACCTTTAAGTCAGGTTATAGTATAACATAGATCAGAAAATAGTCTAATATGGGCTCTTTAAACACAAACCTATTGCACCAAAACACCACATCGTCCATCATTACCTACACACATTAATGAACAGTCAGCCAGTTGGTGAAAGTACTGTGTTTTGTTTGTTTTGTTATTATAGGAAACATGGCTGGTTTAAATTATGCAGGGGGTTGAATCACCAGTCTGAGTAGTTAATAGTTTTGTAAACAGAACATAAATCACAATTGTTGTTGGAGATATTTAGTTCTGAACTGAAGAAGCCTCTGGATGAGTGGTGTACTGTATTCACTCCTAAAAACATTTGTTCACCACGATATTTACATGTGAAAATATCACAGTGCTCGAGAGCAGAGATGCTAGTGTCAGATTCTTGTTTAGGAAGCTAATTCTCCATCTGCAGTTCTTTAAAAAGGGAAGAGGAACACAGTGCATTATTTATAAATTTACAGTATTATATATAAAATTACTTGCTTTGTAGCACAAAAGTGTGAATATAGTTTTTCTATAAAGGGCTGTGACATACAGTTTGGTTATTGTTACAGTTGTAATAAGTTGATCTGAAGGTTGGCGGTTTGAATCCCGCTCTTGACATAAACATCATTGGTTGATCAGATCCACTGACCCACAGGTTGGAGATTTCCGCTCCCACAGATGAATGCAGTCATTGTGTCCTTGGGCAATACACTTAACCCACCTCACCCCTACTGTCTGTGTATATGAGTGTGTGTGTAAATGGGTGAGTGGTTTCCTATATAAAAATATGACCATTTACTAAAGTGATTGACGCTAATGCAAAGCTCTTCTAGGCCCATAGAGTGTATCCATGTTATTATTAAACTGTATATACAATGTGATGATGTAACTACTGATGTAAACATACATTTGAATTACACTCACAATACCGTCATTGTATATCAGACCTTAATACATTTTTATATGAAGCATGTCCAACCCTATGACAAAGTTTAGGTGACCCTTACATTGGTCTCTTTGGTACGCTCCAGCGCCTATAGAGCCCATAAAGGAGTCACCGTTATGGCTGAGCGCTCGCCTCTGCCCTGTGCTGATTTACTATGGCAGAACACACAGAGACAGCCGAGCAGCCTAGCGTAACCAGGGGCAAATGAAACAGGAAACTCACCCACCCCACACACTCTCTCCGCCTTCTCAAGGGTGTCACACAAGAGGGAGGGTGCAGAGGGCACCCATCTTTTGTACAGGTGTCAGGGGTGAGCAGGGTGACAGGGCTAAATCTCACTAAAGGGCCCCTCAGTAGGTCAGGGTGCCTAAACAGAAGAGGATAAAGACTATTAAAGGTCCTATATTACACAAAAGTGACTCTTATGAATCATGTCATGATGTTGTTACTTCATCAAAACACACCAGGAGCTGTGTTTTGTTTCATTCACACATGTTTGAGTAATCCTTTATTATTAGTCTGTCTACACTTTCAAAGCTCAAAATGCTTTGTTCCACCTTGTGATGTCATGAAGCTGTTGTTTTCAAGTTAACATCTACCTTTTACCTTTTGCTCAGTAGAGATTGGCAATTCCAAGGCTGAAATCATCCAAATGATTCCGTATGAAATTTAAAAACACAGTAGAGCACTTCCTGAGTTGTTTTCTGTTTGAGAAGAAGAACTAAGCCTAAATATGCAGGATTTGTGTGTTAAACACGTGAAGCAAAACACAACTCTGGGTATATGTTTGATGAGGAAACATAACACAGATCAGAAAATTATGTAATATGGGTCCTTTAAAGCTGCACTGAGTAACTTTTCTAATGGAGAGTATGTCACCTACTTGTCTCAGTGAAGTTGCTTTGCGTATAGATTGAATGTTCCAAAGTATAAAATTAAACAATCAAACATCAATACAAGAAGCAACATTAGGCAAATGATCTGCAATACAAAATCATATTCACCAGTACAAAACTAGTGGTGATTCATAAGTTATGGCTCACTTGTCCATGTTAAGATTGGACTAGACATAATTTATACTAAATAAATGGTGCAGTTAAATTCACACAATTTCTGATGTATTTACATTTATTTTTATTTTTCTTGCTGTCATTGTAGCACTGCTTTTTGACTTGTAGTACCTATGACAGATGGTGTGGTTTTTTTTGGGGCGAAATGTAAACACAAGAGAGATTATTCTGCACATGTGCACAATCTTGGCAATTTCATTTTGTGGCAGGAGATATTGTCCCATGCTAGTTCATGTTATTGTGTATTATGTAGCATACTAGGCTATAGCCCGCAATCTAAATCTAAGACCAGGATTCTTATAGGGAGATAGGGACAAAGTAAATACAGCATACTAGCCCCATGAAATCAGTAAGAGACATTTTTTTTTACCAAAAAATGATATACAGAACTATAAGAATCAGGGGCTGTGAAGCTAACTGTAGGCACTGCTCTGTTAGAAGCTCGGTTACTCCAGTTAGACTTAATTTGAGCGTTATTTTAACACAATCTGACAAGAAAGTGGCGCCTTAGTTGGAGCTACAGCAGGTGAGATGATTTGTGTTGTTAAACTAGTCTCTCACACATAAAATTACAGTCACGAGCTATCTTACCATTAGCCAACAGTTTTTTTCAGTTAGTCACTCTCACCTTTTTGTTGAAAATCAAACTTTTAAACAGGACAATGAACGCTCATATTGATCACAGACTCCTGAAAATGAGTCGTTTAAATGCATTTAGTATTTTTATCTTGAGTTTTCAGACAAATCTATAGTTTTTGTCTTTGTGTGTCAATCATAATATCAGTTGTTATGCATTAGCTCTTTGAAATTCAACTTTTTTTTCTAATAAAATGAAAATCTAGCTGTGTGACATGTTCCCAATGTACTGCTCCACATAAATTTCATGTTTTCATTTGCAACCTTGAGTGGACTCCAGCCATGTTACTCAGAAGCAAAAACCGACAAGTACTATTTTGTTGAAGGTTTCTTAAAGTACAGCATTCTTGGCGCGTGTTCAGTAGAAATGTAATATGTAGCAGCCATAAGGTGAGCCTGTTGAGGAGACCCTGTGCCTCAGTTCTTAGAATGGACTCATGTACTTACAAACTCACCTGAACTACTTGGACATATTTTGCATTAACAAACTACAGATAAAATAGGCTGTGAGTCGTGATCAGCTGTGAGATCCACTGAATGGAAAATAATCATTGTCCACAGAGTAGACAGGGCAAAGATATTAACACAAAGCTAATGTAAAAACCTAATTAACCTTCTTTAAATATGTTACACATTATACGTTATAACTTTGCACTTTACTTGATCTTTATCCTTTCATTTTCTATTATGCGTACACTAAAAAAGAAAGTGCTTGTGAAGCTGTGAGGCTCTGAAATCAAATGGAAATCTGGAGACATTAGTCGTCGTCAGGAGTCGTCTGTTTCCACGGCGGCGCTTATGGAAGTCATAAAGACGTGACAGTAAGATAAGTATTCAGATGGTGCACACTGGTCTAATGGCTCCAGCTTTATTTCAGATGCAGATATTTCTCAGGGATTTGGCCTGGATGTGTCTGGATCAGTGAAAACTCCGCTCTCTCTCTGTAGGGATTGTTTATAAAGCCTGGTGGAGTTTAAAGATGTAAACACAGATGAGTTACGACGAAGAATAACAGGCCCCAAACAGCCTGTAAACTGACCTATGTGATATCAGGAAAGTATATCAGAGGAGGAATGATTGCTATTTTCAAGACGTATATGATCTAGCTTCATCTCTATTCACTGATAGAGATAGATAGGCTTATTTTGTGTTAGTGACTCATGTTAGTTTAAGAAGGAAAAGATTTATGTGGAAATGTGTGTATTTACAAAATTACATCCTATTGCCTAAATAAAGAGTGTTTTATATTATATTATTATTATTATTATTATCATTGTGATATCAGAATCAGTATTGAGTATCGAATTTATTCCTTAGTACTGAAATCGAGTTTGAAAGTTTAGAATCGTGACTACACTAGTGATTGACCAATATCGATTTTTTTATGGTCTATGTTGATAATGATTGTTTAGGATCCAGAGAAACAGATGGCCAATAAGCTCTGCCGATATTTTTGGGCCGATATGTAGGATCGATTCTTGTAATTTTACCCAAAAGATCTAATTTGAATTTGGTACAAACTCACCCATGACCTTGTCTCACTACAAACAGGATAAGAGATCAGTGTGGTCACATTTACGCAATACAACATATTTATTATTTACCATTGTTCTTGCTCATTTTTGTCATTCTTTCTCAAAACTTACAGCGCTCCACATTCTCCAGCTTCACAGTGTAATCTAATCTCATTTGACCTACTCCAGTTTCCAGAGTGGGCACAGAGGCAGTTTTGCAATGTCTTAAAGGTGCAAATTATCTCATTTAAATTTATTACAAACTCATCCACGACCTTGTCTTAATACAAACAGAATAGGAGATCAGTGTGTTCGCATTTTACCCTGTTTGGACTAAAGTGTTCAGCTTTTTGCATGTACTCTCTACCCATATGGAGGCAGCTGGTTAGCCAAACAAAATATCGGCCTCTGCTGGAGTTTATCGATATCCAACGTGTTAAAAAGTGCAAAAATCAGCCTGATATATCTGTCAATCTCTAGACAACACTATGCTGTAGCAATTTGTTTATTTTTTCCTACTTTAGATTATTACCTCTTACATCTTTTGTTTTTTTTACATGGAAATTACATAACCAACATTGTGTTTTCTCTGCATGAACTGATGTTGATGCAAAATCGTCACTTTCGGCCTCATTTCCCCGTGACCTCTGCAGCCGCTCATCCGGAAAGCGTAAACGTGCTAGCACTAACGTAGCATTTGTGAGACATTATGATGTGGTCACACCCCTGTACCCACGCCTGCTAACGGATACGCTACAATTACACTCAAAGTCCCTCATCTAAACACAGAGGTGAGTGATTGTAGAGGAGCAGATAACGAGGAGATCTCTGTAATGAATAGGAATAATCAGAAAGTCTCTGTGTGGTTGTCCGGCTCGCGTCAGCACATCTCTCCTCTCTGTGCTTCCCCAGTGGGCTCATTAGAAACTGCTGAACGCCGCTCAACACTGAAATGCAACCTATTTATTATTATCATATATATTATTTATATTATTTGTCGTTCTTTTTGGCAAAACTTACAGCTCTCCACGTTCTGTAACTTCACACTGTAATCTCTAATCTGATTTGACCTACTCTAGTTTCCGGAGTGGGCACAGAGGCAGTTTTCAGATATCTTAAGTAAGAGGATTTTCATTTTTAGCAATGGTTGAACTGGATAAGCAATATTTCTCCATCACCAGTCATCTTTATCTCTTGATATAAAAAACAGAACTTTGCAGTGTCACAATTTCAATGTTTCTTTTTACCAACCAGTCAAATTGTACCAGTCTTCGATGGTAAATTCTTGTAGACTTCTTTTTACCTTTCACAATATGAATTCCAACAATATTTAGGAGTTCAGAATGTCTCATCCTGCCACTGGAGGACTGGTCCAATCACAGGGCATCATTGTGATTTGGGCAGAAGTCAAAGAGTCCACACAAACCATGGACATTTTAGGCTATTTTTTTAACATAGTTACACAAAGTTTAATTTCTTGCTTTCCTCAACCAGTTTCATACAAATCTGCCTTCGCTGCTTAGAATACTTTAGTCAAACCAAGTGACAATGCTTTTGTTAGGGGTGTGTATATCAAAATATTGATATATTGTGATACTAAATTTGGTGATAGTACACTGCTGTATTAATATATATCGCCAAGAGTATTTTTTGGTATCTTTTAGCTTGTTTAATCACTGTTTTGATGACTAAAATAGATGTATTTCATACATCTATTAAACTCTTCACAAGTTTTAGTTTAACAAAGATATTGTCTCATGTATCTCCATATCGTGAACCATGTATTGAGTATTGTATTGAATCATGAGGGATCCTGTGATCACCAGCCCAAAATAACTGGCAAGCACTCCAATGATAAACAAAAAAATCCTAACAAAACTTTGAAAAATTTTTGTTTGTCACACAAGACATACTCTTTGGTCCAAACATTTTCATCCCATACATTCCAGCACTCAGTACTTTGTCTTCTGTACTGTATTTGTTCTCTTTTTGAACTCCGAATACAATGCTTCTATTAATTAAATGCACATTGTGTAATTTTTCTAGTGGAGGGTCTGTCAGATGCTTTTCTCTGCAGGGACTTAAGGTCGCCACACACTACAGGAGAATTTGCCAGATTTAGGCTGTGATTTGCTTCTCCCCGAGTTCGGGAAGGCGTGACCCGACTTTGTGTCTTTGTGTGTGATTTTGAAACCGCTGCGCTCCTCATGTGTGTGACTCTGAGCTGCTCTGTCAGATCATAACCACCAAACATCAGCAATGATAACAGCCAATAAAACAGAGTGTCGGGGCAGACGGAGTGACGGACACAGAGACGCAAGATACAAACTCGGGATATAGCGAAAATAATGAGAAGACTTTATTACTCACCTCTCGTAAAGTGGTAAATTTGCACGAAAAAGGTAAAAGTGCAGCATCTCATCCACATTATCCATAGAAATTGTCCTCTGCAAATAATGACATCCAGTTCACAAAACAGCACTATTAATCCAGTTTGAGGCGTTTTTTTTTTAAGTAAAAAGGCGAGTAGTTCCTTACATGTGTCTGTTTACATCCACGCAGCACACAGATGAAGCTGAAGATTTGTGATAGTGACTCTACTTCCTGTGTACTTTATCGCCAATCTTTTATGCTTTAAAAATCATGTATCTGAAGTATTGCACCACATTTCACAAATAATAACTGTTTTGACGTGCATTTAGACTAGAAGTGCAGTGCTCTGATCTTTTAAACTCTTAAGAACCTCAAAGCGAGTCCTTTTTTACTGTAGACAGGAAACAGCTGACATGAGGTGCGCTCACAATATCCCATACCACTATATCCCACTGCAGTCTTTGCGATCTGAGATTTTAAGTCTCATAAGATTCTCCTCGTGTCTATGGTGTGCGCTTTTTGTTGCACGTTTAAAAATAGTTTAAGACCGAAAAATCCTATAGTGCGTGGCTGCCTTTTACTTTGTCTGAAAGCTCAAACTAGACCAAGTTACTGGTCAGATCTGTGGAGAGGCAACCTTGCTCACAGTCAGCTATAAAACCACTAGTAATGGTGGGACTGTATAATGTCATACTATGAAACATTTCAGGCAGAGCAATGACATATCCATAGAAACAAGCAGGTGATGGACCTCCGACTTAAAAGTCACATAGTGCACCTTTAACTATATTTCTTTTGTGACTGGTCTTTGAGCGTTGAGTGTAAACCTGACATTTTTGTGCCCTCATGTGTCTGCCCTGGCCTCATTACATTTGGATGATCATCTCAGACTTGTCATGCAGTAATTAGCAATCGATTGATATCCTTTCAGCTATTTTCCTCTCCGTTTGACCTTTGTATCACTTTAGACGCTCGTTAAATTTAATGGCTGAACAGAGCAATGCATGATGGGAGGAGGAGTTGGAGAAGTTCTTGTCTAAAGTAGTCCACGACCTTTAGCTTCAACGTGGTGGTGACTTTGTGAAGAAGTGGCCATCTGCTGATCCTAACTAAATTACGTCAGATGTGTTGACAGCTTGAAGTTTATAATAACATTGCATTGTAAATATATAATGTGCACTGTGTTCACTGATTAGCTGAGGTCACAGTGACTTAGCCGTTGTACTTCTAGTTAATAAATGGGGGTCACTGTTCTCATCAGAAGCCATGCAAAGTTTTGAAGGAAAGTTCCTACAATTTCTACAAACTTTTAAAATGAGTTTAAATGAGAATCTTGTAGCCTATATTGATATTTTCTCATCAACATTCCCTGTGGGTGTGATGCTATTTGAAAGCACTACTCAAACTAAAGCTCTGTTACTCAAGTTAGACTTAACTCCCAATTTACACCAAAGCAGTAAGAGCAGCACAGCATACGTGCAGGTATCACTTTACATTTGAACCAGTTTGATAATTTACACCAGCAGTGTCATATGTGCGTCCAACGGCTGTCATTACACTGGGCGCCGCTCAAATTAGGTTGGGAGTTCTTTTCAGCGTCAATGGAGCATCTCTAGGGGTCTAACGGGACAGGAAATAAGCACATGGTGTCAAAATAAACCTCCGATGCCCTTATAAAATACTTTCTTGAAAACTACAGTCGCCTAAACTCCGTGCATCACATCCAGGAGCTCGGAGAATGACTTGTGATGGACTGTGGAAAGTTTACAACCGTGGAGGATAAATATAAAACACTTTACGACATCAGACAGCAACTTTAGAAGAACAACTTCTGACGGAAACGGTGCGTGGTGCAGACAACCAAAGTTAAATAGTGAGTAGTTTAATTAATGCGAGCGCCGCAGATACAGCTTCTTATTGCTGCAAAGCGCCGTCTCTCTTGTTTTCAACTTTTGTATTGTGATTTAAAACAAAATTCATCAACAACGGATACATAAACAATCTAAAAACATTAGTGTTTAAACGTGAGAATACAGTATACAGAGGTTGCCGTCACAGGAGCAGCTCTGCTGCCTCTGGTGTAAATTGACGGTTTTAATAGTACGCGCCTATGCAGCTCTGCCTACGTTACGTGTTGCTAGCTAGTGAACAGTTTTTTTCATGCTCACATTTTGTTCAAAATTCAACTGTCACGAACTGGCTCAGGGTTCGGACAAGACGGTCCACACATGTTTTAAAAGTATTACAAAAATAGATATTTAAAAACAAAGTTGTGGCCGCATGGCGGAGAGAAGTGAGAGGAGTAAGGGCCGTCTCCAGCAGCCAGCATTTAAAGGTGGTGGGCCCCGCCCACAACCAGTTTCAGCTAATGTCCAGTCCCTCCCACTCTCTGGAACCTGTAAGAGAGGGGAGAGAGTCAGCAGCAGAATCCCAGAACAAGATGCACCCTCACACTACAAAGCCCAGGCTGGGGTCACTGCAAAATATCAATATATTTTTAAATGCAGCACCAGAATATACTCAATGAAGAGTCCTGATCTGAAGGTTGGTGGTTCAAATCCCGCTCTTGACATGTCATTGTTCTTCCTTAATGTAAAGTGCTTTGAGTGTCTTGAAGGTGGAAAAGTGTTATATAAAAATGTGATCATTTACATGTCTCCCTTTATAACTTTTGGGCTACATGAATTCTTTCCACAACAGACTGAACTTGACATGAATGAACTTGTATATGAATGAATTGTAGCCCTAGTGAAACATGCAGAAACATACATAAAGAACGTGACATGAGTGACTTGTTATTTCTTGAACTTTCAGCTGCAGCTGATAGCACTGTCATTTGTAGTGGATGTACTAAAAAGGCAAATATAACTGCAGTTTTCAATTGTAAAACCTTGGGAATTGAAGTGATAAAAAATGAATTGTGATCGTTATCTTAGCAATTAACAAAACTAAATATTCTCATTTAAATGGTCAAAAGTCCTCAGAAATGTCACTCTTAACTGAAAACTGAAACTCTGGAATAGGAATGGCAGACGCAGCCAAAAAATATGCATCTTTTACCTTAAAGGTGCACTGCACAACTTTTCTGGTGGAGGGTCTAGCACCTTGTCACCATGGAGATGTTATTGCTTGGCCAGGAATGTTCCATGATATGGCATCAAACATGTCCATCTAGCTTTTATTAGTTACGGATTTTTATTGCTCAAAAACTGCTTGTTTCCCTCATGATAGATTTAATCTATACTGTGGAACATTCTAGACAAAGCATTCACATTTCATGGAGACAAGCAGGTGGCGGACCCTCCACTAGAAATGTTACGCAGTGCACATTTAAAATAATTGTGATGGATGATTAAACAATTAAATACCTTTGAGAAATAGATTTTTTTGCTAATTTGAAATGATTTGTTTGGGCTGTTTCTGCAATAACCCACCAAAGATACGTGTTCGATTGAAGTTCCTCTGAGGACACAGCCAGCAGAGTCAGGCCCCAATGTTCTGAGGATCACCTGATTATCCTCTGCACTTTTATTATTTAGTCTATATTGATATTGAGGTGTTCATTACAGGAATAAAAATTAAATTAGGATTTCAGGAATTGAAAATGACAAGAGTCTCAGCTGAGAACAGGTCAAGGAAACAGGAGAGTGAACCGACCAACCATGACTGTAATCATTATCCAACAGTGAGGAGGGCGTACAGATTTATGTACTGTCTGCAAATAGAGGCTGTGTTGTGTACCAAGGTTTGAGGTTCAATTCCTGCTATGGCGTCTTTTCACCATCCAAAGATACGCATATATGTGTGCGTTAATTGAGTGTCACTAGTGATCAGATATAAATGAAGGCCATTCCTCACCTCACCTCACCATAACATGTCTAATTAAAGGTGCAGTGTGTAACTTTTTGGGTGTGGGTCTGCATGGAGATATTGTTTTGCCTGGAATGTTCCACAGTAAAGCATTAACTTAACTATCTTGCACTTACTCAAATACAAGTGTTTTTATTGTAAAAGATACATACGTTTGTTGCCATATTGTGGAACATGTAGGGTAAAGAAAGAAATTGCATCTTCATGGAGACAAGCAAGTGGAAAACCCTACACCAGTGCTGTCTTAAACCTATGAGTTTAGATACACAGTGGTTGAGAAAGCCGCAATTTTCTTTCTATTTTGTCAGCACCGGTCTGCAAAGAACTCATCTGGAAGTAGTTAGCAGAGTCTGGTTTATTTTCATCCATTCTCTGTAAAATAATAAAGTTTCTCGGAAAAGAAGATGATGTCTCTTCTTCACAAAGCAGGTCCAGGTGACTCCTCTTCACCTTGTTTGGACAGTGAGGCTTATGCAAACGTATGGCAGAATATGGGCTTCAAAACTTGATAACAGGTTCATGATGTTATGGTCTTCTCCACAATACTGCATGACAGCAATGGAGCAAAATGAAACACTGAACTGAAAATGAACTTTTTATCTCATTAATTAGTAAATTCAGTTTTTCCCCAAAACGCGTGTTGTAGAAGAATAACTTTGTGGCAAAAATCAAACCACTACAAGCTGTCTTCATCATATTTTCTTTTTTGTTTAATGCACAAAGAAAGAGCCACTATAAGATTGATGGACCAGCCAGTTCCTTCTACATTTTCGTTGTATCTTTGTATCTTTTCTTTTGTATTTTCTTTGTACATTTTCTTTGTGTGCAAAATTCTCATATGTAACTTCTTTTACCTGAGATAAATAATAGCTTGGTGCTTTGATTGTCCATTCTTAAAGATACGGCTCCAGATTCACTCATTTTTGTAAAGTTTTGCCAAAGCGTGTGGTTCTGGCAGAGATGGTAAAACGATGCTTTGGGATGAGAGCAGTTTAAGGGTGGTCTATTCTGTTTTACTTTTCCTCTAAAAATCCTGTTCTAAAATTGTGCCAAAGGGTTTGTGAGAGCTAAGAACAAGTTAGATAAATTTTTATGAAATATGATCCTGATTATTTAAAGTTCGGTTTCACAGCAAACCGAAATGTAACTATTGCTATGCCCACCTTTATTCTATATTTTATTCTGAATTAATTGCAGTTGTGCATTTTATTTTTCATTGTTTCTTGATGCAAAGTCTAATATTACACAGTTTCAGTGAAGCTCTTAACAATACACTCGCTCCAAGGGCACTTCCAGGTGAAAAATACTCATTGGTCTTGAGCCCCATTGTGACGGACTTCTTCGAAATCCTTGTAGCTGGAAACCACTTGAGCAGCAGGAGGTCCACTCTTATAGACAGGACTTTAATGAGTAATTCCACCAGTGGTCGTAGCCCTTGTAGCCTCAGACCCTCTCCTGTGCAGGGGAGTGATGGGGAGGGGGTGCTGTCGGACATTTAGGCCTGTGGACACTGGGCAGTAGAGCGCTCCCAGCTGTGAGTGTAATTGTATGCATGTGTTGGAGCGGAGCTTGCATACTCAATCAAGCCCCTGTTGATAAATAATATGGAAAGAGATTAGAGCCAGCAGACAATGTTTTTGTTCTGCATAAATTTGAATTTGTCATCCCCATAATGAGCTGTTGAAACCGATGACATAAATAGATTCTGAAATGGGATTGTGGGGGTGGGGGGGGTGTAACACTATGAATCTGAAGTGTTGTTCAAATGTAATGCAGTGATCATGTCTGGTCATTGTCAGGACGGCCTATTATGCTCTGACTCTTCCGAAGTCCAATACTGTTTATACAAAAGATTATGCATTTGAAAAATGGGAAGAATAATGTTTAATTTTTACCAACATTCAGTTGTCAGTTTTCTGGTTAGGTGTCTGGATCTCCTCCCACTCAAATGGCATTTAAAGGAATACAAAATGTGGACCATTAAACCTTACGTGAAACTGCGTTAGTAACGATGATAATGTATTAACTTTATATAGTGACTTCTTCTCTCAAATAGAAAACATTCCACCCTGTGAAGTCATGTGGTAATACAGGAAGTGCTCCACTGTGTTTTTCAACTCTGAACACCTTCATTAGAATCATGTAGATAATTTCAGCCCTGGAATTGCCTCTCTCTACTAAATAAAAGATAAAAGGTCGCTGTTAACTTGAACACTACCACTTCATGACATCACAAGGTGGAACAGAGCATTTTGAGCTTTGGAGATGTAGACAGACTAATAAAAAAGGATTACTCAAACATGTGGGAATGAGAAAAAAACACAACTCCAGGCATCTTTTGCGGAGATAACAACACTTATACATCTATTTTGTGTAATACAGGACTTTTAACACATTTTCCACTATACACTTCTGTTGGTTATATCTGTTGGTTCAATTCGTGTTTCTTTATTCAGCATAATATTGTACTTTAAGTTTTGATGTAACCAGTGAATGTACTATTCTTTATGCTTATTATGTGTGTGTATGTACGTAATTCAGTTGTAATGTTGAAGAAAAGTACCACACAGATCCTGACTATAGTGTGTGTAGTACTGACTCAGCTGGAGAGGGCGCACAATGACAATGATGATACTCAGTAATACTCACAGCCACTGGCCTTAATTTAGACTTGCAGCAGTTTGCAGTACCAGGCCTGTGTCACATTTGTGCTGTGAGATCTGTTATTACATTATGTTCGTTTGACATTGGCACATTCAGAGCAGTACAGTCTTTATTCCACTCCTCTTGGATGTAGTAAACATTTCATTTAACATTTGAAAAGATCTCACTTGGAAGAGTGTATTTGTGAATGGTGACATCCCTGTATCTTTGAAGCTGTGTGAATGTTTTTTGGCCATATATAATAATATACACAGCAAGAAAGTACCCATAACACTGACACATTAAATTGCAGATTTATGATGATTTGTCTTAATTTTACTGGATTATGCCTGTAATTAATTAATTTTAATTTAATTCATTTATTTTTACACAACCCTTTTCCGTCTAGCTCAGTGGGATATAAAGACATTGGTGTCTTCTTTTTAGAGCTGGGTCAAACCAGAGCACCTAAATGAGGCCCACCCATACAGTATGAACATTTCAACTCTACAAAAAAGGCTCCATATGTTCAAGGTACCCAGGTAGTTCTTGCTTTGAGTACAAGCTACTTTTGTGAAATTTCTTCACTAACAATGACATTATAACACTTTTTCTGGAAGAATGCAAGTTATTAAGACATAGTAAAAAACATAGACTGTATATATATAAATGTGCATAGCTAATGCGTTTGCTGCTGCGTTCCAAATAGGAAGTTCTCATGCGGCTCTTCCGGCTCCTACTGGTGTCGTCACACTCACTTAGTCCACTTTTTTATACAGTCTATGGTAAAAGCTCATGTTATGAAGTGATGCAAGATAGATACGTTTAATACCATACCGGGATATTCCAGACAAAGCAACGACATCTCCATGGAGACTAGCAGATGGCGGACCCTCCACCAGAAAAGTTACACAGTGCACCTTTAAAAACTTTTAAATGACCAACATAGCATAATATATAGAGACATATATTTTTATCAGGTTCACTCATCTTATTATTTTGTCAATATCACTGACCATTGAGGTATTTAGGGTTTGACCTTTTGACTTGAACTCTGATATTAAATGTATTGTTTTGTCCATAGAAGCCTTCCACACAACACATAATGAACAGCCCGCAGTGTAAGTTCCATTATAGAGTTTTAAAAGAGAAAACGGTTTGATTTGTGTCACGAGAATAACAAGGCGCTATGTCTTTATGCTCCACGGTAATGAATGGTATAATGAGGTTTCTGAGGCTACTGTCAAACCAACATCATCTCCAGATCATTTCTCATCTTGACTTCCTCTCCTCAGATGGCCCCATTGATTTATCCATTTCCACGCATCTTCACCGAGCAGCATGTGAAATATACAGCCGCAAAAACAGATCACGGAAAACAGCCCGGGACATGGCCAAGGGCACCAGTTTTTCACACCTATCTCATCACCTGCCCTGATATGATTAAGATTAGACAATGGGCCAGTGCTGCTTTCCCCGTGCAGGCCTTTAAGTCAATGGCTATACTGACACCTTTCTATCTGCGCTAACTGCTTCAGCAAGCTAGTTTTTTAAAAAGTTAGATTAACCTGTTGTAAACTGAGAGGACAGAAATGCTTCAAAAGGTTACCATCTCATTCCTCACCTTTCAAAGTTTTATGCTGTGTTCATCTGAAAGAGAGGGCGTATTGTGTTTTCAACTGTTGTGATGATGAAGGAGTCGATAGGCAGTGTAAGTTCTTATGTCCTCATCTACGATTACAAGTTTTGGGCCGTGACTGAAAGGACAACATCCCCAATACAAGCCGTCAAAATGAGTCTCCTCTGCAGGGTCGTTGGGCGTTCTGTTAAAGATATGGGTGAGGAGTTTGGTTACCTGGAAGGAGCTTGGAGTAGAGCCGCTGCCCCTCCATGTTCCTGGAGAGGTGTTCCAGGCATGTCCCACTGAGAGCCAGGGGGAGATCCGAGACACGGTGGAGGGACCAACAACTTTCGGCTGGCCTGGGGAATGCCTTGGGATAAGATAAGATAAGATAAGATAAGATATGCCTTTATTAGTCCCACAGTGGGGAAATTCCAGTGTTGCAACGCACAGTTCAAGAACAGCAGGAAAATGGAACATGCAATAAAACAAGATAATAGATAATGGCTAAAAAAATAAAAAATAATAATTTAGAAATAGACTTAAAGATAGACTCTAATTTTGTTCCGGTGGAGCAAAAATATAAAATACAAAATATAAAATATAAAATACAAAAAAAACTATTATGTACAATAAAAGTAACAGTGCAGCATATGAACAGAGTAAATCTCAGTAAAGTGACTTCAGTATATTATGTTATTTACAGTAATATGACTATGTTTATGTACAGACAGGATAAATATCAGTAAAGTGACATGAGTGAATTGTATCAGAGGAAGTGTTTGAGGTGAGGAAATTCTGAAAATCCCTGCTTAGACTGCTGCCACCATGATAGGACCCCCATAAAGACGAGTGGATGAATAAATGTTTTCAACTCAAAACCTTGTTGACCATTTTTTGAAGCCCATTGACAAACATTGACCCTTGACACATTTGTGAACTTCACTCAGCTATCTATAAAGGTGCTATATTACACAAAATTGATTTTTTTGAGCTTTGTGCTATGTTAGTAATATCGTCAAAAACATACCTGTAGGTGTTTTTTTTTTTTATTCACACGTTTGAGTAATCCTCGTCTACAGCTCCAAAATTCAAAATGCTCTGTCCACCTTGTGATGTCATGAAGCAATAGTTTTTAGCTACCTTTTTTACATTTCATTCAGTAGATATTGTAAGTTTCAGAGTTGAAATCATCCAAATGATTCTAGTGAAAGTGTATGGAGTTTAAAAACACAGTGGAGCACTTCCTGATTTGTCTTAAACATGTATTTCTCACCCATTATAATGGACCAAGAGAGCAACCTTTCTCACATTTTTTCCTCTGAATCCCAAATACACCTCCATGTCCTTTAGCGGCAGTAGGTAAAGCACAGAACCACAGTAGCACACGGAGAACGCAGTGACCAGTCATAAACACTTTGGACGGGCACAGGAGCGGGGCCAGGGCTGCAGTGGTTTCCTCAGCCCACTGCAGGGAGAGTCCCATCGTATTCGCATTCATCTTCAAAGCTTTGGCTCTGACGCGTTGGGGAAGGCTACAGTGACAACTTGGCAAACCTTGAGAGAGCAGAGAGATGTAGCCCGCTGCACACTCTTATCATTGTTGTAGCCTGTAGTCAGACACTGCATGAGGAGCCCAGACAGCTATACGCCATATGAAAAAAACAAACAAACAAAAAAAACACAGGGATATAAATCTCTCTGTTTTCTGACACTGTACTAATGTGAAATGGCATGCAGCTAGACACATTGCTGGGTTTTTGTTTATGTGGAAAAGCATCTACACATCAACAAAACAAGACCACAAAGAGAAATAATGACAGCTTGACAAGTAAGCCACAATATTTGCTCATTGGTACAAATAATTAGTCTGCAACTGTATTTTATTTTTCCTCTTTCATTTATTTATTTCTTAGTACAAATAGATGCTTTCTGATCTGGATGAATTTCAGTGGCAAGCCTAGAAATAACGGATAAGTTAGTAGTTTATATTAGAGATAGATGATATCGTGGTCGGGCGATACTGCACTACAAGTGTGTGTACACTGCTTTCTGATGGGTTTGTAGTCAAACAAAGTCATGGTTTTTAATCAAGTTTGTAGCTATTATTTGGGTAGAAATGATAAAAAAGACCCAAAAATATCAGTTGCACTTATTGGCATTGGTTGCTCTGGTTTCCAAAACAACTAGTATCAGCATCAAACATGAAAAAACCCATACCAGTCGATCTGTTTTCTATTTTTTATTGTTTTGGCAGAATTGGATACATTCAATGACGATCACTTTCACAATTAGACAAGGGTATTAAAAATCCTTGCCTATACTTGTGTCTTACATATTTATAATTCCATGTTCAAATGTAAGTTTTTATTATGTTGTGTTGTTGTTATGCTTACATTGACTCTGTGTTTATCTACGTATTTGTATTGCCTTGAGTTGGCACTATATGACATTATTTTACATACATATACTAGTATAAAAAAAAATTCAGGATAATAATAATAATAATAATAATAAGAAGAAGAAGAAGAAGAAGAAGAAAAGAATTATTATTATTATTATTATTATTATTACCTCCGCCAAGGAGGTTATGTTTTCGCCTGAGTCTGTCTGTTTGTTTGTTTGTTTGTTTGTTAGCAAGATAACTCAAAAAGTTATGGACGGATCTTGATGAAATTTTCAGGAAATGTTTCAAACAGATGATTAGATTTTGGTGATGATCCAGAAGAAATCCTGGATTCTGGATCACTTTGAAAACTGAGCTGCTTGGCGGAGGTCTGCGCTCTCTGAGTGCTTTTCTAGTTATTATTATTATTATTATTTCAATACCCACAAGAGATACTGTTTCTCTTCTGACTGTCATGACACCCCAATACATCCTTGTTTGAGCCAAAAGTGTAGAGGGCTGGTCAGATTTACCAGCGCAGAGATGTTAGATGAATAAAATATAGAATAGAATAGAATAGAATAGAATAGAACAGAATAGAATATCTTTATTTGTCATTGTAACAGATACAACAAAACTGTATTTGGGCAGAGGCTGAAACCATCGATCCCAAACAGCTGAACCGCTGCCTGTTCCCACAGACAGCTACAGTCAATTCAATGTACAGTTTGTGTAGCAATAACAGATTCTACTATTTATTATATTCTTCCATGGAAACAAGTGTTAGTGCACTTCACCGGTGAGGTTGTGCAGTTCAGATAACGTATATGCGTGGGAGCACAGTTTCTTTGCCTAACTTTAATTCTGACTATACTTGAGATACTACTGCTGTGAACGCCAAGGAAAGTGAACGAGACAAGAGCAAAGTTTGTCCAGAAGTTATTTGAAAGTATTTTTAGTAATTATCACTATTTACAGTGCTGTATTCATCCACTCCACACTTGGTGGTGATAAGCTACTCTTTTAGCCTTAGCTGCCCTGGGGTAAACTGGCGGAGAGGCTGCCATTCTGTGTTATCGGCCCCATCACCAACCAACAGCACTCACGCACACACATCAGATTCACACTAGGCAAGCTGGGTAAAATGTCTTGCCTAAAGACACAACATACATCTGTTTTTCCTAGAGCCACTGTTACAGTGTTACATTACAATTTAATGTGAACTTTTAGACAATGTTCTCCCTTTTTTGCCTCCCGGACCATTATTAAGAAAATATCACCAGAGCTACTCCATTACAATAACTTTAGGACTTTCTTAGCTACTGCAAATACTTCAGTTTGACAGAATTTGACTACGTGAAAACTCTTCATTATTACTGGTGCAGAGGATTGAAAATATGAGTCCTGTTTCAACATTGGTGCAGTTACAATATAAGCCACCTATTTACAGACCGAGCATGCATCTGTGTTTGTAGAAAATCATTTGTCTCTGAACATTGTCGTTAGTTTCCATCTCATAGAGCACACAATGAAATGCACTGGCCTAAACTGATTATGGTGGACATCAAATAAGACATGCTGAGTTTCATTTGACTCAGGTCTGGTGTCTTCTCTCACAAACTCCACCCCCCTCTGTCTCCACAGCCCACCATAAACATAAAAGAGAAAAGTGCCGTAGAGAAATACAGGAATTACCTTTCGACACAGGAGGGAGACCAAAGCAGGTCGGCGGCAAGGAACATAATATCGATTATATAATTCCTTATCAAGTTATTGTGACAGTGAAAGTGTTCAATATAAAATTGGGAAGAAATAAAGTTATTTTCATAAACATATCCACTTTGTAACAAACTGCTACAACTGTCTCTGTTCCACCCTGTCGCTAAAGTGGAGTTGCTGGAGAATGGCAGCTAAAAGCTGCTGTGCTACAGCTGCAAAAGGATCCCATTGTTTTACTATGTAAGAAAAAAGAAAGACTCATAAATACTTACAGTATACAATACAGTATGTCGTGCAAGTTGTGTAATTAGAGTGATGAATTTTCTGACATGTAAAAACAACTATTAGTGAATTCTTTCTACTTTGTGCAGTAAGATGAATTCGTACAATATTTACAAGTTCACAAATGCACAAGAATCCATCTTAAAGCTCTCTCCTGCTGTGTTTGGGCCCAGGCCACTGGACAACCAGTCTGATCACAGGGCGATATCATGATTTTGAAGGAAGTCAAAGGTCGACACCTTTGATGGGTGAAGAAGATATGTGTGCTTACTTCTTCTTCTTCCTCCACTTCTCTGTTGTAACACCCAATCAGCCTGAAGTATTCGTCTGAATGTTCTGCCTTTCACTTTCAGAACTCGAGTAAAGAGTGATACACAGATAAACCTGACTTCTCCCAGTTTAGAAAAAAAATCCTTATTTGCCCCAAAATGAATTAGAGTAACCAGAGGTCTCATTGTGAAAGCGACATTGTGCCCAGTGTTGTTTTATTGTGACTTTTCCCTGTTTTGCTTAAGGACCTTGCATGAGCGCATGTTCCCTGCTGCATGGACTGAGCTCATGGACACAGAGCAGAGCTGCTGCTCTTGTGTGGGCCACTCTTTGTGCTGTGTGGCCTTGGAGCATGTTGTCAGCTTTTATTCATGGAGACGCGGTCAATAGCCATGTGACAGTCTAACTCTGTGTCTCTCTGTGTAGGAGGCTATAGCCCCACACCTCCTCTGTGCAAACGCTACAGGACACATAAAGAACTAAGCCTCATTTTGAATGTATTATCTGCTCCAGTGTCAGATCAGATAACAGCATGAGCCTGTACCGTGTCCTCTATTTGATCATGACATTATGTGGTCTTATTAAAGGTGCTGCAGATGCAGAAGTACGTGGGATGTTTGACCTTTGTGCTCTAGAAATATGTATGCAGAATATTTGATGCCTTCAGTGTCTTTTTAAGCAAGAACTTAGGCAAGAAGTTGAGATACGAAGCTGACACCTTACTGCTAATGGCTGAAATGACTTAAACATTTATTGAAGGCGGTTTCTAGATTTGTCATGGTCATTTTGTGATTTAGTCTACAAATTCATCCAAATAGCAAAAGGAGAAATTTGTCAACTGGACAGAGTTTATTTGGTTGAATACGTTTCGCAGCTCATCCAAGCTGCTTCCTCAGTTCTGCTTCCTCAGAACCAAATAAACTCTGTCCAGTTGACAAATTAAATTTCTCCTTTTGCTATGGATTCTACCTGGACGACTGAGGGATTCTACACAATTCATCCAAATGTGCATGAGACAAGATCTGTCCCCACTGACCAGAATTCAGGTTCAGAAGAAACATTATTGTATAAAAGACAACATTTTAGCAGTTCAAATGATAGATTCAGTATTCAAAGTGCAATTTTAAGTCATATTAAGTATTAAAAACATGACTAACCACAGCTGCCCTGGGACAGCCATTTTGTGCTCATGGTCTCTCCCACCACCCTATTCGCTCACTAACACATTTATTCAGGCTTAGTGGACAGTGTGTCTTGCCCAAAGAGCTCAGTTTTAAAATCATATCATGCGTTGTTAAAATGTCCATGTTATACCTCCTTCACAATAATGTCCCCCACCCTGCAATCTTGCTATTGCTAAGCTACAGTATTATTATTATAATCATCTTTCATTTTTGTGCAAACACAAACAATTAAAATATTGGCGTTGCTGTTTTTGTCTGCGCAGTTCTACCAAATCACCAAAACTCTATTGTATATGTTGTGTTGATATTTTGGATTTTATTTATATATTTCAGTTGCTAAGGCTGTTTTGGGCCCTGGCTTGTTTGCTGTGATCTGGAAGTGTTCGGTGAGCAGCAGCTGTAAAAGTGCGCACACTAAATCAATACACCATCTCTGTGTGGTTCTGGACTCTCAGGGGAGATGTGCCTTCACTGTGAACTTCCCATAGACCACTGGGAAAAGCAGATTCAGACCTGCCTGATTCCCTTGAGCAAGACACTTAACCAGCAGCTGCCGCAGAGTTGCACGGTGTGTTGGTGCGATGCCAGGTCTGAATCCAGAAGTCTGTCTCCTCTGTGCAGCCTGGAGAGATGCTGCTGCTCTACCTAAGCCTGGCTCCTTCATAAAGCAGTACTTGGCAGGAATACGGTGTAGATATACTTTTGTTTAAAAGACTGCCACTGCCAGGAACTGAGAGCTGCCAGGGGGACGTGAAGACACTGCATACATTCAGCATTATGTCTCTGCTAAAACAATTACATTTTATATGAAGCAAAACTTTTTATTCTTCTTTTATTCAATGTTTGGTTTCGTTATCTCAACATATTGAGTGCCAATATCCCTTCTGTTCACTACTGCAACCAGTCCTTGAGCAAGAGACTTCATCCATCTTCCCTGTGTACGCATGTGGTGACTATGTAAAAGTGGTGGTGGTCCTTCCTGTCCCTCTCCATCACACAGTACAGACGTGAACAGTTGCAGCCTCCCTCTCTCCAGGACCTGTACGGCTCCAGGACTCGGGGTGACCACGTTGAGTCACAGCTGACCCTTCTCACCTCACCTCACCTCATCCCATTAACTGGATAATGTGGTCAAACCTCCTTGTCAAAGCCTGATTTTGTCAGATCTCAGAAGCTCAGCAGGGCTGGGCCTGGGTAGTACATGGATGGGAGACCACTGGGAAAATCAGGTGCCACAGTGGGGCGCCATTGGGGTACTGTTGTCATTGTGTCCTTAGGCAAGACACTTCACCCACATTGTCTAGTATGAAAGTGGTGTGTGCATAAATGTTGGTGGTGGTCAAAGGGGCTGCTGGCGCAAATTGGCAGCCTTGCTTCTATCAGTCTGCCCGAGGGCAGCTGTGGCTACAGTGGTAGTTTACCACCACCGGTGTGGAGTGAATGAAAACTGCACCAAATTGTAAAGTGACTTTGAGCGTCTAGAAAAGCGCTATATAAAAAGAATTATTATTACAAGTATGTTTATTGCTACAGCATTACATCAGAAAAACACGCTTTCTTAATGTGAGCAGGGTGGCCTCTTCACAGATCTGACCTGTAACCTGGCCCACTTCACCAGAAAAGTTACACAGTACATCATTATGGGTATAAAATAAAGTGTTACCAAGGATTCTAATCAACAGACAATATTCATGCTGTTACCAACATAATTCCAAATAGCTTTCTTAAGATGTAAAATATTTTAAACAACCTTAACAAGTGGAGATACGGCTCAGTTTTACTCCTTGGAGAGCAAACTCAGCTACAGTCTGTTTCTATTCCACAAAAGTCCCTTCAAACCCGAGCGAAACCAGCTGCCCACTCACCAGGAAAAAAAAAATAATAAAAAGAAAGAAATACATTGTGCTGAAGTTTGTCTGAAAGTCCTGGTCTGTGTGGTTTATTCTGCACAAACGAATCCATCCCACATTTCCTGACTTTTTTACATAGACTCCAAACAACACAGCAGATGAAAGTGTCCCAGAGATGCGCTAGGAATCCCAAAATAAGCTCGAGGAGGAAAAACAAGTCCCCATAGTCGCACCACTCAAAAATTAATTTCTCCTCCTGAAATGTGAGTTTAACAGCTTGGAAATAATTCAGACTTTGGAGGCAAAACGTCAGCCCCCAACAGCTGTCACTATGAAGAATTTAAATACGCTCCATCATTTATAGAGGTATGATTCGACACTTTGAATACAGGGTGAACAACGTGTACGCACCACAAACTAGGTTGCAAGGACGCATGTTTTGTACACAGCTTGTTTGGCCCTGAAACCTGATTCACTATAGTTATTCTGAAAAAGTAATGCAGTCCAGGTAGGCACTTTATGATGCTGCTGTTGAAACAAGTGCTGGATATAACTGTGTTTTGTCCCATTCAGTTGAACAAATACATAAGATAAAGTTGATGAACAGATACAATTGACTTCTACCAAAAAATGTTATCAAGAATGTTTTCATTTGAAATCAAATTTTAAGATCCTCTATTACAGAAAATTGACTCTTGGGAGCTTTAAGCTATGTTATATGTTGCCTCCTCAAAAACATACCTGGAGTTGTGTTTTATTTCATTCACACGTTTAAATAATCCTTTATTATTAGTCTGTCTACATCACCAAAGCTCGAAATACTCTGTTCCACCTTGTGATGTCATGTGGTAATACAGGAAGCGCTCCACTGTGTTTTTAAACTCCATACTTCTTCACTAAAATCATTTGGATAATTTCAGATCTGGAATTTGCCAGTCTCTAAAGGTAAAAAGTGTTGAACTTTGCTGTCTCTTAGCCAAGACTCCCTTTGAAAAAAAGTTTTTCCATCTCATTAGGATTGTCCTGGTTTAGTAAAGTTTAAAATAAAAAATATAAAAAGGTGGTATAACAACAATGTATGTTTTAATAAGATAATTAGAAGGAGAAAGTGTTTCAAATCTCGACTGCCCTGAAATCTGGGCTTCCCTCTGTAATAAATTAGTGACCTATTCCTCTTGAATCATGACACAACACCTGGAGTCCACGTTGGTAAGTGGAAGTGTTGTGAAGTGAAGTGTCTGAACCAGCGTGTGCCCCCACTGCGATGCGCTTTTCATTTCCACATTTGGAGACTGACTCTGACTCAACCTGCTGGATCTTTTTCTCTCTGAGCTCTGCCCCTCGCGCTTTTGGTTCCTAAAATCTCCTCTCACATCAATCACACTCGCAAACAACTTTTCTTCTGTAGTTTCTGTCACATTTTAGCACGGAATAACCTACTTCGAACGCGCAGTGGATACGGCGCACCCACCCGTTCTAGCGGCACTGTGCCCCTTTTACGCAGCTTTTATTGTTTCCATTTTATAGCCGCATGGAATAGGCTATCGATTTGACTTGTCCTATTTCAACTTTGGGAGCAAGATTGGATTTCTGTAACGAGCCTTGGCTGGGGCTGGCTGGCTGGCTCGCGTGCACAGGGGTCGGAGTGCGCTCGTTCGTGTGATTCATCCGCAGTTTGCAGACGGCTCGCGCAGGTGGAGGCGAAGAGGAGAGGAAGCCGCGCGCACGGACCGGAGTGTGGATGCTCAATACGCGCAACACCGACTCCGCGTAAGGACCCAGATGCTTTGGTTCTGCTCGTTTCCAGGGTCGATCTAGGGTCCGTTTTGACCTCATTTACCAAGAAACTTATACAAAAATGATGCTGTGTTACGCCGTGGGTTGGAGTGACCAGTCAGCACCACAGAAATAGCTGCGAATCTTTTCATTACACGCGAGAGGAGCTTTTTATTCTCTCTCATCAGCGCTCTCACGGTCACATCTCTCCGGATTCAACTGCTTAATCTACACTGACCATAATGGACTTCTTCGGACTATACTTTCTCCAGCTGGCACTGATCGGTGAGTTTAAGCACACTTTTTTCTTATATAAATGACTGCGCTTTGGTTATGAGCGGTGTCTGGCTGCGTTTGTGCACTTTTATCGGTCCTGATGAAGTTGACAGTGGGTGATACGGGCACATATTTAACGCAAGCTATTTAAATCTTTATAACGCTGGTGGAGTGGTGTAGTTAGGGGTCTTAGTCCCGCTGAGAGCAGTGAGCGCTGGACGGGACCGTGTCGGGACCGGTTTGTTCCGTCAGACTCAACCCGCAGCCGAAAGCACCACGCGTACCTCAACACATCCCCAAAACCACGAGCGCGCACGTTTTGCCTAACTAATATGTGTCTGCGCGCGCGTGTCAGTCAGCCTTTATGATGCGAATACGTGTCTGCATTACAAGTGCGTGCGGCTTCGTGCTCACCTGCTCCATTCAGGTGTCTGTTGGTCAGACGTGTGCGCACGGGACAAGGTGCAGAGAGAATGCATGCGTGCGTACGTGAACGTGCGTGTGTCAGATGCGGTAAACAGAGCAGTGCAGGTGCGCAACTCCGAATGCGCTTAACCCACAGACGTAAAAAGGAAGAGCGGGAACGGTCCGTGCGCACTTAAGGCACAGTCAGAGATACTGCGTTATTGTTCTCCTTTTTTTATTCGTGTGTGCGAGCTGCAGATGCTCGCAGCAAACTATCTACACTCATTTGGTACGGATTTCAGTGGAATTATTAAATTTTTGTATTCCATAATGGCTAGCTGTTAAATATAAAAATGTTTTGCAAATATGTTTATGGTGTTTCCTTTTTTTTTTTTTTGCATGTGGTGCTTACAAAAACTGACAAAAAGCTGTGAGTTAAAATGCTCTTTTTTGGTTGAGATGCCCTGAGTCAAAGCACAATGCAATATTATTATCTACCCCTCTAATGTTTGAAATGCATAGATCTGTTTTTCCCTGGTTGAGACTGAACAATACTGGTTGAAATGCCCAGGCTTCAAACGTGTCATGTTATTTCAATGTCACCCCTTTGTATTAGATGCTCATTTCGGTGAGCTATGCGGTCTCTTTCTTTCCCTTTGCCATTATTGTACCAGTATCTGCTTGACAGCTTTTTCATACAGCGTCCTTGCATGAAACGCCTGGTGTCATATTTGTCATAAAAATAGCAGGATGTCTGTTCCAAGCTCTTTTCAGCAAGTCATTTCTAATTCATTTTCAGCCTTCATTCCATGTTTTTTCTGGTATAAAATTTGCACATATTCAAATCTACAAACCTTGACAGTCGTATATGTTTTTTTTTTTTTTTTCACTCTTGAATAATTTACTATTTCTATTTCTGTTTAAACCTAATTTTAACACACACATAAATGCATTGGATGTTGTTCGACTCAGGATTAAAGGGCCCGTATTTCACTATTTTCCGATCTATGTTATAATGTTGTTTTCTCATCACAAACAGACCTGGAGTTAAGTTTTGTTTCATTCACACATGTTTCACACGTAAAACCTGCACATTTAGACTGTGTTCTCTCAAATAGAAAACACCGTTCCACCTTGTGATGTCATGTGGTAATACAGAAAGTGCTCCACTGTGTTTTTAAATCCCATACACCTTCACTAGAATAATTTGGATAATTTCAGCCCTGGACTTGCAATTTTCTACTGAACAAAAGGTAAAAGGTAGATGTTAACGTGAAAACTACTGCTTCATGACATCACAGGGTGGGACGGAGCATTTTGAGCTTTGAAGATGTAGACAGACTAAAAATAAAAGATTACTCAAACATGTATGAATGAAACAAAACCCCCATTCCCCTCTTCTCCATGCCCTCCTGCGGCTTGTGAGATTTCTGAAATTTGCAGTGAAAAAGGTGACAGTATAGATGCTTTGAAAAATGCGGGTGCCTTTTTGGAGTTTCTGACTTTTTTGCCTGTGTTTGATCCGAAGCGGAAAATTATCAAGAGAGGAACAGATGAGTTATTGATTGTTTAAAAAAAAAAAAAAAAAAAAAAATGAATGAAAAGACAGTATATGGGCCAGACTGAACAAAAACAGACTAGCTTTTGAAGATGTTTTTGGACTCAGTGAATTTGATGACTTCCAAATGACAGCAATTTTTTTGTGAAATGAATTTTAATGCATTTGGGGGTGCACAAAGAGAGTGGTCATGTGTTTGGATTTCTCAGACAATATAATAAAACTATTCTTACTCGTACAAAGGCCTATGCTGTAAACAGATTGTGAATAGCAAAATGCTATTCTTTTGAAATTTTGAAGTGTATTATTATTGCTGAAAAAATATAAAACAATAAATGGTAATACTGAACCTAATGTACATTCTAAAGTACGAGAATTATCCTCAAAACTTTAAATGTACAATACAGAACTGCACACTTAAATAATTCTCTATTGAGTCATAATCTATTTATTTAACCCTCTACAGCTCAAATCTTATCGCACCACAGAAAAATAACAAAAGGTTCCATTAGTACAAAGAAAAGTACCAATGATAAATATGGACCTCCAAAAAGTGCTACTCGATCTTTCATATTTTGAATGATAAACTGATATAGTATTCATCATGACAGGCTTAACGTCAAACTGGGAACCTAAAATGGAGGAAAATATAATAATTCATATCATTTCCTGTAACAGTGGCCCTGTGCCGGTGGCGGTGAAGGAGAAGACATAAGGGGCTGATGCTGTGATGTTGTACTGGACAAATATTTAAACCAAACCTGTCATGTTGTTGAAGTACCTGGTAATAATTTCACTTCTAGGAAAACTTAACATGTAAAATGTGCTTTTGTTGTCAACACTTATTTGGCAACATGAAAAGGATGGTAAAAGTGTCATCAAAACTGACAGCCAAGTAAGTTACAACTTTAAATGTAATTCATTCAGTTTTTTTGTTTTTTGTTTTTTGGAAATAACTCATTTGTGTCATATGCATGTTTTATCTTACCCATGTTTAAAGTTGCACTATGTCACTTTTCAAGGAGAGTACCCACCATCTGCTTTGTCTCCATGGATTTGTTATTGACCTGGAAAGTTCCACATGGAGTTCCATGGAGACAAGCAGGCCAAGTCACAGGTCAGATCTGTGGAGAGTCTAGATGGAAATGTTCACAGTAAGAATGGATATATATATATAAAAGTTTTTTGTTTTTTTTTAAGGTTTTTGCAACAAGCAGCACGTTTGAGTAATCCTTTATTATTAGTCTAGCTACATCTCCGAAGCTCAAAATGCTCTGTTCCACCTTGTGATGTCATGAAGGTGTAGTTTTCAAGCAACGTTTTACAGTTGTTCAGTAGAGATTGGCAATTCCAGGGCTGAAATGATCTAAACGATTCTAGTGAAGGTGAATAGAGTTTAAAACACAGTGTAGTGTTCTCGGTTTGAGAGAAGAATTCGGCCTCAATACACAGGGTTTGTGTGTTAAATGTGTGTATGAAACAAAACACAGCTCCAGGTATGTGTTTAATGAGGAAACAACATTATAATGTAGATCGAAAAATAGCATAATATGGGCCCTTATATGTGGGAAGCTTCCTCAATCCAAAGCTGACAGTTTTGTAGCTCATCAGCACGGGTAGACGCACAACTGTCACACAGCAATCAGGTGCAGCTCACGCCAACAGGGAAATTATAAGGTTCTTTCAAATTGCCACATTGGCAAACTGAAACAGATCTCACTCAAACAGCTTTGATTTTTTTCATTCAGCGTTTTCACCGGTGGCCATATTGTTCTGTAAAGCATCAATATGTGTGGAGTTTTTGAGCCTGCTTGTATGGAGCTGTCACTTGGAACCAGAGCCTTGTCATTTGAGTGAAGGCTCGATGTGAAGGGCGCGAGTCGGAGGGGCCATAGGATATTCTCACCTTGTCAAGACGATGTGTCAGATCCACGGCAGCAGAACAGCCCGTCACCGCCATCGTCATCGCCATCACCAGCACCAGGCCCGAACGCCGCACGTGGGGGGAGCGGGGGGGATCAAAGGAGCAGCAACCGCTTGAAGGTTAGACATGCAAAGAGGAAAAGGCGTCATCGATTTGAATCCTCAGCAGGGAGAAGAGACGGGGGAGGAGGAGGTGATGATTTAAATGACAGTAAATGGGCGCTAAGCTGCTGTCAGAAATGTTCACAGATTTGCTTCATAATGTGTGGATATGGACAGTGGTGTAGCGTTACTGTGGGTTTGTGTGAGATATTTGAAAATCTTTGTCCAATTCATATATGTTTTTGGTTCCATTTAAAGGTCCCATATTTCACAAAATTGACTCTTGAGCTTTAAGTCATGTTAGAATGTTGTTACCTCTTCAAAAACATATCTGGACGTTTTGTGTCATTCACACGTTTGAGTAATCCTTTATTATTAGTCTGTCTACATCTCCAAAGCTCAAAATGCTCTGTTCCACCTTGTGATGTCATGTAGTGGTACTTTTCAAGTTAACAGCTACTTTTTACCTTAAGTTCAGTAGAGATGGGCAGTTGAAATTTGGATGGCATTTGGCAAATCTACAGGGTTTGTGTGTTAAACATGTGTGAATGAAACAAAACACTCCAGGTATGTTTGTGATGAGGAAACAACATTATAACATCAGAAAATAGCGTAATATGGACTCTTTAACAGTGTGTTGTGTTACTTTTCTTGAGGAGAGTCCACCACCTGCTTGACTTTATGGATATAGTATGTATCGTATAGTATGGTGGCTCGAATGTTCCACAGTATAGCATTAAACCTATCTATCTTGCTTTTACTACTACTACTACTACTACTACTTTTACTGAATTATTCTTACTGTGAACAGGGGCTCATCTCCTGGAACATTCCAGGTAAAGCAGTAACCTCTCCATGGGGACAGTTGGACTAACTTACTGGTTTATTCTGGTCTGTGAAATGTCTATATACTTTACTTAATGTTATATTGGACTGTCAATGTCTTTGTGCAATTCAATTTCCTAGTTTTAATTAATAAGATGTATTCAGTCCACAGAAGTGTGGTTTCAAAAGTTATGAAGGCTAATAGAAAAGTTTCATTGCAAATATGGGGATAACACATAGTCTACTGTGTATATTTTTTCTCTTTAAACTAGATCTGTACAGCAGTGTCTTATGTAAAATAACTCTTATCGTTATCTATTGGCTTTTAAACAGACTGCTGTAGAAAACTGTATCTGATTATACACATTTGACTAAAGCAAAAGCATATTTGTGAATCATTGTTATGCTATGCGTATGCTTTTTATGTGTACTTCAGTACTTTACGTAAAGGTCCTATATTTCGCAAAATCGACCCTTGTGAGCTTTAAGCCAAGTTGTAAAGCTGTTACCGCCTCAAAAACATGGACTTGTGTTTTGTTTCATTCACACATGTTATTATTAGTCTGTCTACATCTCCAAAGCTCAAAATGCTGTTTCACCTTGTGATGTCATGAAGTGAAGAGTTTTCAAGTTAACAGCTCCTTTTACCTTTTGTTCAGTAGAAATTGACAATTCCAGGGTTGAAATCCAAATGATTCTAGTGAAGGCGTATGAAGTTTAAAAACACAGTTAAGCAATTCCTGCGTTACAAGATGACGTCACAAGGTGGAACAGAGAGTTTTCTGTTTGAGAGAAGAACTCAGCCTAAATATATAATATTGTTTGTTAAACATGTGTGAGTGAAACAAAACACAACTCCAGGTGGCAACATTATAAAACAGATGAGAAAATAGCATAATATGAGCTCTTTAAACCTGTTTTATGCACACCACGTTTCAAACTCTCTCCAGAACCCCCTCACATGTAAACCTATGGTAGAGAAATTGGCAGACAATATGCAGGTGCCCCCTGTGAGTCTGTGGAAATGTTGTTTTTCCTCATTTGTCATTTGCCAAGTACAACACTCCGGCACCTGGGTCTTTACCAAAACATCAACACTTAAAAACACTAGCACTAATGGGACCCGCTTTGGTTCACTCCAATTAGGGCCACTTGAATGTGTGACTAATTGCATTTACATCTAGAAATGGGCCCATCTCCTCTATTGTGTAGAGGTGTCCTTGAGCGCCCCCTGTGTCCATCTTCACTGACTTACACCTGACACCAGACAAAGGCTAGTGCTAGTTCACATTTGAATGAGGGTAAATACAAAATAGTTGTGAGTAGACAAGTTTAAAATGCAGCTCCAGGGTCAGTATAGCAGTTCTGATTTTTGTCATAGCATACTGCAAATTTTGTACTTCTAGTTTGTATCTCACAATGATACTACTTTAAAACTACTATTTTCTTTTAGTGAATGAAATATGGATTTCACAATAAAATCACAATCAACATTCAAATTTCATATAGAAAATTCCTATATTATTTAAAATTTAAATTATTGTAATACTATTTCACTTGATTTTGGTTGACACATTGTAATGACTTTGCCCTGAAGAAGACTTGATCAAGGTCAAATCACATTGGTATGTCCCTTGTAACTGTATTCATGCATGTACTTTTACTGATGTCCAATGAGCCAATATGAAACTCCCTGATTATTAAAGAAAAAAATCCCTCTGTTGAAGCATGTTCTATGAAGGACTTAAAAGTTTGTTTTTTGTTTTTTTTTTGCGTGACTTGTTAGTATTAGTTCAAACTATAGCAAAGGAAACAGACACTAGGCCAAACTCTTTATCAGCCAAACACACCCTTAGCTCCTGATTTCAATTTGCATATTTACCGCTCAGCCTTGTGACGCTTCAGTGATCATGTGCCCTTACCTTGGTGAACATTTTGCAATCATTAGTTTAATTACAATTGACCAGGTTTATCTACATTTTATCTTAAAGCAACAGACAGAAAATATACCCAGCCCACCTCACTAATAGCACTCCTCCCGCGCATGTTTCATATACAGTTGAAATTCATCTCGTTGGACTGGCAGTAGAAATGACAAAAAAAAGGCCATGTATGTAAGTTTTTTGAGCTTTCAAGCATGTTATAACCATCATGATGTAACCTCATTAAATATATACCTGGAGTTGTATTTTGATTTATTCATTCATTTGAAATATGCCAGTATTGTTATGTCAGAAGAAGAGAACATAGACTGTATAAAGACGAGGACTAAGGGAGTGTGACATCACCCAGAGCGTTCGGGTCCAGTCAGATGAAGCTTACAATGCAAGCAGTTGTAGGAGTGAATTTGGAGCCGAGTTCCATATTTGGAAGGGGAATGTACACCATATTGCCAAAAGTATTCACTCACCTGCCTTGACTCGCATATGAACTTAAGCAACATCCCATTCTTAATCCATAGGGTTTAATATGACGTCGGTCCACCCTTTGCAGCTATAACAGCTTCAACTCTTCTGTTTATGAGAATTTTTGACCACTCTTCCAGAAGTGCATTTGTGAGATCACACTGATGTTGGACGAGAAGGCCTGGCTCTCAGTCTCCGCTCTAATTCATCCCAAAGGTGTTCTGTCGGGTTGAGGTCAGGACTCTGCAGGAGGTCAAGTTCATCCACACCAAACTCTCTCTCATCCATGTCTTTGTGCACTGGTGCTAAGGGGCCAAGCCCAGCTCCACCAAACTTTACAATTGGCACAATGCAGTCAGACAAGTACCGTTCTCCTGGCAACTGCCAAACCCACACTCACCCAACGTGTCTCCACGGCTCTAGAGTCCAGTGGCGGCGCGCTTTACACCACTGCATCCAATGCTTTGTATTGCACTTGGTGATGTATGGCTTGGATGCAGCTGCTCGGCCCATTCCATGAAGCTCTCAACACACTGTTCTTCAGTTAATCTGAAGGCCACATGAAGTATGGAGGTCTGTAGCGATTGACTCTGCAGAAAGTTGGTGACCTCTGCGCACTATGCACCTCAGTATCCACTGACCCCACCCCGTCAGTTTACATGACCTACCTCTTTGTGGCTGAGTTGCTGTCATTCCCAGTCGCTTCCACTTTGTTTTACCACTGACAGTTGACTGTGGAATATTTAGGAGCGAGGAAATTTCACATCTGGATTTGTTGCACAGGTGGCATCTTATCACAGTACCACCCTGGAATTCAAACGAAATACGAACATATTAAGACTAAAATAACGAGGCTCACTGCAGCAGTTACAGAGAGAGGGGTGACAATTTTCCAATGTAAAATCAATTGGAGCCAGAGTCAATGGAGATTGAAGTGCCCACATGTTCACTTCCTATTTGGAATGCAGCGGCTAGCGGGTTAGCTATGTCCATTTATATATACAGTCTATGGGTAGAGACCCTGCATGGTTTTTAAGTCCATAAACCGTCACCAGACTTGTCTGAAGCCTTTCTGCCACCAAATCAAGTTGCTTACATCAACATGTTGAAGCATGTTTGTTATTTGCTAAAATTATTTTTTTTCCTCGTGGTAATTCCCTCTACTGCCAGTAGATGGAGCCTGGATCAGATTTGATAATGGGGAGCTCCCAAGCTGAAGAATAATGTCTTGTTCCTTACAAAGGCATTATTTTAAGTTCTAAAACATAAGATGCAAAAGCAAATGTACCCAAGAGTATGTTTAAAGAGTGCATATGTCGCTGTTTTCTGATCCATGTTCTAATGTTGTTTGCTCATCACAAACATACCTGGAGTTGTGTTTTGTTTCATTTACACATATTTAACACACAAATCCTGCATATTTTGTGTTTTTCTCTCAAACAGAAAATACAGTTCCACCTTGTGATGTCATGTGGTAATACAAGAAGCGCTCCATTGTGTTTTTAAACTCCATACACTTTGACTATCATTTCAGTAATTTCAGCCTTGGTATTGCCAAGCTCTACTGACCTAAAAGGTAGCTGCTACTTAAAAAAACTACTGTTTCATGACATCACAAGGTGGAACAGAGCATTTTGAGCTTTGGAGATGTAGACAGACTGATAAGGATTACTCAAACATGTGAGAAGGAAACTAAACACAACTCTGGGTATGTTTTTGAGGAGGTAACAACACTCTAACATGGCTAAAAGCTCACAAGAGTCAGTGTTGCGTAATATGGGACATTTAAAGGCCAACCACTATAGAGCTAATTCATAATGTGTCCTTTAAATGCTGTGCTATGTGATGAAAATAAGCGCATCTTCTCAGCATGTGGCAGGCTGGTGGATGACTTTTGCAGCTGTAGCAGTCATTGAAGGGAAGGTGTGCTGTTTTTAAATGTGCAAAACTGCAGGGGCCAACAGAAATGCAAACTAGTAAAGCGATCTAATATGGCTCCATGTGGGGAGTCCCATACAGAAGCACATAAAGGAGATAAGCCTAGCAGAACAGGCTGCAATTGCACACTGCCACTTTGAGAATGACAAATCAGCTATTCATATTTTTGGAAGAATTTATTCAACTACAACAAACAAAATGCTATAGAAAAGGTCTTGAAAGTTTGCTTACCTGATTACCTGAACTGTGAAGAAGGAAATATAGGTATCTAAATCTGTTTAACATTGCTAATATTCACATGCATGATTTCTGGGCACATCCACAGTTTTAGAACATATATCTTTTCAGACAAAAATGTAAATTGGGCTGGACCACTTTCATCCACAGCAGCACAGAACGATACACAGAGCTGTTTCTTCTTCTATGATTAGATGCGGACAGACTGCAATGGCTGAATTTTACAAAACAGATTATGAGGGGAAAACATGAAGTTGCCAATTTATAAGTGAAAAGATACGTCATCCAGCTTTAAGCCAAACATAGTATATTATATTGCTGTGTCTTGCCCAGGCTATTGAATAAATAAATGACTAATTAATTAAAGGTGCTGTACCTGATTTTTCAGGACAGGACAGGAAACTAGTTCATCTTAAAACAGTTTGCAGTGGTCCAAAGTTATTTCTCACTTATCTTATGCATTTTAAGCATCCTAATTATTCACAGCAATACGTTTATAAGCAGTTTTCACAACTTTCACAGGCCAGAGAAAGTTTTTCCATTGCCAACAACAGCTCATGCTAACCACACACTTCCTAATCAGACAGTACACGATTGACTTCTTTTCACCTTAAGAGCTGCTTATACAGTGTACCAGTACTGGGGTAAGACAAAATTTGCCCAAATACATGGTCAAAATATCAGCATCTTTAAACTGATCTCCTTGTTAGAGCTATGCCTTGGTGGAGGTCTGTGCTCTGGGCTTTTGGGGAGCGTTCTCATTAGCCAAAATCTTGTCCACCTCGCTAAGTGTCTCTCACTAAATAAATTAAAATTCAGAATATTCAAAACACATGCCAATTTGTCAAACTTCCAAAACATGAAGTTAAAAGTCCTTCTCATACATTTCAAACCAAAGCTGTGAGCCTTTGTTTCATGTTTTGAAGACTTTAGTGCAAAGTTATTCACAAGTAATTATCCAGATTTAATAATACAGCCAGATAAAGTGGAGGGCTCATTACAATTCAGCACCCGACTAATCATTTACTCATTAACTTTCCAGCCTCGTCTCAAAGGCCAGTGTTTAACAGCTAACAATGAAATGCTCAAAGTTAATATTTCACACTTTTAACAAAACTGACTTTTTGTGAGAATACATAAAAATTTGATTTATATTTTCAATCCATCTTGCTCAATTCTGATATTACTGACTGAAATTAGATGATCTGAACTACTGATCTGGTGTCCGCTACCTGCTTGTCTCCATGGAAATATTATTGCTTTGTCCAGAATGTTCCACAGTATAGATTAACCTATCTATAACAAGGGAGACAAGCAGGTTACAGCATTGTGCTACAAATCAGATCTGTGGAGTCGCCCCTATTCACAGAAGGAATTATATTCCTTATATTATAGAAACACTCGTAATTAATAAATGCTAGATGGCTATGTTTATGACATACTTTGGAAAATTTCAAGGAAAGCAATAACTCCATGGAGACAAGCAGGTATGGACCCTCCCCCAGTAATGTTACACAGTGCACTTTTAAGAAATTAGAGCTTTTAGACTATTATTTTTAGTAACATTTGTTTAGTACCAATCCAAAAGTATTGCCCAATAAGTAGTTTCTAAACACAATTTGGTGGATGCAGTCACCTGTCTCCATGTTAGTGGTATTATAACAAAGTGGAACTGATTGGGAACGACAGCAACTCAGCCACAGTGGAAGGCCACATAAACTGACAGGGCGGGGTCAGCGGATGCTGACGCGCATAGTGCGCAGAGGTCGCCAACTTTCTGCAGAGTCAGTCACTACAGACCTCTAAACTTCATGTGGCCTTTAGATTAGCTCAAGAACAGTGCATAGAGAGCTTCATGGAATGGGTTTCCATGGCCGAGCAGCTGCATCCAAGCCAAACATCACCAAGTGCAATGCAAAACGTCAGATGCAGTGGTGTAAAGCATGCCGCCACTTCGACTAGAGCAGTGGAGACACATTCTCTGGAGTGACGAATTGTGCTTCTCCATCTGGCAATCTGATGGACGAGTCTGGGTTTGGAAGTTGCCAGGAGAACGGTACTTGTCTTACTGCATTGTGCCAAGTGTAAAGTTTGGTGGAGGGGGGATTATGGTGTGGAGTTGTTTTTCAGGAGCTGGCTTGGCCCCTTAGTTCCAGTGAAAGGAACTCTGAATGCTTCAGCATACCAAGAGGTTTTGGACAATTCCATGCTCCCAATTTTGTGGGAACAGTTTGGAGATGGCCCCTTCCTCTTCCAACATGACTGTGCACCAGTGCACAAAACAAGGTTCATAAAGACATGGATGAGAGAGTTTGGTGTAGATGAACTTGACTGGTCTGCACAGAGTCCTGACCTCAACCTGATAGAACACCTTTTGGATGAATTAGAGTGGAGGCTGAGAGCCAAACCTTCTCGTCCAACATCAGTGTGTGACCTCACAAATGCTCTTCTGGAAGAGTGGTCAAAAATTCCCATAAACACACTCCTAAACCTTGTGGACAGCCTCCCCAGAAGAGTTGAAGCTGGTTTAAGGATGGGATGTGTCTTAAGTTCATATGCGAGTCAAGGCAGGTGAGCAAATACTTTTCGCAATATAGTGTATATATAGCTATAATATCGGAATAGGTTTCAGAACTGAAAAAGACGGATCCCTAGTAATTAAATCCAAGTTAAATAAGTATAATGATATAACAATCAAGAACACGTCCATGGAGACAAGCAGGTGGCGGACCCCTGACCAGTAAAGCTACATACTGCACCTTTAAAGTACGTACATTATAGCGTTTAAAAATACACAGAGCTGTCCAATTATCCCCCTGAGTCTTGTTGTGGATTTGTGTTAAACCTTTTACTGGGCACAGACTGTACTGGAGCCAAGGGACTTCTTCTACTCTGCACCAACTTCAGAAAACTGGCCCAATTAAAACTCCCCCAAACAGCTCTCCCTGGTGGTCTTAATCTTAACCTGCCCCAATACCCCCCCCCGGAACACATTTCATAATCTCCTCTTTTGCATGTTTGCTAACCTTGAACACTGACAGCTAATATTATGGCTTTCTGTGCGTACTTGGCCCATTTTATGCATTTATTCTGACAAATTTGCACCCTCCCTCTTTTTTTTTCCTTTTCTTTTTTTTCTTCTTTTTCCATTGCCCTCTCCACTGACGCATGTATAATTCATATTCACCGCACTGTGCCCCCAAAGCTGGTACAGTCATCGCACTCTTGATTTCTCCAACACTGCTATTGACGGAGTGGAGTGGTCGGTAAATATATATGGAGAACTTTTCAGGGGCAAATACTGAAAGAAATATGGTGTGAATAAGGAATATGTGACAGTTTGCATGTTTTTTTTTTTACTAAGCACACAGTCGCAGGATAGGGCCATCACATGTACTCTATGCAGTATACCAGACATGTGTGCAGTGTGCTTTTCTATCTGAAGCTTTAAGATGCAGAATACTCTTTACCTATGCCAAACTCCAATATAAATGTTTAGTGAATGGATTGATCGATAGAGTTTTGATAAGGCAACTCATTTTTTTATATTGGGACCATTTTGTGGATGGTCCAGTGGTGAAAAGAGCACTGAAATTGTTTATTTTGGTAAAATTACTGTTACATGGCCAAAAATTTACTTAGATGTACAAGAAGGCCTACTGCTATCAAAATTAATAATTAAAAAAGTAAAACACAGAACACAAGAAAAAAATGTTTTAACATGATTTTAGCAGCATTTTATATAGTCTTTTATACAAATATTTATTATTAAAAGCTGAATTAATTTTATTTAATTAGAGGGTAAATATTCAGTTTTGTGGGCCCCCTATTGGACATGGGGCCCTGTGCATGTGCCTAATCGGCTTATAGCTAGATCCATCTCTGGCTTTCAATGTTCCTCTCCTGGACCATTTTACATTTTTATAGCCTGAAGCCCCCACAGGAGTAATTTAGCCTTTGCCAAATTCACTCATATTTTACTTTTTCCTATTTTTCCTGCTCTACATACAGTCAAATTTTGAAAGTCATTTTTGTTCTTGTTGTCAAAATGACAGAGATATTTTCAGTCAGTGATCTAAATGGTGTCCCTGACCTCTTCATTAGCCATTAAGATGCTGTTCATTTGATATTGATTTCTCTAAAACAAAACTAGTACTAATACATATTCTATACAAAAGAAGAAACACAGTGAAAAAAAAAATCTTGCTTAAGGTTTTACTATGTAACTTTTCTGGTGGATGGTGTGCTACCTGCTGGTCTCCATTTTTGGCTTTGTCTGGAATGTACAATATGTCATTAAAATTATTTCTCTGGAAAATGTACCTTCAAACATTCAATGCTACTGTCTTGATGGAAATAGATAAGTTTAATGCCATGCTGCAGAATATTTCAGACAAAAGCAATCTCTGTACAGACAAGCAAGTCCTGAAAAGTCCTCCACCAGAAAAGTTCCATATTGCATCATTAAAAATGACTTTGACCCTCCAGCATGGCCTCCTCCGATCCTGTTTAGATTGAGATGGTTGTTTATGCCTCTTGCACTGAAGCGTCTCCCTTAAATCCTATAGCAGCGCTGTGTATCTGCACAAGACATCTCCTCCTCTGACACTCACTCCATCTTGTGTGATTGATTTATTGATTCCATTCGTCAACTGCCACTCAGCCCAGATAATATTCAGCCACTGACTAAAGTCATTTTAGGGAGAAAGTGCATTTTATGTTATGATTAAACAACAACAGAGTTCCATGTTTGAGCTCTGGCTCTGTAAAAGTCTGTGTTCTTTCTGCAAACCTGGGCTATTTGAATCCAGTTGGGAGTTGTATCTGAAAATGTGAAGTGATAAATTAAAAATGTGCAATAAAACTCATTTGAAATGTGACTGCTGACAGAATCAATATTACTAATACAATATAAAGTTGTTTTTTGCACCTTTTACTTTACTTTTAAATAGAAAATGCTGCAAGATCCTCCCACGAAACAGTGCAATGATAAAAAGACACCATAAAATAATAATTTTGTAATAAAGTAAATAGTTAATGCATAACAGTTTTGTATAATAGTTTAGTTGTTTTGTGGTTTAAGTGAATTAAATCGGCTTTTGTTGACTAATAGTGTTGTTGAGTTACATCACATTGAAAAAGGCTAACTTGTGGTTACAATGGAAACAGTATGTCCACAAAAAACAGCGCCCCCTAGCCACGTGCTACAAAAATGGTTGAATCAAGTTACACTAGTTATGATGACTCAACACTGGATAAAATCTATACACAACTGTTATGTAATTATTTTTGCTGTGTTATCTTTATTTTCTACATTACCTTGACCACTTGTTAAATTCTCCTCCTGTATGGCTCGCTTCACTGTTTATCTTGTGTGATGTAAGTACATGATATAACTGTAAATTTCTGCTCTACACTGTAATGATTTGGTAAAAGTGTCTGTCTGCTGGCTTAAATAGTGGCTTTTTTTAGTTTATTTCTCAAGGACACTTCAACTAGGTCCAAGTCGGATCAAAGCCATTAACATATAATGGCAAACCCACACAGAGCTCAAGTACACTACACAGACAGTTAAAATTCATACCAATCAAGAAACACCTTTATGAAATCAGGTTAAAGTTTCACTATGTAACTTTTCTGGTGAAGAGTAGGCCGCCTATTTGTCTCTATGGAGACAAAAATGGCATTAAACTTGTCTGTCTACGTGGAGACAAGCAGTTGACCAGACCAGAAATTACAGATCAGGGGGTCAGATCTGTGGAGAGGCGATCCCGTTCACACTAAGAATGGTTTTCAGTGTTTTAAATATTCATTTTTTTTAGCAATAAAAAGAATCTATGCACATTTTATGCAAATTTCACAGAACTTTAACCATGTTATAGTTGCTTCCCCTCACCATTTACTCACCCAAAGTTGTATTTGGGGTCATTTGTGCATGTTTGAGCAATCTTTAATCACTTATTTTCAAGATGCCATATTGACAATTAACCTCCGTGTTCACCGCCACTGGCATACGCCCACTGCTCTGTTTTATTTTGTTCATCAGTGATACACATAGGATTTGGCAGTGTCGCAGTCACTCTGGTACAAATGGGAAAAAAACACTGCTTGCTAACGTGATGTGCTCCTGTCTATCAGAGACGCCGATGGTGGCATTTCATCCTCTAGAAATGTTACATGGTGCACCTTTTTTTGTTTGTTTTTTTTTTTAAAAGTGTGAGAATTTAGTTAGTAATATGGTTAAACAAGATTTCAGTATGACTATTTATCTCACCTGACAAATAGCTCAAATCACCTCTATATTTACCAAGCATGTATTTTGTCTTTTGTTGTCATACGTGTACACCAGCTATTAGTCAGTGACAAATGCTTCAGCTCTGACTGGCTAACATGTGGAATCAGTGTTTTGGCTTCTTGCTGGATGTTGTGTTGTTATCTTTGCCAGGCTGACTGATAGTGTATGGAAACTGGGCAGATGGAACCAATTACAGGCCATCGCTGGTAAAGAAAAGCAGGAGATAAAGCGTCTTCTCTGCTGCAGAATTCAGAGCAGCTAATGCTGTGAGTTTCTGGGTTGAAACCTCACTGATGACGCAGTCTATTATGCTAAAAAAGCCTGTCATTAGCACTAGCTTTTGTCGAGACTGCTATTATGCCACCAAGACAATTATCCTAGCTAGCCTCGGCGCGCTGAAAGGATACGACATTTGGTGGCAGTGTATTCCTACGCCAGACGTTTAACTTTGTCATGAATAGAGCTGGAAAAATGGCCCGCGTCATGTGATGGTTTGAAAAAAAACTTAAAAGGGCACTAATAATCGAGGAAAAGTTAGAACATGGAGGTGAAAAGGTAAAAAGAAAATGCCATGATGCTCAAAATATGCTAGAAAAAAATGGTTTTGTCAAGTGTGTGGTGGTACATTTATCCATAAGTGACAATGGGGATCTTATTATGAGACGTTATCTATTTGGGTACAGTGACACCTCAGTATGTGATTTGGACTGACAATTTAAACTGACAGTTTTACTTTACAGAATACAGATAATGATTTTACTAACACAATGATTAAAAACATATTACATGTACTGCATATTGTCAGTGGATTCATAGTTATAATCATAGACTGTATAAAGAAATGGACTAAGGGAGCGTGTCGTCACCTATCGCGTTCTGTTCCAGTCAAATGAAGCTCAGGTTAGCAGTTACAGGAGAGAATTTGGAGCCGAGTTCTATATTAGGGACAGGAATTTATTTACAGACAAAATACCGAAATAAAAATGCCAGGATCATGTAGAGTGGATTAATACGAACATTTTAAGACCAAAATGATATGGCTCACTGCAGCAGTTACAGAGAGAGGGTTGACAGTTTTTCAATGGAGCCAGAAGCCCGCCCATGTTCACTTCCTATTTGGAACGCGTGGCTAGCGGGTTAGCTAATAAAGATCAAGACCATTCATAAACTGGAAAGTCAGATTTTCTCCTATATAGATATTATTTAGTACCAGGACTAGTTCAAATGAGTATCAAACTAGTTTTAGTATACATAAGTATCTGGGTATCGATTTTTTTTTTTTCCAAGTCTCTGTACTGTTTTGATTATTACATTTTGAAAACTATGGGCAACTAGCAATTTTGAGAGGCCTAACGGGAGCAACTAGACTATTTAAGATTAGTAAGTGTGTTTTTGCAAGTAATTGAACACAGTTTTGGCATCAGTTTTGTGCCAATGATTTTTTTGAAAGAAACCTATTCAAAATTCAAGGTTGCTTCAAGCATATTGAAATACAGGATTCTTTTTTTTTTTTTATTATTATTATTAATCACAATAGAATGAAACAATACAATAATAATTAGCATGAAAACAGGACACAAAAACAAACCCACCCCTTTTCCCCAACACACACGCACGCACACGCACACACACACACACACACACAAAACTAAACATAAGATAAAAAAGACAACATAAAACAAACAAACAAATACATTAAAATATTGTATTTCTGTTTAAAATCTCTTCCTTTTTCCTCTACATTTGTATATAACTCATGTTGGCAGCTTGATCAAATTGCACTACTTGAGCCTAAATCCACAGTTTCATCATGAACAGCTAATTTATTACCTATAGAACTTACCTCAACACAATGTTTAAAACTGAACCCGGCTCTGTTGATAACAGCAGTTATGGCATTTTATATTATTGCTTCTTTATAACAGGTCTCCCCAACTCTCTGCAAACGTAATAGAAGATAATTGTAAAGACAAATTGGGGCCAGAGTCATCCATCTCTGCCAGCAGCATGTAGGTCAGGTCATATTAAGCCTGCCTGCGTTTGCCTTCTCTCTGCTTCCCAAGAACTCCCATCAAATGAGACCAGGGCAAAGGGAGCGCCCCAAATCCCAGACTGAAGCGCCCGCCAAACCATACTGACGTCTGGCAGCCATGTTTGTGCTGCTGCTGTGGCGGTGGCGGATGGTGATGGTGGACGTTGGCCCAAGGATCTGGGGAGCTAATTGGTTCCTAATCAGAGATGCTGTTTCTGCCTTAGACTTGGGGGCTGGCGGAGTGCAGTTTTGGCGATGTTCTCCACAAGCGGGGCCAGTGGGAAATGGGGGAGAGGAGGGAGCTTTGGGGAGTGAAGGATTGGCCAAATAGCAGGAGGCGTCCCCTCAGTCTGTCTCACAAATACACACACGTGCATGCATACACACACACACATGCCCACAGACACATACAGATACACACACACACACATAGGCACACAAGCACACATAATACACACATACAGACACGTACACACACAGGGGCCAGACTGCACTGATGAAACCTGATGAGCCAGTGTGCTGTGATGTGCTGCTGCAGACACGCAGAGGTTTATGACATGTTTCATGACGACTTCACATCGCTCAGACTCAGACAGATGGAGACAGGCTCTGGAGGGACTGAAGAATGAAGGAAATTCTTCAAGATTTCAATTTATATTCACAGATTTGTCCATGAATCTCAGGAGGAAGATATATGTGTGATATGTCCACATGTCCGTGCTATTTGAACAAAAGTGAAGACCACCACTAAGACATGGTTTATCTGACAGTGGTATAAGGAGCATTATACGCCCTCATGACTGACTGCCTGGTTCAGATGTAGGAATGCATGTATGGATGTAGAGTACTAGAACTTGGTGATGGTAAACTACTATTGATACCTTGCAGCTGATGTCATCAACAGTCCGTAGAGGTATGAAGCTAACTGAAAGCACTACTCTTACTCAAATTAGACTTTAATCTGAGTTTCATTTTAACACAATCTGACAACAGGTGAACTGATTTGTGCATAGTTATAATCATAGACTGTATAAAGAAATGGACTAAGGGAGCGTGTCGTCACCTATCAGGTTAGCAGTTATAGGAGAGAATTTGAAGTTCCATATTAAGAACAGGAATTTATTTACAGACAAAATACCGAAATAAAAACACCAGGATCATGTAGAGCGGATTAATATGAACATTTTAAGACCAGGTGAGCTGATTTGTGCTAGCCAACAGTTTTATCAGTTGTCACCTTTTTGTTGAAAATCTCAACACCTAAACAGGACAATGAATGTATTGTATTTGTCACAGGCTCCTGAAAATGTGCTGTTTAAATCCATTTTGCATCTTCAGACACTTAACACTTTTTTTGGCATTCTGCAAATGTGTGTGTTGTGTCACCATGGTAATTACATGTGGTACACCCCCAGCATGATGTCTACAAAGTATTAATTGGCTCCATTCCCCTAACCTTTTTTTTTTTTTTTTTTTTACTGTGACACTTAACTGAAGAAAATTATGTACAGTATTATTTTAATTCTAAAAACCCCATATGATACAAGACTTTACAGTGAAATCAGCAGAGTTTCATTTTAAACTTAATTCTTGTAATATCAGCAGTAACTCTTGCCTCTCTTTGCTGCTGTAACATTTCACTATATCAATACATCCACATCCTCAGGCCTGGAGACAGATCATGTGACTATCATTGTCACTAGTTTAGCTTACTCCCTCTAAGCCTTGAATACGAACGGGGGTCCCCTCCTCTATCTGCGCTCAGTGGATCATCTCCCCTCAGCTTATCCTGCCTTAAGGTCTTTTGTCCCATCCATCTAAATACAGCATCCTTTCTCTGATTTATTTCAAAGGGGATTGCAGGCTGTTGTGATTGACACGTAGCTCACAGTGTAATAAGGAATTAGCTGCTTTGCCCCGTCCCGAGCCTGTACATAACCACATTTAACCAGAGGGAACACATATCTGGGTCACTCCATCTCCCTTGTGGACACAGGGATGCAGAAGTAGGTTTTGCGCCTCCTTTTCTGGTTTACAGGCCAAGAAAATGACTGCTATATTTTACACTTCTGGCATTACATGTGAATTATGCATTTTCTATGGTAGCTCCTTTGCTAAGTATATCTTAAAGGCTGTAATGAGTGGTAATGGGTTGTCAGCACTTAGGGATTAGTGATTGTAGCTCAGCATATCAAATATCTGCTAAGTTGATGCTTTGATCCAAACTCTGCAAAGCACCTACCTTGACCGTGTGAATGTATTGGGACAAATTGGCAGGCACATCTCCATCACTGAGCCCCCAGGCAGCTAAACGTCAACGTGTGGCATGTTTTCAATCCGGTCCAATAAGGGGTTTGTCTGTCTCCACAGAGATGCTATTCCATCATTTATTCAAGTACAGCTGTTTTTATTTTTGAAAATACCTAGAAAAACATGAATTCTCGCATTCAGTGGCAACCACAGAGCATTCAAAATGAGACAACAATAAAACATTAATATCATACTAGGTTTTAATTACTACAGAGGCTAATTACATTTAAACTGGTCTAAAACAGCAAACATGGTAGGGGGTGGGAGTACACTTACATCTATAAAAGGCTCTAAATAAACATGCACCCCCACTGCAGAACTTAGCACCCCCATAGCTCCTTCAATGCAAAATGTCTGGCACCGCCCCTGGTTCTATGATAGCTTTGTTTAATGCCATACTGTGGATAATTTCAGGCAAAGCACTAACATCTTCATGGAGACCAAGAAGTGACGGACTGTTCTCTCTAGATAAGTTACACAGTGCACCATTAAAGGAATTTTCCCAGAAGTGTAGCAGACAACACATTAGCAGCACCCCCCTTCACAGTCTGTAAGGTTTGATAGAACAGGTATCATTAAAGATAAGGCAGCTAAGGTAACAGCAGAACACATGTAAAGGATCCAGTGAAAGAACAAAGTGCTCTAATTAAATCCCCCTCGACGTGAATTAAATTTCCTCGTCTCTCTGTGTGTCCTGTCAGTGACGAAGAGGGCTGCCGCACCTTTGTCTTCGTCTCAGCAAATTCCAATTAGGCTCTCTGCTGTATGCTGACACGCCAGTCAATCTCAGCTGGCCTGCTTTAAACCTGATGACAGAAGCACTATATGAAAGACCAGCGTTTGGCCCCATTTCACGCTTCTTATTTGGAACAATGGAAGGTTTGCAGAGATATTGATTTGACTTTATACGCTGCTCATTGAGAAGAAAGCAGCCTGTGGGCGCATATCACTCTTATAGTTGTTTTGTGCACAATATTGAAAACACTCTCACAGCTCTTTGTACTTGGGCAGTTCTATCAAACCAATTAACACAGAGTTTAATTAAAGGCATGTCCATCTCTCATAGGACATAGTATTGTGGTGGTGTTTTGTCATGGGGGGAGAATGTAATTGTTTGAATGTACATTAACTTTTCTGATGGAGTTACAAGTCAGATCTTTAAGAATGCATGTTTTTCAAGGTATGTTATTAGCAATAAAACATGAATAAATGTAAGATATGTTTAATGCCATACAGTGGAACATTCCAAACAAAGCAATAAAGTCTCCAGGGAGCCTGGCAGATTACTATTTTGTATCAGGGTATAGATTTGTCCAACTAAAATTAGCAACAAAACTATATGATTTTTTGTTAAGTTCTATTGAAATAGGTAGTAATGCACTTTAAAGGTCCTATATATACAAAATTGAGTCTTGTGAACTTCATCAAAACCATACCTGGAGTTGTGTTTTATTTCTTTCACAGACTCCTTGATTACTAGTCTGTCTATCTCTCCAAAGGTCAAAATGCTCTGTTCCACCTTGTGATGTCAGGAAGCGGTAGTTTTCAAGTTAACACCTCCTTTTACCTTTTGTTTAAAAGCGCAGTGGAACACTTCCTGTATTATCACATGGCATCATAAAGTGGAACAGTGTATTTTCTGAGAAAAACATAGCCTAAAATGTGTGGATGAAACAAAACAAAACTCCAGGTATATTTTTGATGAGGAAACAACATTATAACATAGTTCAGAAAGTAGCGTAATATGGGCCTTTTAAGAATGATCCTTTTATCAAACAGGCCTTTTTTCCTCCAACTCCACAACATCAGGTCTAAGCGATTACAATGCCTACAGACATATCCAGTCTGTACCATTACCTCTGTTTACCTCCACAAATCCTCATTCATTTGCTTCCTCCCTGATGTTGAATAGCAAATCTAAACCAGTCTGCGCTCTTACTGTGCTGCCCTACAATTAAACAGGAGCGTGGGGTGAGACGCTGTGGTGAGGATCCTGGAGACGGCCATGTTGGAAGTGTTTAGACCCTCCTTCTCCGCTGTAATTAGCTGCTCGCCTTTAGCCCTCTGATCTGGGGTCACACGCTAACAGGAAGCTGACCTTTACAACGTTTCAATTATTTGATAGTACACACGGTTTTCTCCTAGTGCTAACAAAAGCACATACAAGTATAGGTTGAGCTCCTAACTCTTATGATACAGTCATAATATTTCATGTTTCAGAAAGTTTCTCTTTTGAATGAATTTACTAAAGCCACATTGAATAGACTCCAACAAGCAACAGTGTTAACCAAATCTAGCAGCCTCCTGACTAGATTAGACCATAAAAAACAATGCATTTTTATTTCCAAATGAATTACAAACACTGGCCAAATCACTAGTTTTCTGGAGTTGTTTCAAATAAAGCCTCTCTTAGTTCATTACACAGAAGCAGCAACAGAATTAGCAGGAGTGGTGTGTTTAAACATTTGCTGTTGTCATTTTTTAACTCACTTGTAATTGAGTATCCATGGAGATGTTATAGCTTTGTTTAGAATGTTCCGCAGTATGGTATTAAATCTCTCCATCTTACATTGATTTCATTACTGGTGTTTTTGGAGCTAAAAACTCCTTGTGCAAATGTGAAAAACATGCATTCTTCCACAGACCTGACGTGTAACTTGGTCTAATCTTCTTGACAGCATGGAGATACATGTAAAGGAGCACTGTGTAACTTCTAAGGTGGATGGTCCGCTACTTGCATGTCTCCATGGAGATGTTATTTCTTTGCTTGGAATTTTCTACGATAGGGTTTTAAACATATCTTGCTTTTATGGTTCAGTTACATGAATTCTTACCATTTGCAGGCTTGCCTTTCTGTAGATCTGACCAGTAACTTGTCTCTGTTGTGATTACCAAGTTTATTTCCATGGAATAATCAAGGCTAAATAGTAACATATCCATGGAGACAACCAGGTGACAGACTCTCAACCAGAAACAACACAGTGCACCTTTAACTAATGAGTATTTTTCAAACAAAATCACCCATTCAGTTAGTTATCGTTCAAAGGAGGGCAGATTGGCTCTTCTTATCAAACTTATCACTTCGACTCCTCTTTCGTGTTAATAGCTGCGCTGCGGTGTGGATGGATTATGGTTCGATAACCCGGGAGGTCAAAGTCACCAATAAGAGCAGATCCTATCAGGGCACGGTAATGGTCACAGCCGTTCTCAAAGACAAAATAAAGCTCTTCTAAGAACGCAGATGCAGAGACAGGCAGGCCAGTCTTTCCTCTGCTCTGACCCCGTTTTCATGATCCCAACCGAACAAACAAGGCTCAGATCTGCACCAGATGACATCCAATCTAGATAAGCTGTGAAGTGGATTGTGCTATTGAGTCAGGCCTCGAGTGTAGCAGGGTTTTCAGGAGGTCAAACCCCTATCAATATCATTTAGAGGAGTGATACTGCCTTCAAGCCATACAGTCAGGTTTTAAAGAGAACAGCAGAAAGAAATGTGCACTATGTGACTTTTCTGTTGCACCGGCTTGTTTCTATGGAGATATTATTACTGCTTTGCTTGGGATATTTCACAGTATTGTCCTTTTTGTTTTTTATTGGTAATTAAATTCAGTGAAAATATATGAAGTCTTCAGATCTGACCTAAAACTTGGTCGGGTGTTATCTGCTTCTCCCCCATGAACATAAAAAGGGTTCAGTTTAATGCCATACTGTAGAACATTCAAGGTAAAATAACAACATCTCCATAGAGACAAGCAGTTGCTGGGCCCTGCGACAGAAATGTTACCTCGTGCACCTTTAACGGTAGACTACATATGTTCAATAAGAATCTTGACATTTCCAGTGGAGAGCAAAGAAAAAAGAACAAATCTGCAAGAGTAGAATTGCACAAATGATCTTTAAATTACATGGAAATTACACTGAAGTGGAGTTGCTTTTAAAATATGAAATTACAAGTTATATTTTGTATACTGCATTTCAAATTCCACTTATAATACCAATACTAATCACAGCTTCAAATACTACTTAAAAGTTTTAGTAAACCATGGTTGTTCCATGAATCTATATTGTATCATGGATGTAAACAGGTTATTTTACTCTAAAGGCGAAATTTCTCTGGTTTGCTTTTCTTATTTTTGTGCAAATTTTGCTTACAAATTTTCAACAATTGAGATATTATTTAGAAATGTCTTTGTCCATTTGTCTTTTGTATCGCAAATGAGAAAGTGTTCTCTTTAGTATCAAAATCTCAAAGTCTCTTTACCCACTCCTACACCTTAACCATTTTTTCAAATCTTAGCAACAAATTGAATCATCTGTCTAATATTGACAGTACACTTCTCACTGCATTCAACCCTATATACAGTATATTGAATGCCAACACTAAACTATGGCAAATATAGAAACCACCGCACCCCAGAAAGTACCGATGCCAAGAAAGTGCCATGGCCGTGCTGTGATGGATGAGGGGGGCGTGGGAGGCTTTATTGGGGGCTGTCTCGTACCTCGTCTGGACCATGTGAGTGAATACGGTCCTTGGCGTATACAGGCACCAAGAACTCCCCCAGCTCCGTTTTTATTATTTCTTATTGTCTCCACAGCAATAATGGTGGTTACATTTCATCCAACATCAATTTGCCATGTTGGCTGTTATACGGTGAATTATGCAATCACTGGATCGAGGACAGAGGCAGGAGAGGCTCATAAGTCTTCCACTGCCAGCTTCAAGTGCTTTACCCAGACAGGAACATATGGAGGATTCCACAGAGATTAGTGAATTGGAAAACAGTTTGAGATAAATACTTGTAAACAAAGTGAAAGTGAAAATAAGAGGTGCAAACTTGGTGGTTATTCAGTACTCATAATTTCTCTTTTTTAATAATAGTTGCATAATGAATTGTTTGTTTTTTGTTTAGAATTTTTATTTTGCGTATGCTCTTACCCAGACTTGCTTTTGTCTGCTATAGTTCTATCTGTGACATCTATGGATCATTATATTTTGGACGTTTGAAACATTATTATATATCTAAAATTAGCTGATAAACAACAACAACAACAACTCTGTATGGATAAATGAGAAGGGAAAACAAACAAAACCTGGTTAAATACTTTTAAAGGTGCACTGTGTAACATTTGTGGAGGGTCCGCCATCTGCTTGTCTCATTCATAGTGATATCATTGTGATATCATCCACAGTATGGCATTAAACAAGTACATCTTGCATTTATTCATTTAGGTGTTTTTATTTCTTAAAACTACTGCAAAGATATGCATTCTTATTGTGAGAGGGTCCACTTCTCCACAGATCTGACCTGTAAGTTGCCCTCCATGGAGAGTTAAATTAAATGCCATACTTCCAAATACAAAAACAGTGCACTTTTAAGTCAGTTTTGCATAATATGTCTCCCAGAAGGTAACTTATCTGTAATCACTACAAATATATAGATGCAGCATACACAAAATGTTACTATATCACTTGAAAAAATAAACTAAAAAGAGGGACTTAAAGGTGCATTGTGTAACTTTAAACTTAAAATTTTTCACAGTCTGACATTAAGCTTATCCATCTTCCATTCATTCAATTATGGGTGTTTTTCTTGCTCAAAGAACACATGTACAGTCAGCGGGCCATCCTCTGCACAGATCTGACCTGCATCTTGGGCTGGTGGCATATGCTTGTTTCCTTGGAGACAGGCAAGTTTAATACCACACTGCGAAACATTCCAAGCAAAGCAATTACATTATCATGGAAACAAAAATGTAGCCAGACACTCCAAAAAAGATACACAATTCACCTTTAAGTTTGACTAAACAATGACTACCACTAGTACTACTGCTACTTATGTTACTACGCCAGTATTCTTTCTTCAGCGATATATTAACAGTTTCCCTTCAGTTTTATTTTGCTGTTATCTTGTTTTGTAGTCGCCAGAGGCTTTTTGCTCTGAGCTGTGATGTGTTTTTCCATTGCAGCTAATTTTGATTGACAGTCTGAAACATCAGCTTGGCATTGTAAAGTTTGAATGGCAAATACTTTCACTTTTATGGCGCTAAGAGGATCTGGTGAAATCTGAGTTTAAAGAACACATGTATTTTTTCAGTTCGGATTTGCTTCTGTGGGAGACAAATATATCATAAAAACATAATTAATAGCTTGAACAAATGTGAGAGTAAAGGGTTTTATGTATTTTATCTCCACAACTTTCAGTCTTAAATATCTACACCTGCTGCAGTTACCAGAGTATAAGAATAAGAGTGAAATAAACGTAGACATAATGCCATTGTATCAGAGCACTTATTTCATGTTCACTCTTGGCTGCTTCCATCTCTGCAGCTCAAATCCTTTCTCCTATAATCCTCTGGAGCTCAGTCACACTGGCCTGATCCGAGGCTCACCCATTAGGAGTCATCCAGGTGATCCTGCATGTTCAGACACGCTCCACTGCACCGCACCCTCTGTCTGTCTCTACTCCCTTCCTTCTCTCCCCATCCCCTCTTTTCTCCCTCCTGCTTTTCCTGTTATTTCCCCTCTCTCTCATCTTTTTCCTCTTCTCCTCTGTCTTCTCTCTCTTTCGGTCATCTCTTCGGAGATGTGATATTTCTCTCTCCCTTTCGCTTCTCTCCCTCGTCTTTCTCTCCTTTACTTCTCTCTTCCTCCTCGCCTCATCCGCCTTCTCTCTCTCCTCCCTTCCACCTCTCTCCTTCTTGTCTCCCCTCCGCTCTCTGGAGATGTGATCTTTCTGCCCTCTTTCCTCCTCTCTCTCCCTTTTCTTCTCTTCCTCGCTCCTTCTTCCCTCTTGTCTCTCTCCTCCTTTTTCTCCTTTCTCTCCCCCTCTCTTCTCCTCCTCCCATTCCCTTCGTTGGCGTTGTGATCTGTGTGCCCTCTCTGTGGTCAGGGCCTTGTTACCGTGGGCGCTGATCCATGCTCATAAGCCTGTTCGGAGGTGGGAGAGTATGAGAGGAGTGTGAGGGGAGCCAGGGCTTTACACAGCTGTCCGAGTGGCACCGCTGACATCTCTTTCTAACCGCCGACACAATGCTTCCTGCCACTCGTGCTAGCGTTATAGTCTGCTAACAGTCTGTCCAAATGGTTTCACTTCACCTGCTAACAACTGACGCTCCGCCTTTCAAAAGTGCTCCGCTTCTTTTGTCGTCTACAGGGAATTTTGAACTGTACTGTATATGAGCTAACCTATCAAAGGGCCCATATTACACTATTTTCTGATTACATACACTGTTGTTTTTTCTTCAAAAACACACCTGGAGTTGTGTTTTGTTTCATTGGCGCATGTTTAACACACAAATCCTGCATTTTTAGACTGAGTTCTTCTCTCAAACTGAAAACTTTGTTCCTTTTATCTATAAGAGACTGTTGACTACTTCTTACATATTTTCTTTAATGTTATCCCTTTGCCTGAAATGTTCCACAGTATAGCTTTAAACTTATTTATCTCCATGGAGAAAAGCTGCGGAAAACCAAGCCCACTCACAGCTAGCAAGTTTTTCAATTTTACACCTGTAACTGAATAAATGACAAATATGTTCAATGCCATACTGTGGAATATTCCAGGCAAAGCACTAACATCTCCATGGAGACAGAATTGCAGAGTCTGATAGTGGACCTTATAGCGTAGCGTATAATAACAGATTTCTTTAAAAAATACTGCTTAAAAGAGGACTGCTCAAAATGGAATGAGTTATATACATACGGTATAGCGTTCTAGACAGATGGTTAGCTGCAGCCACTCAATTCCATACATAGTTGACATTTCACTATTCCTCATTTGATTGTACATGCTACAGTGAACATATTCTGAGTAAAACATGATGGATGAGAGCCCGCTGCTCCAGTCTGAGTGAGCTGTTATGTGTTTTGCTCATTTAAAGGCTCATTACATTTCCTCCATGTCCTGGCCTTACACACTGTATACATGTGCACTGGGCTCTTCCATTCATTATTAATGCTGCTGGCTTGTGAAGATCTCTCTAAGGGTTCCATACATCTTCATCTCCTCCAGCGGAGACACTTTGGAAGGTTTTGTTGAGTAAATATCACCAAGATCGCTGATTCCATGAGGGGTAATTACAGCAACAAATGGGCATGTTCAAACACAAGTACAGTTAGAAGAACAAGGATCATGTTGTGGTGTAATTAAGTATTTTAAAAAAGAAAAAGATTGGGTCCACGAGATCAAGACAAGATGAGATTTTGACATAATTTATAACATCCAAATTGTGCGATTCAGTTTACAATTTTTTATATACTTTCATATTTTTGTTGCCATTGTAGTGCAGCTTTTTCTCATGCATTCTTGTGAGATCTTGTGGTATGAGATGTTGTCCCATCCCTACATTTGAATATACAATTAAGCATTATTAATTCATTAAAATAACTACAACATTATATTAGTATCCAATTATGTGTACATGTTTTTTTTCTCAACGGATGTTTCTATCACTATTATAATACATTGCAACCTGAAAATACAGCAAACTAACTGAACAAAAATGATTCCTGATAAGTGATGGAAAAAAGTTAGAATTGTGTTATTTTTCTTATTTTTTTGTGTGTTTATTCCAAGTTTGCATCATCCCAACACAATTCACTTTCTTATTATTCCACATGCCTGGATATGGCAGTGGGTGGAACCGCCCCATCCTGTAAGGGTCAGCTCACTGTTACCATGGTGATGTCTATGCGCTGTCAATCAACTTCGATTTCAATTTCAATCCTGGGAGTGCTGTGCCTTCTAAATTTGGAGCTACTTTCGGCTGCTTTCTTTATTCCAGGTTGGCTATGACCAAATATCTACCTTATAGCGTCTACTCTGAATTTGAAAAAAGCAACGCGTTTGTTTTGTTTGAGCTTGGGACTAGAATACAGTCTCTTATATGGCAAGTGATACTTTGCAGTGACATCACACGGGGGGTGTTCAACAGGTACCTCTATGGTGGAATGTTCAGCAGTTACCATGGAGACACACATTAGCAAACATGGTCAAAACAGTTTTTAGATTGTCTGAAAACTCAAGAACAAACACTAAATGGATTTAAACAACACATTTTCAGGAGGTTGTGATCAATATGAACGTTAATTTCCTGTTTAGGAGATTTTCAACAAAAGAGGTGAGAGTGACTAAGTGAAAAACTGTTGGCTAATGCTAGCTCTCCTGTGACTGTGATTTTAGACTTGTTTAACAGCATGGCATCATCTCACCTGTTGTAGTTTTAGTTCTTTCTTGTCAGACTGTGTTAAAATAATCCTAATTAAAGTCTAATAGAGCTTCTAACAGAGTAGTGCCTTCAGTTAGCATCACACCCCCAGGGAAAGCTGCTGACCACGTATCAGTAGCACAATATTTAGTTTGTTACAGATCCCCCATAGATTTACACAGTTTATAGTGTAAGGAAGGAGGAACAGATATTGAATCAAATCTGATTCAAACCTGCCTGGTCTGATCCAGAGAGCACTGAGGCTGCCTGGAGAGGTGCGGATGGGGGGATGAGGTGGAGGTGTAGTGAAGGGGAGGAGAGGAAGAGCACCAGGAGACAGTGATGAAACATTGATCAAGAAGGAGCCGTCTGCATGGTTCAAGGTGAGGATGAGGAGGGACCCGCTCTTCACCTCCTCACCTTCTGATTCAAATCTCCCCACTGGTCTCCTTTACTCTCTCCTCTTCCCTCTCTTTTTTCCTCTTTTCTTCCCTGTCTTGTTCTTTCTCTTCTTCCCCCTTTTCTTCTTTCTCTTCTCTCTCTTCTTTCCTCTCTTCTCTCTCTTCTTCCCTCTCTTCTCTCACTTTGTTCTTCTCTTCTTCCCTCTCTTGTTCTCTCCCTTCATTCCTCTGTTCTTCCCTTTCTTGTTCACCCTCTTCGTTCCTCTCTTCTCTCTCTTCGTTACTCTCTTCTTTCCTCTCTTGTTCTCTCTCTTCTTCTCTCTTCGTTACACTCTTCTTCCCTCTCTTGTTCTCTCCCTTCATTCCTCTGTTCTTCCTTCTCTTGTTCTCTCTCTTCGTTCCTCTCTTCTTCCCTCTCCTCTCTTTTCGTTCCTCTCTTCTCCCCTCTCTTCTTCTCTCTCTTTGTCCATCTCTTCTTCTCTTTATCCTCTCTTCCTCTTTCGCTTCGTCCCTCTCTTCTCCCCTCTCTTCTTCTCTCACTTCTTCCCTCTCTTCTCTCATTTTGTTCCTCTCTTCTTCCCTCTCTTGTTCTCTCCCTTCATTCCTCTGTTCTTCCTTCTCTTGTTCTCTCTCTTCGTTCCTCTCTTCTTCCCTCTCTTGTTCTCTCTCTTTGTCCTTCTCTTCTCCCCTCTCTTCGTTCCTCTCTTCTTCCCTCTCCTCTCTTTTCGTTACTCTCTTCTCCCCTCTCTTCTCTCTCTTTGTCCATCTCTTCTCTTTATCCTCTCTTGCTCTCTCTCTTCATTCCTCTCTTCTCCCCTCTCTTCTCTTCTCTCTCTTTGTCCATCTCTTCTCTTTATCCTCTCTTCCTCTCTCTCTTCATTCCTCTCTTCTCCCCTCTCTTCTCTCTCTTTGTCCATCTCTTCTTCTCTTTATCCTCTCTTCCTCTCTCTCTTCATTCCTCTCTTCTCCCCTCTCTTCTCTTCTCTCTCTTTGTCCATCTCTTCTCTTTATCCTCTCTTCCTCTCTCTCTTCATTCCTCTCTTCTCCCCTCTCTTCTCTCTCTTTGTCCATCTCTTCTCTTTATCCTCTCTCTCTTCGTCCCTCTCTTCTCCCCGCTCTTCTCTCTCTTCTTCTTTGGATGTTTTGGAGCAGAGGAGATTCTGAGTACAGCAGGCCAGCAGGAAGTCTTAGATTAGCCCGAGTCTGCTGTGTTCCCTGGTGGACTTTTCATGTAATGGTCTAATGCTTCCCCCGCTACACTTTCTCAAACATTTAGTTCTCCCTGGAATAATCTGATGAGTTGTTATTCCTTCTTTCTTCACTCACTTTTATTTTTGGTTCAAAGCCAGAATTGAAAATAATGCCACATCCTCTGCTACAGCCATACAGATCCTCAAACTGAAACATCTTCTACCAGCACTGATCAATACTAATACAGACAAGTCAAATTATGAATTACAAGTGATCACTACAGCCACTTGAATGTAATGTGGGTGAAGGGTCTTGCTCAAGGACATGATAAGCTGTGATTGAACAGTCAACCACTTCTGTTCATGGGTTCAGCTTCATAGGCGTCATTTTGAGGAATTTTCACCATTCAAAAGATAAAATATTTTGTTTTTTAATTATGAATTTCTATTGCAAAGGGGTTGATTTTTGATCACTGTAAAAACCCATGGATTACTTGAACTGACTTCTATAACTATTACTACGATCATTACTGACTCAGACGTTTGTGCTATTTTCTGATATGTGTTATAATGTTGCTACCTCCGCAAAAACATACCCGGAGTTACGTTTTGTTTTGTTTTGTTTTGTTTAACACACAAATTCTGAATTCCTCTCTCAAACTGAAAACACTCTCTTCTATGGAGGTCAGTGTCTTTATTATCAAATAAATATCACACCATTCACAAATACATTTCTTGGTCCAGAAACAAATATAACAACATTCACATGTATAATTCATGACTACTATTGTGCATAGTAGTAGTATTTAGGTCCATAGGTTCCAGATCATTTTCAGGTTGACTGGCGAAAATGTTTATCTCCTCATAATTTAACTTGTATAAAGTACTTTATTCGTGACTCAACTTAATTTAAAGTATTTGAAAGCATTTAGTCACCATTTAGCAAATGTTACTAGCAAGTCTGCAGTGGGCAGCCTCTTACTGTACACCGTTCCTCCTCAGGAACGGTTCACTCTTCACTGAAAAAACTTTACTACAATAGTACTACATTACTACTACATCACACAGTGTTTAGTAATACATTACGACTTGATCATTGCCGTTCTGGTAACAACAAACTTATAACAGGGGCCATGTCTTCAGGGGTTAAACAAAAGTGGTGCCTGCTTTGAATAGCCATGGATGTACAGAAATATGAAGCAGTAGAAAACCCAGCTAACTGGCTGGTCTGCATTGCAAGTCAAAATGACAGGACCTGGATGATAATTTTCCCTTTTAAGCTGAGTCACGAATAAAGGACTTTAAACAAGTTAAATTACGAGGAGATAAACAAGTTACAGTTGACGAACCACCTCCCCCCGCCATTTTCGCCACTCAGCCTGAAAATTACCTGGAACCTATGGACCTAAATACTACTACTATGCACGATGGTAGCACAGTGTTGTCGGCTATAAACCATATGCTCGACCTTCATTTCATGTGATTGGCTGTTAAAAAAATAACACACACATTTGTGCATCGAACACTGTCAGGAAGGTCTGAAAAATCCACAAATAAATGCAGGGGTAGTCACAAATATGTACGGTGGTTTGTAAATGCAGGTTCATCGGTTTGCAAATCATTGTACAGTCCCTGACAAAAGTCTTGTCGCTTATCCATTTTGTAGAAACAAAAGCTTATAACCTGACTTTAAATTAATCGATTGGTTTTAGAAATGTCTCATATGAAAGCTAAAACCCTCCCAAATTATGCTCAATATACTAAAATAAATTTGCTTCACTGAAGAAAGATTGATCATTTAATGAACACAGAAAGGTCAGATTTTGGCAAGACAAAAGTCTTGTCGCCTACAGAAAATTGAACAAATAATTTACTTCAAATACAAAAATATGTTGCATAACGTCAGTGAATTAAGTAGTGGTGCTGTGAGATCCATATTTAATATCTTGTATGACTTCCATGAGCTTGAAGGACTGCATCCATGCGGTTCGACAATGATTCATACAATTTGTTGATGAAGTCATCAGGAATAGCAAAGAAAGCAGTCTTACATGCCTCCCAGAGTTCATCAAGATTCTTTGGTTTTGCCTTCCATGCTTCCTCTTTCATTCTACCCCAGACATGCTCAATGATGTTCATGTCTGGTGACTGGGCTGGCCAGTCCTGGAGCACCTTGATCTTCTTCGCCTTGAGGAACTTTGATGTAGAGATAGAAGTATGCGCTGGAGCACCATCCTGCTGCAAAATTTGACCCCTTTTATGGTTGGGAATGTAAGAGGTAGCTAATACTTCTTGATATTTTAGGCTATTGATATTGCCTTCCACCCTGCAAATGTCTCGCACACCCCCATACTGGATGTAACCCCAGACCATGATTTTTCTGCCACCAAACTTAACTGTTTTCTGGGTGAATCTTGGATCCATGCGGACTCCAGTAGGTCTCCTGCAATATTTGCGGCGGCTGTGATGTAATTCAACCGAGGATTCATCTGAGAAATCCACCTTCTGCCACTTTTCCAGTGTCCATCCTTTTAGCAGGCTGTGGGCCTTGGCAAATGCCACACGGTTTTTTAATTGCCTTTTGTTTAGTGCTGGTTTCTGTGCACTGATTCGACCATGGAGGCCATTTCGAGACAGAATTCTACAAACTGTTCTGGTTGACACAGGGACTTGAGGTGACCAGGCCTGGTGGAGCTCTGCTGCAGTGGAAAAGGGGCTGGCCTTGGATTTTCGAATAAACAAACGGTCCTCCCGAGCAGTTGTCTTGCGGGGTCTGCCGGACCTGGGCTTGTCAAAAACATCTCCAGTCTTTTCAGATCTTTTTCTTATTCTTTGTACTTGACGCTGAGACACATTGAAGGTGTCAGCCACCTCAGCAGTGGATCTGGTCTTCAGCCTCTTGATAATTAACGCTTTGGTCTCAGGGTGGATCTTAGGCATGTTGTCAGAGGTCAAGTTGCAGTTGATGTGAAGGTCTGGTGTGCTGGGGTTCTTTTTATACACACCCACTAATTGATTGATCAGTAACTGATCACAGGTGAGGCTGTAATCTAGGATTGGGTGCATCATATGACAAGGCGACAAGACTTTTGTCTTGCCAAAATCTGACCTTTCTGTGTTCATTAAATGATCAATCTTTCTTCAGTGAAGCAAATTTATTTTAGTATATTGAGCATAATTTGGGAGGGTTTTAGCTTTTATATGAGACATTTCTAAAACCAATCGATTAATTTAAAGTCAGGTTATAAGCTTTTGTTTCTACAAAATGGATAAGCGACAAGACTTCTGTCAGGGACTGTAACTGCACTGACATTTGTGAATCACGTAACATTTTCTTTTAAGTCGAGAAATGCTTTTGTGAATGTCGTTATATTTGTTTCTGGACCAAGAAGTGTACATGTCAATGGCATGATATTTATTTGATAAAAAGACACTAACCTATCTCCATGCTCTTCCACCTTATGATGTCATAAAACAGGAAGTTCTCCACTGTGTTTTTAAACTCCAAACACCTTCACTAGAATCATTTGGATCATTTCAGCCCTGGAATTGCCAATCTCTATTCAACAAAAGGTAAAAGGTAGCTGTTAAATAAAAAACTGCAACTTTTAAGGATATAATAGCATTATAACATGGCTTAAAGCTCACTACAATCCATTGTGTGTAATACAGGACCTTTAAAGGTAACATTTGGTATACTTATATAGATCATAATGTGCTTCTAAAGTTTCTCTTCCTCTTGTCTTCTCCTCCTTTCTTTGCTCTTTTCTCTTTTGTCTAAACGACAGCTCCGTGGAGGCATTTTAAACATTTGTAGATCTCTATTACAACTGCCATCCTCATCATAAGGCACCACCATGGCACCGCTGGGCATTTCATCCTCACGTTCTTTCATATTTACAGCCCGTTTGATCCTCCACATCTCTCGATCTGGTTTCACGTGAGGTTTGATCCCAGGCATGTCAAAGCCTCTGACACTTTAAAAGGCTCTATCCCCTCTGCTCCTCTGCTCCTCTCCACCACAGCATCGTTAGCAAGAAGTGCTAATTGATTTCCCACAATGAGTCAAGCGAGAAACCTTCTGCCCCGTGTAGCCCTAATGAAGATAGACAGTGGTGTGTAGTGCTCTATACACTGATCTAATGACAGCTATGGGATCGACTATGTCATACAAATAGTACTATACTGTAGCACTGGGTGGGCTAAACTATAGCCTGTTAGCTGTGTATTAGCAGTAACTGAGTACATGTACTAAGAATACGTGTTCTGGTACAGTTACTTTTTCATTTGGTGGTGTTCAGATTCAGAAGTAATAGTACAGCAGTGGTGGATGAAGTATTCCGTTTTGTTACTTAAGTAAACAGATACAGGGGCAAAAAGTTACTCAAGTAAAAGTATCACATCAAAACATCTACTTAAGTAAAAGTATTAAAGTACCTGTTTAAAAAATTACTTAAAGAGTAAAAAGTAAAAGTATTTTGGTGAGATTTTTAGAATAATTAATGGATGAAATGTGATTTTGATTGAAAGATTTAGCTGATGATTTTAAGTGATTGAGCTGATTTCTTAATTTTCTAGCTGTTTTGTGTATTTGGTTTGCGCAGTGTTGGGACTGGAAACTTACCTTCCACCACTGGAATACAGTTACTTTTCTAAATACATTTTTGGAATACATTTTTCATCACACAAGTTAGGCTTGAAACTATATTAGAGAGAAAAATAGAAAACTATTCTTGTGGTGAGCCATGTGTGAATTTCCTTCTCCAGTTAGTGATAAACATACATAAAGCTGATTTTAATCCTATGTTGCGTTTTTACACTATAATTTAAAAGAAACTTGATGTAAAAGTATTCAGAATAAAGTACCTTGATTGGACCATGTATCATGTAGAATAAAGTACAAAAGACATTTTAATGCAGGGTTTCAGTATTCTGTAACTAAATACGTTTTCAAAGTATTCTTCCCATACCTGGCTATTAGTTTGGAAACAAGGGGTTGGGGGTAACATGAATTCTTAGAGGGTTAGCGGAACAGTCCTAGCTATGGCATAATGTTGCTTTGTCCTGCAGGCAAGACACTTCAGAATGTGTATTGTGTAAGAATGAGGTGTAAGAATTGGCTGGAGAGGCGGATTAGCAGCAAAAGTCTCCAGAAATAGTTTATCCCCACAAAACTTGAAGAGTGGATGAATAAAACAAGAAATTATGCAATTGAGAGTCTAAATTATAGTTATTTTTAATGTATACAATACAATATATATATATATAATATATGTATACAGTAGATTTCCACTCTAAGGAAAATGCTTGATATTTGATACAGATTTTAATATATTAGATAATCAAAAATCTCCTCTTGATGCAGTATATTTCAATAGTACCATGTGGTCTTACTACATAAAACTATTCAGGAAAGCTTCAAATCTGTTCTATAATATTTTTCTTTTCTCTCTCTCTCTTTTTCCTTCAAATGAAGTAATCTCGTATCTAGTTTTGAGTATAGATACAGTATACTGGTCTAACTGGGTATTGATTCCCCTGAACTTAACACAGTTGACTGCGGTCAATAGTGATCCATAAACTACAGTGACACTGTATTACTGAGGAGGATATTGCTTCCATCACAAAGATGTCAGAATACACAAAGTACTGCTGCTGTTCTGTGAAATATGGCTATAATATCATGTCGCATCAGTGAATATGTGAAGTCGGACCATTAAGGATGAACATAACCATATTATAACATATATATTTTACCTATAGCCTTAAAGCAGTGTTAGTGCAGCTGACAGGTCTGCTGTGGTCATAGAGTGACAATGACTATGTCTTTGCCTGAGGCCTGAAGGTCAATCAGACCTGTCCTGTAATTACCCCATCATCTCCAGCAGTGCTCTCTGAATGATAACAGTATTTAGCTATAAACAGACAGACAAAAGGAACTTAAAAGTACACAATGTAACTTTACTGGTGGTTCTTGTTTCCATGGAAATGTTATTACTTTACTTGAAATATACCACAGTACTTAACTTGCATTTATTCAATTACAGATGTTTCACTATATAAAATACTTGGCAAAACATGAATTGTTCCTTTGAGCCGGTTCACCTCTCCACGGATTAGACTTGTAACTTTGCCTGGTGGCACCACTTGCTTGTCTAGGTAAGTTTAATGTCTCACTGTGCAACATTTCTAACGTGGCCAGATTAATATATGTAGTACACTGAATTGAGTTCTACACATTATCAGTCTGGAACGGCTCTCGCTGAAAGCAATCGGAAAACACAGAACGTCATAATGACTATATGAATCTGATTGGTTGAAGCGTCACAACAGCAGAACAAGACGAAAAATTGAATTTTACTTACATCCAGCTGAGAAAAAAAGCACAGACATCTTCCCTGTCCACAAAAACCTTCTGCACACTTTTCACAAACTAAAAAGTCCATTTTCCTGCAAAATAGGCTGAAGTGCATCTGTCGGCGTTGCCATGGCTTCCACACAAACCTCAATGCTGCTCTGTGACTGCTCCACCCCCCCCAATTAACCGTACAGCAGATGTATTTCATGATGAATTCTCGTAAGTTTGTGAACTCACAAATATTTAACATGTAAAAAAGAAACAAAATTTGGCAGACGCTTCACCAGAAAAGTTACATACTGTAGCACACCTTTAACATGTAGGCTTTCTGTTTTGGTATAGAGAGAATAGGTAGAACTGAAATAACTTTTCTACTAAAATTCTAAAATGCATATCCTAGAATGAGATATTTTTATTATGTCGATATATGAAAAAATACAAGCCATATAGAATGTTATCATGCAGAACAAGCAATTTAACCAAACATTATCTACACCATGTTTGACGTAGCCATGGCTTTCCATGAATTGCAATGAATTACAAAAAACGTCAATATAGCACATTCATTCCATCCAGCTGCTGTATTAAACCCTGTTCTTCTTCTCCTGACTGATCTGCTCCCTCTGTCCCTCATTACAGAGAAGAGGCCGAGCGTTGGCTTTAAAACAGGGATATGTGTTCATTAAAGGTAATTGGTGTCCCATTTGCATTCTGTTCCATTCTTCTCCACCTTCACATCACTGGCCCCATTTACGCCAATTAAAGCATCCATCATTGAAAAGGCGAGTATGCTGAACTGTAGCCCTGTGCTCACATCACATCTGGTTTACAAGCACAGAGGGCACAGGCTGCACACACTAATGAAACCAGAGCCTGTACAAAGATGGAAATACTGTATACCACGTTTTCCCCTCCCTCAAGTCTTAACATTTGCATTGCTGTACTGTATATGGGCGTTTAGGTAGCGGGTTTTAAAATGGCGTGTTCTCTGTAATGGTATAGCACTGACAGGGGCTGTGGTGGCCATTTTAAAGGACAAATTGTGTCATGGAAGGTTATGTTAAAAAAAAAGTTGTTAATGTGATACTATACTATACTATACTATACTATACTATACTATACTATACTATACTATACTAAAAAAGTTTTCTGTATTCATTGTCACCTTTTTTCTATCAATATGTTGGTCTATATTTCAGTACCTCCAGATCAAAACCACGAGGATCCTTCCAAGCAGATGAGATTGTTTTGAATGTAATCTTCCACAGTATGGCATTAAACTTGGCTTTCTTCGGCAAGTTTACAAGTCAGATCTAAGGAGAGGCAACCCCACTCACAGTAAGAATGCATGTTATTCAAACAATAAAACATCTGTAATTAAATAAAAGCAAGAAGTTTAAAGCTGTACTGGCAAAGCAATAACATCTCCACTGAGAAATGCAGATGGCAGATGCTCCAAAAGAAGGTTACATTTTACTTTAAGTCTGTTGAAAGGTCAAATAGTAATGTGTTAACTAAAATAGTTCTGCTATTGCTGTTGCTTCTATGGTAAAATCAAATCAAATATTAAGCCTAATTAATGCATATATATTTATGCATATTTATTTGCATTTGTGTTGTGATTCTCCTAAATATAAACAAAAATGTATGCACAATTTGCACAGTAGTGCCAAATTTCTATAATATTTTCCTCAGGTATTACTCATGTTATTAATGTTATACAATTAGACAATTGTCGTAATGACCTTCTTGAGAAATTTGAGCAAGGTATTACTGGGTTTCAGGTGAGATCTCAACATTCTATAGGCCAATATTATTCAGTACAGGTGGGGGCAGTTTTGTGGTGTAATACAGTGAGTTCTTGGGTCTAGTCACTAATAGAAATGATCAGGTTCAACATTTATGAATTTAACTTTTGGATATTTCAGGAGAAAATACGGTGTAATCAATCTGTGGCAAAAATGTCTCTTGCCCCCATCTGGTGGTATGACGTCATTACAATTGGTGGTTTTGTAATAGGCCCAAGAATTCACTATATTACAACAAAAATCTGTATGTTAACAATATTTATTTTAGCTGCCCCCATCTGTCTTAGATATTGTTATAAGTATGCTATGATGTCATCTGAATTCCAGCAACAGGTATGCAAAAAAAAAAAAAAAAAAAAATGAAATTCCCATAAAAACCCAATGCTGCCACTATCCTTTGTGCAGATGCAGTATGTACACATGGTCAGTTTATTCTGATCTCCACCTGCACACGGTTTCAGGCTGTTCCCTTCTTATATCTGCTCTTTTGTGATGTACCCTCTCTCATTATCCTGTTATATTTTATCCCAAACACACCATGGTTTGAAGTGATGACATGACGTTCACACCACATTCAGCTGTACAATGTCTCTTTTCATAAGCACATGCGGTTTTCTCTCCTCTTCAGTGAAACATACAAAGCTCTTTTCTGTTGATTATCATGTTTTTCTCTCTGGGTGAGGCTGTGAGGCTCAGAATGTCACGTTGGACCAGTGAAACGTGCTGCTCACCTCCACTCACGCTCTTAACAAGAGAAGGGACATTTTTATTAAGGCATTTCTCAAACACAGATGAATGGGAAACATGGGAACATATAGTACTCTGCCCAAGGTTCCATTGATAAACTGAACACTATCTGAATGCATGTGTGTGCGCGAATGAATGAAGAACAAGGGCTTTTTGTTTGTTAGAAAGTTGTACAAAAGAAAAATAACAAAACATGTTTTCCAATTGTACTTACAAAAATCTTAGGTACATTAAAGTAACTTTTTCTGTGGTGACAAATTGATGTAATCGCTCATTCGTCCAGGAGGTCCATGGCAGTCATCTGGACAATGTTTGTGAAATCGGGATGTTTCGACTGCCATCCAAAGGTCAGGTAGAATTTATATGCTATAGTTTATTAAGACACCCAAAGCGCTTTACAGTGCATCATTCTTTCACTCCACTCGAGGCTGCCAATCTGCACCCTCGCTTCCACTGGCACCCCACTGTGGCCCCTGGTATTCCCTGCAGTCTCCCATCCAAGTACTAACCAGGGCCAGCCCTGCTGAGCTTCTGAGATCAGGCTTTGACAAGCCAGTATATGCCATAACTTTATCTGGAATCAAAAATAGAAGGTGTGCCATCACCAGGCTGAGCTACAGGTCAGATCTGTGGAGAAGTGACCATGCTCACAGCACAGAAATCACAATAAGAAAAGTTACACAGTGCACACATAAACTGAGAAAGGTTAAATTCATGACAGTTGAATCTGTGTGCTGAATCAAACAGTATTATGGAAAAAGTCAATCCCAAACCTGGAACATGTGGGTTATCAAGTTACTGTCTAAACCACTGCATGTTTAAAGGATCATTTCACGTGTTTTCAAGTCTAAAGAGAAAAAAAAAAGAAAAAGAAGACACACATTCAAATGTAATGATCTGGTATTGTACACAGCACACACACTTTTGTAGAAGGATTACACACATTGTAAAAAGAGACTGAAGTTTTGTGTCATGAATTAATCAGTTTTATTACAGAAAGCATTATGCAGTGCTGATTTGCTGCTTGTCTGTTTTTCATATTAAACTCTCATAAATGTATTTTTTTCAGTTACAGAGTGAGTGTCAGTGTGATTTAGTCTATAATGATTCTCTTCATTTAGTCCCAAACATGTCTGAACTCACAACACATGATTAGGACCATTATAAACCATTTGGGAGAATCTGCTCAAAGTCTCATTTACTTTGCAAAACAAGAATTATTAATCACCACTGACAAAATATAACACTTGTGTCCAGTAGAAAAATTAATAAGAAGCACTGTATTGTTTCTGACATTATTACGATTATGAGACACAACACACATTATACATAACATTATATATATAATAAGATAAGATAAGATAAGATATAAGATATGCCTTTATTAGTCCCACAGTGGGGAAATTCCAGTGTTGCAACGCACAGTTCAAGAACAGCAGGAAAATGGAACATGCAATAAAACAAGATAATAGATAATGGCTAAAAAAAAATAATAATAATATGTGTGTGTGTGTGTGTGTGTGTGTGTGTGTGTGTGTGTGTGTGTGTGTGTGTGTGTGTGTGTGTGTGTGCGCGCGTGTGCGTGTGCGTGTGTGTGTGTGTGTAGTAGTAGTAGTAGTAGTAGCAGTAATCGTAGTAGTAGTAGTGGTGGTGGAGTTCAGGTGTAGTAGTAGGGAGTAGTATTGAATAGTAGTAGTTATGTTTATCTCAATGGCAATGTTTTGCAGTGGGATTAAAGTTCCACAGTATGGCGTTAAACTTCTATCTAACATCATCTCCATGGAGACAAGCAAGTAGCAGACCCTTCATCAAATGTTACACAACGCACCAGGTCCACTGATAACTTTTTTGGAGCTGAAGTACGAATCCAGACTTTTTAAAGCTAATCCACATTCAGTTACACAAGAGCAGATTTAGGAGAGTTCCAGACCATATGTTGTTTTGGCATTTCTTTGTTTTCTAATGCTTCATCAACTCGCCAACACACGATTTCTGTGGACAAAAACCTGAAAATGTCATGTTCGAGATCTGATCCTCTCCTGGGATAAGGAGCTCTGAGTCATTCAGAGGACACTGAGTTTTCCTGAGGTCTTATAGCTGACAATGTATTTCACATCTGGATTACCCCTCCCATCTCTACACACACTACCCCAGTATAGAGGCTGTGCACTGTGGGGGGCCATTCTATAGGCTCCATAAGCCCTTTATACCCCTTTCATCTGATGTGTGTTGTTAAAGTACATTTTAAGTCTTGTGCTTCTTCTGTATTTTATAAGTACCTCATGCTTTATCTTCTTTGTAAATACAGCATACATAGAGTTTACTGATAGTGTAGAATAGACTGTATAAAGAAGTGGACTAAGGGAGTGTGACATCACCTATAGCCTTTGGCTCCAGTGACTGGAGCTTCATTTGACTGAGTCCAGTCAAATGAAGCTCACTGAGGCTAGCAGCTGTAGGGGCGAATTTGGATCTATGTTAGGAATAGGAATTGATTTACAGATAAAATAGTAAAAATAAAAGAACTTTTGTTGGCTTTAAGCCATGTTATAGTGTTGTTACCTCATCAAAAACTTACCTGGAGTTGTGTTTTGTTTCATTCAAACACGTTTGAGTAATACTTTATTATTAGTCTGTTTACATCTCCAAAGCTCCAAATGCTCTGTTCCACCTTGTGATGTCATCAAGCTGTAGTTTTCAAGTTAACAGCTCCTTTTACCTTTTGTTCAGTAGAGATTGGCAATTCCAGTGCTGAATTTATTCAAATGATTCTCATGAATGTGTATGGAGTTTAAAAACACAGTAGAACATTTCCTGTATTACCACATGACATCACAAGGTGGAGTTTGAGAGACTCTAAATATGCAGGATTTGTGTGTTTAACATATGTGAATGAAACAAAACACAACTTAAGATACGTTTTTGATGAGAAAACTTCATTATAACATAGATTAGAAAATAGGATAATATGGGCCCTTTATAATAATTATAGTAGTTTTGTTTTTGGTAAATTATCAAAATGAGTATGTGATTACAATTCTGTGTATGGATGAGTCTTTGTGAAGTCGGTTTTTAAATGGACAACACAATATGACAACTGAACAACTTGACTCCAATGCCACCGATCACGTTGACTGTCAGTTGTGTACAGTTGTGGTCACTCACTGGACCAGAGAGTACGAGAAAACCAAGGTTCAAACCACACGCTCCACACAAGGCTATCTGTGGCCTAAGAGCTGCTGTCAGGGTCTGACCTTGAGAAGAACTGAGGGCATTGGGCAGCACACACACTGGACATGCCCCACACTGAGAAAGAGATAAGAACTTTAGTATTCAGAATATGCTTGTTCAGAAATGTCTTGAAAGTGTATTAAGTTTTATGCCAACTCTGTCGTTGATTAATCAGAAATAAGTCATCCGTCCCTGCGAGGAAATACAATAAAAGAGGGAAAAACTAAGCTTAGAGCAGCTACATTTCATTTATTACACCTGTTTTAACGCTGTGGTACCTAAAACTGTGAAAGAAGAAAGAAGGATTTTAATCTATCCAACTTGTAGCCCTTAAAAACCCATTAGTATAAAAACGTCGACTAGCGCGGTTCTGTCTTACAAACTTGCAGCAGATTTTAATTAGGTGAAGACAGTGATAGTGGATTGATTTTTTTTGTCAGTTAGGCACTTTCTGGGGAAAAACTGAATTTACTCATTTAAGAGAAAAAATACTTTAAGTGTTAAGAGCTTTAAGTGTTGTTGACTTTTTAAGCGTTGACCTGTTTTACAACTGTAGAAAATGCTCAGATCCTTTTGGAACCATATAGTTTTTTTTTGTTTGTTTGTTTGTTTTAATCATTAAAACCACATTCACAGTTTTTATGTTAACAGTGCTAATGTAATAGCGCTTTTCACACTTACAATAGATTATGACATCACATTGCAAAGCATTATGGGATACCCCCTTAGACAAACAAACACTAAAAAGCCTCCTCCCTTAAAAACAACCTCCTCACTTCTAGCTTTAACATTCTGTAACATAACTGTCACAGCTCATTTCTTGTTTCACAGGGTGTTTAAATGTAGAATGCGTCTCATGCATAGACTGTATATATAAAAGGACATAGCTAACCAGCTAGCCACTGCCTTCCAAATAGGAAGTGTTCATGGGGGCGCTTCTGGCTCCACTGACCCTGGTTCAGATTGACTTTACACTGAAAAACTGTCGCCACTATCTGTAACTGCTGCAGTGAGCCTCGTCATTTTGGTCTTACAATGTTCGTATTAACTGGTATATTTATTTCACTATTTTGTCCGTAAATAAATTCTTGTTCCTAATATGGAAATGGCTCTAAATTCGCTCTGCCAAACGCTATGGATGACGTTACACTCCCTTAGTGCACTTCTGTGATTCGTTTTGTCTGAAGTTGTGACATCAGTCGAGTGGGCTTTTGAAACTAAAGGTATCGTGTATATCGTGTAGCTGGGGCAATAAAATAGAGCAGAACAGCAATAGAAACCCAACACAGTGACACAGTTTGTCAGACTAAACTCACTCTCACATCTGTCTCCACACTGTAAAGTCACACCGACCTGGAAGCTGTGACTTAACCTCCTGAATATGACCATTTGTTAAACGGTGCATGGTTTTGCCTTCAGAGAGAATCAGACTGAACCCCGAGTAAAATACACACCCAGAAGTGGAGCGACCCAGAGCAAGGGACAGTAATTTACCTCTGTCCCATCCATCTTCTCTCACCTTCACACACCTCTGCACCTCTCACACCGCGTCATCCTTCTATCTCCTCTGTGACCTCGACAAATCCTATACCAGTCTATGTTCTTATTTTTCTTGCAAAAAAACAATACTTCGTGTAGAAATTGCCAAAATTGCGCATATTTGAGACAGACAAATCTGAAAAATAGATAGAGCAGCAGGTTTAAATTTCTTCATTTTGTTGTCATATCATACACACTTTGGAAGATCTTATTTAGGGTTTGAGTAGATCTTTCAAATTTTTTTAGTTAAAACTTATAATTAGATATCAACAAATCCTTACAAGACTAGAAAGTTTTGGGTCTGTGGGTGCTACAAAAAGCGATCCTTATGTCGCTATATGAGGAAAAGAGAGAGAAATCAGTCTCTCCAGTCATTACTGTCAAAACTCTGTCTATTTCATTTAAAGGGCCGTTTTACACTATTTTCTGATCTCTGTTATAATGTTGTTTCCTCATCACAAACATACTTGGTGTATGTTCACTCAAAACAGCTCTAAGCTAACAATACCCTATCCAGTTATTTTAGATGAGGTAACAACATTCTAACATGACTTAAAGCTGACTAGAATCCAGTTTGTGTAATATGGGACCAACAACAATATGGGACCATCATCAACTTGTATCCATAGGCACAACTTTGGACTGATTTCTCTCTATTTTCCTCATATAGCGACATAAAGATCACTTTTTGTAGCACCCACGGACACACAACTTTCCAGTTTTGTAAGGATTTGTTGATATCTAATTGTAAGTTTAAAAAAAAAAACAACTCAAACCCTAAATAAGATCTTTAAAAGTGTGTATGATATCACAACAAAAGAAGAAATTTAAACCTGCTGCGCTATCTATTTTTCAGATTTGTCTGTCTCAAATATTCGCAATTTTGGCAATTTCTACATAAAGTATTGTTTTTTTTTTCAAGAAAAATGATGAAAAAACCTGCTCTTATATTAGTGTAAGTAAATCACAGAAGAAGTTTCAAACTGATATCTCAAAATGACAGATCTGTTTTCTATTCACCTGCCGTGTCTCATTCTAAATCCTCATTACATTAGTGGCCTTTTTCGAACTCAACCCAACAGAGCCTTTTCATCAAAGCTGTACCCAGTTCTTTGCCCGTGTTAGATTAGGGTTTTGGTCAGGGGAGGCAGGGTTCTGTTTTGAGGATGTCATCATTACTTGGACTGGCCACAGAGAGGGAGAGGAGATGAGAGGAGAGCCTGCTGATTTATGGCTCATTTAGCTCGCACGTCTCCTGTTTCACCAGAGTTAGCTGCATTATTAAATATATTTAAATGACCGTTATCATTCAGATTTTGCTGCACTGCTGAGATTTCTTTCGGCTTTTTATGGAAAGTCATGTTTTATTGGTGGAGAAGAATTTTGAGAATAATCGAGTGCATCTATTTTAGCATGTCAGGGCTAAATGTGGTGAAGAATTTCAGCTTCAACTATAATATTTGATCTTGTCCTGAACTGCTCCTTCGCTACTTGAACCTATAACCTCCTAACGGGAACTCTGCCGCCATTTTCACCCTATAGAGGCAAAACTTTTTACAGAAGATTTAGTTTAGTTTATTTATTTATTTTATTTAGAGAAATTGTCTTGCCTCAGCATGGATATATTACAAAATTAAAGGGCCCATATTACACCATTTTCTGATCTATATATACTGTATATAACATTGTTTCCTCATCACAAACATACCTGGAGTTTTTTTTCACATGTTTAACACACAAGTCCTGCATATTCAGATTGAGTTCTTCTCTCAAACAGAAAACATTCTGTTCCACCTTATGATGTCATGTGGTAATACAGGAAGTGTTCCCCTGTGTTTTTAAACTCCATACATTTTCATTAGAATCATTTGTGTAATTTCAACTCTGGAATTGCCAGTTTCTGCTAAACTAAAGGTAAAAGGTAACGGTAACTGTTGGCTTTACACGTTCTTTTTAAGTTAACATAACTCCAGGTATGTTTTTGATGAGGTAACAACATTTTAACATGGCTTAAAGCTCACAAGAGTCGATTTGCCTAATATATAGAACCTTTAAGTACATTTTTAATACTGTATATCTATACTGGGGCAAAACAAATTATAATGTATTCCCTGAAAAAGGCTACAGCTACATATCCTGTCATGTAATTCCATTGGTCAAAATGAGACTGCTGGGTGCTGTCTGCGTCTAATTATAAAGCACTTTTATTCTCCACGAACCAGGAAGTAATATGGGTGCACATTCTTGTTGTTGTTCAAATTACCATGAAGACAAAACTTCACTCTGGCCTCTGAAAGTTGTAAAAAGTGCTTATAAAATGCATCACAGTGAATAACTAGGATGCGCAGAATGCATAAAGTGAGGAATATGTTTGGACCTCTGCAAACCATTTTAAAGGAGCTAGTTCTGTTATGTGGGCAGTCAAAATCAGGTAGAGCTCCTTTAAGATGCAGCTTAACATCTATACAACGGGTGGAAAAGGCCAACCTGCATTTACACTTTACATCTGTAACACTGAACAGTGGGCAGAGATGAGCCCTTTACCTGACTATAGAAAGTACAGTATAGATAATAGAATGGAGTGGACTGGCCAAGGTGTATATAAATGTTACATGAGACAGTAGAATACAGATAGAAGCAGCATTACGGACAGGCTCAGAGCAGAGAGGAGAGAGAGGTTTGAGACGTTTTAGAGGAGAGTGCATGGGCGATTGAATGTATTGAGATGTCAGGAACAATGTTGGAAGTATTTAGCCTCTTTGGTGTTAATACAAGGCTTGTAAAAAAGTAAAAAGAACATCTGCTAAATGCAGTTATTGATAATGCAAAAGATGTGATGGCATTTTGAGTTAGCTGAATCTCAAATAAATAAAAAAAATAGCCTATTTCATTATACGTTGAATGAGCAGATAGTGTAGATCAGATGGAGTGGTGGGGTAACTAGCTTTACTGTTATAACAAATCAAAACACTGTACTTTGCACAACAATTTGTATGATATTTTGATATTGCATTTTTTTTTCTGCTTTTCTCTATGGAGATAGAAAAGTATAACGCCATACTGTGGAATATTCTGGACAAAGCAACAAGCAGGCAGTGAACTCTCAAAAAGTTAGTCAAGTGCTTTGCTTTGGGTGCCTTGAAGGTTGAAATGCACTATATAAAAATGTGACCATTTACCATTTATCACATTTAAAAGGCCCACATTACAATATTTTCTGAGATTTTCTGGTGAAATTATACCTTTTTTGTCTGGGTTCATAGTGCATAAAATAACTGATCCTCATTTCCAGACATAAAGACTTTATTTTGACTTTGAGCCCCCATAGTGTACCCCAGTGGCTCTTATCTTGTACTTCTGTTGTACTTGTTCAGTTTGTCTCTGTAGCTTTATCACAGTGGTCAGAATCCTCATAGGTCGGCCTCCTCTCTGACCTCTCCTGTCATCCTCCTGTAGCCTGCAGCTCCACAGCTCCATCGATCCATACTCCCGCTGCACCGAGCACAGAGTGTCCATTTGTGTCCACATCACACCTGGACAAAAGCCTCAGTTTGGAGCAGCACAGATTCTAGTCTGAAATGTTGAACAGGGCATCAAATAGTCATGTGAACTGTTATAGCTACTTATGAATTTAGTCTCTCATAGGACAGTAATAACTAGGGATGTATCAATTTGACTTTTTTTGTTCTGATACTAATGACAATACTTTGGTTTAAGTTTAAGTAAATGATGTGTAAGGCAGAGACTCACAACATAATTAATTTCCTTTAAAATTTTAATAAACAGCGTATGTTAAAAATCATCCAAATGTGTTTTCTAACCGTTATTTAAAGTATACTACAGAATAGGTGTTTTGGGCCAAAACCGCAAAATGAGATATCGATATTATATGATGTCATGAAGCAGAGGTTTTCAACTTCTTTTACTTTTAGCTCAGTAAACAGCGGCAATTCTAGGTCTAAAATTATCCAAATGATTCTAGTGACGGTGTGTGGAGTTTAAAATCACAGTGAAGCACTTCCTGTGTTTCCACATGACAAAAATGGTGGAACAAAGTGTTTTCTGTTTGAGAGAACTCAGCCTAAACATGCAAGGTTTGTGTGCTAAACGTGTGAATAAAACAAAACACAACTCCAGATATGTTTGTGATGAGGAAACAATATTATAACATAGATCAGATAATAGGTAATATGGGCCCTTGCGTACAGGGAAGAGGTCATGGTGTAATAGTTGATTTAATGCTGTTTGCTAGCTTTAAATTTCCACTCAACAATTAAAGAAATAATTAAAGTGTGAAATTGCACTGATGTTTTTGTTTAAACGCAATAAACTAATAACAAAAATAAATTTGTACAACCACGTTTTCTTTTTTGCACCGCTCTTGAATACTCTCACTCTTCATTACAACATCGTTTACATATCCGAATGTCAACGGCCTATTTGCATATTTCTCATGAACCCCGCACAATTAATGACTTTGCTACAAGGCTTTAAATGGAAAAATCCTGCCGGGATATTTTTTAAGTTGATTTCCAGTGAGTTTTTAATCATGGCGTTCATTTAAATAACAAGAGCCATCTTAAATGTTTGTGTGTGCAGTCAGTTCACAGATTGGATAATGGCTGGAGTGACTCAGCTTTTAAGTGGAGCAGGAGGAGAGCGCGTACTGCTTAATACTGCTAAGGTGAACAGCGCTCTTTGCCAGAATAACAAATGACAAATCTGTTTTTGAATAAAGCTTCCAACACCACAGTTAGGGATGCAGCGATACCAATACTGATACTGAATACTGGAGCTGATACTGAAAAGATTAAAGCTAAAGCTAAATATGTATAGGTATCGGTTCTATCATATAGGTTGAAGCCAGTGTCCTAGTTGGGCCTTTAAAGGTGCACTGTGTAACTTTTCTGGTGGAGGGTCCATCACCTGATTTTCTCCATTGAGATGTTATTGCTTTGTTTGAAATGTTTCACAGTTACTGGTCAGCTCTGTGGAAAAGCAACCCCGCTCAGTCAGAATGCCTGTTTTTCTATGTATTTTTAAGCTATAAAACCACCTGTAATTGAATACATGTGAGGTAAATATGTTTAATGTCATACTGTGGAACATTTAATGCCGAGCAATGTTAGCAAACTAACCGAAAACAGCTGTGGGTTTTTTTTGTTGTTTTTTTTTTGAGCATTATAACATGGCTTAAAGCTCACAAGAATCCATTTTGTGTAATAATAACAAAATAAGAATGCCATACTGTTCAACATTCCAGGCAAAGCAATAAAATCTCGAGGGAGACAACCCACAAGAAAAGTTCCATAGCGCACCTTTAAGACCCGTAGTCTTTAATGACTATGTCTGTGACCTCTCCCGTTGATGGCTCTTCAAACCTGGATTACAGCACCACCCAAACAAACTGAAAGAAATGAATTTGTCGATCCAATTTTTGGCCACCCCGACCGCCTGCCTCTCTCAGAACTCACATTAGCTGTTTGAGCGTGGCGTTTGATAAATGTTCCCCTTAAGTCTATTATCCGTGGAATTCTCGGGTGGCACGAAAAGCTGCTTTGAAGTCTTCCTCTGGCTTCTCGCACTTCCTGCTTAGTCTTCGCTCCTTCAAAACATACTCAGAACTCCCCTCGTACACTATCACGGGGAATTCAATTGTAAAGTGCCGCATCTGCATTTTGGAAATAATTCGTTTCCATGTTTTCTTCGACTCTAAGGGAAACGTAGAGTTGTTTGCTGACAGTGTTTTGTAACAGTGTTTTGCCTGGAATGTTCTGCAGTATAGAATTAAACTTATCCATGAAGACAAGCAGGTTATGTCACCAGGAATGTAGTGAAGTACAAGGAGTAAAATACGGTGCTTAAGTATACATTTTACGTATCTGTACTTTACTTAAGTAGAATTTAAGGCGGATATTTTTTTTTTACTTTTACTTCACTACATCTGAGAGCAGGTCTGAAAAGTAAACTGTATTTTTTATTATTATTTGAGACCTGCTGAAAAGGTTAGGTTTATTTGTAACATAATTTATTTAATTAATTAATAGGCAATATATAAAAGGAAAAAAGAAAGAATACAATGACATCTAAATGAAAAAAAAAAAACGGTAAATTTTCTCAGTTTTCTCAGATTTTGTTAGAATTTTACTATCACCAACAGAGCCCAAAGGAAGTTGTTATCCGCATGTTTCCAAAAGTCTGCCAGTTTTGTGACATAAGCGTGAATAGAGCCTGTTGTTTTTACTGAACAGAATTCAGTGCAAATCTGTATCAAAATCACTCCATTTGAAGCTTTATTCGATCTCAAAACCTGCGCCACATACTTTCACTTTTTACTCTTTAAGTACATTTTTAAACTTTGACTTACTTATAGTACTTTTACTTAAATAACAAAATTGAGTACTTCTTCCACCACTGCAGGTCAGATACGTAGAGAGGCGACCCTGCTCACAGTAAGAATGCGTGTTTGTCTAGGTATGTTTTAAGCAATAAAAACATTTGTAATTGAATAAATGCAAGATATGTTTAATGCCATACTATGGAACATTCCAGGTGACATGGCAACCACGCTTCCTGCTTGGCTTCACTGGTTTAGCCCCATTCAAATCGAAGCTTAAATGGAATTGAACATTTAAATGCGATAGGCTATGCATAATGTTGTGTATGTCCTCTGTGTTGTCCTTGTTATCCTATTATAGAAATCCTATTACACTGTATGGATTATGCACTGAGCAGACTTTTACCATACAGCCTCTGTCCATTTGTGTTTAGTGATGGACTCATTCAACAAACATGAGGCTTATCTTGTTTATGCATAAATGATGTGTGTCATTTCAAGACGCTCTATCTGATTTGTACTGTCTTAAAAACAGGAGAAAAACCGAGCTGGTCCATTTTAAACGGTTTGTGGAGGTCCAAAGTTCTTCCTCACTTACTTCATGCATTCTGAGCATCCTAATAGGCTCTGTGCACCTGGCATTCTCACTGTTACCGTCACTTCTTCCTGTCCAATTTTATCTCTGTGGTTTTTGGCGAATAGTGCTAGTGCATGTTAAAATAACATGTTAAAAAGTACCCAAATAAAATGAATACTGTGTTTAACAAGGGAGATGTTCATGTGCATAATAAATATTAAAACAACATCACAAAATGTACATATAATTGGGTAATAATAATTGGGTAATCTTTACTTTGATTTGAATTTTAACAAGTGGTTTTTTTTGTGTTTTCTGATTTTAATAAAAGTGAGTGGTAACTTTGAGACACAGTGAGATGAGCATGAGTTTATAAGCACTTTTAACGACTTTCAGAGACAGAGTTTTGCCCACACAGTAAAGCTAAGAACAACTAGCATACTAACCATGCTCTTCCTGATTATGGGACAGTAAAATGCTTTCTCATCAGATGCAGACAGTACACAGCAGACTTACAGTATTTTGACCTCAGTAGTGCTTATACAGTATATCTGTACTGGTGTAAGAAAGGTTTTGCTCAAATACTTGTATATTGGATGTCATTTTTCTTTTCAGTCTCTCTCTCGGTGATGAAACCTGCTCCACACGCGGTTGTTTGAGGTGATGTTTGTTGCCCTCTTGATTCTACCTTCTCTATTGATTCAGGCTGTGTTTGTAGAAACATTAACTGACTTTGACAATGAGAACACAGCTTTGTTCTGGAAAAGGCTAACAGAAATCAATTTAACAAACAAAAGAAAAAAAAATCTCTCCAAAGTTAAGCATACCAATGTCACCAATGTCTTTTATGGTGGAATGTTCAGAAGTTATGATGGAGACAAAAAGCATTAGTAAAAACGTTTTTATCTGAAAACTCAAGAAAAAATACAAACTGGACTTAAACAGCACATTTTGGAGCCTGTGATCAATATGAGCGTTCATGGTCTTGTTAAGGGGTTTGATTTTCAACAAAAAGGTGAGATTGACTAACTGAAAAACTGTTGTCATTTGAGAGGGATTTGTTTAACAGCACAAATCAGCTCAAATAAACCTCAGATTAAAGTCTAACTTGAGTTAACAGAACTTCTGACAGAGAAGTGCCTACAGTTAGCATCACACCACCAGGGAATGTTCATGACATCAGTTGCAAAGTATCAATAAGACTGACAGATTGTATTAGGGATAAAAAAAAATACTTGGGGCCAGTTAGATGCTAAAACCTTCAGGATTTTTGATGGAGACTGAGAATACATTATGCATCAAAAGTTGGTCAGTTCTTTCCCACTTTTTTCTAGTAAACAAACACATTTTCAGCCTGCTGCCTCCCTGAATGACACGTTTAAAGACAGAAGAAGAAACATGATATTATGGGAGGGTTTTCACAGCATGCCTCCTCTCTCTCTCTCGTATGTGGGGCGCAGGATGTGGGACGGTGCGCCTCTCGGAAAAACACATTTGTCATTTGTGAATAATTAAAATTGTGCTCTTGTTAGCAGAAGCTTTTGTTTTCTCGTATCTGTATGACTCTGAGGCTGTGTGAAGATGCAATAGAGCATCTCTGGCTGTGGGAGAAGTCAGTCATGCGCGCTGATGTCTTTATGCAGAGTGAGAGGAAGAGGAGGTAGAGAAAGAGGAGGAGAAGGAGGAGGAGGTAGGGGAGTTGGAGGAAAAGGAGGAAGAGTGTCTAAAAGCAGCAGATGGGAAAGGACGTACAGTCAGTGTTTTGGAGGGTGCAGCCATGTTTTTCTGGTGTTATTGTGGACTGCTGGGGCTCAGAGGATGAGTGGAGATGTTACTGTGTGAAAATAAAACTAAAGTCGACTGGGTTTTAGTGGAGCAAGAAAATTTGCCGAAAAGACCAAGAAACACATGCCATTGTTTATTTACTGTGCAGCTGTCTGTTCCTTTACTATGGACATGGACGAGAATAACAGAACTGTCATTGTGTTTTATACAGGAATGGAGAGAATACAGGGAATCACCACGGGCTCATATTACTCTATTTTCTGATCTATGTTTTTATGTCATTTCCTCATCACAAACATACCTGGAGTTGTGTTTTGTTTCATTCACACGTTTAACAAACAAATCCTACATATTTAGCCAGAGTTCGTCTCTCAAACTGAAAACACTCTGTTCCACCTTGTGATGTCATGTGGTAGGTGATGTGATCCACTGTGTTTTTAAACTCCATTCACCTTCATTTGAATAATTTTTGATAATTTCAGCTCTGGAATTGCCAGTTGCTACTGAACTAAAGGTAAAAGGAGCTGTTAACTTGAGAACTACCACTACATGACATCACAAGGTGGAACAGAGCCTTTTGAGCTTTCTAATTTGGGTGCAGACGTTTTAGTTATTATAAGTCTGAATTATTGACTTACATTTTTTTTCTGAGTGGCCAGACGGAGGACCAATAGGAGTCGACCCTTGGCAGAGACCATCTACGTCAAACAAAGAGGGGGTTAGTTTTGTTCTGTTCAGTTTGGTTTAAGTTAACCCCAGTTGGACCCGGCTTTTTGATAATTATTTGCCTAATTTGAGTTTTTGTTAAATTATTATTTATTTTAACTTTAACTTTACTAATTTAAAATTAGTTTAACTCTTGTCGTTGCTTTTCTGTTTGGTCCACAACACTGGCACAAAGACAGTTTTCCACATGATTCACTGAAACAAACCAGAGCTATCACACAGAGCAGTTTGAGGGTCACAGTGTTCAGGTCAAAAGCTGGTCACAAAGTGCCTGTCACAGCAATTTGATCCAATTAGACAAATGAGGACTAGAACAACCTGGAGTGAGCCAACGCCAGAGTACCACCACTTACCAACAGCGATCACCATCAGCACACATATTTGGAAATAGCTCTTAAAATGGGTACAATTACAAACCATTATATTAAAGTTGGGCTATTTTATTTTCAAACATTTACATCTGTCTACTTCTTACCTCTCACAAACTCTTTTGCACATCATTAATATTCAAATACATTATTTCTAGCCATTAACACAGTTTTAGAGCAGGGACTTTCTCACAAGTTTACAAAAGATAAAATGTTTAATAATTAGATGAAGATTCATAAAGTTCTGCTTTTACTATATATTCTCTGGGAACACAGACTTACTTAAAAAAAAGTTGGGCACTTCTACAAGATTGTGTATAAACACCACCAAATAACCCATTTTCAGCTTCTTCAACACCTACTACCAACGTACTTACATGAAAAGATTTACACGTACAGTTAAATCTTCCAAGCTTCTTTTACCAAAGCTTTACAATATCATAACTAGAAGGGACATTAATACCAACATAAAAGTGAGAAATACAGTGTCCTAGCTCCTCCACGGCTCCCTGCAGTGTCACCAGCCCTATTACTCCTGCTCATATCACTGCATAAACGAACACTAAAAATACCAACGTCTTTTACTGCGATCAAACTACTGTAGTACTTCAAATTAAGGGGGAGTCACCAAAGCACAGTGTTCTGCTCATTGGTTACATTTCCTGCTCAGATCATACAGTCCTCATAATAGTGGAATACACAATTAACAATAGTGAAAGAGACGGTCTACTTTGGATTTGAATACTTTTATTAAAGATGTACTGTGTCACTTTTTGGAGGAGGGTATGCAGTCTGCTTGTTTCCAAGGAAATTATATTGTTTTGCATAGAATGTTTGCAGTATGGCATTAAACTTAAAAACATAAAAAATATCCATTCTTACTGTAAGCAGGCTTGCATTTCCAGAGAACAGACCTGTTACTTGGCATAGTAGTGTAATCTGCTTGCCTCCATGGAAATAGATAAGTTTAATGCTATATTGTGGATCATTCCAAGCACATCATTGGCATTTCCATGGAGACAAGCATGAAGGTGGCATACTCTCCTCCAGAAAAGTTAAACAGTGCACCTTGAAGTCATGGTCTTTTATATACTTGACCAGCCAGTCCCTTCTACATTCTGTTTGCTCATTTGTATCACGTGTCTCTCAAATGCGGAACAGATCTCCTCTCCAAACTTCTTGTAACATTCATAACAAAATATATAACTTCTTTTATCTGTGATAAGTAATAGTTCTGTGCTTAGATTGTTGATTCGGCAAAAATCTGAGCTGTTTCTCAGTCCTTTATGTTGTTTTTTCCCCCTTTTTACGTGCAAACCTCCATGTTTGTTTTTGAGGCAAATGGCTCATGTCTTTCTCTGATTGGTTAATTCTGATCTGATTGGTCGATCACGTCCTCTGAAATCAGGGAGACAGGATACGGCTCTAGATCCACTGGGTTTTTGTAAAGTTTTGGCAAAGCGTACGGTTCTGGCTGGTCAGTCAAATACTGGACATTGACAGAAGCAATAGTAAATGGAAAATGTGTGTATTCCAAGAAACATAGACAATATGCCGGATTATTGCGTATGTCACAGTCTAATCCAGTGTTTGTCCCATATATATGTTGTTGAAAATGCTGACTTTTTGTTAGGCAGTTCCACATGGCACAGTTGGTTCTGGATGCTCTTCCAATGTCCGTATGAAACTTCCCACAGTCTGTTCAACCTGCTGAATCACTGTATAAAATATTCACAGCCTCCACTTAAAGTGAAGTATTGACTTAAAACAGGTTCTACAGTAGGTCATGTGTATATAACAACATATTGATTTATTTGTATAATGTTTCTTGTCTATCACTGGTTTACTGCAGAAATTCTATATTATTGATTATTCACATTTGGGAGTTCTGTTCACCCTTGCATACCTGTTTCTCATATATCTTTCTCAGTCAAACTTTATTCACAGGTTTTGCTTGTTTTTTTTTTTATATTTTATTTTTGTAAATTTATGTTTGCCATTTCAACTGCCAGGAATAATGCTGCATTTTCAAATGTCAGATTTTAAATAGCCGTGAACACAATATTTATTCCAAACTTTTAAATGTAAATATCTGAGAGAAAGAACGTAAGGTCAGCCACCCACGAGATATTATCCTTATGTGCACTTCTACTGTGTAGACGAAACCAGGATTAACCAGACCTAACCTAGACTAATCAAGATCTAAACAAGGGCTGAACCAGGACTGAACTAGGACTGAATCAGGACTAAACCAGATCTAAACCAGGTGCTACACTTGGTCCGACTCCCTGCTTTCTTTTTGTTGTTTAACCATCTTGAGCTAAAAATATATTGGAAATATCATTTCCAGAATTATAAAATAAATAAGTGAAATAAACTAACTAAAACTAATACATTTGAACTGGGAGAAATGCTCTATAGTCCACTGATGGTTTTAAGATTCTAAAATGTGATAATGTCAGGCTTTTTACACTTTATGTGGCAGCAAATGTGGCAGAGGAAATACTTTGAGGGAAAGAACCATTTCATCACCATGAAACACCAGAGCAGAGTAAGAATGAGGACTTTCCCGTTGTGTTCACACTGCTGTGATGCTGCAGGACACAGAGGAGGGACACTTTTGGCTCTTCCACAGGATCTGTTGACCCTCCCTGACTAGTCCCCCTGTTAAACTGGACTGAGACCTTTGACTGAGACACAAAGGCCACTGAGAAGCGCAGTGGAAATATTACTGCAGCAAAACTTGAATAAAGTATCTCTCGCTCTCTCTTAAATCCTCTTGGTCTATAGAATGCGGTGATGTCATCTAAAACCCAGGAATAGCATCTATCACATCTTTCACAATATGACAAAATAAATAGCTCCTGTCTTGCTCCCTTGGGTGCGTCAGATTTTTACTTAAAGCACCCTATATGAAAGCAACATGACTCCTGACACAGCAATGACATGCATATTGGACCTTACAGGGACAGAGGAACAGTACAGGTGAACTTGAAGAAACCCGCGAAGTCACTGGGAGGACATGTCAGAGACGCTACAGCCTGTGATGTGATTCAATGTGGCGTTCTGTGGCTTTTCGGGGCTGAATATTCTATAATTCTCCATCAAATACACGACAGGCCATCAAAAGGGGATCCTCGGGGGACCTGGGAGTTTCAGCGTGGTGAATGTAGATATAATAAATATGTGTGCACAGAGGAGACCTTTGAACAAAACTACAGAGATCAGAAAGTAAAGTGTACAAAATAGAGACATGACATGCATCTTTGGGAATATTTGGAGCACATGGTTGAGCAGCTAGAGCGTTTGATCGTTCGTGTTCGTGGTACAGAGGCAAATCAAACAGAACAGGAATCAAAAAGGTCTCCTGGTGAAGTCATGCAGTGTCCAAACGTGTCTCTGTTGGACTAACCTATATTTTGTTGTTATTCCTAAAGTTTTTTTGTGGAAAGTAGATTGGAGTACTACTAGCTTTACATATTGAGACATTTTACTTTAGCGTGTGAAAGATACGTGGCATTTTGTGGCTAAAATGGAGAGTGGTGTGTCTCTAGTTTCTCTGCTTTGGATGTTGTAGGGCTGTCACGACATTGCAATTTTAAACTAAATTTTGAAGAATTTGGCTCAGTAACAGTTATTTTTGACAAAAGAATCAATTTTCTTTCTCATGCGGTGTTTTTAGTTTTTGACGTGAACGGACCATGTGTCTCCCTGATTGGTTAATCCACCAGTCAATCACACCCTTTGAAATCAGGGAGACAGAATACAGCTCCAGATCCATTCGTCTTTTTAAAGTTTTCTCAAAGCGTGTGGTTCTGGCAAGACAGGTAAGGTGTCCTGGTTTGGCCCAGATTAGCCCTGATTGGGCTGGATCCTGCTTTAAACCTGATATTTTTGGCAAATGCAGCCTACTTTGGTACTCTAAACCAAAACATTCACAGTTTAATCGAAATCAAAATGGAGAAAAAAATGATTTATAATTTTATTGTTTTAGCTTAAGGGACTCGTCTTAAAAACATATAATTTCTACAGAATTAGAAAGTAATATGCTTACTAATGTATAATGCAGACAGACATTTCTGCAAAAGCAAACCCAGTCTTCAGATCGGCCCAACAAAGCCGAACAGACACGCAGATGAAACCACAAATATTCATTCCTCATTGAGACAGGACCAATATTTGCGGCCTGCTCTCATCGTGTATTCAGACAGACATTTCGACAGCTCACACGCCCCGAGCCAGAGGCAAGAGAACACAACAAACAAAAGGTAAAAGAGCTTTATGGAGACAGACTGAGAGTCGGCGAAGGACTCATAGACCAACCCAAACGCCACAAATTCAACCGACCAACTGTGACAGGGGCCAGCGGTAAACAAAAAGACAATTCATACGACAATAAAAGTTTAAAGTTAAGCAGAGGAAGGGGGAGACAGGAGTCACTTCATGCTTCCTCCTGCAGTGCGGTCACTAGATTGAATATTTAGCATGTCTGGGTCTGTGTCTGGCTGCAGATTCAGAGCAGAGAGCTGAGATGGTCAGGGCAAGTCTGGGACAAAAAGTACTATAATATAAAAACGTGTTGCCATCAGCTGTAGACTAGAAGATATGAAGTGGTCTTGTGTGCTTGTTTAAAAATTGCACCTCAGATTGGCCGACCTAGTTTGTTAAAAGAGCTGTTTAAAAATAAATATATTCTGATACGTGCTGAATAGGACAGAAACATGTGATGACTGAAGGAATGCTGAATCATTTTGTTCTGTAGTAACTGAGCCATGTTTACTTCAATGCATTTGTCTAATTTGTAATTTGTAATGTATGATTTGATTGTTATTTAAAGGTACACTGTGTAGCTTTTCTTGAGAAGGGTGCACCACATGCTAGCCTCCATGTAGCTGTACTACAGTCTGGAATGTTTCTCAGTATGGCATTAAAGGTATCATAGATACCTTTACATGGAGATGAGCAGGCCAAGGTACAGATTAGTTCAGTGGAGAGGTGGGCCCACTCACACAAGAATGCATGTTCTTAAAGGTATTTCTGAACAATAAAAGCACCACTAATGAAACAAAAGCTGAATAAACTTTTAATGCCATACTGTGGAACATACCAAGCCAAGAAATAAACATCTATCTAAAATCAAAAATGTGTGTACACTCTGCCTGAAAAGTTATACAGTGCATAGAAGTAAATGGCTATGCTTGGTTTAGTTGGTGATTTTTTTTTTATTTTATTTTTTTTTTTTAAGTTCTCTTCCTCAGATTTAAAAAAAAAAACTTTTTTATAAGGTGAAATCATCTTTAGCTGCTACAACTGGCTTTACTTTATTCTACTCCGGTGTTACAATACTAAAACTCCCGATACTGATTTTGATGCCAATGAAAAACACACCTTTTCAGACAATACAATGTAATTTCAACACAAAATTATAGCACTTTGTTATTATTAACATATGGACCTATGTTGTAGGTTATTTTTCTAAAGCTATTCAGGAAAAGTGCAATTGTTCCCTATTTATTTCCATTGCCAATCATTGTTTAAAGGTCCTATATTATGCAAAATTTACTCATGTCAGCTTTTAGCCATGTTAGAACATGGGTACAAATGTGTTTTGTTTCATTCACACATGTTTGAGTAACCCTTAATTATTAGTCTGCCTACATCTTCAAAGCAGAAAAAGCTCTATTCCGCATTGTGTTGTCATGAATTGATAGTTTCCAAATGAATAGCTACTTTTTACCTTTTGTTCAGGGCTGAAATCGTCCAAATGATTCTAGTGAAGGTGTATGGAGTTTAAAAACACAGTGGAGCACTTCCTGTATTACCACATGACATCACAAGCTGGAACAGAGTGTTTTCGGTATGAGAGAAGAACTCGACCTAAATATGTAGGGTTTGTGTGTTAAACGTGTGAATGAAACAAAACACAACTCCAGGTATGTTTGTGATGAGGAAATTATATTATAGCATAGATCAGGAAATAATATATGGGCCCTGTAAAGGAGAATCTAGTTCCAATACTAGTATTAGTATCAGTTAAAAACACTTTTGACAACCTTGTTTGTTTGTTTTTTACCCTTCAAGTATTCAGTAGTCCATCCTCCAGACATCGCTATGGGATCTGCTCAACTTGTCAATATCCATGGCGACTCTAATCTGTGAAGAGGCTAACTCAAAGCTAACAGCGGGTATGAGGCTAACTTCCTGTGTCCTCAACTGTGGTACGACCGAGTGCAGTTCCTAATGAAGAGCAGAGAGCACTCGGAGGTTCACTGGCCCCGGGCTAAAAACCACAGCCTCCACACACTGGACTCAGAGCCTTCCTGTCAGAGTAGATTTACCCTTCGTCCAGGTACTGTGTGACAGATACAGGGACAGGTGTAGCAACAGAGCCATACTACAACTCCTCAACAGGTCCGTAATGACAGGACAGGTGTCAAATGTACTTTCACTTCCTGGTTTGTTTTATGTTTGTTGGGAGTGCGTGTTTCTTAGTCTGGAGACATACTGCATGACGTATTGCATCAGGAGTCAATTCAGAGCAAAGTCAAACTTGCTGCAAACTTTCTTGTAAATACTCTTTTGATTGTCCTAAAATGTGGTTGATGATTCAGTGCCCTTCAGCTGTGTGTAAACAAGACGTTTGAAAAATGTATACTTAGACGCTGAGTAAACCGTGATGCAAGTAGACGAACTGACCCCTACAAATGACAAGATGGACTGGACTACAGAGTATCCAATGTAAGTATATCAACGAGTTTGAAGATATAATTATAAAAGATACACTATTTAGTTTTAAATAGTTAATTGCTATGGCAACCATCCTAATTTGTCATCATGCTGGACCCATGGAGATTGATAACCTGTCGGAATCTAGATTCTTTATTAAAGCTCTTCACATTATCTGTCTGAAATCTCTCTCAGTGAAATGTAAATATATTGACATGATGTTGTGATGTTATGAAGATGTAGCTTTCAAGTTAACAGCGACATTTTACCTGATTTCAGTAGAGACTGGTAATTCCAGGACTGAAATCATCCAAATGATTCTAGTGAAGGTGTATGGAGTTCAAAAACACAATGGAGCACTTCCTGTATTATCACATGACATCACAAGACGGAACAGAGTGTTTTCTGTTTGAAAGAAGAACTCAACCTAAATATGCAGGACTTGTTAAACGTGTGGATGAAACAAAACACAACTCCAGGTATGTTTTTGATGAGGAAACAACATTACAACATAGATCATAAACTGCATAATATGGGCTCTTTAAAGGTTTGTTGCAATAACCAAGAGTGGGATCTTAATCTATGTTGACATTTTAATCACATAACGTTATGCACAAATATGCACAAAAAATGCACAAATAAGGTGCAGAGACATAAACTTTTCTTGCTGGTTTTGTTTAGTGTTTTTCGCTGTGCTTGGATAAGACTTTCTATCTATTTCACACTCTTCATTTGGCGAGGGGCTTAGGGGATGGAGATGCTACATTTTCACAGCCATGCTTTTTTATTGACACTTAACACCTGCTCTCTTTGATAACGTCCACAGCCAAACATCAGAATCTAATGTTCACGAAGCGGTCCAGTGGAGTCTCAAATCAAATCTTTCTCTTCTCAGGTGTGAACGCTTCAACGCCTCTTTCAGAAGCTTTGCAAAGTAACAAGTCTGCACTTTTTCACACGGCAGCTCCTAAGCCTGTGTTTATGGAACATCTCTCAGGGGAAGTTTTCTTACTTGCTCTAAACAAAGGAGTTGATGAAATAGATAAGCAAAGTCTTATCTCAAACCAGGAAATGGCTTTTCATAGATCATCTCATAGCAGAGTATTTTAGTATATACATATACATCAAGGCAAGGCAAGTTTATTTGTATAGCACAAATTGTACACAAACTAATGCAAAGTGCTTTACAGAATAGCAAAGATAGAAACATAAATAATCATCATAAAATTCAAATTAAAAGAGAAGAGTGCAGAATAAAAAACCTTTCTATTAGGTGCACATAACCTTACATTTCAGGTGCACTGTGGGAAATATTCTACATATTTTTGTAAAAGGTTTTTAAAGGTGCACTTTTCTGGTGGAGGTTTCACTGTCCGCTTTATCTCCATGGAAATGTTCTTTGTTACACTGTACGTTAACTGACCCATAAACTGACCCATAATGTTTGAACTTCTGTTTAAAGGCACCCTTCTGGTGGAGGGTCCAGCACCTGCTTGTCTCCATGGAGATATTGTTTTGTCTGGAATGTCCCGGTATGGCATTAAACTTCTTCATCTTGAATTTACTCAGTAACATGAGTTCTTATTAACCTAAAAATTTGCATTCTTACGATGAATGTGCTCGCCTCTCCCTAAATCTGACATGTAACTTGGACCTGTGGTGTCACCTGCTGTCTCCGTAGAGATAAATAAGTGTAATGTCATACTGTGGAACATTCCAAGCAATATCTCCATGGAGACAAGCAGGACCCTCCAGCAGAAAAGTTACACGATGCACCTTTAACAAAGCTGATCTGTAGTTACATAGAAAATTGGATCAGTAAATTGTGAGTAAAAGTAATATTTTATCTTCTAACCTAAGATAAAAGTTTAAAAGTAAACTTGAACTTTCTTAAACTGCCAACTCTGCTGCTGTCTGCTGGGACCTTTTTCATGTAACGATTTCTTGCTTGGATCTGATCTAAACAAAGGCGTTTAGTGATCCATTTCCTGGTGTACCGATACGCTAACTTTGCTGCTAACATCTCTGTAGCTCTTTTGTATCCGGGAGACTTTTTCCTTCTTCTTGCTTTTCTCTCTCAGTCCTTTGAGGCACGCTGATGCTGCAGTGGTCAGCCAAATCAGCCCAATTATACCTCTCAGTGCGAGCTTGGGTATTCTTATGGGGGGCAAATCCCACTTAAACCTTCTCCATTCTTCTGTGTGGATTTTCCATAGACGTGAACACAACCAGGACTGCCTTGTTTTGTACACGTGCAGGTTGGTGCCGTAGGCTAAACTCCACTGGTTAGTGATCTGCGACTGGGCCAGCTCCAGTGTGCGCCATTATCCATCATTCTGTCAAAGCTTTTAATTCAACGCAATGCACAGAGAGAACTTGACCTGAAAAAGATGTTGTTTGTATTGTGATGTAAAGGTCAGTGTATTTACTAATGGTGCATTGTGGGATTGCTGCAGTTATAGCGGGACTGTCTAAAGGGGTCACAGGTCAGAGCTGGTCCTGGCGCCGGTCCTGTTCTGAGGAGTCCAGAGGGAGAGAGAAAAGCAGTGCGCCAAACTGCAGCAACTGAAACAAGTGTACTGTAAGTGTATCTCATAGCTGTAAGGAAGTTAACAACTGCGTAACACCTAGTTTTTGTTATTTTGTTTGACAGGAAAGTTGCAGTGTTGAATTTGGGGTGAAGAGTGAGAGAAGTGAGAGTTAAAGGGTCCATGTTACACTGCGTACGCTACGTTCTGATCTATGGTATAATGTTATTTCCTCATCACAAACAGATTTGGAGTTGTGTTTTGCTTTATTCACACGTTTAACACATAAATCCTGCATATTTAGCCTGAGTTATAGACCATAGGTATGTTGGCATGGTGACAAAATGATAAATATGACTTTGCTAATAATGTCTGTCTCAATACTTTGTGCATTCTAATGTCAGATGAGACGCACGGGTCCCTTAACTAATCATTGTATAAATCTCACTGTCTCTTTGGAGTTAGAGTACAATACATAGTCCTATATTCACTGACCGACGGCTGCTTTGTTACATTGGAGATATTGTATAGTTGATTCATTCTGGTATCGACAGTGCTAAACTAAATAGCAAAATACACTCTAAACGTATATACCTACCCACTAACAGCACAAACACTGTCAGTTAGCACTTTTTAATGCATTGATCCAATATTGGTATCGGATGTTGGTCCTGATACTGACAGTTTTGCCGGACTGGGTATCAGCTTCCAAATATCGGTTCAGCTCATATCCTGGTTGGACATACAAATAGATGTAATAAAGACTATTCACTAGTTTGAATTTTTATTTATACAAAGCTGTTCTGTGGTTACTTGAGACAAATCACTGCTCCATAACAAATCCGGATCAGTTTTGTCTTATTTTTGTTTAAAAGAAATAAATACTAGTGGTACCAGTTAATATCGGGTATCAGCACGTACTTAAAGCTCTAGTATCGATATCAAAACTGAAAAAACTGGCTCGTGCATCCCTACTTTTTAATAATTAAAGTATTCCATTTTAATGTAGAGAAGGTCTGAAAATGGCTTCTGGATGGGAGCTGAAATGTTTTGATTGTAAAAACAAAAAAAACCCTTTCTACATTGAACCACTTCTAGACAAATGAAGGATTACACCGTCTCATTTCCGGTACTGCATTTTTTTTATAACGCCAGACTTCATTTTTAAACCTTGGTAAACAAAACTCATCTTACTTCACAAAAGAGGTAAAACATAAATGTAGAAGTCCTTGAAACATCAAAACAAATGTCAAAAAAAAGGCAGGTAGAGAGAGGTCTAAATTTGTACATTAAAATATTTATGTTTGAAGTTTCCAAATTGTTTACCAGAGCATGGTTAAGTCCTCAGAGATTTCAGTACATATTTCAAAGTTTTCAGCAGTTTCACCCTGCTATTTGACCCCGTCCATGACCCTATTTGCTTCTTAAAGTCGCTACCCTTCCGTACACATTACATGCCCTCAGACTGTCCGTGAATGCGCCCCCCTACGCGATCCAGCCTCACTTGTGTAACGACAACGCAGCACATTCGTCACTCATCTTGCACCCCCATATATTAATATTATATGAGTACAATGCAGTCCTCCTATATACGCGATCGTCAGTATGCCTCGTGCGTGTGAACCGTCTTGTCATGAATATTTTATCAGCCAAGTAAAAAGTCCAAGGATTTGTGGTTCATGTGTGTACTGTGGTCCCGATGAGGCAGGCTATCTGAGGGAGTATACTGATACAACAGCGTAGCTTAGTACTGGGCTAACAAGGCCAGGGCTGCAGGCTGAGCACTATTGGCAAACCTCGGGGATAGTGGCATCTCAGCAGAATATTAAAGGTGCTTCCAGTGTCCTGTAATAGGGCACTGACGCGCATCAATCTGAGAGGCGAACACTGTGGGAACTGGGCTACAGGAGCCACAAAGAGCTGTCACTTCACTGCTTCTAAGTCATATGGAAATGATACACAGCAAAAACTCAAATTAAAAAGAAGGTTGTATCATGAGGTGAGAAAATTTCACTTGACAAGTAAAATTGTCTACCAATGGAACAAGACTTTTTGTACTGTTTGTGACGAAGAAACAACATTATAACAGATCAAAAAATAGTGTAATATGAGCCATGTATGTCTCTGTATTTTACATGAAACAAAAACTGTGCTTTCTTTGTGGTGCCACTTCCTGGTTAGGCAAGAATTCCATTCATTTCAATTGAGGATTTGTGAAAAAATTTGCAGCCAAAAGATGAAATCAGCTTGGTTGATTTGTGTAAAATGTTCAAAGTTCATGTGCACCAACAAGTAAACACTACACTGATTCTCTGGGAGGCTTTAAAACAGTTTTAGAGTCCATATAGAACTAATTTACTGTAAAGATGCGCAGCCCGATGCAAAATAATACAACCTGAATGACGATGGAGCCGCCCACGGCAACTTCAGGACGGTGAATTGAGCTGGAGGGCAGGTCAGGATTCTACAAATGCACATATGTTGTCCTGGTTTATGCTTATATAATATCTCTGTAATTATTGGGCCTATCAAAATGAAACAACAATGTCAAAATGGTGGAATTATTCAAGTACGAAAGCTTGTGTCAGTGCTATCAGAGTCGGCAAGTTTGTAAACCAAATTCCTATTAAATGAAATGAAATAAGCTTTTGTGGATTTTCAGTCTGGATGTCTTTCAGATACAGTAAATATTAAATAGAGGCCCCTGCTAATCCTCTAAATATAGAATGAACTGAATGTTGGATAACTATTCTATCACTTCTTACGTCAGTACCAACAATGTCTCACCAAGTCTGGGTGAGACATTGTCTTTCAGAATAATATTTAACATGAACTTTTAGAAACGGATCTCATTTTTAAAGAAACCAAATCTTTTTTTCTAATTTGTATTTTTTTTTATACATATTGATGCTGGATTATTATAAGAATCAGCACAGAAGCAGATAAAGTGAGTGCATTTCTCTGTGTGATTCATTTGTTGTTAAAAGGAGTTCTCACATTGGCTTCTGTCATATAGATTTATATAAAAAAAAAAAGATATATATAAAAAGAGCCAAAAGATTGATTTAGCAATAATTTGTTGATTTTCTTAAACACTCAAATTTGCTTTACAATTTTGATGCACAATATTCTCAGGCTACAATGTTTACAATTGTGGAAAGAAGTGTATATTTGTGTGGTCCGGTGTAGATTTTCTGGTTTACTTCTTTTTATTTACTCCAGCATTGCCTGTGGATTACGTAAAAGTCCCAGTGAGATTTCGACACTGTAGCAGACAAAACAAAACACGGCCTTCACCAAGTTTCTGCCTCAGAGATAAACATGTAGATTCACAACATCTGCTTGTCAATTATGAAACTATCAGCAATCAGGACGCTATGCACCAACTCGCATCTGGAGTATGAGCCCAAAATAACACAACAGCATAGAGATGGCTATAGAAAACTGGCACAAAGTTCAACGTAGTCTCTCCTCACCTTTGCCGTAATCGCGACTAAACAACACTTTCCTTGTTGTTTCCATTTGTAGACAGTTTGAATTACTAATTTTACTAAAACACTGTTAAGTTCTTAATAGATTATATAGATTTTACTAAAAAAAACTGTAAAAATTGCCCAGTATGGTTATTTTTTTAGGTTTAAAATGTTACTTCCTGTTTCAAAATCATTTACCTAGCAACCATGTAGTGGGCCAGAACTCTGCTAATGTCCAGATTATAGTTTGACAAATAAAAATATAAGATAACACATTTATTTTGTTTAAATAATCTTTTAAGTATCCAAAAAAATTCATAATTCTTAGTGTGATGTCATCAATATGTTTTACTCTCTACTTCCTGTAATTTTCAACATATTTTTCAACTTTTCTTTGCAAACTGCTTCTTGATTTGTGTAAAACTATAATTTATATTTACAACAGGTTTTATCCCACCACATTAAGTCAAAATTAGAGAATCATCTAAACTTGTCCTACGCACTTCAAGCAAGAATCCCATTCATTTCAAATGAGGATTTGGGAAAAATACTGAAAAATAAATTGGTTGATTTGTGTAAAATGTTTATGTGCATCAACAAGTCAACACTGCACTGATTCTAGGAGGCTTTAAAACGGCTTTGTAGTCCATATTTAGAATTTATTAACTGTAAAGATCAGCAGTCCCATCCAAAATAATATAATACGAATACGAATGGTGATGGTGGTAGAGATGGTATGGTGTGGCTATAGATAAAGAAGAAGAAGTAAAAGAAAATGAAGACAGTAAAAGAAAAAAATTTGGTTTGGTTTGAAAAATGCATTGACCATACTGTTTTTGTATGAACACTTAAATCAGAAAAACAACAACTTTTTGTACGTAAAATAAGAAACAAAATGTAATGTTGCGTGAAATAAGAAAACCATTGGTAGATATTTTTTCTTGTCCAGTTGAATCTACTCAAATAAAGTAAAATGTTCTTAATTTAAGTCATTTTAACTTACCTAGACGTTGTTTTTTTCAGTGCAAAATTAGCGAGACAGGATTCGGCTTTGTAAAGTTTTGTCAAAGCGTGTGGTTCTGTCTGGTCAGGTAACTATTTTGGAGGTTTTGAATTTATGTTGGGAGCACAGAGTTGGTGACAGTCCAATCTCCCATGCAGTAAAAACATGGTAAAAGAAAATCATAAATATATATTACTGAAAAAGTTTTGTTAGTTGAAGCTGACATTTTACTGTGTCTGTTGAGAAGGGAAACATAGAAACCACTCCAAAGGGTTATTTTAGGCCATATTGCATTATTTAAATTCCCTGCAAACAAATGTGTGTATGCAGGTCATTGTGTACCTGCTTACTCATACATATTCTAAAGGGTACGTGTTTTTTTAACTGCATCATTAGTACAGCGATTTCTATTTGTTTTTAAGCACAATTCAGTAACTTCAATGGCTAAACATTCACCGGTATGCATACATGTACATATTCTTGCAGTTTGCTTATTTTTCAGGTTTAAAGGGCTCATGTTACGCTATTTTCTGATCTATTTTATAATGTTGTTTCCTCATCACAAACACACCTGGAGTTTGTTTTGTTTCATTCACATGTTTAACACACAAATCCTGCAGATTTAGGCTGAGTTCTTCTCTCAGACTGGAAACACTCTGTTCCACCTTGTGACAGGTCTTGTATATGGTAATACAGGAAGTGCGCCACTGTGTTTTGAAACTCCTTCACTAGAATCATTTAGATCATTTCAGCCCATCTCTACTGAACTAAAGGTAAAAGGAGCTGTTAACATGAAAACTACCGCTTCATGACATCACAAGGTGGAACAGAGCATTTTAAGCTTTGGAGATAATAATAATAATAAAGTGTTACTCAAACATGTGTGAATAAAACAAAACACAACTCCAGGTAAGATTTTAAGGAGGTAACAACATTATAACATGGCTTAAAGGTGCAATGTGTAACTTCTCTGGTAGAGGGTCTGTCACCAGCTTCTGTCCTCTGAGATGTCGCCTGATATGTTCCACAGTATGGCATTACGCTTATTTATCTCTACAGAGACAGCAGCTGACGAAACAGGGCCAAGTTACATGTCAGATCTGCGGAGAGGCAAGCCCACTTACAATAACGATAAGTTTTTAGGTTAAGGGTTAGGGTTAGCCATACCAGGACATTCCAAACAAAGAAATAACATCTCCATGAAGAAGAGCAGGTAGCGGACACTCCACCAGAAAAGTTACACAGTGTGCCTTTAAAGGTCAATTTTGCCTGTAAGACTTTTAAAAAATCTCATGCAACTGAATGTATTTTTTTTTTCTTTACTCGTGGATTTCTGCTTCATTCAAAATATACATTATTAGTTTTTAATTGTCAATTTCTATGTCATTTTTGTTTACAATTCTGAACCCTGAACCCTGAATTCTGAATTGTATTCTAACATTAGAGAATATATCATGAGAAAACGCTCTCACCCTTAACATGTTGTCCAAGTTTATTAATTATTGAATTACTTTATCATTAGCATTAGTGGCTGTTTTATCAAATCTGACACACTTACACACTCCAGAGGCAGAGGTGTGATTCATGTGTGTTTGTTTTGGATCTCAGCGCTGCTCAGAACGGCGGGGGATTAGCGTCTCCCAGGCTTATTTTAAGGGTGTGATTACAGTGTTGCTGTCCCTGTCCGACTGCAGCACTGTGGCTCTCTCTGAGTACATATTTAAGTCTGTGTGTGTTTGTAGTGGTGGGGAGGGCATCAGGTTTATTTGACCTGCTCGAGTTTTATCGCATATGCTAGACTGGAAGGTTTAGTGTTGTCGTAGTAGTAATCCGAATAACCAAAAGTACACAATACTTTTTTACACTGAAGTACACTTTAATGTTGCAGCCGAATAACTACTCTACATCTACTACTTCAACTTTAATCCTTGTGTTGTATTTTACTTTACTTTACAACCTTTGCTTCATTCATATTAAAAATGCAGTGTGCAACCTTCCTGCTGGAGGGTCTGCCACCTGCTTGTCTCCATGGAGATGTTATTGCTTTGCCTGGAATGTTCCATGGTATGACATAAACATATATTCATTGTGTGAATAGGGACGACTGTGATAAATAGGTTTAATCTATACTGTGGACAAAGCAATAATATTTCCGTGGAGACAAGCAGGTGACGGACCCTCCACTAGAAATGTTACGCAATGCACCTTTAAATATGCCTCAAAAACATTATAATATTTCAGACTCTCCTGACATTTTAGCATAAAATGTCCCCAAACTAAATGAGCATTATAGTGAACAGTGTGTGCCCCTCTCCAGCAGTGTGCATGGCCCCCTCTCCAGCAGTGTGCATGGCCCCCTCTCCAGCAGTGTGCATGGCCCCCTCTCCAGCAGTGTGCATGGCCCCCTCTCATCCATCCCTGTTACCTGCTCCTCTGATCGTCCACCTTCTGTAATCGTCTCATCTCAAAGACAAACCACACTCTTTTATCTAAATCAGTCCGCTCCCTCCATCAATACTGTCCCAGGACCTCCTCTGGCCCGTAGAGACTGAGCTAAAATTAGACCCTCCAGATCCTCACTGCAGTCTTGTCTTTTCACCATAGGTCAACATGCCTTTAAAAAGACAACACCTCTTCAAACCACATTTCACATTTTAAAGGTGATTTATATCATTTCTCTGGTGGATACCCGCCACATGTTTGTCTCCATGGAGATGTTATTGCGTTGACTGGAATGTTTAATAGTAGCATTATGGAACAAGTGACATCATCTGGCCAAGTTACAGGTTAAAAGTTAATGCCATACTGTGGAATATTCTCTTGCTGCATCAATTTTATATTGAAAAAATGTCACCCCTCTCTCTGTAACTGCTGCGGTGAGTCTCGTCATTTTGGTCTTAAAATGTTTGTATTAACCCCGTACTCTGCAAGTTTTTATTTCAATATTTTTTGCTAATTTCCTGTTTCTAAGATGGAACTCGACTCCAAATTCGCTTGTGTAACTGCTAGCCTTGTGAGCTTCATTTGACTAGAGCCAAACGTTATGGGTGACGTCACACTTCTTTTTTCTTAGTCCGCTTCTTTATGCAGGCTATACTCCCACTAGAAAAGTTAGACAGAAAAAATGTCATACAAATAAAGGAGTTTTTTCCTGCATTGCCCTTTTTAAATGAACAAGAAGTTACAAATGTCAGCTTTTTTAAGGTTACAAGTTTGGCTGTGTCTGTCGTTAACATTGCACTGTACTCTATTGATTGGCTTATCTCTGGAGCTGTGACTCTGAATGTCACCATCACTTCTATTGAACCATGTTACGCAGAGGCACGGGGACCGAGCCCTCATCACATTCATATAAAAAGAAGAACAAGAACACAGAAGTCCCTGTCTTTTTTAGAAAATGGCTTCATGATTTTTAAACGTATTGATCGCGCAGAGATCTAGTCGATTTTTCTAAACGTCTGCGTAATTTACAAAGATATTTATGCAAGATATTTTCGAAAGATCTCCCAATACGGTTTGGTCTTGATGAATAGCTATTATTTCTGGATGTCGTTGCCATGGTGAGTGATATGCAGTAATGGGGTGACAGTAGTACTTCAAACTGGTAGAGTATTTGTCTTCTGATCCTGAGGTTGGCGGTCCGAATCCCACTCTTGACATAAACATCACTGGTTGAACGGTCTGATCCACTGACTCACAGGTTGGCGGTGTGATTCCAGCGTTATGTGTCCTTGGGCAAGACACTTTTTCTCTACCCCCGTGTCTGTGTACGTTGGTGTGTGAATGTCTGTGAATGTAAGAGTGGTTTCCTTTATGTAAAGTGCTTTGAGTGCCTTGAAGATGGAAAAGGGCAATATAAAAGTGACCATTTACCATTTATAATAGACAGAGACAGATAATAGATAGATCCATGTTCGGCGTATGTATGACAGTGTTAAGTGTGACATCATAGTGAGTGGTTTGGTTTCCATAGACACACATAGGCAACAGCAGAAACAGGGACTTTGTGTGAACCGCCTGATGAATTATTAAAGATCTATCAGGGGAAAGAAGCTGTTTCACACTAAATATTATCAGTGGCACAACCGTTTTCAAATAAATCTGTTTTAGCATTTTTATTTTGGGCCCAGATGGGAAAAAAAATGATTTGATAATTTATGTCTTAAAATTACCTCCAGAAGAAGACCAGACTTCACTGATTGTTTTATGCAGTTTAAAATTTTCACCAAACAGCTTTGTGCAAAACCCTGGGACAGGATTAAATCTGCTCAAATGCTGTCAGTGAATGAGGATAGAATTTCATTGGACCCAGAAGTAGTCAAAGTTACTTCACACTCCCACAGTGACAGTGCAGAGAATATGAGCAGATAACTGGGCCGTTTTCAGTTCAATTCATGGTGCATTGTGTGGGAACTCGCTAACATAGGCACATAAGATAGACCTGTAAAGTAATACACAGAAGAATTACATTTTTGCATTCAAATTAACTCAATAATCACATGTTTACATTTTTAAAGCCTTTAAGTTATGCATTTGACAAAAAAGACACTGTACAATAATCAGAAATCACCAGTGTCATTTCATTTTAAAGCAGCTATTAGTAGATAGTGAGACTGTGTAATCCTTCATTCATCCAGGAGTGGTTCAGTGGAGAGATGGTTTCAACGGTGTTCATCTGGACATTGTTTTTATTCCAGTTATTTGTATTTCTAAATATAGTGATTATATGCTTAGCCCTCACATGTCCAATTTACATATTTGATTAGAAAGCGCACACTGAGTTGTGCTTATACAGATTATGCAGCGTTTAAAGCAGTGCAGTATATTAGTTGAGCGATATTATGACTTATAGTAGTTGAGCACATCCACAGACAGTTCCTAGTGAGTGTGAATGTGTCAGAGCTTCAGTGGAGTTACACTGTTAATGTGAAGATCTGTGGGATCAGAGGTGAGTCACAGATTGGCCAACAGTCTTTACTATATGAATGGTGGTACTTACTTTTTTGTCTTTCTTAGCACCTGTAAAAGTAGTGCCAAGCAGAAACAACACTTTGTAGGAGCAGTTATGGGGAGAATTTGGAGCTCCATATTAGACAAAATAGCGAAATAAAAACACCAGGATCATGTAGAGCGGATTAATATGAACATTTTAAGACCAAAATGAGGAGCCAGACAGCAGCAGTTACAGAGAGAGGGGCGATGTTTTTTCAGTACACTGAATTGGAGCCGGAGTCGCTTCCTATTTGGAACGCAGCTGCTAGCAGGTTAGCTATGTCCATTTATATACAGACCATGCCTGGTAGTGAAGCAGAGAAGTTGAAGAGGCTGAGGGGATTTGACGGTTCTGCTGCTGCTGCTGCTTCGGTGGAGATGGACACAACATCCGACACAGAGAGAGAGTCCATTTATTTGCTAGAAATACAATGGGCAATGGGTGATTTTAAAAGAAATAACCAAACAAAATACCCGTACATGTTGAAACTTGTTATAGAAAAGAGAAATTTTAGGGCTTAAAGTGTTTGAATTCCAGCGTGTTTTACTAACTACGTCTACTACTACTACTTCTACTAAAAAAAAACATTTCACCTGTTTCACTTGAGCTGCTAAATTTAACATTTAACTTTATATCTTCATTAGTCATATAACTTTCTATCAAAACATCTGCATTTGCACATTTCTAAGCCAAATTCTACTATTAAAATTGTAATCTGCCCTCCAGCACATGTTTTAATCAATGAACAATTTAGAATACTGAAATACTGAGATGTGAACCCAGCCTCTTTACACATTCGATTCATCTCATTACTACATCTCTTAGTTGCTATCCGTAAGGTTGATGTGCGTTATCACTGTAATGCTTGACCATCAAAACCACACCAGCTCCATCCGTGCACAAAAGGACACAGTGGTCAGTCTGTTTTATTGAGCTACTGCTGTGAATATCAAAACCCCTGGTCTATGTATATCTCCTTGAATCTCAAATGGACTTCTGGCTGAAAGAGCAGGTTAGCTTTATTCTCAGGAGCCAGTAACGCAGCGGGAGAAGGTTGGAGCGCACAAATACACTTAACCTGATGGTGTGTACCTGCTGTGTTTGTATCAGTCAGGCAATAGAAAGCGCAGGGGCTGGAGCCTGCTCTCTGCTCTGTGCTGGGCCTTTTATCAGGAGGAGCAGGCAGAGTACAGGTTTGATGCAACTTGTTCCTGGTTTTGGTAATAGAACAGAAAGGAGACACGGGTTTAGGTCAGTGTTCAGCATGTGATATGTAATAGGAATTGTATATTTCTTCTCAAAATGTTACAAAATTATCTTAAAATATCTTGTTGTAATTCAAACATGCACTATACATACTTACCTTACCTATTGATACTTTGCAGTGGGGGTGTTCTGCATGCATATCTAATGGTGTTATCATGGTGACACAATGCATTCATTAGCAAAAAATTTTTTAATGTTGTCTGAAAATTCAAGAAAAAATACAAAAAAGAATTTAAACAATATATTTTCAGGAGCCTGTGATCAATACGAGTGTCAGTGCTCCTGTTTAAGTGTCTGATTTTCAACAAAAAGGTGAGAGTGACTAACTGAAACTGAAACTGTAGGCTAATCTAGCTAGTTTGTCAGCAGCGTAGTGTGCAAATGAAAAAAAATCTGTTGATGACTAGTATGATGTGCAGATATCCATTGAGTTGCCGGTGTTAAGGATCTGTTGGTAGTGATATGTCAATGTGGGATGATGTGGGTGTGCCTGGCAAGGATCCAGCTTTAATAAACCTAATATTTTGTTTTAAACGTGGTATCTGTGTTTCTTTTGAGTGCATTTCACATTATTAAATCATTCTTGACGTACATATGAGGCAAAGTGGGCGTGTCAGCGCATTTGAGCATGAATGTAGCAATAACTGTGCGCAACTGATCACGGCCCATTTACATTGACTCCAATGGAGACACTAAATACTCGCCATGAGTCACAGATAGACAAACCTCTCACTGCTTTCCTTTAGACTTTAGACAGGGTGGAAAGGAAGCCACAGAAGAACATTTACAATTTATTTAGACAGCGCCCCAGATGCCCTGGACCAGGTGTCTGCGCAGATCCCTGTGCATGTCTGCAGAGGGCAGCATTCTGTGGTGTGCACAATATGAGCCATTTACACACTGGCCTCAACAAATCCGTAACACCGACTCTGTTGATGATGTTTACGGCATTGTTAGCTCCCACTGGGTGCCATAATTGTTTAATTAAATCATTTTTGATGACTTGCGATGTGAATGTGTAAGTAATAACAATGATCCACGGGTGTTGCATATTTGAACAATATAGTAGGCTCAAGCACAATGTTATCTTTAAGCTACCACTGCCATGGCAACACTTGCCTTGTCTCTTGCTATTTTTGCCATTGAATATATTATTACCATTTATAATTTTACTCTTCTTATTATAATATATTGCGATGTGTGAGCCACTGTGTCCAAATAATTTCTATTGTGGATCAATAAAGTTTGTCTAAGTCTATACATATAGTCTATAGTCTGTAACATGAAGCCGTGTATTGCTGGTACAACACTTTGCACTTGAGCAGAATTGACTCATGGGGATGTGTGGCCGCCTGGCCCTTCCCCCGCAGCTTCATTGATTGGTCAAATGTTTTGGCGCACGGCTAAACTTGTGTCAGGACCTCCGGCCAGCCTTTATTGCACATGTCCAGATGATGTCAATGTGTTCGGGGTTCATCACAGGTCCCCCCCACTGGAGCTATCCATCAAAATGTGCCACATTTGATCTATTGCTCCAATGTCTTAAGAGAAAGGAGGACAAGATGGTGTGTTTTGACTTTCTCTGCTCCCTCTTCTCTCAAATATGTGCTTTGGGCTCCTCCTGTGTGATCAAACATAGTCACTCAAATTCATCATGAAGTAACCTAACCTTGGAATCCCCACTTCTTTTCATCTTTTCATTGCATTGTATAGTAGTAGTGTGAGAAATACACAATAGAATCCACTGTGTACAGTTGTATCATACACATAAAGCACAACTGAAAATGAGTGCAGTTCTACAATCTCGGGCAAGCTATGGTATTCCCTAGCCTCAAATAAATGGCAAAAAATGGCATTAAACCAATCTGTGTGGAGACAAGCAGGTGATATACTACCAAGCCAAGCTACAGGTCACATCTGTGGAGTGGCAACACTGGCTACATTAAGAATGCTAGGTGTTTTTGAGCAGTAATTACACCAATAATGAAATAAATACGAGATAGATAACATTTCAGGCAAGGCAAAGTGACACAGCAGAGCGTTTTAATGCAGTATATTGCACAAATAGATGGTCAAATAAAATGCTAATATAATCCTTTAATTGTAAGTTAAACAAGTAAATAAAACGGAGTAGCTATAACTCAATCCAGACCTGTCCCAGAACAGTTAAAGTGGTAGTGTTGTGCTTGTCTCCTGTCCATCATGGCTGACAGTCTCCTCTCCGTGTGAACGATCACTTCACTCCTATGTCTCGTCTCATGTTTGGACGTATCATTCACACCCGTTGATTTATCGACTGAACCAGGCCCATGCTCTCACATCAGGGGCGGACCGTTACCCATAAGGCCGTTCTGCTCTGGGATCTTGACCATGATCCTGACCCTGGAGCTGTTCAGAGCCCATTGGCACCTACATTCTCCTACACTTAAAAGGGCCATATTATGCTGTTTTCTGATCTATGTTATATTATGTTATCCTGTTTCTTCATCAAAAACATACCTGGAGTTATGTTTTGTATCTTTCACACATGTTTAACAAACAAATCCTGCATATTTAGGCTGAGTTCTTCTCTCAAACTGAAAACAGTAATACAGGAAGTTCTCCACTGTTTTTAAATTCCATACACCTTGATCAGAATCATTTTTGATCATTTTCTGATCAAAAATGATTTGAATTGCCCATCTCTACTCAACTAAAGGTAAAAGGTAGGTGCTAATTTAGCTGAAAACTACAGCTACATGACATCATAAGGTCATTTTGAGTTCTGAAGATTCAGAAAGACTAATTAACCAGGATTACAACATGTGTGAATGAAACAAAACAAAACACAACTCAACTCTGGGTATGTTTTTGATGAGGTAACAACATTCTAACCTGGCTTAAAACTGTTTAATTCAAAAAAAGTCCTAAAAATCCTTCCAGTGCTCATGGTTAACCAGGTCATTTAAAACATATATTCAGCTGTGCATAAGAAGACACACAACTATGCCATGTACACAAGAAGCTGTCTCCTCACCAAACCTCATCTCTTCACCCTTCAAGATTAGCCTGCTAAATGTTGAATTTGAATTGCAAAAAAGCACTTCATCTAAAGACCTATACGCTGACAGTGACACTGACTATCAACGGCTGCAGCTCTGAAACATTTGTGTTCGTAATTACACCCCATTTTGCAATTCTAATGTCCCACCACTAGGGCGGACTGTAGGCTGCCATGTTGCCCTTGTGTGCGCCTGTCTCTGAGCTATTTGTTCAATACACAGAGCCTATACAACACTTTGAGACAATGCTTGCACAGAAGTTATTGATTTGCTGCAACTACCAGGAGCAAATTGAAAGAGACTGGGCGATGCTGCTGTAGTGCTAATTCAAGTGGTCATGTTTAGTAGGTGGTATTGAGAGAAGGTGTGATAAATAAGTCAGCCATTACCAAGAAGAAAGTTACAGAAAATATAAGAAATGAGCTCTATTTTTGTATAGAAGGTGGATTAGCAGAGACCACTCTGCCGGTAAATATGACAAGGTAATATTTAATCCATGGTTTCTGAGTGAAACAAAATGAATACTGTTGCTATAGTAATTAACAATTCAAAACAAAATATTTTGAATCGTGAAAAGTGCTAAAAGTGGCACCAATAAACACAAAGCTGAAATCCATGAATGAAAACTTGTGAAAATTGAAATCGCTCACCCAGTTGATACTTTGCAGTGACGTCATGCTGGAGGGGTTCCACATGCAGGTATATGGTGGAAAGTTCAGCAGTTACCATGGTGACACAATGCAAGCAAAAGTTTTGAAATAGTCTGAAACTCAAGGATTAAATGGATTTTAATACCACATTCCCAGGAGCCTGTGAACAATACGAGCGTTCATGGTCCTGATTTTCAACCAAAAAAGGTGAGAGTGAAAACCTGTTGGCTAATGCTAGCTATCATGTGACTCATGTTATTTGAGAGGCCAATGTCATTCCAATTATGTCAGTTCTTTATAGTCAGATTGCGTTAAATTAAAGATCAGATTAAAGTCTAATTTGAGTAACAAAGCCTCAGACAGAGCAGAGCCTACAGTTAGCATCACACCCCCGGAGAATGTTGACGACATCAGCTGCAAAGTATCAATATAGTGCATCGCTAGCTATCCCTAAGCTAATGAATCAGACACATACATTGAATTATAAAAAAAAAAATGTCATGCAAGTAAATTACCTTTGAGTGTGAAAATCGTTAAAAGAGGAAACAGTGTTGTCCATACCAATAGGTCTATAATAACCTGCTTTGATTTTCAATGGAAACTTATTTATTTTCCCATTCTTGTAGTGACACAAATATTTATTACAGTCATGCATTTGTGAGCTGGGCCCTCCTTCAAACCAGACACAGACGGAATATTTGAGAACATTAATGATTCAGGCAGTTTGAGACAGATAGGAAGGTAATGTACGGCGGCCATCTTGTCATTTATCACAGTTTACACGAGCTGTCCTCCTCCCAAATCTTCCTTTGATGAGTATGTGCTGACCTGCTAATGGTTTACTCCTGATGTTTACGATGATACATGCAACTGGGCTTTCCTGTTACTCTGGCCTTGCTAATGTCACTGCAAAAGGATCACTCAGGACTGCTTAAAGGGCCATTATTACACTATTTTCTGATTTATGTTATAATGTTGTTTCCTCGTCACAAACACACCTACCCTGATAACATGACGACGTCATGCCAACGTTGGGCCAACGTATGTGTATACGTTGGGCCAACGTTGGCAGTTGACGTTGGGCCGACGTCATTTTGCTCATTGGCAAGTGGTTGGGCCAACGTCATCAAAAGACGGTTGGATAGACGTTGGTCCAACGTCTTGCCAACATTCAATAGGTCAGTTTCAGACGTTGGCCCTACGTCGGGCCAACGTATGTGTGGACGTTGGGCCAACGTTGGTAGTTGACGTTGGCCCAACGTTGGCAGTTGACGTTGGCCCAACGTTGGCAGTTGACGTTGGGCCAACGTCATTTTGCTCATTGGCAAGTGGTTGGGCCAACGTCATCAAAAGACGGTTGGCTAGACGTTGGCCGTTGACGTTGGGCCAACGTTAGCAGTTGACGTTGGCCCAACGTTGGCAGTTGACGTTGGGCCAACGTCATTTTGCTCATTGGCAAGTGGTTGGGCCAACGTCATCAAAAGACGGTTGGCTAGACGTTGGCCGTTGACGTTGGGCCAACGTTAGCAGTTGACGTTGGGCCGACGTCATTTTGCTCATTGGCAAGTGGTTGGGCCAACGTCATCAAAAGACGGTTGGCTGGACGTTGGCAGTTGACGTTGGGCCAACGTTAGCAGTTGACGTTGGGCCGACGTCATTTTGCTCATTGGCAAGTGGTTGGGCCAACGTCATCAAAAGACGGTTGGACAGACGTTGGCCCAACGTCTACCCAACTATTAATTAGGCTTTTTATATACTGTATATATTGTACTACTAAATTGCATACTTTATGGAAAGTAATCACAGGTGAACAGTGCATGTAGGTTTTGTTGCAGTATTGCAACATTTATTGATAATACTTGAATTCATGTACACACATATTATCAAAATATAATGTTCATGGGTGGTTCTTAATTACAATGTACAAAAAATGTTACCAAAATATATTGCTGAAGGCCGATTTACAACAGAACTACATTTCAAATGCATTAAAATGCACTACAAGTTTCTGTGTACCTATATAAGTAGATGGAAATAAATGTAATGAGATCAACTTCTGAATGTAAAAATAAAATACTACCAACATGTCAAAACATACCTGAACAATCATGAGAAATCATAGCACCAAAACATAGCATATTTTCATACTTTTATCAACTAAACACACCCTAACTATGCATACACCGTGCGTGTGCCAGCACTGGATGGAATCACTAACAAAATAACAACCAAAATTACGAACCCAAATCTTAGACAATATATCTAAAGTGAATTTCAAATACAAGCCGATAAACCACGTGGGACAAGATCCAGTTGGAAAATGGATAATTAGTCAATATTCAGTGAGTAATCTAGCACTTTTCACGGGTGACGGCACATACTTGAAAACCGATGGGATGTAGTCAGGTGAAAGCGGGTTGTCACTCTTTTTACCTAGGACACAAAATAAGTAACGTTAAGTAAAGAAACCACTAAGATTACACTGAGAAAAAATATTCACTATTCAATGATACAGGCAGTTTAAAATGTTGTGATGTCACATGAATGCAATCCATTAGCTAATACGTTTTTAGGTCTGGACATTAACCACCGTAGTGAGGTTTATATCGCCAACTAGACTGGGTTGGTAGATTAGGTTGAGGACGTTTCGGCTCGTCCGACTGAAATACAATCCACCCAGTTTAGTCGGTGATATTTATTGTCCAAAACAATAACTATCAGCACCATTTAAGATAATATTAAATGTATAATGTTTACGTGAAATTACCTGATATGAAATGGTCACTGCACAAGCGAAATCCATTAGGTGACGGGTTCCAACGCTCGGTTTTCTTCAGCGCGCTTCTTGCCCGTTTTATCGCAGAAATCCATTTTCCCCTCCGAGCTGGATCTTTGGGAATGCGATAAAAGGCTTTATCTTTAACTTGTCCTCGGTGGTTTGTACATCCAGGGGCACAGCATGAGTCTACCATCGTTGTAAGCTGGAAGTTTTGTAGGCTAGTTAGTTAGTTTGTTTACAATAATTCCTGCCAAGATGGCGCCCGGTGGTGCATGCTGGGATAGCGTGACGTCATCTCCCGGAGCTCTATTGAAACGAATTGTCATTACAAACGTCGGCTCGACGGTCGCGCCAACGTCGTTAACCTGTGTCAGATATGACGGAATACCGAAAAATCGCGAACTTCAAACAACGTCGGTTCGACGTTGCGTTGCGTCGTGTAGACGTCGGCTCGACGTCTAAGATTATACGTCGGCAACGCCGACGTCGGCAAGACGGATCAATGTTTTCAGGGTAGTGCTTCACTGTGTTTTTAAAATCTTTACACCTTTACTAGTGTTAACTGGATTATTTCAGCCCTGGAATTGCCAAGCTCTACTAAAAGCTCAAAGGAGTCCATTTTGCGTAATATGGGATCTTTAAGAAGTTTGATATTAGAAATGTGCATTAAAACACATATGGAAACTTTTAGGATTGGAATGGCTTTAAAGAGAAAATGCAACAAAAATATAATAACTATAATAATATCACTTTTCTAGACAATCAAAGAAATGCATAGGTAATTTGTTGCAATCAAAATGTGAAACTATTATCAAGCTTTTAAGCATAATTACAGCATAATCACTGTTATAGCTAACTCTGAGCCTTTTAAGTGATTCATGCTTGCTTTCATTGCCCTTTTTTACCTATGCCTGCCAATAAACCTTCCTATTTTTTATTTATTTTTTTCTTTTTTTTAAATAATATAGCTACATATTCTAAACATGGTTGCATTTTCACAATGTTTTGGATGTTGATCCCATCCAAAACATCCCTGGAGTTGTGTTTTGTTTCATTCACACGTTTATCACACAAAACCTGCATATTTAGGCTGAGTTCTTCTCTCAACACTTTGTTCCTTCACTAGAATCATCTGGATAATTTCAGCCTTGAATTTGCCAATCTCTGCTAAACAAAAGGTAATGGGTAGATGTTAACTTGAAAACTACTGCTTCATGACATCACAAGGTGGAACAGAGCATTTTGAGTTTTGGAGATTTAGACAAGTTAATAATGCATTCTTAATTTGATCATTTGTACTATTTTTTGCAAAGGAATCAAGTTTAATCCACTGCTGATGTAACCTCGTACTATATTACACTCTGTCCTCCAGGTGTTACATTTCCAGTGTGACAAACTGAAATGATCCAACACCTGTTTGCTCTGACCCTCTCCTCGTCTTCCTCCCATCTCTGTAAGCGCTGCAGGGAGAGAAGTGTCGTGGCTGCCCCCCCATCCCCCCAGTGTGTGTCTGCGTGTGATGTTCTATAGCCCCAGCTCCCGTCAGCAGCCCCTGTCCTCCCAGGCCTCACGCACCTGTCTCCTCCATCTTGTGCTCCTGGCTGATGGGTCGTACCAGAGAGGAACCGTGGGACCTGCCTCTGTGGTGTTGTACCAGGGCAGGATGTGTTTGATGTGCTTGTGGTGTGTGGGCAAACTTGTGGGCTTAAACGACCTATTTTTCAGACATGCATGAAAAGCAGAAGTGAAGTGAAGGTCATTTTGTCACCGCTACTGACTTATATCTTTACTATGTTGCTATGTTTGTTTCTATGTAGCTGCTACCGAACTCTGAATTTCCTTTGGGATCAATAAAGTTTCTATGTATCTAAGCCCTACTGGAGGTGAGCCAGATACAACTTTTACGCTTTATCAACTGTGTGTTAGATGGAAGAGTGGTTGTTTTATGTAATCTGAATGATGGCAGTTGGATTCTGGATTTGACCACTGTTGTTGTGTCTTTAAGCAAAACACTTCCACACAAAAGCTGCAGCCTTGGCATCCCAGGAGTGCCCAAAGGGAAACAGGTGAACACAACAGGAAAGCCTCTTCAAAGCCTCACTCTGCTGCGTTGTTTCGGTTGGTGATGAAACGGTCCATTCCTTCGAAGTATTTCCTCTAGAAGGTCTTCTGCCACATTTGCTGCAACATGTGATGTAAAGACTCAAACTCAAATGTCCTTACCTTCATTTACCTTGCCTGTGTATATGTGGTGAGTGAATGCTGGGGCAGTCTAATATTCATGTCTGTGTCATGTACTATAACAGTTTAAACAATAATTTATCCACTTTAAATGCTATGGCTGTATTAAAGCAACACTGTGTAACTTTCCGGAGGTGGCATGTCACCTACAAGATTCCATGAAGTTAAAACCATACTTCGGAACATTCATGAAGATTTATGTTTTATTCCACTGTTACTGCTGAAGATTATCGCCAAAGGAACAACAGAACAACAATAAAACAACTAAACTGAAAAAAAGTTATTATGTAGGTTAGTCTATTTTGGCTAAAAAGTTACGTACTGCTGCTTTAAATAAATAAATTCTAAATAAATTGAAATTAACTTCACTGAGCAGCCAGAACCACACACTTTGACAAAACTTTACAAAGACGAGTGGATCTGGAGCCATATCCTGTCTCTTTACGTGATTGACAGGTGGATTAGCCAATCAGAGAGATGCATGTTCTGTCGCCGTTAAATACAAACATGGCAGAAAAAACAACAAAGGACTTAGAAACAAATCAGATTTTGAATCAACAATCAAAGCACAAAACTATTATTTATCTCAGGTATTTTGTTCTGAATTATATGAGAATTTTGGAGAGGACATGTCTTTCGTATTTGAGAGACATATGCTACAAATTAACAGCTGTGGTTGGACGGTCTCAAGTTTGGATGGAGGTTTTTCATCCTTTATTGTCTGGTTTCAATCTCTTCTTGATTCAAACAGAATGTAGAAGGGACTGCCTGGTCAGGCAAGAAATGAACCACATCAAGTAGAGTTAATATGATTAACTTAGATTCAGGAGCTGGACCACGCCTCAACCTCCTCGCCAGCCAACCACAGCTCGACCACGCCTTCAATTACCCAGAAGCCCTATTTATACAGCTTATCCCAACAACACCGTCCATGTCAGCTCTCTTCATTTTCATTGTCGTGGCGTGGTCCTTGCAAGTGAACTGTCGCTTGAAAGCAAATATGCGTTGCCCAGAGACGTAATGGCAGAATGTACTTGTGAAGTTTGAACCAATTATCCTGTCAATGGGGGGCATTCATCTGCAAGTGTCAAAAGAGTATTTAGTTTGACGTTCTTTACAGTCATTAAATCACACTTCGAACTGTTGGTGGTGAAAGAAAAGTATCAGTCTGCTCATTACTTAAAATGATGAAATTATAGCCTGTCACAAAGCATAATTTATACAAAGTTTTGAAAAAGACGAAATGCCCTGAACTTGTTCTCATAATTATAAGTTGTTTTAACACAGCAAACAACTTGAGGGCTCATGGTGAATGTACAAATGAATGGGAGAGTGGATCCAGCTGAATTATTCATTGTGGAGTTGCTTCTAATTTACAACAGATGTGAATCAAGGCTCAAGGAACTTTTTTTTAATTTGTATTTTTTTGTTTTTCTTAAAAGTTTCAGATCACACATCATCATTGTCAATGCACTCTTCTCCAATACGAAGATGTGACTCTGGTGGAGTCACTGTTGAGGCTCCCAGTTTTCAGATAGCTGTGATTGACAGGTGGATTTGCCAACTAGGGACATGCATTGTCCATCCGTATTGGAAACAATAAAAGAAAAAAATATCACAGGGGGCTGAAAAGCATTGCTGATTTCTGCAGAATCAATGAACAAAGCGCTAAAGCTCTGTTAATCTGGGGTGAAATAAATCAATCAAATCAATTTTTTATTTGTAAATGACCAGTGAACTCCTTCGTTTCACATGTGTCACTGAAAAAAACAAATCCGATTGCATGATCATGATTGGCCGGGCTTGAGACGGTGGGACCAGACTGAGATCTGTGTATGAAATACACAGAGGTATTCTGGATTTACCAGGCAACATTTTCCCACTTTACCTGTAACACTGTTTAAAGGTGCTGCAGCTGATTTGACTTAAAAACAGAGTGAGTTCATTTTAAACTTTCCTCCTTAATTGTCACTTTTGTCACACATTCCTGGTATAAGAATTCTTCACTGCACTGAGTTTATGAGTGTGTTTCACAACCTTCAGAGGCGTCATCCCACTGTTAACAACAACTAGCATGCTAAGTAATGTGCCTTTATATTAATGACTTTTTTTTCTTTATTACATAAGAAGGGGCACAGTCCCTCATACTTTGTTTTGTATAGTCCCAGATAACAAACTTTACTTGTTTGAATCCTTCCCTAAAGGCTTGTCATATCCGTCTTGTAGTTTTGTGATGGTCTAACTTTGTAAAATCCGGGACAGTGAACCCTCTGAGGAGCACATACCACAGCACACTCGCACACATAATAGTGTTAGAGGAATTTATCATGGACCAATTTTTGGACAGGGACTTTGTTAGCCAAACCTGTGGTGAGAGGTACGACCTGTAAAGTGAAGAGAGAAGTGTCTGCGATGGAGATGTGGAGTTTGTGAAAAGGGGGAAATAACAGGAAGAATCTGATGATGCAGTGGCAATGGGGAGAGTCTGAAGGTATTGGATAAGTTTAGTTGAGTGCATTTTTATCATATCGTCCTTCATATTGTCCAGATTCATGTGGATGTTTCATTGTTTGATTTTCTAACTTGTTGTAAATGGTCATGTTTATACAGCGCTTTTCTACCTTCACAAAAAGGGATTAAGTGTATTGCCCATCAGTATTCATCTGTGAGAGGCGAAATTACACCATCAACCTGCAGTTCAGTGGATCTGACAATTGTTTTTATGTCAAAAGAGATTCGAATCTCGGACCTTTGGATCAGAAGACAAGTACTTTTATTAACTTAACTAGTGCCACTTGTGAAGCACTGCAGGTGATTTTGGGCTCTTAAAAAAAAATTTTAATTGAATTTTTCAAACATTTACATATTTGTTTTCTCTGTAATAAACTGTAATAAAGCTAAAGCAGAGTTTTCAGTGCTCTTTCTCTAAAATATCTCAAAATGTTCTACCTGCATTTTGTTAGGGCAACACATTTTGCCCCAGAAAAAGAGGTAGGTCTATTTGTCAGTTTTTGGGTCAAGGCAGAAAAATAGACTTAGACAAACTTTAATAATCCACAGAGGAAAGTTCCTGAAATAACCAGTGTTGGCAAACTTTCAACACTTTTGTTGAGCTCAAACAGTGAATTTAGCTAACCTTTGTTTGGTGCAGGGTACGCTACTTGCTGGTGGTCATCAGAAAAGTTACATACCCCTTTAAGTCACAGTATACAGACAAATAACATACACAACTTAGTGCGCCTTCAAGTTTGAAGTAAATATGAATCTATATATTTACAAGCAGAGGACATGCTGCCACATTTAAAGGGAAAAAAATCATCTCTCTCCATTTGTTAGATAAAATTTTGTTGCTTGCAATAATGAAACACAAAAAGCAGCTTTGTTGTGCTTTTATGAAATTAATCTGAGAAAAAATACACTTTAGTTGCTGTCTGAAATCACTGAGCTATGCATTTGTTCATATGTTTAAATGAATAAGGCTTGTTGATTGGTCAGTCATTCCTTTAGTGGGCGGAGCTTGTATCATTGAGGAAACACACACATCATTTACTACCCTGAGCATGCTCACTGTAATCTTTTCAACCACAAAATCCCACACACCTTCCTCCATAATTATCCCATTGACTTGTCTTTTCACTGCTTAAACCTTATTGATATGTAGAAGGAAGCTTAGGCCTCCCCTCCTCTTCCTCCTCTTCCTCCTCTTCCTCATGCCCTGTCGACTGCTCCAACTGTTAACGTTAAAATCAAAATAGATGTGTAGCTTAATCATTCAAACGCCGCTCTAATTTGTTTGCAATTGATTGTCCACGACCAGACTGCTGCCTTCGTCTCCCTTCTCCTCCCTCGCTCTTACTCTCTTACTCTCTTACTCTCGCTCTTGTTCTCCTCTTCCTCTCAGCATCTTTCTCCAGCTCTCCCTCTCTCTCCCTTTCTCTCTCTCCGACTCTCGTTCTCAATCCTTCTCCTCTGTCATCCTCTCTGTGTATGTGTCTTTTCTTTCTCTCCCCATCCCGTCCCACTATGCCTTCCATCTTTCTCCTCCTTTCTTCTTCTCTTTACCCCTCTCCCCAACATTCTCGCTCTGGGTCCCTCTCTAATGCTCTCCCTGTCTGACCCGCTCTATCTATCTTTCTCCATCTCTCTCCCCAACTTTTTCCCACTGTCTCTCTCCCGTTTTTTCTTCCTCTCTCCATCCTCCTCCCATTATGTCCATCTTTCTCTCTCTGTCTTGCTCCTCCTCTGCCCCTGATCTCCATCTTTTTCTCTCCCTTTCATTCCCCCTCTATCTTTCTCCCTCTCTCTCACCCACTTTCCCCCTCTCTTTCTCTCTCCTCTCCCTCCATTTTCCTCCATGTCTGCCCACCTCACTCTCCTCCTCTCCTTTGCTTTCTCCAGTGTGGGACATGAGTGTTCTGGTGCTTTTCTAACAGCTAATATTATGATCTGTCAACGCTGTGCCCTTGAGGACATTAAATTATATAACAGCTCTGATTGAAATGTAATAATGTAGGTAATATTGTATTTCTTATGCATATGTATTACAGAAATAGGTGTAAAACAAGAATCCAGAGTGTGAAAAGAGGAACCTCACACATTACTAAACTAAAATGTCCAAGGTCGGACTCTGAAATGTCTTTCTTTGTTTTTTGATTATGCAAATATTTTTGAATTGGCCTGAAATTGTCAAAATGTCTCTATGATGATGCATGAATATGATACAACCCTGCAGATTAGTCAGTGTAATTCCACATTATTTCAGGAGTGGTCCATGGTAGAAAAAAGTCACCATCTGGATAATGTTGAATGTGAAAACTGAGACGCCTTTATTAAGGATGTACCGATACTGATACTGGCATTGATCTGGTATCGGCTCCATGATACTGGTTCAGTCGATATCCTGGCTGGACTCTTTTTGAAATATTGGAGATCGCTAGATACTTAAAGCTATAGTATCGATACCGGTGTCAGAACTAAAAAAGCTGGATCGGTGCATCCCTAGCCATTATGCAGATTACTTATCTACCAACATGGCAACCACAACAATAGTTCAAAGTTATGTTATTTTGGAGAACCCCATTACATTGAAACATGATCAAACTGGTTCCAAAATAAACACTGCAGCTACGACTGTCAAAGTAACATTAAGTACTGATCAAAAGAGCTAGATACTCATTTGAAGTACCATTACTGAGAAGAAAAAAAAACACTTAAAATTGGATCTTTTGTGAATAGGTTCGGAAAGGTCTTGATCTTTATCAGACCAAGCATAAGACGTCATGGTAATATGACAAAAATACAAGTATTTTCTGTGCTGTGTGTCATTTTTTAACACTGCAGTATTTATTTAATAAAGTATTAAATCTTTTCTTATGGAAGTTGAATTAGTTAACATCCATTGCAGTGGTGGAAGATAAAGTAAAAATAGTAATGTACTGTACTGAAGTATATATTGTAGGTATCTGTACTTTACTTAAGTACGTTTTAAAGTGGATACTTTTTACTTTTACATTTGAGAGCAGGCATCTGTACTTTCTACTCCACTACATTTCTGAACTGGACTGAAAAGTAAAAGTATTTTTTTTAATATTATCTGAGACCTGCTGAAAATTACTATATTTGAAGCTTTATTAGATCTCAAAATCTGAGAAAAAATACTTTTTTAAACAGGTTCTTCAATACTTTAACACAAATAGATTTGTCATGTGATACTTTTACTTGAGTGTTATTTTGCTCCATTATCTGTACTTTTAATTAAGTAACAAAACTGCATACTTCTTCCACCACTGATCCACTGTGAAAGTGACATCAAAGTTATGTTATTTTGTAGAATCCCATTACTTTGAAAGCGGCTTACTCCCCCTAAGCCTGTACTAGATTAACAGCAGCAATATAAGGCTGGTAGCAGTTCAGGCATCTCAACAGACAACAGATGTATTAAATATACAAGGATCTCTTCATTGTATTGACGGTGAAGTGATTCATGTGGAGAGGGTCCCATGTGGAAATCCTGTGTCAGCTTTTGTTAGACCTCGGGCAGTAATTATAGTTCACATAAAGGCATGCAATGAAACAAGTCTTTTTTTTTTTATAACCAACCGTCAAAGAAGAGGCCCAGAGCTGCTCAGTTCTTCTGCTACACTTATGTCTTCACTCAAACTTAGACTCATCACTTCCATTTGAAACGAAATACAAAGGTTTCAGAAAATATAGGTGTAAATGTTTAATGTTGTGTTAGTCCCGTGGGGATTTTTTTATTATATATATATATATATATATATTTATTTATTTTTTTTTATTAGAAACAAAGCCACAGTAGCTTAAAGGTATACTGCGTAACTTCTGGTGGAGGGCAAGTCAGAGATGATATTGTGTTGGCTGGAATGTTTTGTTTTTGTTTGTTTTTTCAATCACATGTATTTATGGTTCAAAATACCTTGAAAACATGCATTCTAGTGTAGTATTACAGGTTGACCTGTGAAACTGTGAGAAGCACCTGTTTAACTGTTGCCATGGTATCGGAACTTTAAGAAGGAAATTTTCATCAAACAAAATAGTTTGGGGCTAGGGGGCTCTTTGACTGTGTTTTCACGGCCCTTCCCCCCACTTCCCCCCTGGAGCTGTCAAATTAAGACTGATAATAGACTTGCGTGCAAGTAATACAATCTTCTCTTACACAAAGAGTTAAAGATCTCTCACAAAAAGAGCTACAAGATTTACCGTTTCTCCTACAAAGAACCCAATTGACAAGTAAATTCAGATAAACTGGCCATAATCAGGACACAAATAAAAGACACTGCTATTGGATCAAACAATCCCAGCTAAATGACTTTCTCCAGAGAAAGAAGAAGAATGTGTGAACTGTTCCTGCTGTGAATATTGCCAATGGTTGTTTGAATATTGATCTGTAATTGTCAATATCTTTAATTTGTATAAAATGGTGTTAATGGTAATGTACGTTAATACGTAATGTGAGAGGAATTTCACAAAACTCTCCTCATTTAACACAAATTTAGCCAAGACTTCTCCCATCGGTTAGCCATTTGTGCTAAAAATTAGGTAGATGGTCACAAAAGTATAGACTGTTATCGTTGAGCAGCCCGCTCAGTTCTGCCCAGTTTAGAGGAGTTCAACCTAGAGTCAGAGACAGAGTAGCTCCTTATCTTCTCTGCCGAACAAAAACATTCCAGAGAGGCAACTCCCGATGTTTTCTCTCTTGCAGATTTGTGCCCGTCTTTTGACATGTTTTTATCCAAATTACTGTAGCTAATTTGGCCGAAAGCAAAGCTTTCATATTTTTCCAAATTTAAATATTTGCATTTTTGTAGCCAATAACCTTTTGATTGATTGATTGGCCTTAATATGTGGCCCGTGCTGTTCAGACCTCATGGACACTAAGAAAGTGTCTTCTGCTCCTCTTAAAACAGAAGATACAGCATTTCTTCAGCGTGACGCTACCTGAGTCTGGGGTTTATTGTTTAGATCACATGGCCTCCATCCTTCTTAGATTATTTGATTTGTCAGACCTGAGGCCCTTAGGACTTCAGATTTCCAAACATCAGACCAGGACCACACAGTGACTTAACATCTCCACTCTCCCTGGTCATATGTGCACATATCACACATATCACAGAATGGCTTAACTGATCAGTTTAGACTCAACACATAATTTTAGATAACTCTTAAAGTTGTACCTAATCTCCAATCTTTTGACACCAGTCTAGAGTAGCCGACACTCATTTGCATATTTCATATCTAAATTCTGTCTGTTTAACTTGGTCAATAAATATTCATAAATCACAGTTTGCTTTGGAGAATAGTGATGTTATTTCCAGAATTCTAGATACGGGTCACTGTCATGGACAAGAATTTATGAACCTTCAGAACAATTACTTAATTAATTATTAATTAACTTAGATAATTAATTATATTGGATTGTATTGCTTCACTTAGAACTTTTAAATTCCAATCTTTAATATCAATTACCCCCTTTAAAGCCACTACACTAGTGTAAGTGGGCTTCCCTCTCCACAGATCCGACTTGCAACTTGGCCTGGTGGTGTGACCTATTTGTCTTCAATGAGAAAGATAAATTTAATGGCATATTGTGGAATATTCTGAGCAAAGCAATAACTAATCTCTTGTAATAACTGGTGACAGACCCTCCATCCGAAAAGTTACAAAGTGCACCTTTAAATTGAGCTTAAAGTAAATGGTAAATTATCACATTTTTATACAGCACTTTTCCACCTCACTCAGGCGCTTTACATCATGGAACCACTCACCCATTCACACACACATTCACACACCAGTGTACGCAGACACTGGCACTGGCTGGGTGAAGTGTCTTGCCCAAGGACACAGCAACAGCATTCATCTGTGAGAGCTGGAATTATACCGCCAGCCTGTGGGTCAGTGGATACAACCTCTCTAACAATGACGTTTGTGCCGAGAGCGGGATTTGAACCGCCAACCTTCGGCTCAGAGGATTACCACTTCCTACTGAGTTACAGTCATATTTCTAATCAAAATAATATGGGTTCAGTATATAAAAAGTACATATTATTGGTTTTTACTTTTTAAAGAATATAAACTCAGTCCCTTAGTGTTCACCTATTATTATACTATACAGTTGCAGTTATATTATACGTGTACATCATATAGAAACAGTTAGTTGTGTGACGTGAACACCTCCACAGCTCATTTGTTTCTCCCTGAGACAGCTGCCTGCAGAAAAGTGAGCGCACGGTGTCAAATCTCAAACGAATTGTCCCCAAACGTGATGAAAAATGCATGTTTCTTAAGCTCCTCAGATAGATCTGTGTGTGCAGGGCTGTGACAGGCAGAAAAATGGCGAATCCCCTCACCACAATGAGTCTATGTGACACTATGAATATGAACGCCGTTATTCTCCATAGTTTCATGCACCAAAACTGTAGCTCCTGTGTAAAAGAATGAAGCAGGACTGAGCCTAGACTTAGACAAACTTTATAGGTCCACAAGGGAAATTACCTGGTCACAGCAGTGCAACAATAAAATATAAAACAATTTGTAATATCAAACAGAAACTAAAACATGGTTTCATACATAGACTGTATAAAGAAGTGGACTAAGGGAGTGTGAGGTCACCCATAGTGTCCGGCTCCAGTCAAATGAAGCTCACGAGGCTAGCATTTATAGAAGCAAATTTGGAGCCAGATCCATATTAGGAACAGGATTTCATTCACAAACAAAACAGCGAAATAAAAACACCAAGATCACGAAGAGCGGGTCAATCCGAACATTTTAAGACCAAAATGACGAGGCTCACTGCAGCAGGTACAAAGAGAGGATTGACAGTTTTTGAATGTAAAGTCAATTGGAGCCAGAGTCGATGGAGCTGGAAGTGCCCCCATGCTCACTTCTGTATGGTTCTATGGTTCTATAATAGCCACTGCAGCTAGGGTTGTCAGAGTAACAATAAGTACTGATCAATATTAAAACTACTATGGAAGTACCTTTACTGAGGAAAAAAAATTTGCATGTTGTGTGTCATTTTTTTAACATTGTTGTATTTATTTAATATCGGTATCTTAATAGAACATGGTCCCTACATTTTAGTCCTGATATAGACTGTATTTGGCCCTGTTCTAATCCTGGTTTATTTCTGATCTAGGCCCAGTTCCTTTAGTCCCACTTTAGTCCAAATAAGTTCCATATAAGCCAATACCAGCAATAGGACCTAATTCAAATGATATACTTTTGAACATTTCACAAAGAAGCTCAGTTTGTTTTGTAGAATTCATGTCCAAAGGCAGGACTATTTTTCACTCTGGTTCTCTTGGACTGAACTCCAAATAGTCCCATAATACACTATGCCAAAGGAAATACTATATGCTTTTTCCACCGAAAGATTCAATTTCACTTCTCCATTCTTCACAGGAACAGTCTGTGAAACTAGCTCCTCCAAGCTCTAAAAACTCACCTTAGTAGTACTCAAGCTCACTGGTAACACTACGCAGACTTCTTTATTATTATTATTCTTTCTTAGTAAATTTAAGCTTGGTATGCCTGTTACTTTTACATCTCTATGTGGTTTAATGTTTGAAATAATGAAATAAGTAATTGAAAAACGCAGGTGGTATTTCAGGTTCAGTTTTGAATTAAGAATTGTGTTATCAATTATTATTGGAAAACGTGTTATCAAAACTAGTCCTGGTTAAGTCCTCATTCAGCCCTGGTTTGATCTTTAGTCGTGGTTGAGTCTTGATTCAGTCTCTTGGTTCAGTATTGGTTGATACCTGGTTTAGTTCTGTTTCAGTCCTGGTTCAGTCCTGATTCAGTCCTGTTTCAGTTCTGGTTTAGTCCTGTTTCAGTTCTGGTTCAGTCCTGGTTCAGTCCTGGTTTAGTCCTGTTTCAGTCCTGGTTTAGTCCTGGTTCAGTCCTGGTTCAGTCCTAGTTTAGTCCTGGTTCAGTCCTGTTTCAGTCCTGTTTCAGTCCTGGTTTAGTCCTGGTTTAGTCCTGTTTCAGTTCTGGTTCAGTCCTGGTTCAGTCCTGGTTCAGTCCTAGTTTAGTCCTGGTTCAGTCCTGTTTCAGTCCTGGTTTAGTCCTGGTTCAGTCCTGGTTTAGTCCTGGTTCAGTCCTGTTTCAGTCCTGGTTTAGTCCTGGTTCAGTCCTGGTTTAGTCCTGGTTCAGTCCTAGTTTAGTCCTGTTTCAGTTCCGGTTCAGTCCTGGTTCAGTCCTGGTTTAGTCCTGTTTCAGTTCTAGTTTAGTCCTGGTTCAGTTCTGGTTCAGTCCTGTTTCGGTCCTGGTTTAGTCCTGTTTCAGTCCTGTTTCAGTCCTAGTTTAGTCCTGGTTCAGTCCTGGTTCAGCCCTGATTTAGTCCTGCTATATTTTTTATCTTTATTTTTCTTCAGCGCAGGTTCGGTCCTGGTTCAGTTCTGACATAGTCCATGTGTAGCCCTTGTTTTTTGTGTGAATGATGAAGTTCGCCCTTGAATGCCCTGAGTGGATATCCAGACCCATGTCCTGGATTAGCACGGCCCTGAGCGGCAGACGGGCATTCTCCATTATAGGTCAGGCCCGATGTAAAACAGCTATAATGTGCAGTTAATGAGGTGGAGCCTGCAGCCACCATTGGGCCCCGTCCTGCTTTATCACCGAGCAGCTGGCCTTTGTGATGGGGACAGCTAATATGTTGTGCTAACAGAAAGGTATCATGTTGGATAATTGGAGGAAACTGCAGAAACGTACAAATAAAACTATTCACAGCTGTCGAACAACCCCATAGCTATAGAGACTCAGACTGCTTTAGCTCTCAATAGCTGGTCCTCGAGCTCATTCTGCTGCAAAGTTCAAGTCGTAACTCAGACCCAGTTATGTTCCTGTTTGAAGACTTTTCAGATGGAAGTACTGAGGTAACAGTGTCCTGATTTAGACTATAGGTTTTCTTGAACTGTAAAGGTACACTATGTAACTTTATCACTGTCACTTTTTTCCAACTAATCTATCTCCAGGGAGACAAGCAAGTATGAGGTCAGATGATATTCATATACCATATAAGTAATTCTAACACCTGTAGAATACACTTGTAATTGAATAAATGCAAGATTTTTTTTTTTAATGTCATACTATGGAACATTCCAGTTAAAGCAATAACATCTCCATGGGGACAAGCAGGTGGCAGATCAACCACCAGAAAAGTAACCCTTAAGCCCTGATTTTTAGTCCTGGTTTGGCAGCCCAAGTTTATAACTTGTATTTGTTGAAAACTTTCTTACAGGTTGCTTATAGCTCTAAAGTAGCTTTATTCATTCACTCTACACTATGATTTTAAGGTACACAATCTTTATCAATCTTCATCAGTCTTCATCAGTCTTCAGGTTTGTGAGATAGTCATTGTGACATTCTAACCACTGACTCACTATCACCTGTTTTAAGACTTGTGTTACTTAACTCTTTTTGATTAAATTCTGTTTCTGTTGTAAATTATAATCCTGGTTTCTACTCATTTCCCAAACATTTAAAGAATGACCTGCAGGTGAAGCCGAGCAGTGAGACACATCTGAGTGAAGTCGTGGAGTTTGGGCAGCAGGGGTTGAGCAGTAGCTGTTGTCTTTGAGCCAAATCGATCGCTTGTAAACGTCAATGGTAAATGTGAGAGGCCTGACCACCTCGGGACTGGCTCTAATCACTCACCACAGGCAGGGACACAGAGGCAGGGCTATGATGGACAGGTGCAGCCGGGATCAATATGTGGGTGACAGGTGCAAACAGTCGTACACAGCTTCATGTCCAGTCGGTTTAGGTGAGTTTTAGTTTAATTTCAAACAGTCACTTTATAGCATGTGACATTTGAAAAGAACTGTTTTAATTGAATTGAAAAGTTCAACCACAATGTTAAATTAAGTTTGAGTAAAGAACGTGGAATTATGTGGTATTTTCTTTATATGATAAGAAATAATATATTTTCAATTGTCTATTAAAGGTTAAGTCATTCAGGGGATGTTGAAAATCAATGTATTTTCTCCCCTGCATACTAAATGGGAGATACTATGTGCCAGTTCATACTATATGGACACACACTTATATATCATATATTTTAAATTGAGTTATTTTTATTCTGTATTTCAGTTGATGACATTTTAAAGATACATTGAGTAACAATTTCTGGTGGGGGTCCGTCAAATGTTTTCTCCATGGAGAAATTATTGCTTTGTCTGGAATGTTTCATAATACAGTACCAAACCAGACCAAGTTACAGGTCAGATCTGTGGAGAGGCAACCCCACCAGTCAGAATGCCTGTTTTGCTAGGTGTTTTTGTGCTATAAACCCACCTGTAATTGAATAAATGGTAGGTAGAGCTGTTTAATGTCATACTGTGGAACATGCCAGGCAGAGCAATGACATCTCCATAGAAACAAGCAGGTGATGGACCCCATCATCTTTAAAATACACAGCACACACATTCTCAAGCCCTCAAATTTCACTTTCATTTCAAATTCAATTAACAAAAAACATTTATGTTTTTTTAAACTTCTTTTATTTCTATTTATTTTATTATTATTATTATTATTATTATTATTTTTTTTTTTTTTTTTTTTTTTAATTTAGATTATCTTCTCTAGTCCCCTTTCCTCTGATATTGCATCGTTTAGCTACTTGGACGGCTGTTATTTTATTTTTAGTTTCATACAAACTTCTTCACTTTTCAATACACATGCAGATGAAGTTTTAGTACCTTATACTGACTATTTCTAAAGAGAAACTGACTAAACTAACTTAGTGAGGTATTTCTAGGACACACAAATTATTTTAATGTTGCATTCCAGAAAATTTCAAGACAATTATTATTATAATTATGAGTTTATTATTTTGTCAACAAAAACAATGTTATGAATGAACTAAAACATAATTTCTCTTCCAGTATTGCCTGAAATGCCAGTATGTGAAATAGTTTTGACTGCAGGATCTGTCTCTTACAACTGTTTTAATTCCATTTCATGTTTAGCTCTACGCATGCTAAATATCTAACTTTTTCTCATTTGGTACCAAGTTTGCCCAGATCAGGCGGATTCTCTACAGACTGAAAGAATCAAATGGCGTATCACTTGGTATTGGCCCGCTTTAATGCTTGCATGCCTTTCTATTTAAATGCAGAAAATGGAAAGGAGACTTGGGTGGCAATTTGAACTGATACTGAGAAGTGTTCAAACATGGCTAATGCAAGCTAAGCTCAATTTAAGCTAGTATCACAGAGTCCCTGACCAGTTAGAGACGGAGGTGTGGGAGGGTTGTGCAAGGTGGCTGGGCTAGAATTGGGGGCCATAGATCTGTTTGTTTAGGGATTAGACTAGGATTAGAGCAGTAATTCCCTTCCCTTCTTGTGCATAATTGAAAAATGTGTGCACCGCTCAAAGTAAGAGCGAATGGAAGAAAGTTGGGGCAAGAGGAAGAGAGGAGAGGAACTTTTAACAATGGGTTAGAACCACAGTCTGGATGGTGCTTTGTGGTGCAGTCTGAGGCCTGTCACTCCATCTGTGAGACTGTGGGATGAGCAGTGAACCAACCAAATGTGCTCCAATGACTTTTGGACAAGAAAATACTCTTTTTGTCACTGGATTCTTGCATATTTGGTATCCTTCACGTTTTACAAATAGTGCACTGCCTTTATTGTATTTTAGCAGAAATGTTGGATCCATAAATAACATATTGTTCAAGCTTTAAAGGGCTCATCTTATAATATTTTTCTGATAATTTCTGAACATTCTGATCTATGTTATAATGTTTTCTCATCAAAACTTGGAGTTGTGATTTGTTTCATTCACACACGTTTAACACACAAACCTGCATATTTAGGCTGAGCTCTTCTATCAAACTGTAAACACCCTGTTCCACCTTGTGATGTCATGTGGTAATACAGGAAGGGCTTAGAATCATTTGGATAATTTCAGATCCGGAATCTCTACTGACCAAAAGGTAAAAAGACATCTGCTAAATTGAAAACTAACACTGCATAACATCACAAGGTGGAACAGAACATTTTGAGCTTTGGAGATGTAGACAGACTAATTATAAAGGATTTCTCAAACATGTGTGAATGAAACACTGATGAGCTAACAACATTATTATTATTATAGAACCTTTAAATCCAGACTTTACAAAACTTTACAAAATACCAACTCCTTTTTGAGCTCTACCTAAAATCCTACCATAATGTGTCCTCTCTCTGCACACTCTTTCTTTGCGCGTGACACTGACGGATGACGAGGCTGGACCCAAGATGGAGCGTCTACACGGCCCTCTCTATAAATCAGAGAGATAGCGCTGTGAGCCTGCCTGACACCTGCGCAAAGGAGATTTTTTATTTGTCAAAAGCTGCATGTAAAGATCCGCTCTATATGGCATTGAGTGTAATACGTCCCCATAAATCCAGAGGTGCTGTCCGAAGTGTTGTGAGAAAGGATGGCTTCATTGATGATTTTTCTCCTCCGTGTCGTGGCGTGTCAAATGCTTTCCGGGATTATTTCTGTCTCTTGTGGCCACTCGGGAGAATGGATGCGTAGTTGCTTTGATGGGGCCAATAGCGCTTGTCACTTCAGCTCCAGACTGATCCAGATCTGTGGCAGGATTCAAATCTCTGACACAAGTTAAGTGCGTCTCATCTAAAGGCCACTCACTCTGGGAGTCATCATTGTTAGAAAGGATTTGGTTTCACATTTTGTATATAGGGGGTTTTAAAGAGGAGTATTATACGAAATTGATTTTATAGCATTGTTCTCTCATCAAAACTGCCTGAAGAGGTTTTAGATGTCATCCATGCATGTTTGGGTAATTTAGTGATCTCTCCTAGGCACTATTCAAGCTCTTCTTACAGTTAGCTATAAGGCTCTGCCCACAAGCCTACGTCATCCATGTTCCTACGCGACAATTCTGCATAAATATACGAAAACATGATACTAAACACAGTAACTTGACAAACCTGCGATACTACTTTATCTGTGGTTTTCTGATTCTTTTTTTCCTTTTTATTACATTGGACTTTGCCATGATATATCAAAATGGTCAATGCACAAATGTTTAACCTGATCATTTTTATCAGTGACTAGACCCAAGAACTCACTGTATTACACAATATACATTTTATCTGCCCCCATCTGTATTAAATAATGTTGGCCTTTAGCATGTTGTGATCTGAAACCGGGCAATGTGAATTTTGTAATATTATTTGAAGAAGGATTTAAAGGTGCATTATGTAACCTTTGGAGATGTCAGTGATTTGCCTTCAATGTACCACAATATGATATTAAATAAATATATTTACTTGAACAGTTGTAGCGTGAAATGGGAGAGAGTGGGAGAGACATTCAGCAAACAGTTATACTTGGGATGTGGCCAAGGTGGTAATATCCACATAAGTGCAATGTTTTAAATCTCGACACCAAGGGCTTTTAGTTTGATCTATATAATAACTCAAACTTAAAATATCATTTTAAAAAAACACATAAAACAATGGTGAAAAATGCCTTGGCAGTAACTTTGCTTTTGTCTTACCAAACACAAAAGAAAGCGTACCAGATAACCTTTTGTTACCAGACAAACAACTTCAATAAATCCCTGCAAATCTTCTTGTTTTGAATGTAGTTTTTAAATGGCTCCAAACTTTGTCTAGTTATGAAAGAACCACAACATTTACCATTGATTTAAGCTTAACCCGAATTAAAACGATATTCTGGGGCCACACACAGTATCGATTGTCCCCAGTCCCAAATGTGAGGGAGGAGAGGAGCGCATTTGGTCTCCTACAGTTAATTATCCGCTGGACTGTTAATATTGCCCAGCCATTCACTCAAACATAATGACTTCCAGTGCATTTGTCCAGTGAACCGGGGACTTCCCATTGAAATGCAGATCTGGAGAAAGTAGTCCAGGCGAGAGGCAGGAGCAGTCTGAAAGGTGTGTGTGATCAGATACGAGCCGCAGATGACCTTTTTGGAGATACACCTTAATTAAAATTCATCCTCTCAGGCCACCGTAGTCCTCTCTGTCTCATTTGGGGCCTGTGCTACTGTGAGTGTGAAAAGCTGCGTTTAGCCAGCAGACACTTAGCCAGGATTAATTTAAAACCAGGGTTATGCAATCGGGATTTATTTGGGATAGAAGCAAATGTGATAGCTTTGCATTGTAAAGTAGACATCACAAAGAATCAAATGGAGTAAAGCGTCACTGTTTTGGGCTGTTCCATATCTTTATTGAATTGTATTGTATTGTATTCTATTTTTATTTATTTATTTGACAGGGACAATGCAGTTATACATAGTCATAGGCATATAGGGTATATAGCTACTGCTAATTCTCCACTTCCTGGTCCCTGGTTGGGTTTTTCCTACACAAAACAGTTCAAAATCAGTTTAAAAGCAAAATCTTTAAACACCTATTTATAACAGTGCAATGGGTGTCATATTGCAACATTATAGGGTGCATTTATAATGTTAAAGTTGCACTATGGAACCTCTCTGGAGGAGGGTCGTCACCTGATTGTCTTGTCCTGGAATATATCTGTCTTCATGTTGCTACATAGGTCTGTGCAATGTCATAGTGTGAGGCATAGTGTTACTTTAAAGGTCCTATATTACGCAAAATTGTAAGCTTTAAGCCATGTTAGAATGTTGTTACTTCATCACAACGTACCTGGTGTTGTGTTTTGTTTCATTCTGCTTCAGTGACGTGAACAGTTGGATGGCACAAAACTTCCTACAGCTCAACAGCTCCAAATCCAAAATCATTTTAATCAATCCTCCCCAGTCCACCTCTCATATCAGCAATAGTCTCGGCTCCTCTCACTTCCAACATCACCCCTGCTGCCAGAAACCTTGGCGTCATTTTTGACTCTCACCTCAACTTTCATATCAAAAAAGTCACCCGATCCTGTTTCCTCCACCTCCGCACAGTTAGTAAAATCAAACATATCCTCTCCCACCCTGATCTTGAAAAAGTCATCCATGTGCTTATCTTCTCCTAGACTATTGCAACTCCCTCCTCTCCGGCCTTGACACCAAATCCATCTCCTACCTCCAAATGGATCAGAACGCAGCAGCTCAGCTCTTCACTGGCTTTAACAGACATCAACACATTACCCCTGTTCTAGCTTTCCTTCACTGGCTGCCTATGTGTTTGAGAATTGATTTTAAGATTTTACTGATCACTTTTAAAGCTTGTTTAGGTCTTGCACTGAGTTACATTTCAGAACTTTACCGTACGAGCCCTCCTGCAGCCTTAGATCCTAAGGCAGGTCCCTGTGGCTGTTCCAAAGTCCAGGCTCCGGACGAAGGGTGATCGAGCCTTTTCAGTCCAGGCGCTTCAGCTTTGGAATGACCTGCCTGAGGAAATAAGGCCTGCACCATCAGTATCATCTTTTAAATCACTTCTTGAAACTCATTTTTATCAGTTGGCCTTCCTTTAGTTGGTTTTAGCTAGATCTGATTCCTTTTTATTATTATTATTATTATTATTATTATTATTATTATTATTATTATTATTATTATTATTATTATTATTCACAAACATTTTTTTCTCTTGTGATGTCATGATAGTTTTCAAGTTAACAGCTCCTTTTACCTTTTGTTCAGCAGAGATTGGCAATTCCAGGACTGAAATTATCCAAGTGATTTTTAAAACGCAGTAGGGCATCACAAGGTGGAACAGAGTGTTTTCTATTTACATGTGTGGATGAAACAAAACACAACTCCAGATATGTTTGTGATGAGGAAACAACATTATAACATAGATCAGAAAATAGTGTAATATGGGCCCCTTTAAGTGCTACATCCTGATTCTCGGTGTGTTATTGCCGTCACACATGTTTATATGACAAATGTTCTTTCCATATTAGATAAGAGATATAATTGAACCAGCAACCATTTGATTAGCATGTGCAGTTCTGTAGTTTTGACTAAAATACATGGACTAAAATACATCTTTATCTGATCTGGAGGTCCTTTTGCTGCTTGGGGCCATGAGCGGGTCGTGTCTCAGAGATGGAGAAGCACAGATTGTGGATATTTTATGGTTTAGGAGTTACAGTACATCCCTGTGGGCCCTTTGTATCAGTGCAATGAACCACTATGAGAGCGGCCACGGGCAAACTGCATGGTGCCTCATACTGTGCTCAGAGCTGTGGCTGTGGGCGGGGCCTGTCATGTGAAAGTCTGTTTGTTAAATAACTCATGCGTGCTGACACATCCTGCTGAATAATTAGTCAACTCTGCTATTCCCACTTAGTCATTTGACACTTGAGTTAAGGTCATCAAAACACATTTTTTATCCAAAAATTTAACCGTGGAAATACTTTTGTGGATGAGTGATTAATGTTACACATAATTTCATTTTATGTCCTTCCTTTCACTATTAAATACACTGTTTTCTTTCTCCCTAAACTGCAAACTCGTATGTAAAGTTTTATAAGCTGTCTCCTCTCCGTCATTTGGACTATAGTATAGACTCAGCTTGTCAAAATGAGCATGGGGTTTTGTGTATGTGTGTTATTGGGCTGCTAGTTGCCTCTGCCTCGCTCCAATCAAGTGGATGACAACAGACATGCGGAGAGATGGTGGCAGTCCGCAGTGTGATTGGAAAAGACAAGGTCAAGTGCGCCGCTCATTTTTGAAGGAGTTTTTCTGCCAGTCTAACTATGAGGTCTATAGGAGCTGACATGTGTTGATACAGCACTGAGCCTATGTGACCAGATGGGCTGAGCAGGAGGAGGTGGAGAGGAAACTCTGCTGGACTAAATCAAGACAATGACATTACTCAATTAAAGGTAGACTATGCAACTTTTTGTCTGGGGCTCTGTCACCTGCTTGTTTCTATGGATATGTCATTGCTCGGCCTGAAATGTTCCACAGTATCACATTAAAACTGCTCTATCGTACATTTATTCAATTATAGGTGGTTTTATAGCTCTAAAATACCTAGGAAAACAGACATTCTGACTGTGAGCGGGATTGCCTCTCCACAGATCTGACCTATAACTTAGTCTGGTTTGTCTATGTGAAGATAGAAAGGTTTAATGCCATACTGTGAAACATTCCAGACAAGGCAATAACATCTCCATGGAGAAAAGTATTTGACAGGCCCTCCACCAGAAAAGTTACACAGTGCACTTTTAAAGTGCTGTACATCTAATAATTAACAAAAATGTGTATGAAAGAGTACAGTATTTAAGGGTAGGGGATGGTATATTGTATGGTGCTCCTATCCATGGGTTTTAGAGTAATGAAAAATGTATGACAGTTGTCATGGTGATTAACAATTTAAAGGGTCCATATTCTGATCCATGTTATAATGTTTTCTCATCACAAACATACTTGGAGTTCTTCTCTCAAACAGAAAACGCCTTGTTCCACCTTGTGATGTCATGTGGTAATACAGGAAGTGCTCCACTGTGTTTTGGACCCCCATACACCCCATGATTTCAGCCCTGGAATGGCCAATCTCCACTGAACTAAAGGTGAAAGGAGCTAACTTCATGACATCACAAGATGGACCAGATCATTTTGAGCTTTGGGGATGCAGACAGACAAATAATTCATGGTTACTCGACAAAACACGGCTCCAGGTATGTTTCTGATTACCTAACAACATTTTTAACATGGTTTAAAGCTCACAAGGGTACATTTTGTGTATTATAAAACCTTTAAAATATAATATTAGATTTTTTGGTAAAAGTTCTCAAAATGAAATCAATAGGGAAATTTGGATATAGCACACATCATGGTATGGTATTTTATTTTGAATCATTTTGTTTAAAGGTGCTCTATGTCACTTTACTGGAGAAGGGTACGCCACCTGCTTTTATCCATGGATGTGCCTGAAATTATCCACCCACTCACAGTAAGAATTCAAGTTTGTCAAGGTATTTTTGAGCAACAAAAACACCTTTAACTGAATAAATGCAAAATAGATACGTTTAATGGCATACCGTGTAACATTCTCCATGAAGGATAGTTGTATTGCAGATATAGCAGAACCCACGTTGTTGTTGCAGTCAGATTTGTATTGTATGACTTTTGCCTTTATTGAAGGGTGGGTGATATGAGGCCAGGTCTGATGTATTATGCAGTTATGGTAGACTCTATAGTAGTTTTGCAGTACTGTATAGAGCACATTGTATAGACGCACTTACAGTTGGTGACCTTGAAGCACAAACACGAGAACAGAAATGTGTAGTTTGAAAAGAAAAAGTGAACTGCCATCAGCTCTTACTGAAGTAGTCACAGATATACACGCTACAGAAGTGCCAGTCAATAGTGTACTGTTGTCATATAACTTCTAGTGTATAAGCAATGACTTCCTGCCTCATCAAATTCAGTTAATTATAAATCTGAATTGTTTTTGTTTTATGACTTAAATGTCTTATATTATGCAAAGTTGACTCTTGTGAGCTTTAAGCCATGTTATAATGCTGTTACTTCCTCAAGAGTTGTGTTTTGTTTCACACAGGTTTGAGTAACCCTTTATTATTAGGCTGTCTACATCTCCAAAGCTCAAAATGTTCTGTTCCACCTTGTGATGTCATGATGTGTCATTTTTCCTGTTAGCACCCAGCATTTACCTTTAGTTCAGTAGAGATTGGAAATTCCAGGGCTGATTATCCAAATGATTCCAGTGAAGGTGTGTGGAGTTTAAAAACACTTTGAGAGAAGAACTCAGCCTAAATATGCAAGGTGTGTGTGTTAAACATGTGTGAATGAAAAACACAACTCCAGGTATGTTTGTGATGATGAAACAACATTATAACAGATCAGAAAATAGTGTAATATAGACTCTTTAAAAGAAGACTTCATAGTGTATTTAGCCTTAATCAAAGTTCACATGAGAATCTATAAAATGTGATAATAAAGCTTGTCCGATTAGTATGCAGATCAGGGCACAGTGACGCAGCCTACATGAATATGCATAAGTCTGTTCTGTGGGGAGCCCCTGTTTACTTGGGAACAGCTCCTGAGTAACTGTGGAAGTTTGGGGAACTTTTTTGCTGGCAAAACCAAAAACAAAGTGCTGTGTCCTTCAAAATCCTAAAGTGGACGAAACATCTAAAAAAATATCCACAAAGACGGTGAGAGGATGTGACAGGTCAAAGATCACACAGCCCTCATAATGTTGAGATGATTCAGGAAACATTAAAGAGGATGTAAAGATGTATGCTTTTATTAACTGAAAAGGAGTCCCTAGTGTTCAGGTTTGTGAATAAAGTGTTAATTATTACTGACACCAAGAAAAATTAACTCTCGCTTTTAGGCTTATTGATTTGTATTCAATTCAAAAAGTTGATTTCCACGCAGTTTTACACAAGCACAAGCTATTCCTTCAAGAGCTATGGTTTAATATCATAGTTTATAGTATGTTAACAGTTCATTAGCGAGTCTGACTACACTAACCACTAACATGCATGCTCCATAAATAACGTATTGTAATAACATATTGTAATTTCTTTGGCTGGCATTTCAGTCGTTACGCTTGGGTCCTCATCATAAAACTTAAAAATGTAGTTCTTAAATTATATATGATTCATCTGAATGTATAAAAACAGAAATAGAATACAACTTCTCATCTAATTTCATCTACATCAAAAAAGTAAAAATATATATACATACCAGAGATAGTGTAATCCTTCATTCATCCAAAAGTAGTTCAGTGTAGAGAAGATCTGGACCCTGTTTTTACACTCAAGACGTTTCAGCTCCCATCCAGACTCCATTTTCAGTTTGATGATACTGGCACAAAGAGCACAAGAGCACAAATCAGCTCACTTGTTGTAGTTCCAAACAGATCATCTCTTTCTGGTCAGACCGTGTTAAAATAAAACTCTGATTAAGTCGAACTTGAGTAACAGAGCTTCAAACAGAGTAGTGCTTTCAGTTAGCTTCACACCCCCAAGGAATATTACTGACATCAGCTGCAAAGTATCAATATGCAACTTCCCTATAACCTTAACTTTTTCTATAGTGTCTTATTTGAATGGACAGCAGCTATACATAAACAATATCTTTTTGTTCCTCAACTGCATATGTTTCTGTCGGAAAGAAATTTGTATTGCTTTTGTTTGAAAGTATTTTCTTTTTTTTTGTTTTTTGTGACTTGTGACTCAATAGATCAGGACTCTCCGAATACACTGTCTTTATGGTGGCTCTGAAAATAGATAGAAATGAAATGAAACATGACGAAGCATCAGTGCAGCCTGTTTTAACTCTGTGTTTGGATGGGCCAGTGTTGAACCGTGTGTATTGGGCTGGTGAAAATAAACTCAGTTAAAATGGCTGCGCTCTCTGGAGATTGAGTGAAGTGGAGATTTAGAGGAGCTTTCTTCTCTGGGGAATTTAAAAGCCGGTGTTTTATTTACAAGCTGGGGGTATTAGAAGTAATTATACCACTAAGAATACACAGAATTAGCCCAGCGTGGATCTCTAGCACTGTTTGATACGGTCTATTTTGAATACACTCTTGTACTGAGCTCATTTAAACCTGCCAACCTGTTTGAAAAATAATATAATATGCTTTTATTTGTGTCAGTTTAACTTTTTACACAATTTGATGAATAATTTCTTTAAATAATAAGTAAATTTGAGCTATAAAACACCTGTAATTGAATAAATGCAAGGGAGACGTGTTTAATGCCCTACTGTGGAACATTCCAAGCAAAGAAATAACATCTCCATGGAAACAAGCAATGGTATTATAGACTTGGTTTATATCTGGTGGTACTTGCCAATGAAAATTTTGAGAACGACTTAAGTAGCCAATAAAATCGATATAACTAATTCAAATTTTGGTGAAATTATAGGTAAATCAGAAATACTAAAAACAGGCAAAACTTCAGTCAAAATTTCTGGTCAACACTGCACATATTACACAATGTATTTTTAACTCACATTTTACGGCCAGGTGTAAACAGGGCCTCAAGCTAAGGTTAGCCCCATAAAAACACAGACTGGAAGGCCATGGAGCTTCATTATTTATTCTGCAGCATTTCATCCAAGTTTAGCACCAACAAAAACAACCTCTTTAGCCCTGAGTCTTTGGTCGACCCTGGACGCTCCCTGGATTTTCAAGCAGCCACTCTCTCTGCGCAGTTAAGGTGTTGTCAGCTCAACTTCTACCTGGTCATTGGAAGTAATGGTGGCTCTCCAAACTCCAGCAGTCTCCGGCAGTCCACGCTATTTATAAAGTGCTTTTACCGGTGCGGTTGTGACATAAGGTGTTGCTCATGAATAAGGAGATCTGAGGGAGCATGCTGGGACACTTCAACAGACTGCAGACAGGAGGCTAACTGTGTGGAGCCAATAGGAAGTGCCACTGGAAAAGGGAGAAACTGAGGCCAGAAAGACTCAATCAGAGCTAACGCAGAGAAAGAATTGTCCAGGTACTAAACAAGGACTGAACCCTGGATTACGTTTGTCTAAAGTCAAAATAAATCAGGTTTGAAAACAGGGCATTGACTGAACCAGATTTAAATGAGGTCAGCTTCAGGAAAGCAAAGTGAAGTAGAGGCCTGTCACGATAACAAATTTCAAAGCACAACGTATCGTATACTGCGATATATTATATTATTGAAGCTACTTTATGCTACTGCGACAATAAATGGTAAATGGTTGCATTTTTATATAGTGATGTTCCACCTTCAAGGCACATCAATGAACCACTCACCCATTTACACTCACATTCATACACCAGTGTACACAGACCCTGACACTGGGGGCGAAGCAGTTACGTGTCTTGCATTCATCTGTGGGAGCTGGAATCGCACCGCCAACCTGTGGGTCAGCGGATCTGACCGCTCTACCAGTGATGATGTTGAGCAACCTTCAGGTCAGCGGACAAACACTGAGAAAACATAAAAACTGAGCTACTGTCGCACACTAACGTAGGATAAACTGTGGAATGAACCAATATTTAGCCATACAACAAAAATAACAAAACTCTCCTCACTTTTTACAAAGAAATGTGCACACAATAAATATTTAGCCCCAAACTATGCTGTTCCATCTTTCATATATTAAAGGATAAGTTGATGTAGTAATTATTGTGACAGGCCTATGGTGAAGTCATGTTTCAAGGCTAAACCTACGCTAACCTCCTGCAGTAAGATGAATTCTCACAATACTGATGTGTTCACAAATGTACGAGAATAAATCTTGTCCGGCTCCTGCTGTTGTGGCTGGAGATTGGTCCAAGCACAGGGCAGTATTTGGGTAGGAGCCAAAGGTGAAACAAACCTAAAAAAACATGGCAAAAACTGTGCAGAGGGAAGCGCTTTTTTCATTTTTGAACTGGAAACTTTTCTTTCAACTAGATTTAAAGGTTAAAGGACATGCAGCAGCCTTGTAATTATGATGACCAAAAAAAAAAAAAAAAAAAGAAAATCCATCAACTGTGGACATGGTGGGGCCAGATAAACATTAGTCAATAGATAATGAGGCTACCTCATTATCTATTGGCTGTTATGTTGTCAATCAAACTCCCTACGCTTCTAGCATAACTGACTTGACGCCGCGCTGGGATTATGTGGTTTACTTACGCCTCTCACACATTCCACAGATGCAAGACGCTGTTTACTCGACCAACGCAGCAGTTCTTAGCGACTTTTTTCAACTGTAGCTTCCTGGAGGTGGCGGGAGGAGGCGTTTCTACTTAGAGAGCTGTGGAGGAGGGGGGTTTCACACATGCAAAACATTTGAAAAAGGACAAACTTTTCTCACTTGCTTTCATCTGGAGTTATCCCAGATTGACAAATGTGTAGAATTATTATATTATGTGTATTCAGAGAGTTACACATATCACCTGGCATTAGCAAATTCAAGTCTACACAACCCTTTAAGCCATGTTATAATATTGTGACCTCCTCAAAAATATACACAAATTTGTGTTTTGTTTCATTCACACATGTTTGAGGAAGTTTTTTTTGAGGAAGTTTTTTTTTTAGTCTACATGGACAAAGCTCAAAATGCTCTGTTCCACACTGTGATGTCATGAAGCGATAGTTTTCAAGTGAAATAGCTACCTTTTACCTTTAATTCAACAGAGATTGGCAATTCCGGGTCTGAAATGATCCAAATGATTCTAGTGAAGGTGTATGGAGTTTAAAAACACAGTGGAGAACTTCCAGCATAACCACATGACATCACAAGGTGGAAAAGAGAGAAGAATTCAGCCTAAATATGCAGAATTTGTTTGTTAAACATGTGTGAATGACACAAAACACAATTCCAGGTGTGTTTTTGATGAGGAAACAACATCATAACAGATCTGAAAACAGCGCAAGATCTTAAAGGGCCACTAAACACCAAAATCACTTTTTTCCACTGATTAACTGTGTAAATGGGTCTAAAATAGAAGTGTATACCTATCCCTGGCCTTATTTTGGCATTTTAGTGCTTATTTGTTAAAAATCTGACTTTTGGGTCAAAAGCCGTGTCTGTAACGGCCTCTTTAGGATCAACTACGGCCATTACATCTGAATTTTCGGGTTGGACTAACGGCCGCCAGTGAGTCAGATGCAGGTTATTACATGACAAGCACAGCCCCTGGCGGTCTACGGGCGGGACGTGAGGAGCCCCTCTCAGCCTCTCGCCCCCTACCTGGCACCGCTGAGTACTGCGATGTCCCACTGTGTCTGGAGAAAAGGCAAATGGTGTGATCTAAGCACAAATGTCCGCTCTGTTTCAAAGTCTGGAGCGCACCGGTCGGCTGTCAATCACACCCGCTCTCCCAACCTGCCGGGCACCTCCCACTCTAGAGGATTTTTCAGATTTTGCTTAGGGGAGTAAAGCTTCGGGAGGGGCGTATGGAGTTATGTCTTGTCTTAGACCTGGTTTAGTCTCGATCTAGTCCAGGTTTAGTTTAAGCCCCAGTTCAGTCCCAGTTTTTATGTCATGTAGATTTAAATGAAGCGTCCCACCAAACCAGGTCATTGGGGCTGCATCACTTATCTCCATGGAAACCCCAGCTGTCTGTGTAAGTGTATGCACGGGGCGCCTCTAACTTTGTCATCACCACAGGTCTTCCCCTCTTCTGTACATGTACACACACTGAGGCTGCATCTATAGTCTATTAATCAAACTCAATAAGAGTTTCCTTGGGTCCCTGTTTCACACAGTAAATGTAAATGTTATTCCCAGAGCAGTACAAAGTTTGAGTGCGTACATTTCTTCAGGCAGGCAACAATATTAATAACAGAGGACTGGCTGATAAATATTGTATGTACCATATATTTGATCTTTTTAATTATACAAGCCAATTTCTACACTGCAAGTTAAATAGAATATGATTTGTAGATGTCAAAAAAGTATTCACCAAGAACAAGAACACTACTGGGAGTCATATTTTTCACAATTTACTGGAAATAATACTTCATTTTTATAGCAGCAACACAAATGTAGTTTTGGTAGATGTGGTAATACAGTAAGCCAAAAAAAAATAACTTATTTTCACAGAATTTATGATTTGTTAAGAATGTTTATGAAACTCCAGTTTCCAGCAGGTCTCGGTCAGTCTGTGGAATTGAACTTTTAAAATTTTGTGGCACAAACATTTTCGTAATTTGCTGAAATTTTGAAAACACTTTTATAACAGTCTCGAAGCATGGCATGTTTTGTTTATTTTAGTATCCAAAAAGCAGCATTAGAAAAAGTTTTGTTTCATAAGACCTATGCGCCAAATAGGTGAATATAATGATCACCAAAACAGTGCCTTATAAATAAATCAGTGGGCCTACATGGAGGTGCACATTTGTATTTTGAGTTGGACAGGGATATTATTATAAAATTAAGTTCACAAAAGTCAGAAACCTCTCCAAGTTTATCTCACATTTGGCTTGCATAACTTTTTTATTACAAAAATTTCTGCCAAAATAACTATCACAGTTCTCTAAAGGCGAGGCAAGTATGATGTTCAAATTTCATATCTGAAATTTTGAGTGTCCAGAAATAAGTTTTAGCAAAAAGTTAAGTTTAAACCACCAAACCCCAAAATATGACTAACCCAAGTCTGAATTATTTTGAATATAAACTTGGAGTGTTTTCCAGGACCAAACTACCAGTGATGAACCTTGTGTACTGTGACAATTTTCTTATGTAAAATCAACTGGAAACAGAGTCGATGGAGCCGGAAACACCCCCATGCTCACTTCCTGTTTGGTGCAGCTAGCGCGTTATGTCCATTCATATATACAGTCTATGGTTCCAACCCAAAACCAAACCATCTCTCTTCATCTCTCACATTTCTCTTTCTGTCCTTCCACTCTCCTTCACCAAAAATAACTTTCCGGCACAACTTGGACCCTGTGTCACAATTTCTATCTGAAGCTTCCTGTCTCAAACCCCTGGAGTTGTTTGTGCTGACTTTGCCACGGCCCCTTCCATTTGCTGTGGTCTGACGGTCCACTCACAGAGGAACAGTAAAGAGTCTGTAGTTTGACTGTTGCTGCCTCAGCCCTGTGTCAGTCCATGTGTCTGTGTGATTAATGAGCTGAAAGCCGCCGCTAGTCGCTCCACAAGGGCCAGTCAAATCAATACACTGTCCACAACACAGGGTACAGGCCCCAGTCCACCCATGCTCCTGTACTGTACCCGCTATAGGTCTGGGGATTATATTAGGAGCTGGTGTGGTATGAGAAGTCCAGTGGAATTTTGAGAGGGACCCACAAGAAAAGCAGTCAGAACTGTATGCGAGTCAAGGATAAGAATATGAGACTTTTTTAAATGATTTTCCAAAATCAAAGGCTGACATCTTGTAGCTTAAGAATGACTTAAACTTGTCTAAACTAAAAACTACAATTCAGTTATGCACATATCTGTTTGAATTAGTGACACTTCACCTGTACTACCTGTTCTTATGTATTGCTTTGTCTGGAATGTTCTACACTAAAGCGTTAAATGTATCTATCTTGTTTTTAGTGCTATACAAATACTTTGAAAAACAGGCTCAACTCTCCGCAGATTTGATTGGTCATGTGCTTGTCTCCATGGAGATAAATAGGTTTAATGTTGGAAGTTATGACACCTGGGTGACAGTAGCTCCGTTGGTAGTGTTTGTCCATTGATACAAAGGTTGGCAGTTCGAATCCCGCTCTCGACACAAAACATTACTGGGAGACTGGTCGCATCCACTGACTCACAGGTTGATGGGGAGACGAATGCTGTCGCTGTGTCCTTGGGCAAGACACTTAACCCACCGCACCCTCAGTGTCTGCATACACCAGTGTATGAATGTGTGTGTGAATGGGTGAGTGGTGAGTGCCTTAAAGTTGGAAAAGTTACACAGTGCAGCTTTAACTGTGAAGGTATCATCTGTCACAAGTTTTATCCCACTTCCATTGCATACCAAATAACCCGATGTCATCATATATTACCGCATTTGCCTTGAAAACATTGCAACTCTCTAAGTTTGCATCAGTTGCAGACATATTGCACAGTTCATTTGATTTCTGTGAGACAAACTTCTTCTTAACCTGATTTATTTTTTCTCTCTATATATATGTGCACATTGTCATCTACATCGACAGTATCCGGTGAAGACAAAACACCATGTCCCCCGGGTGTCATAATAGCCTTGGCAGGATTGGAGCAGCCTGTCTATAGCGGGGCTCAGATTTGGGAGTACAGATCGATACCATCCGATCGATATTGCTTTATGTCAAGCAGAGAATGAGGAGGTGACGATGGCGGCATTTATGGGGCCGTATTGGAAAAGGATTTTAAATGCGCCATGATTGTTGATATTGAACACAGCACAATCTAAGTGGGGCTATTTTCCTCCAAGCGCTTTCCCAGACTAAAAATGATCCGACATGACTTCCTGCTCGAGGTGAAAAGTACTTTGGCTGCAGGCTACGGTCAATGTAATCTCCCCATGCCATATTTAGGTTCAAACGCATGTTGTATAGAACTATGTACCTTTACCCTGCAAAAACTAAAATCTAACCAAGTAAAAGGTGCACTGCGTAACCTTTCCGGTTTGTTGCCTGCTTGTCTCCATGGAGATGTCATTGCTTTGTCTACAATGTTACACAGTATAGCATTAAACTTCTACCAACCATTTATTTCATACCCTGAAAACATGCATTCTTACTGTTACTGGAATTGCCTCTACACAGATCTTACCTGTAACTTGGCCTGGTGATGTCTCCGTGGAGATACACCAGTTTATTGCCATACTGTGGTAGAACATTTTAGTCCAAAGCAATAACATCTCCATAGATACAAACAGGTGTGGACTGTTTACCAGTAAAGTTACTCAGTGTAACTTTAAGATTACTTGCATTAAGAAAGTTTTATGATGATTAGAGCGTCTTGCTTCACTTAAAGGTACATTGTGTAACTTTTCTGGTGGAGGGTCCGTCAAATGCTTTTCTCTGTATTATTGTTTTGGAATGTTATACAGTATGGTACTAAACCTTTCTATCTTCATGGAGACCAAACCAGACCAAGTTACAGGGCAGATCTGTGGGGAAGTAACCCCGCTCACAGTCAGAATGCCTGAATAAATTTAAGGTGGAGCTGTTTAATGTCATACTGTGGAACATTCCAGGCAGAGCAATGACATATCCACAGATTGAAGCAGATGACGGACCCCCAACAAAAAAGTTACACATTGCACCTTTAAGATAAGCAAAACAACAACTCTTTGCACTTAAAATAAGAAACAAAATGTAATGTTGCTTAAGTTAAGAAAAACATGCTTATTCCATTGGTAGATCATTTTACTTCTTAATTTGAATTTACTCAAATGAAATAAAATGTTCTTAACTGAAGTCATAGTTTTGCAGTGTACTATGTTATGTAGGAATGTACAATTAATTGAATTTTAATGATGTTTACAATTTATGTCATAACAGAATTGTTGTAATCAAGAAAACAATGATTATTTAATTCTGTTGGGAATAAAATGGGACTGGCTCTGCCCCTGAAAACCTGGAGGAAAACCAAGTCCAAACTACAAAAGCTTTTGAAAGGAGAATTACAAAACAATGCTAATAAAAAGTGGATTCTTTCTTTCATTTGACAAAGCCTTAATTATTATTTTGAGTAATTATGATGAATGATTTTAATTTTAATTGTGACTTTTTCATAATGAAGCAGCAAGGGGTGGAAATTATAAAGTTTTTATTATAAAGTTGTCATTATTCTCTTACATGAACTTAAATTAAGGAACATTTCTGTGCCATGTTCAAATGAAAAAAGTGTTATTTTTACTCAAGACGAACTTCTTAAAGGTCTTATATTACGCAAAATTGATTCTTGTGAGCTTTAAGCCATGTCATGCCATAATGCTGTTACCTTCTCAAAAACATACCCGGAGTTGTGTTTTGTTTCATTCGCACGTGTTTCTTGGTTTATTAGTCTGTCTACATCTCCAAAACTCAAATGATGTTATGAAGTGGTCATTTTCAAGTTCACAGCTACATTTTACCTTTTGTTCAGTAGAGATTAGAAGATTCTGGACTGAAATTATTCAAATGATTCCAGTGAAGTTGTACGGAGTTTAAAAACACATGAGAGCATTTCCTGAATTACCACATGACATCACAAGGTGGTGATGAGGAAACAACCTGCTTGTCTTACCATACTGTGGAATACTCAAGGCAAAGCAATAACATCTCCATGGAAACAAGCATGTGGCATCAGAAATGTTACATAATGCACCTTTAAATGAGTCTCTGTAAAAGCTATTTAGAAGTATGCGTAGCTTTAATTATGCTTGTAACAGTATTGTAGCAGCATCAGTCAGTAGCGGTTGAAGTTGTAGTAAGTCATTGCAGTATTAGCAGTAACAGCAGTAGTGGTGATGTTTTGTAGTACTTTAAATTCCTGGACTTGTCTCATTTTGAGTCTGAAAACAAAAGAAAGTGAAGCATAGCACAGTTATTTGTAGTGATCACAAAACTGTCAGAAAACGTATCTGCTCCAAATGTATTCGTACAACTCTTGATTACTTTTCACTTTTCATTTGAACATTCTGATGTGGGATTTCATGCACATCTTACAACTCACTTACTGCAAGATAAAAGAAATAAAAATACAAAATGACATAGCTAGTATACTGTTGCTTAAAGTGTAAAAAGGCAGCAAAAGGAGATAGATAATAGGCGGGCATAAGTAACACTATGGGAGATGTGCTGTTTTTTTATATCCACATTTGCAGTCTATGTTGAACTTGTCATTGCCTATTGATCATTTACCAGGTCAGCCAGAATCAGACGCTTCTATATATCTGAGGACGTGATTGACAGGCAGATTAGCCAATCAGAGAGACGTCCGGTTCATGTCAAAAACGAACATGGCTGTTTACATGTAAAAGGGGAAAAAAACGACATAGGATCAATCAAAGCATCAAACGCTTATTTATCTCAGGTAATAGAAGTTATATATTTTGTTTTGAATGTTGTGAGATTTGAGAGACACGTGATACAGATTAGCAGCTGTGGTTGGATTGTCTGAAGTTTGGATAGAGGATTTTCATGTTCTATTGTCCAGTTCTGGATTCGAACAGAATGTAGAAGAGAATGGCTGATCAGGCAAATCATAAATCCATTCAACTGACAACAATCTCGTTTCTGGGGTTCAGTGATGATGATTGAATGAACTGTTTCGCTTTTGTTTATTTACAGAGAAGATGTTGAACTTCATGTCAGATTTTGTGGATAGGCCCAGTAAATACGGAACATATAAATCAGGTCAAAACATCTGCAATCTGACAGTTAAAATAAACCATAATCCTAACTATTGTCAAGTTAATTTACTACAGTGACGATACTTGGACCTAGGACCATTTGAGCGCTTTCCTGATGGATTGCCATAATATCTTCTGCATATTATTATCACAATAAACCAATAAAATAAAAGATATATCATAACTTTTGTTAACATTGCCCACCCCTCATTTATTGCCACCATGTGATCTATGTACAAAGCTAATCAACTGTATAACTAAATGACGTTCGATCTAACATACAATATTACTGGTCTCGCTGTTTCAATCTTTGGCTTTGATCTTCTTCGCAACATAAACTTTTTTTTTCAATTTCTTTCTTATCTATTTTCAGAAAACATGTTGGTTTTTCCTTCATTCAGACTCCCATTCATGCAGTGACAAATGGGGCAGTTTTTTTCTTTCTTTCAAACTGATTCATGGTGAAAGATGTGATGTACAAAAGACTAGACTATAATGGTATGGTGCGTGTGGAACATACATTAATGTCTTGACAATCATTTCAGCACAAAGCATAGGTACACTGTGCTCCACTTTTATCGGTACATCTGATTTCAAAAGACACAAAATGGCTCCCTTGTTGTGGATTACATGGCCAGTTTCAGATAAACAGCAGTCCCTCTAGGCACCAAGAGCATGGAGCAGTCGTGTGGAGTAGAACCTTTGCCTCTGGGGATCTGACCTGAACCCAAACTGAACCGAGCTGTAAAGCTAGCCTAATGCTAACACACTATGCGTGCAGAGTGTGCCACTTGGGAAATAGGCCGATAAGATGTGAAAATCTAGTAATATTACTTCAAAATACCACCAACTTTGCACTGGATAAAATGATTAGTCAAAAGAAACTTAAAGCTTCCTGTGTCTGTTTGTAACATTTAAAGCCCTACAACTTTTTAGCCAAAATTATGAGTAAATTAATTTTGCTTTTCCACCTTGTCTTGCTTGTCTCCATGGAATGATGGTTCCTTTGGCTGTAATATTCCACAGTATGGCATTAGGGCTGACTGTAGTGTTTGTCCACTGATCCAAAAGTTGGCGGTTCAAATCATTTCCAGCTTCCACAGATGAATACTGTCATTGTATCCTTGGGCAAGACACTTGGGTGAGTGTGTATGTAAAATGCCTTGAAGGTGGAAAGGAGCTATATACCCATACGGAAAAGAAATAGAAAAAGCTTATAAAATTTATTATTGCCATCAATATTGTACATCATAAAAGACTTACATGGCTAATACTATGATGAACTCTTGAAAGTGGCCACTTTTGCATTTTCCTCATAGAAAATAACAATCAGAATCAAATATGATCCAAATGAATGTCATACATGACATATATAAGTAAAGCGCACAATAACTTATATTGTCTTTGTATGATACATGTAAACTTTTTAACTTTCTTATATATTTTTTTTATAATACTCTATACTATAATACTCACTATTATACTAAGGTTTGTGTGTGCATCATACAATGTACATATAAAAGTGTTATTGAATTTAGGAAGGAATATTATATGTATAATAATAAAAATATGTAAAAATATACCTGTGTTCATGTATGAACGTGCAGATTGACATATACTTTTTTGTATGTAAAATCTAAAAATATTATCTTTTTTTTGTGTGTTTTTATAAAGATTATTTTATGTCAGCCAATTGGAATTCTGATAGAGGTTGAAAATACAACTGCAAATTTGATCAGCTCCTGGGGATATACATTTTCAAACAATAAGTCACATAACTACACTTACTTTGCACCCAGAACAACTACAGTGACATAAATGCAGTCTGTGCAGATCCCACTGAAAACATGACAGTTAGGCAAATATATTTTAATGGCATTTATTTTCAATGGCATATCTGATGGCACTTTGAACAAGGGCCTATTTCTGAAATGAAGTAAATTAACTGGGTGGTGAGTAAATGGCACATATCCCCAGTCATACATGGCTTTCTTTTAAATTAACTTGCCATAACTTTAATCCCACTGGATGCATACAGCGCAGAAACCACCTTTGTGCTGCTGTGCTATACATACTTTACAGCGAACAGACTCTCATTTACAATTAACAAGAAAAACACAGTAACAGCCTAGGCCCTAGAACTGGGGACATAAAGGTAGAGCTGCCAAGTTTTCAAAATGCAAACATGCTACACAAAATTAAATTTTTTAATCAGGTTGCAAGACTCTTAGCTTTTGAGCGGAGCTCTGTGATCTTTGCATTTATTGTGGTTCCAATGCTAGATAGCTGGGTCCCAGGCCACCTCTCAAGGGTTGCATCTACAGTACATGAACAAACAAACAAAATCAATGCAAAAATTGAGTGTCATAGTCTGATAGAGCGACATACACAGAAGCACGTTATTATTGGTAACATATCAATTGAAGAGATAAAACATACTGTAAATGGCGTCCAGCTTGTTTTTGTCCAGGGGTAGACGTGCATCTCCCTTGCCCCTGCTACTCCCACGAAGATTGCTCACCAGCAATATGTCATGTGGGAAGACCGCTGTGAGCAAGTGTCTCACAAACACTGTTGCTGAAGTGGAATTCAGGGCATAGGCCCAGGCCAGCTTATCTACCAAAACACCACTGCCTGGATAGATCTCAACCTGACAAGCACACAAATTAAACAGAAAGCATCTAATCAGTATGGTGTACATATCAATATATCCTCAGATATCAAATAAAAATCAAACAAATAGGTGTGATAGCAAAACATAATTGAAATCCTGTTCTGTCATGGAGGTGGATCATTTTTGGTGACCACAAGCAAAGTTTTTTTGGCTGAGACACGGGGTGGGATTTCAGTGATGTTTTGATGATGGTCACTACAAAGGTCTATATGGAGGTCTGCTGTATATGTGGAAGTTAAAATGTAATAACCTGAACTATTTTATACAATGTATTTATGAAAAAAATAATAATAATGAGAAATTACCTTTGACGTTTGAGAGCTGGGCAGTGATGAACTGGAGGACTCCTTTGACCTAACAGATGAAGTCTTGGATGGGGGTTGTGGTGAAGGCAGGGTCTGTGATGGCATGGTCATTTCTGACCCAGATCTTGTGGGAACGGCAGCTGTGTCAATTATTTTCCTCATGCTTATGAGGAGCCCAGGCACATCTACACAAAGACAGTTTTGTAAATATTAGTTAGTCACTGCTCCTGAGGACTATACTAACCGTATCGTCAGTCTATCATCAGTCACACCACCAGTCAGTCACCAATCACAAAAAAAAGATGTATGGCGGTTCAATAATTAATAAACACTAAATGAATGATACCTTGCAGAACCATCTCTTTCCATCTTTCATTTTCTTCCTTGAGGTCCTTGTTTTCTTGTCTTAGCTTAACGACAGTCTTTGTAAGGTTGTTGTAGTCCTCTGACGAGGGTGGATGTTGGCCATATAACTTCAGGAATTCTTCAGCAGGATCTACATGTGCCTTGTGAGAAACTTTTGACCTCTGGTATCAGAATGGAAAGAAGAGTAATTGAATCCGTATCAAATATCTAGCCTCACTGGAATAAACAGTAATGACAACCATAGGCAAGTTAAATGCAAAAGTTATGAGTTATCCTCACCTTGACTTGCACTGATGTTCGTGTGTCAATGTCAGTTGAATCATCGGACTCCTCACCATACTTCTGCGATGCAACCGACAACCTCTTTGTCAGTTCTTTTTCCTCCCTCTTTTCCTCCATCTTCAAGATTGAGCTGAGTTTTTGCGCTGTCTCAAATCGAGAAGCTATGAAAGTCAAAACACCATCAAACACAGATTGACTCCATGACAAATATTCAAGTCAATTCTACATGTAAACACTAACATGCTCCTCTTTAAATCAGTTGACAACTATATTTAAAAGATAAGTCTCGTGTGAATCAATCAATAGCTCTGCTGTCTGAAGTCAGTAAGTGTTGTCACTGTGAAAAAGAAATAGAAAATTTGATGCAGCATAGACCAAATACTGAACCGGCAACTAACATTAAGTGAATGGGGCATAGTGACTAACTTTTAGTTTTATTTTCCTATGCCCCTTTATGCTGCATCAAATTTTCTGGTTCTTTTTCCTAAAGACAGCACTCAGTGACCTTGAACAACTGGGCTACTGATTGATTCACCACAAACTTCTCCTTTACCAGGCATGTAACTACCCAATAAATTAAATGATACATTATGCTGTTAAAAATAAAATTTACACATATGTACAAAATGTCTATAAAACTCTTACCACTAACAAAAACGACATGGCCTCTGTAATGAGGCCATCCTCCTCTTGGTTTTCGACCATGGCGCCACTCGATGTACGCAGAATATTTGGAGATGGGGTTTCCATCGTCATCCATCTTCGTGTCATCATACCCCTGTATGGCATCCGTTTTAACATCGCTGTACTTCCCTATGTCCTCCCCTTCAATCCACTGTACTACGGCAAACTTCCTCCCCTGGCTTTCTGAAATAATTAAAAATATATATATTTTTATCTTATTACCCTCTGAGTGAAAAACGTTAACAAGCTAAGAAGAGATTTTCAGTATCATACCCTGAATAAGTGTATCATGTTTAAAACGTTTACCTTCCTTTTTTATGAAGATCGTATTCATGCATTGCACGAAAATAATCACGCATGATGTTAACCTTAGCGCTTACTTGCTAGCAAGTATGCATCATGCAAAACATGCTAATTGAGCCAAAAATAACGTAAATGATTTCGAGATATTGTAACACAGCAAACACTGACTAGCCAGAAAAAATATATTGACAAAATCATCGGTTATTTGGTAGAATATCTGAATATGGCATATTATTTCTGCTTACCTCTACTATCACCAAACTGTGCCATTGGATATTGCTGCTTGTACCTGCTCCGCTCGTGATCTGCCGTTTCAAAACGAAACCAGATCTCGCAGTGTTTGAAAGACGCGCGAGGCTTACGTCTTACGCAGAGCGGTAGAGAAACATTACGGTGAAGATTATTCAATCATCCTTCTCACTCTCTGGATTTCTCTTCAATATGAAAAGGAAAAACTCGGAGATAAATGATTGGGAGAAAGAAAATATTCCACAACGTACTCTATCTCGATGGAAAAAAAGGTGAGTGCCACTAAATATGCAGCCTTCTAATGCAGAATGCGTTCGTTCCCATGTAATGCTCAGCCTACTGTCCGCTTTCTAGGAAGATCAACAAAAGTTTAGCAGAGCTCACTGAACGCTATGGGCAGCAATATGTAAGTTTATCAGTATGCTACTGTACAAGTTCACGCTTAACGTGAGTCACTTCACTGTTCAGTTTATACTGAAAAAATATTAATTGATGTCAGTTCACAGTAATACGTCATGTGAAAGTTTATTCAGCCTAGCATTCTTTTTGAATAGTGAAGAAGTAAATAGGCTGTCTGATTTCTTTGCTTCTGCCAACAGATATTCTTGTTTCATTCATTAACAGAATTATATTCTTATATATTAATATATATATTCTTAGGAAAACTGTGAGGATACCAACCAAAGAGAGAGGAATTCAGAGTCACTCACTCCGGCACAGGTGAGACCAAAATAGGCCTACAGTATATTCAAGTAAAGTAGCCTACATGTTTTTGCATGCCATTAAATGACAGACTAAAATATAGGACAGTGATAATGTTACATTTCTAAAGGTTGTTCCTGTTCTTGCTCCATGGATTTTATTTAGCATACGTATCTCAGTGAAATTACTCATTCGTGCCCCCTCCAGGAAAACATTTCCTGCCAAAATACCAGCCATAGAGACGAGGTAGAAGCAGAGCCTTTCACATTGATCCAGGTGAGACAAAACTTCTACTTTAACCCATTTCCAGAGCATACGCACATTATCCCTCACTCTCACTCACTTAGTGTTTGTCTGTATTTTTCTGTCTTGTGAAAATGTCATTGCTGTCCTTAGGAAAGCATAGAAGACACCAGACAAGACCAAGCAGAGCCATTTACTCTTGTGCAAGTAAGACATATGCAAATAGTAAGCTATAATTGCAGCCAGAGCCCTGTACCTATCTGATTTTTATGGTCTATCTTTAGGGAAGAAATGACGGTACCAGCCAAACTGAAGAAGAGAATGGAGAGTCCTTCAGTCCAGCACAGGTGAGAAAAAAATGAAACTTGCACATTTAGGTTGTAAAGATACACAGGTGGCATCAAATTGCCAAGAGACAAATAACAGATTGCATTGCACAAAACAAATTCATTTCTTTCCAACCTCTTCATTCTTCCCACCATATTTCTGCCTCCTTGTAGCCCATGTATTAATTACATGTATATACTGTTTAACAGTAAAACCAAACAGACACTAAGAACTTTTAATTTCTTTTTCTCTGATTGTAGGAGAATCGGGAGGTCTTCTCACATGGACTGACAGAAGGACAAAGTTGTATCTCCATTCTGTCTTTTGCATTGAAGCACAACACTACAGGTGTATTGATGACTGACCTGCTCAAACTTCTAAACTTATTCTCAGCTGAAACAAATGCAGTCCCTGCAAGCAAGTACTTTTTGGACAAGTCATTTGCTGGTGTAGATGAATTAGAATGCCATCATTACTGCAGAGTATGCACAACCTATCTAGGCATGGCAAAGTCACTGGAAGAAACACTTACATGTGTTTCCTGTTCCTCACCCATAACAGTGAAAAACAGTTATCAGGATGGGCATTACTTCATATATTTGCCATTGAAGGATCAGCTGAAAGATATTCTTGAGAATCAGGGCATGCATGATGTCTGCTTAGGTGCTGTTGACCGCAGTAGGCATGTAATAAATGACATATGTGATGGTACTATCTATCAAACCCTGAAATCTAGAACTGAAGCTGATTTCCTGTCGCTTACATTTAACTGTGATGGTGTACCAGTCTTTAAATCATCAAAATTCAATATTTGGCCGATATTGTGTTGTGTCAATGAAATACCCCCTGAGAGCAGAGATAAGCATATACTCTTGTGTGCATTGTGGTTTGGGTCCCAAAAGCCAGAAATGACCTGTTTCTTTAATCCATTTGTGAAAGAATGTACCGATCTTTCTCAAAATGGGTTTAACTGGAAGCATCCTGTTGATCAGTCAGTGAGGCATATCAAGGTGCATCCATTGTGCTGTGTGTGTGATGCGGTTGCAAGACCATTACTTCAGAATTTTAAACAGTTCAATGGGGAATATGGCTGTGGAACTTGCCTTCACCCTGGTGTGCAAGTTAGGAAAGGAAAAGGAAACTTAAGAGCTTATACATGTTTGCACGAGGTGCCGAGTGACAGAAAGCATAAAACTACAGTTGAAATTGGACAGATTGCCGAAAGAGAAGGGAGAACTATATTGGGCGTCAAGGGTCCATCTGCTCTTGTGAACTTACCTAAGTTTGATCTAATCAATGGGATGGTCCCTGACTATATGCACTGTGTGTTGCTTGGTGTGTGTAGACAAATGGCATCTGTATGGATGAATTCTAAGAATTACTCTGAACCATGGTACATTGGCTCACAAATTTTAACCATGGACAGATATCTTTTAGCAATAAAACCTCCAGGAACTGTTGCTCGAGTTCCAAGATCACTCACCCAACGCAAATTCTGGAAAGCCCATGAATGGCAACACTGGCTGTTGTACTATAGCTTGCCAGTTCTGAAAGGCATTCTTCCACAGAAGTATCACTCTCATTGGGCATTACTGATAGAGGGTGTAAGTACTTTGTTGGGGTCTGAATTAAATACAGATCAGATAAATCATGCTCATGACGCATTGGTGTACTTTGTTGGGGGTGTGCAGTCACTTTACGGAGAAGAAAACATGACATTCAATGTTCATTCACTTCTGCATTTAAGCCAAAGTGTTGTGAATTTTGGTCCTTTATGGACCCACTCAGCTTTTATGTTTGAAGACTTCAACGGATTTCTCCTGAAACAAGTCAAAAGCAGTCAGGCTGTACCACAACAGATATGTAAACGAGTGATGTTGTCACGTGCTTTTCCACGCTTGGAAAAGCAGTTTCTTGCAAATGCACCACCAAAAGTGAAAGATTTCTGTGCTGAAATGAGAACCAAAAGACATGTAAAGAAATGTGCACAGTTCTCAGAGGTGACTGCGCTTGGTCCTCCAAATGTGACATTAGTCTCTTTATGCGATCAAGCTGCCCTTCACACACTAAGAGAAGTTCCTACAAATTCTGTGGTTAAGTGCTACAAGAGAATTGTTGTGAATGGAGAAGTTGTTCATGGTTCTACCTACAAGAAAACAAAGCAAAGAAACAACTCTGTTGTGGTTCTGAAGGATGGGACTATTTTTAGAGTCTCCCACTTCATTGACACAGGTGATGAGCATTTATATGCCATTGGGAACTTTGGTAATTGCACAGTGCAGAAGTTAGCCAGAGGTAGTCTTATCAGAACTCCACTAAACTACATGTCAATGGTACACTTTCCAACGGGCTTTCATAAAGCCATAAATGCTGCACAGATAGTCAGACCGTGCATGCATATCCATTGTCCACAGTCCAGCTCAATTGTATGTCAGCTACTTGGCAGATACTATTGCAAATAAATTAAGTCAGTATGAATATCATTTATTCCTTTAGGGTTTCCAAGAAAGTGATTATTGTTTCTTTTGTTAGTGTCATTTATGAGCAACAGTTGTCATTAGTATTTTCAACTATAATGAACTAATACAGGTGAACAAAATATGAATTCATTCTTCATACATACCCTGTGATATCAGCATGTATATTTGGTAAAAAAGATCACTGTTCCAAGCAGGGGCATGTTCACATGATGCTATGATGAATATTGTTGTAATATTGCATTAGTTTTGTAAAGCTAAACAATCAAAAAACATTTTACCTCTGTAAATTGGAAAAAGAAATATGTATATTTTTATATTTAAGATATCTGATGTCTAATTTAAGATGTCTGATGTCTAATCTGTATGTAATTTTTTTTTTTTTTTTTTTTCCAAATTAAAATATTTTTCACAAGTAAGGCATGAGTATGTTGTTGTTTTGCTTGCACAGTACCTATTACTTTTAAATCCTTGGAAACTTGGAAATACCATTCATCAATATTACTTACTTATGAAATGCTGAAGAAAGAACAAGATAGATCAACGTTAACTAGCACTTTGATCTATCTTAAGTTTAAGCATTTACTCTTTGTAAATCCTTAAACTGTCCTTTGTTCTTGCTGGTACATCATCTCAAGTGGCCAAAAACATATTGGCATACAGGTACAAAATTATACACTGTGAAACGAGTTTAATTAACCAGACACTTTTTAATCAAATTATTGGATATTAATGGGAACACTTCACCTAATTCCACCCAAATTCTCCATTGGTCCAGGGAATGTGATCTTCACCAAATTGATTTAAAAGTATAGGCTATAAGAAAAAACAACAGACCTACCACAGACCTGTTCTTTGTCATCTTAGCTCAGGTGCTTTCTTGTAACTACTGTAAGATTATGATGTTTTAGAATATCTTATTTATTGGTGTGTTTCCTATAACATTTCAGTGTAAATTAATGCTTGGCAAACTCTTTTCTAAGGATATTGTATGAATATTTAGTGTTATCTACAGTCCTTTTAAGTTAGAAATTCATGTAAGTTTCATATTATATGCATTTACTAAGGGTTTTACATCTGATTTAACTGTCATGTATGCTGCATATGAGATTCTGATAAAGCATATTTAAATTTTGTAAAATTTATCTATATCTTTTCCATATGGGTAAAAATATGACCATTAAACTTAAATGTCCAGAAGTATGGTTTTAATTTTTTGTTTCCATGTATTCGTGTTACTTAAAATGTGTATACGTTTTACAGCTACTATTACAACCACTGCTTTAGTGCTCCTACTACTAACAGTTATACTTTTACTACAAATACTACAATGAAATGTGGCACACTTAATGCAGAATTACTCATATAAACAGTATTATAAAAAGTATTGATGAACTTGACTTTTTACCTCAGAGTTTCCTCCCCTCGTCCCACCCTTCTCCTGTGGGACTCTTCAGATCAGCCTATGGCACGGCCTCAGCGAGAACACATCCACTTCAGCTCGACCCAGACCACCTCACGCCTTCACGCCCTCACCCTCTCCCTCCCCTCAAACCAAAACATAAAAAGGCATCAGGTTCACTTAAGGACTCATTTCTAGAACACTTTTCATCAACTAACTTTTCTAACGCATTATATCTCCACTTTATTTCGCAACCACAACTGCAAACCCTCCATAGCCTTTTTTAGTTTGTTTATACTATAACAGTTCTTATCTCAGTACAAACAACAGTATTTGTCACTGGCGATAGTGCAATATAGAGATTTACTTTCCATAAACCAGCAGCGTGTAGCAGTTGGGGCACAGAGCAGAACATAATATCTCTAATGTGAGTATTGAGATAATAAATTAGATATAAATTGGGTATTTTCTCTGCTCATTTGCATCGAGTAAATGCACTTTGCTGACAATAAACAAACACATCTTTAGGAGGGCTCTTTAATAAATTGCAAAACAGAGAAGCAAAGTGCGGGGTGAATATCTGAAGATATAGTTTTTGTGTATATTGGACAAAGTTATGAATACCGAGAGGTTTCGCAATGTATTCATATGGTATTAGACTTAGACAAACCAATCCACAAGGGAAATTATATAGACATTAGCTCACGCATCACAATATAACACAGAGCAACAATATAAATGGTAATACTAAATTCAAAATAAGTAGCAAAAACAGCAAGAGACTGGTGTCAAATAAGGCATAATTATATAAATATATGTATTATATATAAACTATATAGTATTATTACGAATGCCAGAAACAGACAGTCATCTGGTCACTATTGGCTGAACTATACTGTATCTTGAATGAATATAAATCATTTGTCTTATATTTCACCAGTCACCTGTCCTGTGCTTGCACTGTCTGGTTATCACAATTAACGTGCAGCCAAGCGCAAACTTTATACAGCAGCACAAACCTGACAAACCGCTCACAACCATTCTCAACAACCAGCCCCACAACCTGATCCACTGCTCACAACCAGCCCCAACAAGAGACTACAGTCACAACACAAACACATGGCATCAGTGCGACTCCTACAGCACACGGCAGAACACCAGAGCAGCTCCATCGCACCCACGAGCTCATTTATGCACTATTTAACTATTAACCCTATAACACTATTTTCCTGTGAGGCTCTGTCCTCAGATTTGCCCAAAACTAACATAAAACAAGCCTCTTACCTTCTCCAGAGGACTGAGGCAGAGTGTATCCTCTATCCGCTGTCTTGTTGGTTCTGTCTCCAAAAGTGTATTATTGTCCAACATGAAGAAATGGAACTGGTCCAAGTCGGGTCCACGACGTGAGGTCTGCAGCCAAGTGCACCAGATGGTCATAAAACTAGTCTTAATCCCACTTCCCACTTAAATCTGAAAGTTACACTAGTCCATATGAGCACTAGGGCACCAGGTGGACTTAAGCCCTCTGCGCGCTACGCCCCGATGAAATTTTTCCACCGAGGAACAAGCGGGCCGAGGCTGATAGAGCAGTGACCGACTGCCCCAGACCCGGCAGTGGCAGCGACTGTTCCTGAGATGTACTTTGACTTAAAGTTGAACTCGCCATAACTGTTTAACACACAGCTCTGTTGTTATCCATTCATTAGTCTATAGTAATAACATGCCACCAGTGTAGAGTTGGGGTTAGGCGGGAGAGAGCAGCTGAATCACAATAAAAGTGTGTGATAAACATTTATGAAAACCAATCACTTGATTTGAGTTCACCCCGAGCTACGCCCAAGCGTACTTCAGGGCTGCAGTGTAAAGTAATGGGGAGAAGCACCTTATTTGAAGTCAGATTTTCTCCAAACTTCAAGGTCTTTCATAGAACTCCACTGAGTTCGCTTTGGCCCAGCGCACTCAACAGCCAAACACATGAATCAAATAAAGTGATATGAGCACATTTAACATGATAAAAATATGTCTATGCAGACACACGTTCAATTTTAACAAAATATGAAACATATAGCCTAATGCAATATAATAACTTTATAAATGTTTGTATCTAGGTCAAGTTAGGAAGTGCGGCGTGCTTGCGCCCTCTATTGACCAGCCGCCACTGGTGTATCACTGGTGTAAGCAATAATATCTCCATGGAGACAAGCAAGTGACGAACCCTCTACCAAAAAAGTTACACCTTTAAAAAACATGCATTCATTTGTTTTTGCCTTGGTCATGTATCATACTTTAAAAAAATCATTTTAATGACTCTGCTATTCCCTGTACTTCGATGTAATATTTTAATAGAATATACAGATAGTAGACATGTTTCAAATAATTGCTCATTACAAGGCACTGAACCATCCCATTGTATTACAGTACAGTCAATAAATGCAGTGTACATGACCCTATAGTCACAGACGCCTCTTGTATCTTGTTTGTATCTGTTGTAATGACGTGTTTGTGCTTATTCTCTCTTTGGCGTTGGATAAACAGCTGCTTTTATAAAGTCATTTACACAGATCTCAGTGTGGATAAGAAGTGCGATCTCAGGTTCAGTTTCTCACCATGTCTCACAATGGCAGGGCTCATTATTGCCGTGGACATGACATTTCAAAGTGACAATGAGTATGGTTTATGATAGATCTTTTTTTACTCCCACAAGTTAATGGAAAGATTTTCTGGACTTTCTGTAGGATTTTTCATATACAGTGCAGTAATCTTTGAATCTTTATTTAGTATTTTTTGTATTTATTTTAGTAGATTTTATATCAGGCGCCAAGTATTAGATATATTTTAAAAGAATTAGATTTAAATTTGAATATTTTTTCAGCTGTTTAATTTCACATTTTCTCTGCAGTGTTTTTAAAAGTTGCAACTGTAGGGCTTTGTGTTCTTTGGGCGAACATCTGGTGTAACATTGAAAAAAGTTTTTGTTGTAAAATGGAGATATGAGCACAGATTTTTCCAGTATAAACCTTCATTGCCAACAGGTGTTTACAGCTAAACTGTGCTTTTGGAATTTGCAAAACCAAACATGGATACTGCTAAAAGCTTCATCAACACATGTATAAAATGATTTGTTGATAAAATTATATATATTTTTTTTCTTCAAATTGAAAAATTGAAAAATGGCAATTTATATTTTATAACTGGAAAGCATTTTATTGTCTGATAATCAAGAAGTGTGTATTGGCATACTAGTTGTTGGCGTTACTGTGCAAAAAGGCACTCTGGTTTCTGTGAAAAGTACTTATAAAGTCATCGTGGTGAATAATTACGATGTTCAGAATGCATAAGGCAAATGGGAGTAACTTTGGACCTCTGCAAACAGTTTAAAATACAATAGTTCTGTATTTCACACTTTTAAGAAAGAAAAAGTCCGATATTTCCCCTTTCGAATCTTGTTTTCAATTATTTGACTGTACAAGATAATATGGGAGCACTACAGAGACCTATTGCTGTAAACTATACTATTACTCAAATTTTCTCAGTTCACTAAAACAAAACATATAATTATAGTGAAATTACCAGTGACCCTTAGTCCAATGTTCCCCTGGTGATCGGAGAGTTCATATTTCCCATTGCTCTGAAACGCCCCACACAATTATAGAGGTCACTTGGGGTCAGGGTCACACAGTCATACTTCACCTCTTCACTGCTAACCACTAAATGAGACTTGCTAACCGCCCACACACTACACTAGCTTTACACCACTGGGCTTTAGGAACTGTACATACATAGGTACATCATTACTGGATCTTACGTAACGAAAACCGATAAGGTCAATGTTGTTCTTAGCAAACTGTAATAACATTCAATTTATCGTAACCATAGATTTACAGTCTGTATTGGCGTTCGTTTGAAATATTTATTGATTGTGTAATTTTGTATTTTGCGAGAAAACGAAGAGCAGAAGATATCGTGTCAAGCAGATCATCCTATAACGAGAGATGTTAGTTTGAACTTTGTGTTTCGTATTCACGTAATGGGTAAAAAAAAAATAACTTCAGATAACCTCAAGTGTCTAATTATTGGTGTATTGTGAATTTGCTTGTTCCAGTCAGAGCTTTCTTGTTGGGGTTAGATTGTATCTCTCTTTCTTAAAATAAATAAAATAAATACACTGGAGGACTCATTTTCAACCACTTTTTTATTTCAAATTTTTTTCACTAAGCTATTAATTCTTCTAACTTTACATCAAGAAATATTTAGTTACTGTGTTGCAGTACTCCCACACAGTGCTCTCCTCCTTTCTCTCTTCGTTCTGCTCTGTATTGTACTGAGACTCTTCCGATGGCTCCTGACAGCTGTGTCCTTTGTGTCCTTTGTCAGGGTGGTCCTCTGTCCTCTCTTGTTTTTTCTCTCTCTTCTCTCTCTTAATTCATCTCTTCGGTCTATCTATAAGGTATGATTTCAGATGGAGAGTGTATTAAAGCAGTGGTTTTGGGACAGTGGAGTTATATGGGCTCAGCCTGCGCCCCTGTCCTGCCCCTCTCTCATTAAAAAAATCCCTCCGGTTCTGAACCTGAATTATATACAGTAAAGTTACACAGTGTACATTTACATTTTTTGCCTGAATGTAAACTCACTATCTGTAGGACCTTCATTTCATCCCTCTACGTTAGTTTTTTGAGCCAAGCGTAGAACCATATGCCATATACCAACCATATAAAGAAGTGAACTAAGGGAGTTCCCATACCACACACTCTTTAGCATTGCCTGTCTCTCTTTTCTTTCTAAGTTGTTTTCTAGCCCTAGAACAGACAGAACTGTCGTAAATGGTCCAATTTCAAAGTGGTACAAAGCCCTGATTTAGTTTCTCTTTCCTCTGCAGGCCTGTGTAGCATGAGAAGCATTCACAGTCTCAGAGCCACAACCACAGAGCAGATGAAGCACAAACACCATTCTCCCTCATGGTCCAAAACACAAACATATTACTTTAGGTTTTACTGCAGATCCAGCCTGATACTGGACAGTGCACAGGGGGCTATGGGGGGCTATGAGGAGAGTGTGATGGGCAGATATACAGATCTACACAGAGAGGAGCAGTGGAAATCAATGGGACTATTTCTCTCTGATCTTAGACAAACGATCATGTTTCCAATTGCATGATAAAACCAGGCCGTAAACATGACTGAAAAATACCTCATCTTGTTTCATGTGTTGCCATTCTCCAAATAATTGTACTACATTCAGCTACTGCTACTTTCTATCAGTCCCAGGCATGTGCACAGTACAACAATAAAAATACACATACTTAAAATAGTCAGCCAACTTTTTTGTTAACATTAGCTCATTAAAATGTTTCTAGGTTGTTACAGTTCAAATACTGAAATAATTATCTGACATTTTTTATTAAAATTGTGTATCTAGTGCAAACCACAAATTAGTTTATAAACCGTGGTAGGCAGAACATTTTTTAAACAAAATCAAAGTAAAATATATGTTGCTTCTATGCACTTGTAGCATGTACTTAAGCAGCAAGATGGCAGTTCTATATAGTACTCATATACTGCTTTTCTATCACCACAATTTAAACTTCTGCTTTTAATAATACTACTAATAATACTACTTATACTATATCAACTACAATTAGACTACTACTACTACACTCACTACCTACTACTGCACTACTATCCTCTTGTACAAGTAAGTTTTGGAAGTGTCCATTACATTCCTCACTGATTTCTGGACAATGAAGACACACAAATTTATAACACAGTAGTGATGATCTCCAAATCCTCATATTTCTACACATGTCCACATCACTGTCAGTTTTTCCGCTGGTAAAAGTTTGTCTTTTTGGCAGTAATTGCAGCCTGACCTCTGACATTTAGTTCAAACACACATGAGGAGAGCGCTCTGTACAACTTCTAATTGGGCAGTCCGCAATGTGTTCACTGCCCGTATGAGCAATCAGCGCTTCCCCGGCTCACCACCTCGCCTGACCCGGGCGCGAGCGAGGGCACGAGCAGACCCAGAGTAGTTTAAAACATGAGATCTCCAGAATAAAGATATAGATCCACATACAACTGTAGTCATTATTCTCATTATAAGTCAGAACTATGGGCCCAAGTTCATACACTACTGTGAATTTTAATTTATTTTTGCTGGAAATGTTCAAGTTCAATTATGTCAGACCAATCACCCTGATAATTATTTTTAAAAAATTGTATTGTTCCTTGTGATTAAGCGGCAGTTGTCAAATTTCCCAATCACTAACCTTCAACAATAGCTTAATATTCCACTCACTTTTATCTGGTGAAAAAAAATCACTCCTTTTGTCATTTTGGAATGTTTTTCCTACTTACCCGATCAAAAGTTTTGTCAAGGATCTTGTTCAACTTTCATTTTCTCGATTATATTAATTTTCTTCTAAATTCCTGCTCTTTAGTGTGGTCAGTAATCATATTTGAGATGTTTTCACTGGATTTAATTTTTTTTTTTTTTTTTGTTAAAGTAACTACTATAAGCATGCAGATTCTTTACTTTAAAATATCCCTTAACCTTAAAGGAATAAATAGGTCACCTGGATGATTCCATGGAGATATGTACATTTTATACATAGACTGTATAAAGAGGTGGACCAAGGGAGTGTGTCACCCACAGCGTTCGGCTCCAGTCAAATAAAGCTCACTAAGGTAGTTATAGGGGTGAATTTAAAGCTGAGTTTCATATTTTCATCATTTCTCCTTTTTAATTGCCGTGGTTTGATTTCTGGAAGCTTTTCTGATTCTGATTCTGAAATAGGGACTGACGTACGGACAAAATAGCAAAATAAAATAACCAGGATCATGTAGAGTGGGTTAACATGAACATTTTCAGACCAAAATGAGGAGCCTGACAGTAGCAGTTACAGAGAGCGGGGCAACATATTTTCAGTACAAATCGAATTGGAGCCAGAGTCAATGGAGCCAGAAGCGCGCCCATGGTCAATTCTCATGGAACATGACGGCTAACGGGTGAGCTATATTCATTTATATATACAGTCTATGATCTTATACCGTACTGTGGAAACAGCATTTGCATGGAGACAAGCGGGACGGGGCCCTCCAGTGGAATAAAAACATTTTTAAAAAAAAACAAAAAAAACCCATGCTATTTGTTTAGTCTTAGACTTAACACAGCATTTACTCCATAACTGTTCTAGCAGTCTAGCAGCAAAATGTTGACTACTATCTTTGAAATTACACCTTCAAAATAAATTAGAATCATTTTAATTTCGTACCTTTACGTTTTCAACCACCGGTGTACAAAACTCCCCATGATAGAACCCTGCAAGTTAAGTGCATGGTTTAAAGTGGTGCTAAATGAAGCAAGAAAGCAGGGCCCCGTGCTCAGTGTAGCAGATGCACAAACTCTGGCTGTCATGGTGGCACTACTTAGTTTTATTGACCTTGTGTGTAGAGACAGTGCTGTTTAGTGTAGTAAGCTCTTTACCAACACGCTGACCTGACAACAGTATAAATAGACCCTATAGTAGACCACAAAAAGAGAGAGAGAAGAGAGGGAGGGGCAGAGAGAGAGAGAGAGCGACGGGAGATAGACGAATGAAGCGGCTGAGGGAGAAAGACAGAGGAGAGAGAGACAGGGAGACAAAGAGAAAGGAGATAGAAAGAGACCGTGAAAGAAACAGTGCTGGTAGAGATATAAAGAGAGAGACAGGGAGATAGATGGAGAGAGAGACAGGGAGATAGATAGAGGGAGAGAGAGAAAGAGACAGAAAGTGATAGGGTTGAGAGGAGCTGGTAGAGATATAAAAAGAGAGAGGAGATAGAAAGGGAGAGAAGAGAGAGGTACAGGAAGGGAGAGAAAGAAAGAGAGTAGGTGTAGTTTTTTTTTTTCTTCTTCTTCTTCTTCTTCTTCTACTCCTTCTTTGTCTCTGCTGCTGTACAAGCCACACGGGACTCACTACAATAGAATTAATGTCGGCGTCAGAAAACAGCATTTGTACATATGTAACAAACAAATACTGTAAATCTACAAGAACCAAAGTGAAGGGGGGACCGTGTAGGCTGCACACAAACATGGAAAACAGACATCAAGTATTGTAAACATGGATTTCAGAAACAAAAAGATCAAATCACTCAGTACATTTCATGCATTTTTACAAATAACTTTGCAGTAAAACATTGCAAGACAAAAATCTCCATATTTTTCATCATTCTCCTTTTTAATTGCCGTGTTTTGATTTCTGGAAACATTCAGCAAGAATCAGATAATTTATCATAATACTGGAATAGAATACAACTTTTGTTTTGTTTCATTCACACATTTGAGTAACCCTTTATTATTCATCTGTCTACATCTCCAAAGCGCAGAATGCTCTTTATGTAATGTCATTTAGTGGTAGTTTTTCTTTTACCTTTTGTTTAGTAGAGATTGAAATTTCCAGGTCCAGAATCAATCTTCCAATTGATCCTAGTGAAGGTGTATGGAGTTTAAAAACACAGTGGAGCACTTTATATTGCCACATGACGTCACAAGATGTTTGAGAGAAGAACTCAGCCTAAATATGCAGGATTTGTGTGTTAAACATATGTGAATGAAACAAAACACAACTCCAGGTCTGTTTGTGGTGAGGAAACAACATTATAACAGATCAGACAATAGTGAAATATGGGCCCTTTAAGGAAACACCAAACCTGGAGTAGACCATCGCTAAACAACGACAAAAACAAGACAAAGTCCGTGTTCAGAGTAAAATGCGCTCCAATTATGACAAAATATGAATGCAAGCTTTTATATGAAGTTTTAAAGGATCTGTACTTTTTGTTCAGACATAGACAGTGTTATTTTTGGTAACAGAAACACAAACCTGCATACTTTCTTTTGTATAATGTCTGTGGTTGTTTATGTAGATGTCAGTTTTACAGTGCGTGTTTGAGATGAGCGCAGACACTTCTGGCATGGATAGAGTCAATTCACCTGCACATATTTAGACAAGGCTCCCCACTGCTGTGCGCCTTTACAGCCTCTCAGACAGCAGCTAAAGAACAATACAACCAAATAAAAATATCTTTAAAGAGGCTCACAGCAGTCAAGTCTTTTTCCCCCGCGGTGGTTTCAGCAGAAGCGGGAGCAGTTGTTCAGGGGAAAGGAAAGGTGAATGTAACACATCAGTAGGGGGCGCTGTGGAGGGGGATAGTACATGTGTTTTTGTTATGGTATTGACAAACAATAATCAAGTTCAAAGCAATAGAAAAAGAAAGAAAAGTCCAACCCTCTATCTGTGATCCAGTTTTGGAGGTAGGATTAGGGAAACTTGAACAAATCCAACACTCCAAATGTATGTTGACTTTAATTAACCTTGCTTCAGTTTTTTTCTGTTTAAAGGTGCACTGTGTAACTTTTCTGGCGGAAGGCCCATCACCTGCTTGACACTATGGCCTAGCCCTAGAATCTTTCAACGTATGACTAATCTATCTCCATGGAGACAAGCAAGTGACGCCACCAGGCCCAGTTGCAGTCAGATCTGTACATAAACATAGTCATATTATTGTAAATAACATTATAATATACTGAAGTCACTTTACTGAGATTTATTCTGTTCATATGCTGCACTATTACTTTTATTGTACATAATAGTTTTTCTCTGGTATTTTATATTTTTGCTCCACCGAAACAGTGTGTTACATTAGAGTCTATTTTAAGTCTATTTTTAAATTATTTCCTAGCCATTATCAATTATCTTGTTTTTATTGCATGTTACCATTTTCCTGCTGTTCTTGAACTGTGCGTTGCAACACTGGAATTTCCCCACTGTGGGACTAATAAAGGCATATCTTATCTTATCTTATCTTATCTGTGGAGAGGCAAGCCCAATCACACAAGAGTGCATGCATATTTTGTGAAGTTACTTTTAAAAATAAAATATTGTTACTTGAATGAATGTAAGCTAGATTAGTTTAATGCCATACTGTGGAACATCCTCGGCACAGGTGGCGTGCTTACCACCATAAAATATATGCATAATGATACATTTAAATCTATACTTCAATATTTGCCTTGGATCAACACAAAGTAAATGAATGAGCACAGTATGTATTTTGAATGTATTTGACATTATTTATAAAGACCAGTTTTCATTAGACTCCATTTTACTGCTTACTGGAAGTGTAGTAGTTGTTCCAATATAAAAGTATCATTTTACAGAGTGGCCTGTTCTGGAATCACATTTAAACTGGAGACAACAGACAGTGAAGTTCTTGTGGTCAGCATAAAACATCTGAAATAAAGACTCCCAGATGGACACTTAAAACCTCCTACCTCCTAAAAACTCTTGCTCGTGCCACCTCTCTCCTCCAGCCTGTCCCTCCAGTATTTCTGTCATTTAAAGAGCCCACATTATACTATTTTATAATCTATGTGATAATGTTGTTTCCTCGTCACAAACAGACCTGGAGTTGGGTTTTGTTTCATTCACACGTTTAACACACAAATCTTGCATATTTACGCTGAGTTCTTTGCTCAAACTGTAAACCTTGTGATGTCATGTGGTAATACAGGAAGTGCTCCAATTTGTTTTTAAATTCATCTGGATGATTTCAGCCCTGGAATTGTCAATCTCTACTACAAAAGGTAAAAGGAAGTTGTTAACTGGAAAACTACCTCTTCATGACATCATAAGGTGGAACAGAGCATTTTGAGCTTTTTTGGAAATGTAGACAGACTAATAATACAGGGTTACACAAACTCCTGGCATGTTTTTGATGAGGTAACAACATTATAACATGGCTTAAAGCTCACAGGAGTCAATTTGGCGTAATAGAAGACCTTTAAAACCTTCCATCAAACTCCTATACTTGTGTCATCTCCTATACGGCCTGTCCCTCCAGTATTTCTATCATTTAAATGGGCCCTGATCTGTTGAGTCCCACATCCCACTGTTAGGACCTATCCAATCCATCCAAGTCCAATCCACCTCACCACAGCGCTGAGGATTTGAAAGGTCCAGCCACACATGGACAACAGCAGCGCCACAAATGGACCTTGTTTCCACAGATTGGGCCCTAACTGAGAAAATGCCCCACAATTACATCTGAAGCCACGCAGCCGTCTTCTATCAAGTCCTCAGAGTTAGAGGATCAACACAAAGTACAGCTCTGAACCAAACACTGGCTTTTCCTAACAGCCTTTAAATGTCACATGACATTTGGAGTGTGTTTTCCAGTCTTGGGCTGACAGCAGTGATCAAGCTGTTTTTGTCACTTCATAATAAGAAAGAGATTTAGATTAAATGTAGATTAAATTGTCAAAATGCATCTTAAATAGTGTGATTATAATGATGATTACTCCTTTGCTTGATTTAATTGACTACATTGAAAATATTATTGGTAATACCACCCTGATATTGCCTGATCTCACATGATCTTGGAAGCAATCTTGGGCCTGGTTAGTAGTGTAGTGCGTGTCTCAGTGGTATATCCTGCTGTTGTGTTCTTGGGCAAGGCACTTCACACACCTTGCCTCCCTTGTGATTATACACATCATTATATGGCATGATATTATATATACCATTATATTATGGTGTATGAATGAGAGTGTTTTTGTGTGAGTGAATTGTCAGAAACAACAGATGGAAATAAGCCCAGAGCTACAATCGGTGTGTCTTTTTTGTCAATATATTTTAATTCACTGTGTTTCAAGGGTTTAAGGGTCCTATAATACACACAGAGGATACTTGTGAGCTTTAAGCCATGCTATAATGTTGTTGTTACCTCATCAAAAACAAACCTGGAATAATCCTTTATTATTAGTCATCTCCAAAGCTTAAAATACTCTGTAGGCGGCATGGTGGCCCGGGCTTTTCCGAGCAAGAAGGTTCTGGATTCAATCCCCGGGTCGCCCAGGCCTTTCTGTGTGGAGTTTGCATGTTCTCCCCGTGTCTGGGTGGGTTTCCTCTGGGCTCTTTGGTTTCCCCCGTCAAACCTAAAAAATATGCACCAAAGGTTGGAAATTAGCTCTATTGCTACAACCTGCACAATGCCTCTCTCCTGTTAAGGTTAATGTAGATTGTGCACTGTCCCGGTCGCATAAATAAACTAAATAAATACAATAAATAAATTCCACCTTGTGATGTCATGAAGCAGTGGTTTTCAAATGAACGTTTTTTACCTTTTGTTCAGTAGAGATTAGAAATTTCAGATCTGAAATAATCCAAGTTATGCTAGTAAAGGTGTATGTAGTTTAAAAACACAGTGGAGCACTTCCTGTATTACCACATGACATCACACTGTGGAACATAGTGTTTTCTATTTGAAAGAAGAACTGTAAATGAAACAAAACACAACTCCAGGTATATTTTTGATTAGGAAACATCAGAAAAAAGTGTAATAAAGGCCCTTTAATTTGCTTTACTTTTCTGCACGCAATAACTATTTTCTCCTTGACTCGTTAAAACTCATTAAAGCTCCATTGACCTCTAAGTTAATGTTCCTATAAGGGCCCAGCTCGCCTTATTCAAAGTACTCTTCATATGTGACACTAAATTAAACATACACAGGTTAAGTATTTAGTCCCTTATATAATCACTTTTAGCCTCCTCTCCTTCAGCTCGTTCTCTGTGCAGCTAATGCGTGGGCACAGATCCCATTAGGGACTGATCTGATCTGAGTCGACCCCTCCAGCTGCACCGTCCTGTCCCAGAGCCAGGCCCCGCCCCAAACAGGAGGCCCACACACTGACAATGATCTGAGAGGAAAGTACTGGCTGTCTCACTATGCTCCATTATTATTTACTGACAGTGATGGGGTAACAGTCACTAAACATCTGTTATCCATAGGGATTTAGAGGATTGCAACCACCTGTGAAAAACTATTAAATGTCCTATATTACATAAAATTGACTCTTGTGGATTTTTGGCAACACTAGAATGTTGTTACCTCATCAAAAACATACCTGGAGTTGTGCTTTGTTTCATCTGCCCCACCTTGTGACGTCATGAAACGGTAGTTTTCAAGTTAACAGCTACCTCTTGATTTTAGCTCAGTAGAGACTGGCAATTCCAAGAAGTTACAGGTCAGATCTGTGAAGAGACAGCCCCACTCACAATAAGAAAGTTTTTCTACACATGTTTGAGCAATAGAAATACCTGTAATGAAATCAATACAAGATATATAGGTTTGGTGCGAACAGCCGACCCTGCCCCAGATAAATTATATAGTGCACCCTTGTTCTGTTTTTCAGACCAAATCTATTTTTTTATATTGTGGGAAAATACAGAAGCCATAGATTTTCACTAAACCAAGTCTAACCCTAGTGCACCAGTTTGAGAACGCAATTGTAATTTTGTATTTGCTGTCTTGATATTATTTATTAATACCTAATGTTACAAATGGTAATACAGACTGACATAAGCAACTAGATCCACAGTTCTCCTTACATTTTCCAGACGCCTGCAGCTATATAGGAGACAGTTCTCATGTATCAGTTGCACATGATGAGGTGGGCTCTCTCAGGGCAGTCCTCTTGGCGCCTTTGGTTGGCACTGCGTCCTCTGTGGCCAGTCTGTTTGAACAGCACAGCAATGACTCATCTTTATGCTGCTGTATATAGGATAGACCAATATACAGTCTTCTGCACTACTGATCAAAATGGAAACAGGTCCAATGAAGTCCTGTTCAGAATTATAGAACTGAGTGACTCTTCATTGTGGCATTTCATTGTAACATGCAGCAGGTTTTTATTCATTTTTCTGTTGTTGAGAAAATGGTTATGTGACATTTTTTAACCTTACTTGTATGATTTTAAGTCTTCATTTTTGTAAGGAACAAAGGGGGACAACATAGCATCACTCAAGCTTGGGTTAATCTACTGAAATACAACTTTGAGTGAGTTAGTGATGAGGGAACACTGATATAACATGATCTTACTGATAAAACATACTTATTATGACACTTTCCTATATGTAACATGTCTTATGTAGAAACCATAGTTAAAGGTACGTTCCACTGTATGGCATTAAACAAATATATCTTGCATTTAATCAACTATAGGAGCTTTTATTTCTCAAAACTACCACAAAAACATCCATTATTACTGTGAGCGGGCACACTTCTCTACAGATCTAACCTGTAACTTGGCGTGGTGATGTGGCTGTTAGTCTCCGGGGAGATAGTAAATGTCATACTGTAGAACACTGCAGGAAAAAAACAATAACACTTTACATGGAGTCAAGCAGGTGGCGGACCTTTAACAAAGCCTAGCATAGGATTTTAACATGATGTCAGATTATTACTCAAACCACTGAAGGCTAGGCCTACAAAGCTCCGGTCTTTTGCCCCTCTTTAGTGTAACTAGCCTGAACATTTCCCATTTTAACTCGTTTTCATGTAAGCCTGTGGTCCAAAGCTGCCTCTATTTGTTGTATGTCCTCTAAGTGTTTACCAGCTCTGTGTTTACATGGGTTTGCTTGGTCTCTGTGCTGTGTTCAAGTCCTGAAGGAAACCACAACAAACACATTCTTGACTTTGATATATTTTGGACTAAATTGCTTCTTGTAGTTTCTTTAGCTGTTTCTCATATGTCGCACAAAGGCCCTGTTTATTTCACCAGCTTTCATTCACAATGGGGTCACCGACTTGTGCTAACAAACTTTTAAAGGTGAAAGTTCAACAGCCTGGTGAGGTTTATTTGGTCCCCATTCCTGTTGTTTTTATTCTACTTTGCCCCACACAAACCATTTCCAAAGTTATTTACTGATTGTGGTAGCCCCATACCTTCTATTAGTGATCAGTGAGAACTTTGGCTGAAGTGGCTGAGAGCTTGCGCAGGTATTAGCAATCAGTTATGGGTTTGATGCTCTATTTCTACATTTATATGGGCAACTGCTTATTCCTTCCGATGTTTGATGTGTTCATGCATTATATTATTATCATTATATTTTAGTACAGAGCAGTAGACGGGGGGAACAAGGGGATCTGTTGTCCCGGACCTCAGGGTTTTAGGTGCCCAGAATTTGACCTGCTTCCTATTAATTTATATTAGAGGGGCCCATGTGAGTCTTCTTGTCCCAGGCCCCAAAATTTCTGTCAATGGGCCTGGTACAGGGGTCCCTCAGGTCTGCTGCTGAATTGGCCCATATGATCATAAGCAGTACGTAATGAAGCTGTTGTTGTCTCCTTGGGCAAGACAGATTCCTTGATGTCAAGCGCTTTGAGTGCCTAGCTCTATTTAAAAAATGTGAAAGTTTACCATCTACTTTTAACTGCAAATTTAAGTATTTCTGCCACTACAACTGCAATAACATCACATTGCATTATAATACAGGCCTACAATGATTTCATGTTTCAAGTATTATTAATTCAAGTATTTCAAAGACTCCCAGTATAGACATCACTCTGTGGCCCTCCGCTTCAAATATGTTTCAATATTTGTCCAAAAAAAAAAAAAAGTTTGGAAACCCCTCTTTTAGTAGAATACTAAAAACTCCCATTCTGATTTAAGGCTTATATACACTGTTCTTTTTAACCTCCAGCTCTTGCAAAACTGCCTTCTTCCTCACAGTCCCATCCAGGCAAAGAGAAATGCTCGGACTGCATTTTGTGCCTATTGTGAATCGGGGGGCTGCCTATTGACTTTCCGCGCGATGGATTAGTCACTTAGGAATCCAACGGGGAAATTAGTATTCGCCAACACGTCCTCCTGCTCCGACTTCTCTCGCTCCTCTTCTAAATTTCATCATGTTTTGCTGAATCGATGATACAGGACCAAAAGCAGCCCATTACAGCACAATTTGAAGGTCCAATTATTGTCCAAAGAGATTTCACTTGTGACTAAATTCCGCCCAAAGTCTTTCCAAGCTTTGCTTCTTCCTTTTCCACATGTTTTTATTCATGTTTTTCCTCTCTGCATCCACATAAACAAGTTCTCTTTTCAAACTGATGCATGGATACACTCATTGAAACAGAATTGGATTTCTGTAGAGAGATGCAAGGCGGTTTTGTTATTAGCTGTGAAGAGGGTTCCCAATGGACAAAGTTACTTCTCTGGTTTAAAAGTGTTTGGGGAGCACAGTTAGCTAGACTAAACTAGACTCCATTGTGCCATTACAAAAGCGTGGTCCCTCTATGGTGGTGTCAAAGATTTACTGAACAACAAGTGCTTCTTATCTCTTACTGTAATAGCATTGTCGCTCATGATAAATCAGCCGTGCAGCTTAAAAAGACAGGAAAAATACAGAAAGCATGCACAAAAGAAGTGTACATAGGTCTACTGAAGTTTACTGAAGTTTATACAAATGTTTTTGCTAAAGTCCTATTCATGAGTTTCAACTTCCAGTTATGATATGATTTTATTCACAATACATGCAGTTAATTTCATTTTACCTGTAATTAAGGGGTAACTGAAGGTATCTGCTGCTTCTGGGAGTTCACACTTCACTGTGATTGTTTAGATCCAAGTGTCACTCATTCAAAGGAGGCTGACCAACAGGAGGAGGAGGATCAGCTGTGACACTATGGGGGTGGGCCAAAAGTTCATACCATGAACTTTTAAACTCTAGATTAGGGCTGGGCAATTAATTGAATTCATTTGATTGATTTGGGTTTTAAATAACCAATATTTTGAAAAATTGGTGAATTGTGAAATCTGACTTTCTTACTTGCAAAGCAGGGCTATTGTGCACTACCAGTTAGATAGCTATACAAAAATGTTATTGAAGGCAGTTCACAATTTATTAAAAAATAGAAGTGTGTAGAATCCCTCAGTCGTCCAGGTAGAATCCGTGGCAAAAGGAGAAAGTTAACTGGACAAAAGTTTATTTGGTCGAATACGTTTCCAGCTCATCTGAACTGCTTCTTCAGTTCTGGTCAGACGCTGGTGGACACTGCTTTATATCTGCTTGAAGGGAGGAGCTAATTACAATGAAATTACTCTGAGACTACCACACCTATTCGTTTACAGTTTCTGTTAGTTAGGTGGGCCTATTCAATATGCAGTGGGAGTGGGATGTTGTTAGCATAACCATTCAGGGCCACCCATTATGGCCCTGAATGTTATGAAAATTTTTGTCCAGTTGACAAATTGAATTTCTCCTTTTGCCTTAAATAATAGAAAAAAGCAGTCTCTGCTCTGACTTTGATTAAAATCGATTAAAATCATAATCGTCCGGTGTGTGGGAAAAAAATCAAGATTTTATTTTTTGGCCATATCGCCCAACCCTAGTCTAGATCACAATTTCCATTTCTTCACCATTCCGCTACACTTATTATTCCTATAATACCTATAGGAAGTACACTATTTGCTCCTTCTGACAGTTCACACTGCATTGTAATGGGTCACACCTAACACTCACTCGCATCATGACATCAGCCAACCATCTGTAGGTCTCACTTCATCAGCAGTAAAATCTATATATTTTGTCAATCAAGACATTCCAAGCTAGACCTCTCTCAAATGTGTTATTTTAGACCTAGTGCAAGAAAAAACTGCAAAAATACATTCAGAAAAGTAAAAATAAATATGTGCATCAATCAGACTGACAGTGAACAGGAGGATTCAAATACCAGTGGTATTTCTGTAAACATTGATGAACTTTAATGAGTATAAATCACAAACAAAACCTCCATTGTGCAGTGTTTGCGGCACATCGACTGGTATGAGGAAAAGCTGAGTCAAGCCCCCACTGTGTTGACACATACTTCATTTTTCCATCAATATTATTGGTCCAGCGCTCATTTCCTCCATCATTCATTTGATGTAGCGCTCCCTGGGCTGTGAAGCAAACTTATGGGGAATTAAAGCTCCCTCAGACGTGATGTAGAGCCACGGCCACACTTTCTCTGCTATAGCGCTGTTTAATGGCCTTTCAGACGCTCCTCCCTTCTCCCCCCTTTCCTTTTCTCTCTTCGTCTCTCTCCCCTCTCTCCTCTTCTCTCATCTTGGCTCTCATCTTTTTACATATAGTTCTCTTTTCTTATTCACTCTCATCTCTTCCCCTCCTCGCACTCTCTCTCTCTCCCTCCCTTCCTCTCTAGTTCCTCTACTTTGTTTCACCGTTTTCTCCCCATATTTCCTCTCTTCTTCTCTGTCCTCTCTCTCCCACTCTCCTCCCTCTCTCCCCTTCTCTGTCTGTCATCTCCCTCTCTCTTCTTCCCCTTCTCTCCTCTCTCCCCTTCTTCTTTCTCTTATCACTCACTTTTTTTCTCTCTCTTCCTCCCTCTCTGGATACTCTTCCTTTGTTTCACTTCTCTCCCTTCTCTTCATCTTTTTCTCTCACACACCCCCTCTCTGCTTCCTCCTTTTTTCTCAAGCTCTCCTCTTTCCTTTTCTCTGTTCTCATTTGATCACTTTTTGCCTCTCTCTCCTCACCTCCTTTCTCTCCTCTCTCCATCTTGTTAACGCTCCCCCTCTCTCTTCCCTTCATTCATTCCCTCTCCCCCTTCTCTTTCTCTGTCTTCTATCACCTCTTCACTTTCCGTCTCTCACTTTTTCTCTTTCTCACGCCATCTCTCTTCTGTCTCCTCCCTCCTCTTTCTCATACATCTTCCCCTCTGTTCTATCTTTGTCCATCTCTCTCTTTCTCTCTCTACTCTCCCTCTGTCTGTCTCTCTTTCCTCCTCACTCTCCTCTCTCTCCATATCTCTTATGTCTTCTCCTTCTGCCTCATCTTTCTCATACATCTCCCCCTCTTTTCCATCTTTCTCATTCTCTCTCTTTCTGCTCTCCCTTGGTCTCCATCTCACACACACACACACACACACACACACACACACGCACACACGCACGCACACACACACCTGTACTCAATTTTAGGAAGTGGAGTCAAGTCATTTGGAGTATGGCATGAGATTTGCCTGAACCTTTGGCCAAAAAGTACATAGTTATAAAAATTACTATTCACCTCTTTCACGCCAGTCTGTGGGCTGAATATTTAAGCCTCACCTCAAAAGACATTTTTATTTTCAGAAATTCTATAAAGTAGTAATGTTGGAAACCGTGAGCAAACTCCAGACCACTGCATAACTTACCTGCTTACCTCTCCAGGAAATGTTATTGCAAAGCTGAATGTTTCACAGTATGGGATGAAATTTATATTGCATTTATTCAAAAGGTTCTTTTACTGCAAACAAAATATAAAAAAAGGAAGTAATAGGAATCGAATCATCCATTTCACACCATTCCCATTCATTTTGACTTAAAGGTGCACTGTGTAACTTTTCAGGTGGGGGGTCCTCCATCTTCTTGTCTCCATGGTGATATCATAGCTTTGGGATGATGCACAGTATGGTATTAAACAAATATATATTGTATTTGTTCAGTTTGTGAATTAGAATTAGAGAATTAGAATTTATTAAAGTCTTTTAATTCTCAGAACTACTGCAAAAACAAAAACAAAAAAGTTACTGTGAGACTGGACCTGTAACTTGGCCTGATAATGTGGGCTGCTTGTCTCCATGGAGATAGTTAAATTAAATGGTATACTGCAGGAGGCGAAGTGGTGAACTCTCTAACAGAAGTTGGTTGGTAATGTTTTTGCTTCTACTGTATGGCACTAAACTTATTTGTCTTGTATTTACTTCATTACAGATGTATGTTGCTCAAATATTTAAAAACCTGCATTCTTACTATGAGATGTTCGCCTCAAATGGCTAAATACCTAGACTTGTGTTTTGTTTCATTCACACATGTTTAAGTAACCCTTTATTATTCGTCTGTCTACACCTCCAAAGCTCCAAATGCTTTGTTCCACCTTAGGATGTCATGTAAAGGTGGTTTAGCACAATTAGCAGAGATTGGAAATTTCAGGGCTGAAATTATCCAAATGATTTTAGTGAAGGTGTATGGAGTTTAAAAACACAGTGATGCACTTCCTGTATTACCACATGACATCACAAGGTGGAACAGAGTGTTTTTAGTTTGAGAGAGGAACTCAGTCTAAATATGCAGGATTTGTGTGTGAAACGTGAATAAAACAAAACTGAAAATCCTATGAGCTGTGGTAACACAAACCTGAGCTCTATATATGCCTTGATAAAGCTGTTTTAAATATGATGATGTTTTAACTGCCACACAAAATCTCCCACATATACAAAAAAAAAAGAAACTCTTTCACTTCAAGCACATTTTTACATTTGATTAAACCATCATTTTATCCGGTGCAGGTTGTGGGGACAGAGAGAGAAATGCAGTCGGACTCCAAACATGAAATCGTGGCAGCTCTGAGGCTATTTACCTCAGCGGGATAAACATTTGAGAGTATGAGATGGAACCAATCTGAATGACAAGCCCGTTCGCCTTTCTCCTCTCTCCTTTTTCATATTCACTCTCATCTCTCCCCCTCTTCTCTCTCTCTCCCTCCCTCTCTGGCTCCCCTTCCTTTGTTTCACTTTGCTTCCTTCTTTCCTCTCTTTCTCTGTCATCTCTCTCCTCCCTCTTTCTCCTTCTCTCAATTTCTCCTCTTTTCCTCCCGCTTCTCACTTGATCACCCTTTGCTTGTGTCTCCTCTATTCTCTCCTCTCTCTCCTTCTTGTTTACTCTCTCCCTCTCCCCTCCATTCTTTCCCTCGCCCCCCTTTCTTTTTCTGTCTACCCTCTCTCTCCATTTCTTCACTCTCCATCTCTCTCCTTCTCTCTCTTCTGTCTCCTTCCTCCTCTTTCTCATACATCTCCCCCTCGTTTCTATCACTGTCCATCTCTTTCTCTCTCCTTCCTCATCTCTCTTTTTAATTTCTCCTCTTTTCCACTCGCTTCTCTCCTCTGTTCTGTTCTCTCTCCTCTCTTTCTCTCCATCTTCTTTACTGTCTCCCCCTCTCTCTCTCCATCTCTTCACTCTGCCACTCTCTCCTTCTCTTTTTTTCTCTCACTTTAAAAATATTCGCCCATTCAACATTTGGGCGAATGTGGCGGAACCAATCTGAATGACAAGCCCGCCGATTCTGACTAATTGCTTTTGACTGTGTTTCTTTGAACTGCAGTCTGCGCTCCCTCGCTGTGTTTGGTGCATTCTCTTATCTCCTGCTATCTTAATTTCACGAGACAAATATCAAAAACCTCCTCTGTACGCAATGGATTCGTTTCAATATAACGTGATTTTGAATGGTGAGGTGCTAATTCAAACTCGATATGTCAATTCTCTTGAAGTCGAAGGAGCTTGATTTTCAGGTTTGTACTGGCCACCCACACTTCCTCCACCTGATCTTCTCACCACTTACATAAGAAGACTGTTTTTGGAGATGTTTTTAGCGGATGAAATCGCTGCGGGCGAGTGGTGTCATGGATGTTGTAGCCCATCTACATTTTAAAAGGTTTTCGTGGAAGATTTGCTTTTGTTTGCGATACCGACATCAACCAAGAAACGGTCTATTTGCATTGGAAATGAATGACATTATCTCAACTCCGCACTGTCTCTGCTGTTCTGTGTGCCTAAAACAAATCCTATTTTTAGTGTCAATATTTAAATAGCTATTTGGGGTACATGTTGGTTTTTTGGCATACTTGGATAGAGCTTGTCAAGACCATAGCCAAAGGAAGACACTCACTTGTTTACAGAGGATTAATAGTGAATAGTTGTCAAAATGTGCACCAACATTATAAGATCATTGTCTCAAATCTGGCTTGATTTCGGCAATGTTATGTTAAATTATTTTGCTTGACATGTCTGTTACTTGGCAACACCTTGGAAATATAACTGAAAGACAACACTTCATGAGAGGAAGGTCACGACCTGCATGGAGAAAAAACTTTCCTGGTTAGATTTATGGTGAATAAAATAGATAATCTGTTGACATGACTGGAATGTTAGATGACTGTAACAATCTCCAAACTTTTTTAAAGAGGAGGTATTTAATTACACTTCTATCGGGTATTAATTGCTAACACATAACATATTAATCCATTTGCCCCAGGGCAGCTGTGGCTACAATTGCAGCTTGCCACCACTGAGTGTGGAGTGAATGAATAATGAAAAAGTGCTTGGGGTGCAATGATTAATATTAAGTCATACCCTCTTCAGAGCGCTATCACAACACAATCAGCATGCATCCCATTAATGAAACTACTGCACATCGCATCAGGTTGGCCAGTTGTTATGTACAGTTTTGTATCATGCTCTTGTACATTTATGGAAAATTGGTGTGCTGAGCTGATGTATGCTTATGGGCTGAGTATCAGACACCCTTGCGTAGGTAAACGTAAGGAGGTTTTGAATAGGGCCTGGGAGAGATAACAAGATTACTCAAACATGCATTTCAAACCACATCAGGCATGTTTTTAATGAGGAACAACATTATAACATGGTAGAAAGCTCCAAAAAGTCGATTATTATGCACCCATGTCTGGAGCACCCATAATAAACCTACACAGACACAGAGAGAACGTGCAAAATCTACACATAAAAGTCCTATTTATAACTTGATATATGGCCTCAGCTATAGTCACTTAGCCAGGGTTTATCCCAGTAACTATGGCCTGAGGAGGGGTTCAAAGTCCAGTCACAGTCCAAACCAGTGGTTCTCAAACTCTGGTACATGTACCGTTGTTACTCGAGTTCCTTCAGATGTCCTATTTAGAATATGTATAGTCACTTTTTCATATAACGCTTTTCCACCTTCAAGGCCCTCAGAGCACTTTACATCAAGGAACCACTCACCCATTCACACACACATCCATACACCAGTGGGTCTTGCTCAAGGACACAACGACAGCATTCATCTGTGGGAGCTGGAATCCCACCACCAACCCCATCACGGTGCATTTGACCACTCCACCATGATGATGATTATGTCCAGAGTGGGATTTGAACCGCCAACCTTCTGATCAGTGGACAAACACCACACCACCTGATCTTTGAACAACTGCATAGTTTGAGTTTGCTGTGACAGTGGCATGGTCATTACTGTAGACCTGGTAATCCTCAAGAGAAGAGGTGTTACTTGGTTTGAAGAGTGTTAGATCCACTTGTAGACAACCATTTATTTGTCAGTTTCCAGAGGAAGTCTCCCTCTTTCCTCTCACCAGTTCTGAGCAGTTATTAAATCAAACTCATAAAATAATATTTGATACAATTTAATCCCAAAACTGTTCTGCAAAGACTGCCTCACAGTGTTTTACAGAAATTGAATTTGGCATAAACGTGTAGGAATCTGTCAAGCTCCAGATAACCAATTACAGCTGTACTTACGCACTAATTTCAGGATGTCTCTGTTCAATTTAGCAACATTAAAGTTTGATTTTGGATTTTATGAAGATTTTATTAAGACAATTTGATTAAGTTATATTTCATCACTGTCTGCGTCTAGTTCAAACTAAAATTTTAGTTCTGGATCTCTGAAATTACTTACAACTCAGAGATTATCTGACGTTCTCTTACATCTCAGTAAAGTGCAATGGCCTGGTAAATCCCCTATAATATCCTCCAAACATGACATCAGATTTGTTTATTTCAGTGACGCATGTGAAATGAAGGAGCTCCATCTTTGACAACAAAATCACTCTTTTTCTCATCTCATCCTCTCATCATCGATTCTGCAATGTTTTTCAGTCCCTTGTGATACTTCTTGCCTTTCTTTTTTCCTCATAAGAAGTTATATTTGTTTTACGGACGCCCCATATGTGTCTCTGATTGGCTAAATGAAGCTCAAAACACTCTGCTCCACCTTGTGCTGTCATCAAGCGGAAGTTTTTAAGTTAACAGCGACCTTTTACATTTAGTTCAGTAGAGATTGGCAATTCCAGGGCTGTTTTATAACGTAGAGCAGAAAACAGTGTAATATGGGCCCTTTAAAGTGAAGGCCCTCGTGTTTAGAGCTTCAGAATATCCTCTTCTTCTTGACAGTATTCATCTGAAAAGGACAAACACAGGTCTATTTTAGATATAGTAGTACTCAGACAGCAAGTCATTTTCTTAGGTGGTATTTGGCAAGAAAAGTAGGAGAGCCAATATAATGTAAGACCAACTGAAGAGAGTTGTGCCTTATTGAGTATCTAAAATCCAAAATCTTTATATTTACAAAAAGAGGAAACATTTTATTTCAGACTGGTTAGACTTTGTACAAAACTCCACTGTTACATGACACACTGCTTCACTTTTGGCAAGAAATGTGTGGCGGTGACACGGTCAGCAGAGATCCCAAAATAGTCTTTTTCAATGGAGTGACAAACTGTGCTCCATACATCATTCATAAGAGCATTTTGTTTGGAGCGCTCTCACTCACTGTTGCTATTGTCCTTTGGGGGGAGAAAAGTTGCCTGTGATTAGCGCAGAATACAAAGTAGAGACAACAGTGAAAGCCATGTCCCCAATAACACATCAGTTTGTTTAGAACTTTTCTCTACTGTATATTTGAGCCGTAGCTGGTGTATTGTGATGTATTGTGCATGGCATCTGGAAGGACTCATGAATAAAATAGCACCCCCTGTGGGCTTTTCCAAGTAATCTAAAAATTGTTGCCTTATTTTAGCACACAACACATATTCAACTGTGTCTGATATGTTCTGACAAGCTCTGTGCAAATTTATTCCTCATATTAAGACCAGCGCTTTTCTTATAATTGGACTGAATTGTTTTTTATGCTGATTTTGTTTTGACGTGATTTCCAGTGCTTTAATTTTGATCTCAGAAAATATTGTTAAATTAAATGGAGAGCAGAATGGAGCTTGAATTGGTACCATTGCTGACCCATAGGCGTTTTGCATTTTTGTTTTGACAGTCTACTTAAAGGGCCCATGTTACGCTATTTTCTGGTCTATGCTATAATGTTGTTTGCTCGTAAGAAACATACCTGGAATTGTGTTTTGTTTCAGTCACACATGTTTAACATACAAACTCCAACTCCACACACCTTCACTAGAACCATTTGGATGATTTCAGCCCAGGAATTGCCCATCTCTACTGAATTAAAGGTCAAAGGCAGCTGTTAACTTGAAAATGACCACTACATGACATCACAAGGTGGAACAGAGCATTTTGAGCTTTGGAGATGTAGACAAACTAATAAGGATTACTCAGACATGTGTGAATGAAACAAAACACAACTCCATGTCAGGAGGGCCAGCTCTGTCCTGGGCTGTCCTCTGGAGTCTGTGGAGGAGGTGGGTGAGAGGAGGGTGCTGGCCAAACTCACATCCATCATGGCCGACACCTCTCACCCTCTGCACCGGACTGTAGAGGAACTGAGCAGCACCTTCAGTGGCCGACTGAGGCACCCTCAGTGTAAGAAGGAACGCTACCGCAGGTCCTTCATCCCCACTGCTGTCAGACTGTACAACTCCACTGTTTAACACTTACAATAACCTGTGCAATAACCAGTGCAATAACCTGTGCAATAACCTGTGCAATAACCTGTAACCATGTCTCCTCATCAGTAACCGCCTCCACTGTCCTCAGATTATATATTTATATATTTGTATATTTGTATTCTTTTACATATATATATATATTATATAAGAGATATGTTTTATTATATATTTACATTTCTTTCACTCCCTGTACATAAGAGCTACCTGATGTTGTAAATATGTTAATATTTATTGTGATTTTATTTTTTATTTACTTATTGTTCTGAGTGTTTGCACAATTTTTCACAACTTTTTGCACTATACTGTCCCCTGACTGTGAGCTTCTGTCACAAGTGAATTTCTCCTCTGTGAGATCAATAAAGTCTTATCTTATCTTATCTTATCTTATCTTTTGAGGAGGTAACACCATTCTAACATGGCCTAAAACAGACAAGAGTCCATTTGGCGTAATATAGGACCTTGAAACCTAGCTCTTTCCAGTGTTTTATTTTCTAAAACCTACTAATATTGCAATAAAGCCCCCAGTCACTTATGGATGTCAAACAATGGGGAAGGGTTCACTAGTCCGAGGGTCCACTAGTCCGAGGGTCCACTAGTCCGAGGGTCCACTAGTCTGAGCTAACCTTAACCAGACTTTGACCCCTTGTCTAAACCTAACCCTAACCCTTACCCTAACCTTAACCAGACTTGGACCCCTTGTCTAAACCTAACCCTAACCCTAATCCTAACCTTAACCAGACTTTGAAAGAAAAAAAAAGTGGATTGGGGTTTGACCCTCGGACTAGTGGACCCTCGGACTAGTGGGTAGTTCCCCAAACAATGTAAGCAAACAGATGCGCGATCTCGCCTACAGAAATTAGCGTCATCATGTAATGAATCATAAATGGCAAAAGAGAGAGCTGACTTTGTATGAAACTGAAAAGTACTTCAAATGTCAATACTGTGTCATATTGACAAGTACCAGACTTCAGTAAGAGTATGTAATTATAGCACTCAACAGCTTAACTCAGGGCTCTCCTCATAACACTCATCGCGATAGGCAGCCATGTTACAGGAGGGTCACATGACTTGACAGGATTTATTAATAATGTCACATCTACATTTACTTGGGGCACTATGCAAAATATATACAAATTTATAGGTGCTGTACATGATTTTTACTGTCTTAAAGATAATTTAATTTTAAGTTTGCAGTGGTTCAAAGTTATTCCTCACTTTCAACACATTTTAGCATTCTAATTATTCACTGCAGTTAGTTTATAAGTGCTTTTTGCCATCATGGTAGTGCGATTCCAGCTCCCACAGATGAATGCTGTCATTGTGTCCTTGGGCAAGACACTTAATCCCCCTCGCCCTCAGTGTCCATACACTGGTGTATGAATGTGTGTGTGAATGAGTGAGTGGTTTCTTGATGTAAAGTGCCTTGATGGTGGAAAGGCACTATATAAAAATGTGACCATTAACCATTTAACAGCGCACTTCCTGGTTCACAGACAATAAAGTAAATGCAGACAGCACAGCAGTCTCATTTTGACCCTATAAGAACTAAAAGAGCTTTTACCTTATGTCAGTGTATACTTAAAGTACATCTGTGCTCTTTAGAGAGACTGGAGCTGGAGCTGCTTTGTGAATAAAAAGTAAAACTCAACAAAGCACTTGAGCTCATTTAAAAATGAATGGGACTACATCTTTGAAATGGGTAAAAGATTCACTTTAATTTTGGTTTCAGGCAGAGCAACAAAAATCTGTGTTGACTAAACTCTCCTCCTTCACAGCCCCAAACTAACCCGTCACCCTCGGCAAGAGCAACAGACTAACTTTTATTTTCAATTATAAGCTTCACTAAACTTAACCTGCCTTGTTGCTAGTTTTTAGTACACTGGTCAATGAATGTGAGTGTTAACAGAAAAACTGTTATTGTAATCTAATGAGCTTTGAGCCACCTAGGCCTGTCACCATAACACATTTTGAAGTGTGATATATTGCTGAAGTAAATATAGATGATAAACGATAATACTGAAACTAATTTATGCCATTGATACAGTAACTCAAGAGCAGATTTGAACCACAAAAAATATTCTAAACCTTCAATATTATTAATTAATATAATATTTTGAGCTGCAATGAATAAATATCAGAATGAAACACTTTGGTACTAGTTTGCATCTATAATAAGTCATAGAAATCTTGCATATTTGTATAGTCTAAAAACATAAAAATTCCCAATAGTGCAAAGAAAAAATGCCCATGATAAATACTGACCCCCAAAAAATATTTTTCTGTTGGAAAAACCCTCATGTATTGTATTGTGCAGTTGTGTATTTATTGATTCTAATTCTAAATCTCCTTGATGAGTGATTTATTGTTGCACTATTGTTTTTGATTGGGTTTGGTTTTAAAGTGGTTTTGTAAAAAAAAAGTAGCTGCCAATAGAATAATCAGGAAAAAATCAACAATTTGGTTGAGACAGGAAGTACTGTTGCTTGTTCTTTGTAAGATACATGTTCTATTGCCTCCAAGCTAGAGTGCAGGATTTTCAAACCATGTGAAGGGATTTAGTCACATAGCACTGCTTTTACAATAGACTTTATGGGGTTTCACTTTCAGTCTACAACACTTTGAAGTTTTGGTTTTTTTTCCCATTTAAAAATTTTTTCATTCCATTTTGTCTCCTTTTGGACATTAACTTCTTGGATTCTTTTTAAGACAATACAGTAGGAGATGTATTTACCTTGCTGACATGTTTTGGCTGTTAGCTGAAGCCATCTACAGAACTGCCTTGGTCTTGTATGGTCTTTAAAAAGAACCCAAGAAGTCAATGTTTTTATTGTTAATTGCTACGGCAACTGTCCTAATTTTTCATCATTCATCATCATGGTGTTCATGTCACCAATGTGGGTGTAGCTCAGGAGGATCAGCCTTGAAGGTGGAAATGCTCTAAAAATCTGACCATTTACCAAAGTTTTTGTTGTTGTTGTTGTTATTTTATATTTTGTTCTTGTTTAAAAAGTTGTGAATATTTTAATTGAATTTCTTTGCGTGTGCTTGTGTGTTGACAGGAGGTCCTGGCGTGGCCCTGGGCTCCTCTGGGTGGGACTGCCTGCGGGCAGGTGACACCTGCTCCAGTGATGACAGCTGCAGCCCCCGCCTCCGCACCCTCAGACAGTGTGTGGCGGGAGACGGGAGTGTCAAACTGGGCCCCGGGGCCAGGAGCCAGTGTGAGAACGCCATGACGGCTCTGCTGGCCACGCCCCTCCATGGCTGTCAGTGCAAAAGAGGGATGAAGAAGGAGAAGAACTGCCTCAGCATCTACTGGAGCCTGCACCAGTCTGGACTCGTGCTGCATGGTGAGACAAATGTTACTTTGGTGACATCCTAGTGTATAGTTTAAAGGTGCATTATGTAACTTTTTCTGGTAGTCTCTGGAGATTCTTTTTCATTTTTTAATCTATTGCAAAGAAAATATATTGAAAAACAACAAACATCAGGGTGGCCTCTCCAGATGTGAACTATATAACTTGTCACCTGCCACTTGAGCAATGCTATACTATGGAAAATGGTAAAGCAGTAAAATCTCTGTGGAGACAAGCCAGTGGTGGAGCCTCTACCAAAATATAGAAAAAATATAAAAATTAATTGAGAATGGGCAGGTCTACTTCTATTCTATCATTCTACTCATGAAATACAATCACTTCAGGTCACTTGTTTTGCTCTAGAAACTTATGACAATTCCTCCTCCATGGCCTCTCCAAACTCCTCCCAACCCCAAGTTTTTGCCTCTGCCACCACCCGGTCTGCAGCACGCTTGGCCCGCCGGTACCTGTCAGCTGCCTCAGGAGTCCCATGAGCCAACAAGGCCTTATAAGACTCCTTCTTCAGTCTGATGACATCCCTTACTTCCGGTGTCCACCACCGGGTTCGGGGATTGCTGCCGCGACAGGCACCACAGACCTTAGGACCCCCTGACCACAGACCTTAAGGTCCCCCTGACAGAGGGCTCTGCCAGACATTCCCAACAGACCTTCACTATACTTTTGGGCCTGCCCGGTCTTTCTGGCTTCCTCCTCCGCCGGTGGACTCAACTCACAACCAGGTGGTGATCGGTTGACAACTCTGCCCCTCTCCTCACCCGAGTGTCCACGCGGCCGGAGGTCAGATGACACGACAACAAAGTTGATCATCGACCTAGAGTGTTCTGGTGCCACGTGCACTGATGGACACCTTTGTGCTCGAAAATTGTGTTCGTTATGGACAGGCAGTGGCTAGCACAGAAATCCAATAACAGGACGCCTCTCAGGTTCAGATCAGGTAGGCCGATTGCCCCTCTCCAGGTGTCACTGTTGTTGCCAACGTGGGCGTTGAAGTCCCCCAGTAGAACAACGGAGTCCCACTCCAAGAAGGCCCTGGGAGTGGTACTTCTTGCACTGCTGTTCGGCCCGTAGGCCAACACAACAGTGAGAGACCTGTCCCTGACCCGAAGGAGCAGGGATGCAGCCCTCTCGTTTACCGGGGTGAACTCCAACACATGGCGGCTGAGCTGTGGAGCAATGAGCAGGCCCATACCTGCCTGCCGCCGCTCCCCGCGGGCAACGCCAGAGAAATGGAGAGTTCAGCCCCCCTCAAGGAGTTGGGTTCCAGAGCCCAAGCTGTGCGGTGAGGTGAGGCCGACTATATCTAGCCGGTAACACTCGACCTCCCGCACGAGCTCGGGCTCCTTACCCCCCAGCGAGGTGACATTCCATGTGCCCAGAGCTAGAGAGATCTGGTTGTCTGCTGCCCAGATCTCCCTGCACCGGCCTCTTATGGATCCTCCTGCGGGTGGTGAGTCCACGGGAGGATGGCCCCACATCGCTCCTTCGGGCTGTGCCTGGCCGGCCGTCAGACACTCGCCGTCGAGCACCCACCCCAGGCCTGGCTCCAGGGTGGGGCCCCGGTAATGCCAATCCAGGCAAAATAACTGGCCTTGGTGTGTTTCTTGTCATCAGGGCTTCTGAACCGCTCTTAGGTTGACCCGTCCCCTGGGACCTGTTTGCCTTGGGTGACCCTACTAGGGGTAGAGTCATGAAGCCCCCGACAACATAGCTCCTGGGATCATTCGGGCACTCAAACCCTTCCACCACGTTAAGGTGGACAATTCCATTGTGTTAGACAAAATAACAGCTGTAGTAATATGAGAATAAGGAGTCTTTACTGTGATATGGTGCATATCAGGGTGTCTTGCTCATGGATACAACAGCAACAGTAATGATTTCACATTGAACACATTATAATTACACACATGACTATTGACTGTACTAAACTATACTTGTAGTTTTATCAGTACTTGTACTTGTACCAGCTGGTGAGTACTCATGTGCACTGGCCTCCACAGCAGTGTTCTTCTGCTGCACAAACAGTCTGAGCCTGAGGAGCGCTCCCAGCACTCTGCAGTCTGTGAATAACACACACTTTAATGACACACAAACACTACAGTCTGTGGATAACACACACTTTAATGACACACACACAGTCTGTGAATAACACACACTTTAATGACACACAAACACTACAGTCTGTGGATAACACACACTTTAATGACACACACAGTCACTTTGGCTCAGACTCTCACTGGGTATATCCTGAATACCCTGTGACTTTGTTAAAATAACTTTAAATATAAAAAGGCAGAAAATGTCACAGACTTTTACTAAACCAAAATAGTAGCTACAGTATCCTATTCATAGGTTACAGCTATCCATGAGTTTCAAAATGATGAAAAGTTTGGACTGTTGCTATAGTGAATAAGAATTTAAAACTAAATATTATATCTTTTGGATGGCAAAAAGTCCTTAAAATGTTGCATATAATACAGGAAGCAGATATTACGGAGGCCATAGGTATTTTATTATGAAATTGTTAACTGATATGAATGAAAGTTTTGTTGAAAATTTAAGATTTAATACTTTTCCTTTCTTGATCAATTGAACATTACACCAAACTATGGAAAGTATGTATTTAAACTGTTACCTCAAAAAACCTTTGGCCCATTAGCTAGTAATTTATTTATTTATTTATGTATTTTGCACACAGCTCTTACAAAATGATTGCTAAAAAGTTTCACAGTTATATGCTCAGTGTGCATCTCCTTTTACTAGTGGGGGGAACACACATTTTTAGTAATCTATAAGAAAAAACACTGGGTACTGCAGCTTTAATTGAACAAACATGAACAAAGGAACTTAATCAGCATCCTATCAAGTGCCTGTATCTACTGTTCCTTATTTCTTTTAACAACAATCCAACTTTTTATGGCCATAGTAAAGGAGTTTTATTGCCGAAAGTCCTCCACATCTGTTAAGCTGCATTATACAAACACCAAATCCAAAAACCTGTGTCCACTGCCAGGATGAAGGCTATTACAGGCACTCTTTGAGATGACTCATGAATAAGACCCAAATGGTTTTTAATTAAAGCACATTTAGCTGCAGTGTGGTGTGACAGGCCTTTCTACAACAGTCAGTGTTATAGAACTGCAGGGCTGTCAAAAGCTTCTGGTTATAAGAGGGCTTTAGGTCACTGGATGAAGAATGGATGGAGAGCTTAAAGGGCCAATATTACGCTTTTTTCTGATCTATGTTATAATGTTGTTTCTTCATCACAAACATACCTGGAGCTGTGTTTTGTTTCATTCACACACACATTCTGCATATTTAGTTCTTCTCTCACGCTGAAAACAGTTCTTCTGTTACACCTTGTGATGTCATTTGGTAATACAGGAAGCGCTCTGCTGTGTTTTTAAACTCACTTTCACTACAGTCATTTGGATGATTTCTGCCCTGGAATTTCCAGTCTCTAGAACTAAAGGTAAACAGTAGCTGTTAACTTGAAAACTAGCTCTGCTATGACGTCACAAGGTGGAACAAAGTGTTTTGGAGATGTAAACAGACTAATAATAAAGTGTTACTCAAACATGTGAGAATGAAACAAAACACAACTCCGGGTATGTTTTTGAAGAGGTAACAACATTATACAACATTATACGAGTCAATTTTGCGTAATATAAGACCTTTAAGACCTTTAAACAGCTATTTCCAGTTTTTACATTATGACCTAAATGGGAATATATAGGCCGTATTATTTCAATATAATGGTGTTTCATTTTCTGATTTACTTAATTATAACCATGACCTGAGGGAGGAAGGTCATTTTGAATTCAATAAAACTGTGGTTGATTAAAATTCTACATATTACACATTTTACTCAGACACCACACAGATTTTTGTAGTCCACAAATAATCACTTGAAAGGTGCACTATGTAATTATTTTGGAACCTGAGAAGTCACAGGTCAGATCCATGGAAAGGTGAGGTGCTTTTTGTACCAATAAAAAGGGAACAAGTTGGGTCTGGGGTTAGAAAGGCTCCAAAACAGCAAGGCATATTTACATCACAACAAATCAAATAAAAGAAAGTGACCAAAGTCTTGTAATCACCACCAGAAAAAAAAAACAGTGATGCCTATTTTATAAACCCACTACTTGCAAAAAATATTAGTAAGAGTATCGAAATTACATGAACTGAGTACATTGGTTATTTTGACAGTGGATTCACATGGATTTACTGGTATGTGTCGTGTTGTAGGTTTGAGCCTGGTGGAGGATTATCCCTATGAACCAGAGGAGAGGGGCTCTGACTACGTGAGACTGGCCTCCATCGCTGCAGGTGAGACTCTAGTCCATATTTAATCACACTACGATCTACACATTCACACATATGACATTTATGAATGAACAGATATTTGTGTCCATTCGTTGAGGCCCTAATCATTTCTAAAGAGAATAGTTGAAACTCAGAGTTCAGTTGAATTTGTTTTGCACTTGAAAATGAATTCTGAGATAGGTCCCTAGTAATGCTGTTTCTGTACTAAAATCTCAAACTCAGTTTTGATATTAAGGGTAAGGTTTAATATTCCATATCAATTTTGATACAATTCTTTATACAATATACTCTTTATTGTTAGTCTGTCTACATCTTCAAAGCTCAAAATGCTCTTTTCCATCTTGTGATGACATCAAGCGATGTTTTTCAGGTTAAAAACTACAGCTTTACATTTAGTTCAGTAGAGATTGGCAATTCCTGGTCTGAAATAATCCAAATGATTCCAGTGAAGGTGTATGGAGTTTAAAAACACTGAGCACTTCCCGTATTACCACATGACATCACAAGGTGGAACAGAGTGCCTTCTGTTTGAGAGAAGAACTCATCATAAATCTGCAGGTTTGAGTGTTAAACATGTGTGAATGAAACAAAACACAACTCCGGGTATATTTTTGATGAGTAAAGAACATTATAACATAGTTCAGAAAACAGCGTAATATGGGCCCTTGGACATTTTGACATATACTTATTGTCTTACATCATGACACTTCTATAAATGGAAGCAGCTGAACACAATAAAGACGCATATAGCTGCGTTTGAAGTGTGTTTGTATTTAGTTAGTGTTGTTTGAAGCCAGGCCCTCTCGGAGCTGCCAGTCTGTGGTGTCTGTGCTGTGTGTGCCTATGGGCCAGCCCAGGGCCTCCTCCACACTGCTGTTCCCCCAAAGGCACGCGCTAATTACCCATTTACTTTAATGCTGCCGCGGGATACGAGCAAGCGAGGGGAGGAGAGGGAGGACGAATGAAAGGGAAGTGTCACAGCCAGACACAGTTTGTTTACTAAAAATACGAAGAGGTGATTTTAGAATCTCTATATAACTTTGCACGCACTTTGGGTTATTTAATGGCTAGAAGACAGGATCAGTGTGTGTAATAATCGAAAAGTTGAGAAAAGACTTGGCACTTTATCAAAATTCAATCAATATCGTCAATAATCAGTATGGAGTTTTTTTAAATTATTAATTTCTCTGTCACTAAATGCATGTAGTTTGAAGCTTAGTTCAGTTTATGTTCATGAAATTAATATATATTTTTGTTTCTTTTATTTTTATGTGCACTGCGTAACTTCATGTAGATGTTATTGCTTTGTCTAGAATGTTCCACATTAGCAATTAAACCTAGCTATCTCAAGGGAGACAACTACAGGCTACATTACAGGTCAGATCTGTGGAGAGGTGCCCTTATTCACAGAGAGAATTATTGTATTTTTGAGCCATAGAAACACCCGTAATGAATAAACGCTAGATAGATGTGTTTAATGTCATACCATGGAACATTTCAGGCAAAGCAATATTTCCATGGAGACAAGCAGGTCGCGGACTCTCTACCAGAAAAGTTGCGCAATGCACCTATAATATAAAATTGAATCAAAAGTCAAGATCAAACAATACAATGGAAAAATGAATGAGTTTTTGAAAGTTGAAGAGAATATTTTTGTGTATTTGATGAATAAAAAGCTGATCTTAAACTTATATTATTCCAGTACATCTAAATAATGTTAGATAAAAGTGTTAGATCATGTACAAAAATAAAATGTTAAAAGAAAATAATATAAATAATATGTTTTGTGTGATCTCCTCTTGACAAAGTGAGTCTGTGAGATGATAAAGACTGGGAAACATAATGGTATAAACCGAGTGATTAGAGTCCAGTGCCTTTGTGCCTGCCGTAAGTGTAATGATCATGATAACAGCACTCAGACAGAGGCCACGCTTCATTAGGTTATAATCAGTTTACACAGCGATAGAGATATATTTATACTAGAGAAAACAAAAAGTGAAATAACTGAAATAAGTGCAATAGATACACACATTAAAACAATCCTCCAGCTAGACCTGACCAAAACCCAACAACTAATCATTTGCTGTGCTGGTTGCATTGCTTCTAAAAGATGAATCAAAGGCAATACAACTGGTTTTTGAGTGCAGTTTTTCATATAAAGTTTACAGCCTTACCACTTACCAGCCTTGAAAATAACCAAAATATCAACATTTATCTAGCTGTCAGACTTGTCATTTTGGTCTTAAATGTTCAGTTAAACCCACTCTACATGACCCTGGTGTATTTATATTGCTATTTTGTTTGTTATTTCAAGATATGAACATTAGTAGCAGACAAATCAGGCGCCTTCTTTCCCAGAGGTCGCTGCCAGTAGCTTTTGACTGTCAACGTTGCTAAGCACCCGCACCTCTGGTTTAGATAAGTGTTCCCTTCAACAGCCTCACTCCAGATTGGCTCTTTGGTTGCTACGATACTCCCGGTCGGAATTCCAAATATAGAACTTGACTCCTTTAATATACATAGCTGCTAGTCTCGACGAGCTTCATTTGACTGGAGCCGTCACGCTCACTTAGTTCACTTCTTTATACAGTCTGTGATGTCAGATGATGAGGTCAAGTGACATTTCAGTGTTGCCTATTGAAATGTTATGCTTTTCCATTATATACTGTGCTGTTTTGCATTGCTTCGCCTTGTATTTTACACCAACACAATGTGATGTATTCATATGCACTGTCAAAACAAACTCACACTAACAAACAAGTGATATAAGCCACACGATTCACACTACAGACTTCATTTACATCAACTCAGAACCTTGTATTTACAGTTGCTACACTCATATACTGTAATCCTTGTTAACCCTTCACGTACCATCTGTTTTCTGCTATTCCTGCGTGCCAAATATAGCCTTTTATACTAGCGTCTCTGTTGCATAATGCAGATGATTGGGGCAGGAGAGGCTTTCCCTAACTTGGATTAAACCATGTACAGCTATGTCATTTCCTCCTATTACCGCCGCAGTGTTTGAGCTTTGACAGTTGGCCCTAATGTTTTTCTCCCAGGCATTTCACTCGAGTTCTCAGCTCCTCGGACGCATCTCAATGAGCTATTAACATTAAAAAAGCTTCTGGGCAGATATTAATGTCATTTTATTTAGCGCTAACTGTAGCCAGTGTCAATAAATATATGTCACGATGTTGGCGTAAGGACGAACAGGCAGGGAATCGTAATCTGTTTTTAATTGTGAATTTAAGTTAGTAAGACTAAATATGTTAAAAGTTTTAATACCAGGACAGGGTGAAGAGAAGTTGTGGGGTAATTTTTTGAATGAAGTCCCCAAGGCGTAAAGGTGCACTGCATATATTCAGTGGTGTTACTAACCAGCGATACTAGCGTTCTCATTTTGGGAATCCATCTTGTTCTAATAGAAGCTCATTGTCTCTTGCAGTGTCTATTTTTGCAAGAGGGAGAAATTTAATAATAGTTACAAAAATATATATATACTGTGGTTGGTAAGTTGAGAAATTTGAACAGCTATTGACATTAGTTTCAACCACTGCCACTATGATTTACAATGATTTAGGGTGCAGTGTTTGAGGGGGAAGTTACAGTATGTTATGGGTGGAGAGCAAAACGTGTAGACCTGGATAAAAACCAACATAAAGATGCACTATGTAACTTTTCTGGAGCTGCTTGTCTCCACAGAAATAGTATTACTTTGCCTGGAATAGTTCACAGTAAGGCATTAAACATACAGTACATACTTAGCCTTTATTTCATTACAGGTGTTTTATTGCTCAAAAATACCCTGAAGAACATGCATTCTTACTGTAAGCATGATCGCTTTTCTACAGATCTGACCTGTAACCTGGTCCTGGTCACCTTCTTGTCTCCCTGGATTTAGAAGTTTAATTCGATATTGTGGAACCTTCTTGTGGAAACTTCTACCATCTTTCACACTGAATTCTGTTTGCTTTTATAGCCATTTAGCTTCAACTGACAAACAAGCGTCAACACGGGTCAAAAGTGCATGTGAAGAGGTTTTATTGAATACTTAAAGGTGTTCTATGTAACTTTTCTGGTATAGAGAGTCCTTCACCTGCTTGTCTCCATGGTGATGTTGCCGCGTTGCCTGGAATGATTCACAGTATGACCTTAATATCCTTCTATCTTGCATTTATTCAGTTATATAATATTTGTATTGCTCAAAAATACTTATTCTGTACGTTGGCCTGGAATAGTCACCTGCTTGTCTTAATTGAGATACAAGTTTAATGCCATACTGTGGAACATTTGAGGCAAAACAATAGCTCCTTAATGGAATGAAACAGGTGACGAATCCTTGGCCAGAAAAGTTACACAGTGCATCTTAAAGAGCTGAACAAACAAAATAATTTCCCTCAAGAAATCAATCACTGTTCTTCTTTCCCCTATTACCTGTGCATAAAAGAGTCTGATTAAATATGCTAGAGGTACAATACGCATCACAGGGAGAGCTGCTTTGCATTGAGTCCCCCATTTAAAACCCCATAAATCACACGACCTTTGACCTCACCTATAAGCTTTAATAATATGCCCGCGCTGTTTAAGCCTGTTTTGAATTACTGCAGCGCTGGACTCTTCCCACTGTACCTCCTCCTTCTCGTAAATCCTCTGCCGTGTGGAGGTCAGAGTTTGAGTCGGCGCCGTGCATCTCGACTAGAGAACTGCCAAAACACAAAGAGGTGATTAATGGGTGTTTTTACGGCATTCTAGCAGCCCTCGCTCACTCCAGATGGGTGACCCCTTCTCAAAGACGCTCTCTCTGCAGTCACTCTGCATCATTATATTTTAAGAGGACAGTGTTCAAACTACAGCGGACATGTCGGTTAGAAAAGTCAAAGAGTTATGACAGCAGCGGTGCACAGTTTAAATAGGGAAATCTTTATTTGTTTTATGGATGACGAGTTTTGAGCTGATTTATGGGAAAAGTAGACTTATTATAATTAATTATATTTATACATATTAATAGACATTTTTGTGGTTCATATGGCCTTATAGCTCAATAAATGCTGAGTAGGTCCGAGTAATACTGTAATAATGCGAAAGTGAGGACTAAACCAGGTCTTAACCAATATTAAACCAAGGCTAATCCAACACTGAACATGGGCTGAGTTAAACCAGAACAAAGCCAAACTAAGTCAAGATTAAACCAGGACTAAACAGGTCTAAAACTACAACTGAACCTAAATTAAATGTCTTATATTATGCGAGATTGGCTCTTGTGGGCTTTACGCCATGTTATAATGCTGTTACCTCCTCGAAAACATACCCAGAGTTGTGTTTTGTTTCATTCACAGTTTGAGTAATCCTTTAGTCTCTCTACATCTCCAGAGATTAAAATTCTCTGTTCTACCTTGTGATGTCATGAAGCGATAAAACAAAACACATAAAACAAAACATAAAACAAAACACAACTCCAGGTATGTTTGTGATGAGGAAACATTATAACACAAATCAGAAAATAGCGTAATGTGTGTCCTTTGAACTATGACTAAACCAGGAAAAAAAAACTGAAATCCAGACTAAACCAGAGCTAAACCTTGCTATTTTCTGCAATAAAATACATCTTTACGTCTAATGTTCTTTTGTGTATTCTCACTGATAAATAAACACATTCATTCCTAGCGCATTCTCACAGTGGCATAAAGGTTAGCCATATTTGGTTAGATCTGTACTCTTCCATCAGTGACATTTAATCACACAGCCACATTATTTTAAAACAGCACTGACATTATCATCCATCATTTGTTCTGTAGGAAGATGCAGTCTCTACCATGTCTTATGTCGACAATGATGAATCCACTGTACATTGTAACGAGTATAGCACTGTCATTCCTTCATTAATTTTAATTAGTTCAGTCAGTCAAAGTGGATAAGATTTGTCTTCTGTTTATTCATTTATTCACTTATTTTGTTAGATTGAAGAGCTGTGTTCATGACAGCTTTAATTAATTGAATACATTAACCAGTGCGTATGGATACGTGTTTGGAAATTTAAATGGGCCTATAAGATATTACTGTTTGGACATTGTACAGTAGAGCCAGTAATATTGATTTACACCGTCACATGACCCTGTAATCAGCAACCGATTTCCTGGCCAAACACAAAGCTATAATTTTGGGCTTATTTTAAAATTGTCGTATGTTATAATGTTTCTTCATCAAAAACATACCTGGAGTTGTGTTTAGTTTCATTTACACGTGTTTAACAGCATTTTTAGCCTGAGTTCTTCTCTCAAAATGAAAGCACTCCACCTTGTGATGTCATGTGGTAATACAGGAAGTGCTCCATTGTATTTTTAAAGTCTATTTATCTTCACTAGAATCATTTGGATAATTTCAGCCCTGGATTTGCCTGTGTATAGTGAACTAAAGGTGAAAGGAGTTGTTAACTTGAAAACTACCACTTCATGACATCATAAGGTTGAACAGAGCCTTTTGAGCGTTGGAGATGTAGAGAGACTAATAATAACATTTTTAAGGAGGAAACAACATTCTAACATGGTTTAAAGCTCACAAGAGTCAAATTTGCGTAATATAGGACCATTAACGGTTAACATCTCATACCTTTTTACCTCTTTGACCTCATACATTCCATTAATACACATGAATTGATTTTAAGAACCATTGCAATATTCCCTGTTTTAACATTAAATCCAAGTGATTTGTACAATAAGGAAGCCATTTGTGAACATACTAAAATTTAACTTTAATATAGTTTTAAAGATGCAGCAAATATAACATAATACAGTGAATATATATACAGTATATAACATAATAGACAGTATGTTGTGCACTTAGCCCTTATCGCCCCTGGACTCGTGTGATCATGTGGAGTCTTATGCTGTAGAATCTGTACTCAAGTATTGCTTTGAATGTACTTCAGTGTAAAGCAGTGACACAGATTATAGATGAAAACCTATATGTATGTTTATAATCCCAGTGAAGTCTGTGCTGCAGGTCAGGTTTCCATGCTTTGTGGGCACAGTACATCAGCTTACATTAATTTATGGGAGACTTGCCCTAGATAACATGCTTTTTCCTAGTTCTTAGTAATAAACTATAACATGTTCAGATGTTTATTTTGCATTGTGTTCAGTGAAAATAGCAAAGTTGATAAAAAACTGCAGAGTAATACAAATGGGGCCCCGCCAAGAAAGGCCTCGCTCTTACTTCGCTCTGGTGTTTCAGTTGGTGGTGAAATGGTTCATTCCCTCAAAGTTTTTCCTCTGGAAGGTCTCAGAATATTTCCTCTGGAAGGTCTTCTGCCACATTTGCTGCCACACATGGTGTAAAAAGCTTGCAACATCTCAAATGCCCATACCTAGCTAATTAAGTAAATAAAAGTGAATAATGAGAGAACACAGTAGCATGGTTAAGAAAGATTTATCATGCAAAATATCTTCCCTTTAACCTTAAGTAACCCATATCTCAACTTTAAACCATGAATGCTGAACCCACAAAGCAAAAGGCCCCATGAAGTGACTGTACACAGATTTCAGTCCCCACATTGCGACGAATACCCGGCCACACCCCCCTCGGCTTCCTGTCATCGGTGGCTCTGCTGTAACAGTGGGGATAACCTATGCTTTGTGCTGGAATGAAAGCTGACTCCTCCAAGGCCATTCATATTTGATTTGACAGCTTGTTGAGAGCCAAACTCTCCAGGAGACAGAACTACAGGCAGTTTACAAACTAATGAGCAAGACTATGTGCCAGAGGAGAGACCATCATGGACTTTGACTTTGATTGACTGGGAGGGGCTATGGGGAGAATGCACACGTGATGTAGAGATGGGCCCAGAATCATAAAAGTGCACGAGAATGGGCTTGCTATTGCCTGGTGACTGGCCGACCAGTGCCAACTTCATTATTTCTATTCATATTCAGCGACTATTGGAGTCCCTCACTCGCTCCCTGCACATTAGGCAGACACTGCAGTTTTACTAAGCTGCAATTATGCACCACAAAGGAACACTGTGAAAAAGTATTTGATCATATGATATACAGTATATAATACTATAACTAATACAACTACTACTACTCTAATACTACTATCACCGCTACACTACCACAACATCACCACTACTACTTTTTTTTTTTTATCTAACCTTTATTTAACCAGGAAAGTCCCATTGAGATTCAAAGATCCCTTTTTCAAGGGAGTCCTGGCCAAGAGGCCCACACAACACAACCCACAAGACAACAATTCAATATAAAATCAACACAGATAATATGTTATGTTAGGGACACATTGGCATATCATCGACTGCGTTTCCAGGTCCTTCAAAAGAGTATTTTTTAAAAAAAGGCATAGGTACAAGTGTTAGACCGTCGTGAGATAGGTTAGTTTTACCCTACTGATGTTGTGTTGTTGCAATAGTAATCCTGCTACTGCTACTACTGCTTCTACCACTACTACTACTACTACTACTACTACTACTACTACTATTCCACTACTACTACTACTACTATTATTACTTCTACTACTACTATTACTATTACTATTACTATTACTATTACCACTACTACTACTAAATAAATACCACAAAATCTACCAGGAAAACCTATTTTTGATATCAGAAATCTTGCATTATAACATCACTATTTCACTTGCAAATATATTCTCCACTAGTACATCATAAAGCAAAGAAAATGGAGGATAGAAGACTCTCCATGTAGATAGTATTAGTATAGTATTATTTAATGCAGCCTTTATACCTTTTTTATATGTTTTGTTTTTTTTTTTACTACAAAACTAACTAACTATGCGCAGTACTTTGGAAATGGTTTTGTTCATAAAATGTGCTAGCCTATATAAATAAAGGCCATTTGTATTTAAATTTAGATGGAGATAGCTGGAGGAGAGTCTGCTCCAGTGCCTCTCCGCATAAACCCAGTATGTAATATTTAGTCCGAGCACATCATCCATCATTAACACACAATCATGTTCTATTCATCACAGCACATTACATACAATCAGAGCTTTACCCCACTTTGTTTTTGTATATATACAGTATATATATATACACAGAGGTGAAATAGGAGACATTGTAATCAAAGCAGAGGTCATTTGTAAACTTTGTATAGTGTTGGTGTTATTATTATAATTGAAGAACACAGATTTTATTGATTACTGTAAAGCCCAAAATAATTCTACTGGCATTGTACTATTTTGTGATTTAATCCTTTTTATTTCACTTTTTTTAATAACTGATTTGTAGTCATTTTAAGCAAGGGAAAGACAATATATGATTCTTCATCACAACTTCATCACAAAGACAATATATGATTCTTCATCACAACTGTGTTACTCAGTTCTCTCCCCACATGTGCCCAGGTCAGAGTGTAAGTATCTGAGTGCCTAACTGCAGGTGTGTGTGTGTGTGTTACAGAGTCGGAGGTGACCACAGTGAACCGCTGTCTGGACGCAGCTAAAGCCTGTAACATTGATGAGACGTGTCAGAAGACTCGTACGGAGTATGTGTCAGCGTGTATCCAGCCGTCCGCTCGCTCTGGGCCCTGTAACAGACCGCGCTGTAACAAAGCGCTCAGGAAGTTCTTCGACCGTGTTCCTCCAGACTACACCCACGAGCTGCTCTTCTGCCCCTGCACTGACACAGCCTGTGCCGAGCGCCGCCGCCAGACCATTGTCCCCACCTGCTCCTACGAGGACAAGGAGAAGCCCAACTGCCTGGCACAGCTGCGTGTGTGTAAGGCCGACTATGTGTGCCGGTAAGGACCACTCCTCTGTATACACGTGTACAATTTAGAACTGATCTAAAGGGCTCAGTATGTAACTTCAAATAAAAGCTCGTCATGGGGTGGACGATATCGAAAAAAAGCATGTGATTATTGTTTTGATTACTCTGATAGTTATTATCAAACCATATTTTAGGAGTCCATCCAAAATATACTAAAATGCTACATTAATTAAAGTATCACACAAAAAGTAAATGGACCGTAAAAGGTGACCACTAAAGTGCAGAGATGGTCCTTTATAACATTGTTTGGAAGATTACGCAACAAGTTTATCACCTTTTTTTTCTTTTTGATTAGCTCTCTCTGAAGCCTTTTTTAATATATTTCAAAATATCCCCCACCTCCGAAACAAGGACAGAATAGAACTGGGCTGTGTGCATAAAGAGGTAGAGAAACATCAACAGATAAATGTGTGTCCCTGATGGACAGTAACAGTCATGACTTGGTTTGACAATGACAGAGAATGCAATACCTCGGTGCAGTTTTCTTTTCAACAGTTTAAAGCTAACTGGGAGAATTACGTCAGATTCTTGCAATGATTATAATGTAGAAGAGTCATTATTTGGGCTGAGACTTATTTCTCATTCACAATACATGAAAAATAATTGATCTCATCTAATTCTGTTCACAAGGCCAGATATTGTGTAAACCAGGAGAGCATTCAGAACATGTAGTCCTGCCTCTTCTAACCCTGCTGTTTTCTGTCTGAGAAGAAAATTGTTCTCACTGCATTAAGCACAAAGTCAACCTTCAATAAACCCAAACAGAACAATGTCTCCCAAAATGCAGCGAGGGCCTGAGAGCCGCTTTCAAACACTGACCTTAGATTACATGCTGTTGAAACAAGACTCAGGCAAGATTAGGCGTTCAACTACCGCTCTCTTATTAGTTATTATGGACACAAGTAAACTAGATAATATTGTCTTAAAGTTAAGTTTATTTTGCTGGTTTGTCTGGAATGTTTTGCTTTGTCTGGAATGTTTCACAATATGGTATATGGTAAAAAAATAAAAAAAACTTTCTATCTTCATGAAGACCAAACCAGACCAAGTTACAGGTCAGATCTGTGGAGAGGCGACCCCGCTCACAGTCAGAGTGCCTGTTTTTCTAGGTATTTTTGACCAATAAAAACACCTGTAATTTAATAAATGTAAGATATAGCTGTAATGTCATACTGTGGAACATTCCAGGAAGAACAATGACATATCCATAGAAACAAGATGGTATTGTCCTAAAGTTAAGTTTATTTTGCTGGTTTGAAGTAAATTAGTTCCGTGATTTGCTTTAATATGCATAAAGTGCTTACATTTTAAGTACTGTAACTGCATAGATTTAAGATTTCTCTATAAAATCAGAAATCTATTTGTTGTTCACATTTTAAACATATAAGAATATATTTAAGGACATAAAAGCATAAACATTTTCTGCAAATTCAGATTTTCAGTTTTGTAAAGATTTAGGGTTAGCGAATAGGATGTTTGGATATAAGATATTAACATTTTGTGATTTTATAAATATATGACAGCTAAAATTGCTATTTCAGTTGTACTATGTAACCCTTACACATTATTGTGGATTTTACATTGATTTCACTCATTCCAAATTTGATGTACTTTGCAGTGTTTGAAAACCACTATCTTATGTATTGATACTCTAACTGTAACTAACTGTAAGCACTGCTCTGTCTGAGGCTTTGTTAGACTTTAATCTGAGCTTTGTTTTAATGTTATTTGACCAGAAAGAAGTGAGTTAATAACGTAATAATTGATTTGTGCTGTTGTACTCACATAACATTACAGTTACAAGCTAGCTATCTTTTTTTTTTCTTGTCAGTACACATGCAGGTAGAATACCCCCAGCGGGCTGTCACTGCAAAGTATCAGTTTAACATTGCATAGATGATCTATTGATTATTAATTACAAAAAAAGCTAACACAAATGCACTAAGCAAGTGCAATTCCACGGCAACAAATTATTTCAGTTAATTTACGTTGCTGCTTAGAAGACAATAAGTGGAATTATGCATTTTGAAGCTGAGCCTGGCTGCCATGATATATTCACTCACTTTTAATTAGCCGACTGTCTTTAATTAATTCCGTTGATAAACTCATTTAGTGTTTAATTAGTTTAATTAGATGTGTGTTCGTTTACTGGGGGGAGCGCAGAGCCGCACTAGTCATTATTGGAACAGCTATTATCTGAGGATTCAGACGACTGCCCCGCCAATATTTACCAACGAGGAAGTCAAGTTATCATGGGGTTAGACTGTTTTCACTTTGAAATTAGGATCAGAAAAGTATATTTAACTAGATAAGTACAGACAGAACATTTGTACTGCATTTAAATTCATAGTTTATCAAGAATTTAAAAGTCCACTATACTAGAGTATCTTTTTTCTCATTTCTGCTGAAAATGGGACAAACTTTGAACAAGACAACATTGCCAGATTGAGAAAGGTTGGTCAGTGAGATGGTCTAAAAACACACACACACACACACACACACACACAAAAAGCAAAAACTGAATCCAGATAACCACAGATGAAACCTTCTCTACAAGGTGTGATCAGGTAAAGAGAACAAGTCATGAAGTTACAGTAGATGTACACGAGAAGTGGATGCAGAGGCAAGGTGGGTGAAGTGTCTCGCCCAAAGACACAACAACGGTATAGAATAAAATCACTGTGTCCCCCAGGTATTTCCAGAAGTCTCCCATTCAAATACTAACCAGGCCAAAGTGGTAGTATCCAGAATAGTGTTCAACAATAGAGTGACAGTAATGGTGAAGGTACAGGAGAATATAATAGATTTGTCAGGGCCTTAGACAGTGATGTTTCTCAGAGGAGGAGAGGGAGAGGCTGAGGTGGCTTATGATTCTGCTGCTGAGATAGAGAGTGTGCATTCCCATGATTGACTAGATGTAATTGGTTGACAGGTTATATAGAAGATTGTGATTGGCTGACTGAGAAGACAGATGACAGGAGGTCGGAACTTTCTTTTTGAATGGATGCTTATCGATAAAGCTTTATTGAATTTAATCAGTATTTAGGCCAAATATAATCAGCTTCACCGCAAGCGTTGATTTGGAGTCCCCTAAACTGTTCATTTTGAGTGTATTAAAATGCACCAGCTGTCTTCACCTTTCTCCCACCAGACTCCAACCATTCAGCCACTGCATACATCAACCACATTTAATCTAGTTCCTCTTCAAACGCCAAACACACAGAGGACCTCATCTGTCTCACCTGTCGATCACCCTGTATACCCCCACCCCACTGTCCCATGTTTTTCCAATTATTACTTGGTTTGATAAGATACTGCTTGATGTAAATGGTTATTATAGTTTTACAGTTTTCTCTATGCAGATGTTATTGCTTTGTCTGGAATGTTTCACAATATGGTATAAAACCTTTCTATCTTCATGGAGACCAAACCAGACCAAGTTACAGGTCAGATCTGTGGAGAGGCGACCCCCCACACAGTCAGAATGCCTGTTTTTCTAGGTATTTTTGACCTATAAAACCACCTGTAATTTAATAAATGTAAGATATAACTGTAAGGTCATACTGTGGAACATTCCAGGAAGAACAATGACATATCCATAGAAACAAGATGGTGACGGACCCCCAACCAAAAGTTACATAGTGCACCTTTAAGTGGCAGCTTGTGGGGGAAAAGTTGTGAAGAAAAGTACAAAAATATAGGAAGTAGTGGTAAGGTCTAAAACAGAATACGTCTACCTGTCATCAAAACTGAAAATTCCATCCAAATTGCAGGGAAAATTAACATCCAAGGAAGGCATTTTTCTGGCAGTTTAAACATTCATTGAACAAAAGCAAGGTGTTGTCATTTATTTTTATCGTATCATCTTAACTAAGTTTTGCACGTGTTAACATTATAGTTACTTCTACGTATGTCATATCTGCTACTTGTGACCAACCAGAAATTACAAAAAAAAACTAGGGCGAGTAAAGGGGCTTATGCGCTTTAAGTCCAGCTGGCCCAGAATGACTCCTCAAAGTATAGAGCACGTTAATACAGAGGTACGAGGAGTGAGAGAGAGATAGTTAGAGATAGATAGAGGGGAGATGCAGAGAGGGGGAAGCAGAGAGAGGGAGAGAGACCGAGAGCTGTGTCCTTAGGGGGATCAGACGCAAATGCCAGCCTGCAGGAGCTGATGTGTGATAGGATGGCCCGGATAGCCTTGTGTGAGGATGAGGAAGATGATGAGGCTGAAGATCTGTGGCTGCCAGGAAAGGTGAAGATGGCGGCATTTATATGAAAGATCCATATTTGTCTAATCTGTGCAGCTATAGGCACCAGACACTTATTTAGGAACAGAGCCAAGGACGAGCTCTGCCTCTCACTGCGCTCACTGGCACTGCTCAGTTGGGCTTGTAAAGAGAAGTGACAGAAAAGATGAGACATGTGGGGCTAAGTAGTGGAAGCATTCAGTTTATATTAAATTCGTTTTTATGGTGCTAATTTAGGTCAGATATTACCACAACTCTTACTACAATAAACCTAAGATTACATAATACAAATATTCCAACCTGAAGAGACTCAGACACGAAGAGAAAGTATCAGTAGCTTTATTGACGATGAGAGGATGAGGAGAGTGAAGGGGACGATGAGAGGATGAGGTGGTGCTAGGGAGGAGGTGGGGCGGCGCACAAACCAAAGTGGCCGTGCACCTTCAGCTGATTGGATGAGGACGAGGTGTGGCGAGCAGCGAGGAGGAGTGTTTAGAGTTAGGGATCAAGGCTGTGGAGCAAAGTTAGGTCTTCCACGCTGCATTTACACAAGTTCCATTACTGCGACCTCTGTGGATCTAATTCATAAATACAGTTACTCCTCTTGTCTGATATTACTCCAAATGAAATTATACTACTCTTATGCTGTGTTCAACCTGTGGCCTCAGGGGTGTCTGGTTTAGATGCTTTCTATGAGGGTCTAGTCTGGTCCAATATTTCCGCTGCACATTTCAATGCAGTGTGTCTTGAGCTTTCACATGAACATTTTTAACCTTCGCTGAACTCAGCATTCGAAGTACCTCGTCATTTGTTTTACTTGAGATTCACAGAACAGTGAGAGCGTGGTATTAACATAAGTAGTGATAGTTTAATTACATGGAAACAAGGCCCATCTACAATTCAAATTTCTTTTTATGGCAATTTGATTATTTTTAACATTGGTTTCAATCTTAAACTACCATAGATTTCCATTAAATCGTTTTAGTATTTTCTTGGTAATAATATGGAAACAGGGCAGTGAAATGTTTACCTGACCAGCTAAAACCAGACACTTTGACAAAATTCTACAAAGACGAGTGGATCTGGAGCTGTATCCTGTTTCCCTGATTTCAGAGGATGTGATTGACAGGCAGATTAACCAATCAGAGAGATGTGTGGTATGTTTGCGTCTAAAACAAAAAATGGAGGTTTACACATAAAAAATGGGGAAAACAACATAAAGGAGAAACAGCACAGATTTTTACAGAATCAATTATCAAAGCACTAAACTATTACATATTTTTAAGGTCAATATATTGACCTTTACAGTATATTGTAAAGTAGACAGTCCCCTTCTGTTTCTCTCCACCATGACCCAGGCCCAGTCTCAGAGCTGTATGTCTCTCTCTACTCTCAGGTCCCGCTGGGCTCAGTTCCAGTTCGACTGCCAGCCCTCAGACCTGAGCTCCAGCGGCTGCAGACAGGAGAACTATGGGGCCTGTCTCCTCGCATACACCGGACTCATAGGTAAGATCTCTGTGTATGTCTATGACATGTGGAAGTATAAGAAAGTTGGGTTATAGAGGTAAAATATGAGAAAAAACAGATAGGAATGTTTCAGAAGAAAGATGTGTATATTAGGGCTGAAGATTGCTGATTTTGGAGTTGCCAAGTAACAGGAGAGTTATAGATGTATTGAATGAGAACATAAAGTTGGTTGACGTGAGGGAGAAAAGTTTATATGTTATAGGGCCATTTTGGGGACAACAATGGCACCTGAAATAAAGCAGCTAAAAAGAAAATAAAAGCTGTAGAAATGTAGTGGAGTTTTGCACAGTTGTCACCCTCTATTATAAAACAGTATATGGCACAATACTTAAACATTCATTATGTAACTTTTCTGGTGGAGCTCTGTCAACTGCTTGTCATATGGAAAATGTATTACTTTGACTGACAGTACAGTATACTCACCTGTTTTATAGCTTTTAAGTGTTTATATTGCCAAAAACAAAGTGGGCTTGCCTCTTCACAGATCTGGCATATAACTTGGCCTGGTAGAGCCACTTTCTTGTCTCTGGAGGTATATACACTATATTGCCAAAAGTATTCACTCACCCATCCAAATAATCGAAATCAGGTGTTCCTGTCACTTCCATGGCCACAGGTGAATAAAATCAAACACCTGGGCCTGCAGACTGTTTCTACAAACATTTGTGAAAGAATGGGTCGCTCTCAGGAGCTCAGTGAATTCCAGTGTGGTACTGTGATAGGATGCCACCTGTGCAACAAGTCCAGTCGTGAAATTTCCTCGCTCCTAAATATTCCACAGTCAACTGTCAGCGGTATTATAACAAAGTGAAAGTGATTGGGAACAACAGCAACTCAGCCACAAAGTGGTAGGCCACGTAAACTGACGGGGCAGGGTCAGTGGATGCTGAGGTACATAGTGCTCAGAGGTCACCAACTTTCTGCAGAGTCAATCGCTACAGACCTCCAAACTTCATGTGGCCTTCAGATTAGCTTAAGAACAGTGCGTAGAGAGCTTCATGGAATGGGTTTCCATGGCCGAGCAGTTGCATCCAAACCAAACATCACCAAGTGCAATGCAAAGCGTCGGATGCAGTGGTGTCTCCACTGGACTAGAGCAGTGGAGACACGTTCTCTGGAGTGACAAATTGTGCTTCTCCATCTGGCAATCTGATGGATGAGGGTTTGGTGGTTGCCAGAAGAACAGTACTGACTGCATTGTGCCAAGTGTAAAGTTTGGTGGAGGGGGGATTATGGTGTGGGGTTGTTTTTCAGGAGCTGGGCTTGGCTCCTTAGTTCCAGTGAAAGGAACTCTGAATGCTTCAACATACCAAGAGATTTTGTACAATTCCATGCTCCCAACTTTGTGGGAACAGTTTGGAGATGGCCCCTTCCTCTTCAAGATGATTGTGCAGCAGTGCACAAATCAAGGTCCATAAAGACATGGATGAGAGAGTTTAGTGTGGATGAACTTGACTGTCCTGCACAGAGTCCTGACCTCAACCCGATAGAACACCTTTTGGATGAATTAGAGTGGAGACTGAGAGCCAGGCCTTCTCGTCCAACATCAGTGTGTGACCTCACAAATGCTCTTCTGGAAGAGTGGTCAAAAATTCCCATAAACACACTCCTAAACCTTGTGGACAGACTTCCCAGAAGAGCTGAAGCTGTTATAGCTGCAAAGGCTGGACTGACGTCATATTAAAGCCTATGGATTAAGAATGGGATGTCACTTAATTTCATCTGCGAGTCAAGGCAGGTGAGCAAATACTTTTGGCAATATAGTGTAAATGTGGATTCTAAGTAAAGCAATTACATCTCTAAGGAGACAGGTTGGTGGCTGACTCTCCGCCAGAAAAGTTACACAGAGCACCTTTAAGATACCATGTATGAAAATATTCAGTAATAATTATATTTTCTTTGATCAGCCATGTTTGGGTTGTTATTGATTTACAATGACATCACGTTGGGGGTGTTCTACATGTATATGTATGGCACATTAGCAAACACTGCCAAAAGAGTTTTAATATAGTCTGCAAACTCAATAAAAATACAAAATGGATTTAAACAACACATTTTCAGGAGCCTGTGATCAGTACGAGGGTTCATGGTCCTGTTTAGGTGTTTGATGAACAAAAAGGTGAGAGTGACTAACTGAAAAACTGTTGGCTAATGCTGGCTAGCTTGTGCCTGTAGGCCTAATGTGATGTGACAGCACAGCTCAGCTCACTTGATGTAGTGAGCTTTGTCAGCCCAGATTAAAGTCTGACAAAGCTTCAGACAGAGCAGTGCCTAGTTAGCATCAATCCCCCAGAGAATGTTGATATCAGCTTCAAAATATCAATAGAACAAAATGACCTCATAAAAATGTATGTACAAAATAAATATATTGTCTAATCAACAGTAATAAGAGATAGTTTGATATATTTGTCCCCTGGTTCAATCCTTGTGCACCAGTTGCTGTATTGGTAAAGAATAGCTCGGCTAAATGGTTTAAGAGAGAAGGAGGAGGAGGAGGAGGAGCGGTGAAAGAAAAAAAGAGGTGAGTGAGGTCCAGTCTAATCAATACAGTCTGATGAATGCGTCTGAGGCTGGAGCTGGCATCATAAGGAGCACAATTACAACTATTGACTGCTGTTTGGGCTGAATTACAAACATTGGCTGAGGGCATAATGGAGCCTCTTAGCTCTTCAGAGAAATGTCTGAAATTAAGGTGGTCCAAAAGATTACATGTTTAATCAAATGTTTTTAAAATGTTTTTTGACAATGGCACAATCATCTACTACAAAGTGTAACTTGCATGGTTTTCCTTCCTCCTCCTCCTCCTACTATGACTATGACTACTGCTACTACTACTACTACAACTATTACTTTCACTACTGGTACATTCCCTCATGATAACTATACATTTTTCTGATCTACGAACAGAAATACATTACAGTAGAATATTCATAGTCAGTTCAAACAATATTTTCCTTTTAAATTAAAAGAACTAAGGAAATTCTTAGTTCACAATAAATGTTAGTTAACTCTTTAGAGTAATTTAATTAGCCTTAATGAATCATTAACAAATATTTTATTTACAATATACAAATACCTTATTAAGAGTGATTCAGGTAATTACTTAATTAGGGGGGTAGGGTTTGGAGTAAGGGTATTCATTAAGTAGTTACTACAACTTAAGTCTTAAGTCATAGTTTGTAACTTTCTGGGGATGGAAAGTCAATTGCATGAGTCAGTGGAAATAGAAAGTTAAAACTTTACTTCAGAACCATAGAGATATAGGTTTTATGCCACAATGCAGAACATTATAGCCAAAGGAATATTTCCATGGAAACAAGCAGGAGGAGGCCCTTTTTTCAGTGCAAGCAAACAGCCACAATGAAAAAACATTATTCTATTTTAGTCTATTTTTTGGCAGAAAGTTACAAACTATGGCTTTAAGTACACTGCCCTACAAAGGCAAAAGACCTTAACTCGCCAGAGTGAAACTGAGGAAACAATCAAATTGTTTACAATATTTATTCACATGATAAAGGAGGTCTCAAATACCCCCAAAATGACATTAACTCATTTTTAAACAAACATGATGTTATGGATTCTGCCCTTGTAGGGCAGTACAGGTTCACTCTTTTTAAGGTTAATTCAAGTGTGGTTATTACAGACTTTTCTAACTCTTAACTACTTTGGTAAACTTCCTGAGTATATCAACACTATGTATACTTTTTACCCTTGGAGACTGCATCAGGAGTGTCAGCATTGTGTGCTACAGATAAAAGAGAACAGAGAGTTGTGTGACAGTGATTGGCTCTTCTCCTAAACTCACCTCAAAGTGTGAATCCAGGCTCCTGTTTGAAACTGTGGGACCAGGGACAAAATCAATGCAGGTAAATCACAACTTTTCCACGTCCCCTCTGCCTCAAAGAGCAGCCATTTTGTTTCTCAGCCACTTTAAAAATACAGGGTTCACAAAGACGTATCACCCTTCTCCCAGAATGACTTCCACAAACATTTCAAAAAGTCCAGAGGCATGAGCCATAAAGGAGAGAGGAGGAGAGGACTTTAGAGAGGAGAGCTGAGGAGGACCACCGCAGGGCTCCTGCGTGATCACAGAGCACTTTGAGCCAGAGAATAATACACAGCTGAAGATACTAGTTATGGCTGAAAGGGTTTCTAAGAAGAACTCCTTCCACTTATTCTAAAAACTCTAAAATTCTGTAATTTCGTGTTGAAGTTTTTGAGATTTCATTAGCCCAAAATGTGAGTTTGGATGACTAAGCTAGACTAAGATAGACTAAGTGCAAGGCTTCAGGGTCAAATTACTGTATGTCACAAATGGAAGTGGAGAGTTCTGTATATTCCTTATATGTTTTCTACTAAAATGCAGTTGGTTTATTCAACAGATCAACAACCAGTAAATCCAAATAAATAATTGGTTTGCTGGTTGTCAAGGCACCTAAAATAAATGGTTTAAATGTTTTAATCCACGTTGATTTTTCAAAACTGAAAACTTAACAGCCTAAACCTATATTATAGGTTTTTAGTGCTAAAACAATAGCATGACAACATGCATTCTTACTCTAAGTGGATCCCCCTCTCCTGTAACTTCACCTGGTGTTGTCACATGCTTGTCTCCATAGAGATTTAATGCCATTGGTGGTCTTCACACTCTAAAATGTGTCATACTTCCAGATGGGGACAAGACCCAATTTTTCCTATTAATTACATTGTATTTGCCAATGAAATATCACCACTTCAAAACTAAAACAAAAAAACTGTCTTGGCTCGGTGGCCTGTAAACATATTTTTCTCTTGTTCTGATTTGCTGATCTTCTTTTTCCTCTTTCTGCAGGAAGTACAATCACTCCAAACTACCTGGACAACTCCACCTCCAACGTGGGCCCGTGGTGCTCCTGTGCTGCCAGCGGCAACCACCGGGAGCAGTGTAACGACTTCCTGGAGTTCTTCCACGACAACGTCTGTCTCAGTGAGTAATGGGCACACAGACCCCAGGGTATATTTTTCCTGCTGTTAGATTTCTCCCACACTGTGTGTATGATCTGCACAGATACTATTACTGTACTTTCAATTTGGCACTGAATAGTTTTGTCTTTTGAGTTATATGAATACATGAATAGTTGTCCTCTTTCTTGCATCATTTAATCATCAGCTTAATGTTATTCCCATTAGGAATCACAAGCAATAGAAGCCTATATGTCTGTTATTTTGGACCTTTGAGTAGGAATAGTAGGTTCTATAGTGGAAATTCACAATAATAAATTGTAAGGGTGTGTTTAAACTTGCCTTGGTTTGGTCCTGGTTTGAGTCCTCTCATAGACTTAGTTCGGTGTTGTGTTAGTCTTGATTTAGTATTGGTCAAGTTTAGGTTTAGTCCAGGGTTAAGTCTTAGTTAAGTTCCAACTTTGATTTGGTGTATGTGCAAGTATGATCACTCCCTTAGTATTTGGTACTGCATACTTTTACCATATGCATGACTCTAGCAAAGTAGTTCTGATTATTATTATCAACAACCTCATTGTTGATGGGAAAGAGCATCATCCATTACAAGCACCTATTAAAACTTTAAGTCTATCCTTGGTCCCTTGGTGTCCTTGGAGTTAGTTTAACTTTTATCATCAGGCATCAAAACCATCAAAAACTACTAAGCTCAGTACTTAGACTTGGAGAAACTTACAAAATAATAGAAAGAAAGTAGCAAAAATACTTACTTTATATGATTACCGTTTATATTTTTGCTCTGTGTTATTAGGGTTAGGGTTACTGCACTGTGTCCAAATATTTTCCCTTATGGATCAATAAAGTTTGTCTAAATGTAAGTCTAAGTACAGAGCTTAGTAGTTTTTGATGGTGTGTCTTAACAACTGTACCAATTGTGAAATATACTACACATTACAGATCTAAAAATGCAGTTCTTTCTATTTGAGTTGCCTGATGGATGCCATGCTATCTGTCCTGTTTACTATAAGCTCCTTAGAGACGGGGAAAACAAACCTTTGTAGAGTGTGCTCATTGTGCGGTTGTGTCTGTGTAAAGAGTCTGTGGCTGTCCAAACACAATGTCAGATAATGGGCACGAGCAGGTTTTTAATGGAGATGTGATTTGTGGAGCACCCATGCATGCCCCCCTCTCTCCAGGCGCCCATCAGTCAGAAACAAACACACGGACCCTCAAATACAAAGGATCTGGTTCTGGGGAAAACGTTGGAGCTGTGCCAATTATTGAGAAAATGAGCCTTGTTTGGGCTATGCTATTTTGGTTGTAATCCCCGTTTGAAAATAGTGTTGTACAGTAATGAAATTGTTATTTGCATTAGAGCTGTTCAAGCAATGCCTAGAAGTGTATCAAATCTATTCTGTCAAATTACTATTTAGGCTTCTTCTAACTACCTATTTTCCTTGGTGGAGGTACTAGTAGTAGTCTTGCACTGCATAACTTTTCTAGTATTGTCACTTGCTTGTTTCCATGGAGTTATTATGACTTTACCTAAAATATTCCACAGTATAGCATTAAATGTATCTATTTCCATGGAGACAAGAAGGTAACATCACCAGGACAACTTACAGGTCAGATCTATTGAGAGAGAGAGACACTGAACTTGATCCAGAGGGAAATTCAAGTTTTACTTCAGCAACATTTACTGTGTCTCAGTCAAAGATCCAGGGGAACACACCAGGAGGGCCTCACTCTTACTCTGCTCTGGTTTTTCAGTTTATGATGAAATAGTTCATTCCCTCAAATGATTTCATCTAGAAGGTTTGGGAGTATTTCCTCTGTAAGGTCTTCTGCCACATTTGCTGCTATATATGGTGTAAAAAGCCTGTAGCATCTCAAATGCCCATAGTTAGCTCGTTAGCTAGCCTGTTGCATGGTCACCATGGATACAGTCCCTTACTTATGTCCCTTGAACTGAAAATGATATTGACTCATTCACAATGTTCTTCAGAGTACTCTTTGAGTAAAAATCTGTAATGAAACAAATGCTAGAAATACATTAACTGCCTATATATTGATGGACTCTCCCAACAAAAGTTATGCAGTGCACCTTTAAAAATGATCACAAAGTAAGTAATGATACAATATATAACACGTTATCATTTTTCCAGGAATATTCTACAGCATGGCATGTAAAACATGCTTTCTTACTGTCTTCAAATCCTCCTCTCAGCATAAACACCATTGGTTATGATCACCCACATGTTGATGGTGTGATTCCAGCTCCCATAGATGAATGCTGTCATTGTGTTCTTGGGCAAGACACTTAATCTTCCCTTGCCCCCAGTGTCTGCGTACATTGGAGTATGAATGTGTGTGAATGAGTGCGGTTCCATGATATAAAGTGCCTTGAAGGTGGAAAATTGCTATATAAAAATGAAACCATGACCATAAACCCATACTTAGTCCTTTAACCCATTCTTTTGCTTGCTCTCTGTCAGATTCCAGTCCGTCTGACATTCTGTTTGCTGCTCCTGACTTCAGTAGTGCTGTGAGTGGGCCGGTGCTGCTGCTGTGAGGGACTGTGCTGGGGCTGTGCTGCTGAGCCAGGACTTCAGGAGGCCTTTGATGACTTTGTAATTGAGCATAATTTGGTTTGCTGCCTGCGAACTAATGAGGCGGGCCCAAAGAGAAGTGTCCAACTACAGCACTGTCCTCTGGAGCTGGAGAGGTGAAAGACTGCAGAGAAATGATGCGTGTGAGCCAGGGCTTTTCAAACTGGTGCGCAGGCTTTTCTTAAGTCATTGTTTAGGTATGTGTAGTGCTGCTTTACTAAGTGCTTTCTTTAGTCAGGGTTTAGACACAATCAGGCGGTGTCCATGTTTCTTCAATTTTAAATCACTTTAACAGATTCATCTTGGTTTAGTCCTGGCTTAGACCTTGTTTGGGAATATTTATGTTGTGTTTTTTGTCATCATTTGGACTACAGGAGACCAGGTGGGGATTCTGGTGTGGAGTTTGTGCATTCCAAACAGGAAGTGAGCATGGGGGCACTTCCGGCTCCATCGACTCTGGCTTCAATTGATTTTGATCCAAAAATTTTTGCCCCTCTCTCTGTAACTGCTGCTGTGAGCCCCATCATTTTAAAATGCTCGTATTAACCTGCTCTACATCATCATGGTGTTTTAATTTCACTATTTTGTCTGTAAATAAATTCCTATTCCTAATATTTAACTGGCTCTAATTTCGCCCCTATAACTACCAGCCCCGTGACTTTCATTTGACTGGAGCTATGGGTGACGTCACACTCCATTAGTCCACTTCTTTATACAGTCTATGGTTGGCACTGCTGTTTACCCATCAACAGAAAACAGATTCCAATCCTCCAGCGAAGTACCCCTAATCATCATCCTAGTCAAGATCTGGAGTTGGGTCTATTACTGGTCCAGCAGCACATTGTTAAAGGATGGGTCAAATGCAGGACATTTAAGTCTGCAAACATACTTTTCTATTTTAGACCCATAGACTGTATGAAGACGTGGATGTGACATCACATAATGTTCGGCTTCAGTCAAATAAAGCTCATAAGGAATTTATTTACAGAAAAAATAGCAAAATAAAACCACCAGGATCATGTAGATTAATATGAACATTTTAGCAAAATGACAAAGCTCACAGCAGCAGTTATATAGAGAGAGAGGTGACCATTTTTCAATGTAAAGTCAGTTGACCCGCCCCCCCGTTTGGAACCCGGCGGCTAGCGGCGGCTTTGTCCATTTATATATAGTCTATGTTAAGACCTCGTTTAGTGTGGGTTTATACAATCCAGGTTAGAGATTTCACAATATCATCTTTTAATAATAAGAGAAGAATCATCTAAACAGCAGTGAAACGTGGAATGGATGGATGACCATCTTTATGAAATCACACTTTAAATTACAATAAAGTTAAGTTAATGCGACACAGATTATACACAGATGTACTTTTTTGCTTCTAAAATTGCTTCAATTATATATTTTTTTGTTCTTATGACTCACAGTAAAACTGGCTGGTTTTTTCTTGAGTTAGTTTTAATACAGACTTGGTTAAGTCCTTTTTGTGTTTTTCTCTGTTATTTCATTAAAAATCTTGATCTCAGTAATAGCTTCTTCACTATGCAGAGGAGCAGCCCCTGATTTCCAAATTCTCAGAGCCCAAGATGAGAGGATGAATAGAGGTGCAGAACATTTATTTCTGCAATTATTTTCATTTTGGTGAAAAATAAAAAAAATTGTGTGGATAAGCAGCAAAGTGTCTAAAAGGTTTCACACAGGAATCACTGGTTTTCAGGGTCGGGGAAACAAAAAGAGATTGAGAGAGGCCTGAAGGAGGAGAGAGTCAACATGTCCATCCAAACATTTACAAAGGAACTGTCCCAGCAGGTTAGCATCAGGGAGTACAGTGTGTGACTCTAAACCAGGATCCTACGGCTGTTTAAAGCAATGTTGTAACCCAGGCAATATACAGTGGGATTTGTGAGTTTTTATTCACATGCAATACAGGTTTGGGTCAAGTTTTTATTTTTTGCAAACTTTCAGGAAAGAAAACTGTAGAAAGGTAAGATCAGACAAAGAAAAGGTGTTTGTAGAATATAAATTAAAGCTATTTTAAAAATGTCTGGCTGGGGGCCTGCCACCACCTGTGTCCATGGAAATCTTATTGCTTTTACAGAATGTTTTACACTATTATATTATTATATTATATATTACATTAAATTTGAAATCAGTGAATAATTAATGCCACCAGACCAAGTTACAAGTCAGCTCTGTGGTGAGGCTAGTCCATTTAAAGTGAAAGTGCAGTATGTTTCTCAAGGTATTTTGTTTTCAGCAATAAAAACACCTGTATTTAAAGAGTTCATATTACACTAGTTTCTGATCTATGTTATAATGTTGTTTCCTCATCAAAAAACTTAACTGTAGTTGTGTTTGTTTCTTTCACACATGTTTGACACACAATTTCTGCACAGTTCTTCTGAGTTCTTCTCCCAAAAGGAAAACACTCTGTTTCACCTTGTGATGTCATGTGGCAATACAGGAAATGCATCAAAACACAACCCCAGGTATGCTTTTAATGAGGTAACAACATCATAAAGTGTATCAATTTTACATAATATAGGACCTTTAAATGCTCAAATAATAAGTGCGATACTGTGAAACAGGCAAAGCAATAACTATTAGTAACTTGTCTGAATGTATACATAATGTTATAACAAAATAATAAATAATAATGATAAAACCAAATTAAAATGTTCAAAAATAAGTTTATTTAGATCTGGTTGCTTCAGCCTAACAGATGACATTTTATGCTTATGCACTTTACACAGACCCCTACCCCAAACCTCCAGAGCATTTCCTGTCTGATGGCTTGGAGTGGACATCTGGACGTCCCTCTATAACCATGGACACTAACCCTGCCCCCCTCTCTCTCACACACCTATCCCACTGCTGCTAATGACCCAGGACAGCGACGCTAACCACTCTGCCGCTCTCCCCACAACATGCTGACAGTCCCCTCTCTTCACTATTGACTACAGCCTCGCTATCCACACACTAATTAGCTGCAGAGTTGGAAAGAGGAGCAGAGCCGGGGTCACTGTCTCAGCGCTGTGCCCTGATGGATAATACTTCAGCGGACAGGATCAGGACCAGGAGAGGGCATTGATTGGCTCAAGAATTTTGTTTGCAAAGAAAATTCAGAGGACGGATCAATTTGTTATGATCCTCAGAGAAATGACATTTGTGGGTCACACTTCAGAACGCGACTGCAAGCTGTGAAATCCACATCACTGATAACCACTGGCTTATACTGCAAGGAAAAATTAGAGTAGCATTTGGACTTTAATGCAGTGGCCAACTATAGTATATTTTTTAACTTTACAGTTTCAAGGTACGCTACGTAAATTTTCTGATGATCTGCTTGTCTCTGCTAATGTACCGCAGTATGACATTAAAGGTGTACTATGCAACTTTTCAGGTAGTTTTGTCTCCATGGAGATGTTACTGCTTTGCCTGGAATGTTCCACAGTGTGCCATAAAACATATCTGTCTTACATTAAGTTAATTACAGGTATTTTTATTGCTCAAAAATACATTAAAACATGCATTCTCATTGTTAGTGTAGTCGCCACTCCATGGATCTGGCCTGTAATTTGGCCTTGTAGCGTCACTTGCTTGCTTCTTTAAAAAAACAAAGACTTCTCCATGGAAACAAGCAGTTGGCGGACCCTCCACCAGTAAAGTCACATATTGCACCATTAAACACATCTCTATTGCTTTTATTTAATGCATGCTTTTTATGGCATGCATTCTTACTGAGAGCAGACTCGCCTAGCCACAGATCTGACTTGTAACTTGGCCTTGCTGTGTCACCTGCTTGTCTCAGTGGAAGTAGGTAAATTTAATGCCATATTGTGGTACATTCCAGGCGAAACATCTACACGTGGCTGACTGTGATCAGAAAGTACATAATGCATGAAACAATAATTTAATCACCTATTTTTATTTGAATTTGGAAGTATTTTTTAATTATTGCCTTTTTTGTTTGCCAATAGAAAAACCAAAGTGTTCTTGCTGACGCTATGAAACAGATCTCACTTGTAATTGCATTTTGTCTGGTTTCGTCTTTAGCATATTTTAATTGCAGTCACAGTTATGCTAATGTTATTGTAATCAATGCGAGAAACAGCAGAGTGAGAAGAATAAATGCCTATGGGAGCGTGTGTTGAGTATCTGCTGGTACATGTTATATATTACATAGTGGTGTATTTGACGTCATGTCCTCTGGGCCCAGCTGTAGTCAGAAGGTCTCCAGGCAGTCCATTATACAGACCAGTGTATATACAATGTAATAGTCTGAGCTTGTTCCATGTTCATTAAGAAAGAAGAAAAGAAAAGAGAGAGGAGAGAAGGAGAGAGAAGGGTCATTGTGATGCAGCTCACCTGAACGTTAATCCGGTATACATATTTTCACGTGTTTTTTTCTCAGTCTATTCAAAATAAGCAGCATTAGTATTCATGTGTGGTAGAATAAAAGTTATAAAAGTACAGTATCTAGACAGTTAAAGGTCCTGTATTATGCAAAATTGACTCCTGTGAGCTTTAAGCCATGTTATAACCTTCTCTGCTGTGTTTAGTTTCACTCACACATGTTTGAGTAACCCTTTATTATTAGTCTGTCTACTTCTTCTAAACTCAAAATGCTCTGTTCCACGTTGTGATGTCATGAAGTGGTAGTTTTCAAGCTAACAGCTACCTTTTACCTTTTGTTCAGTAAAGATTGGCTAGTGAAGGTGTATGGAGTTTAAAAACACAGTGGAGCACTTCCTGTATTACCAGGTGGAACAGAATATTTCCTATGTGAGAGAAGAACTCAGCCTAAATATGCAGGGTTTGTGTGTTAAACATGTGTAAATGAAACAAAACAAAACTCCAGGTGTGTGTTTGATGAGAAAACAACTATAACAAAAAGCAGAATTGTACCCATTCAGATGGCCCCTTAAAGCTGCTGAATTTCTACCTTTTTTAAGTTTATCTTGTCAAGATTACCAAAGCATACTGATCATTGCGACGCTAGAAAGAAAACGTTAAAGCTACTGTACTTCTGCTTCTGCTGTACTTCTTAATATATTTCACAATGTAGCAGTAGTCTTACTTGAACAAAAAAAGGTTTGTTCCTTCCATTGTGAGTAAGTCTAAAACTGACAAAAGCTTCATGTTGACAATTTGAAATGATTTGAACACTTGTGTTTTCTTTCACCACTCTTTCAGATATAACTTAGCATCATTTTTGTGATCTATAGTCTTTGGAAATATTTGATACACTGCATTTTGTCCATTAGCTTCAAATGTTACATCCAGACGGGCTTAATTAAGATTTTTATTCTTACTTGAGTCATTTCAAGGACCTCTACTTTGTACTTCCACTTTGTACTTCTACCCGAGTAACATTATTTTGAAGTAACACTAATCTTATATCAGCACATCTCTGACCAAGTTCCTACACAGTTAGTTTTGCATGTTTTAATATAGTTTTTGTGTTCTTTCTTTCCCTTGTCACTTATTCCTAATTTAAGTTCATTTATTTCAATATCTTATGTCTTATTTCTACCACAGTCATCTGGTCTTTCCTCTGTAACTGCTCTCACTATCTTTAAGTTCTGATCATTACAACTTCTCATTACACTTTACTTCAAGGACTTTGTGACAGACTTGGCTCAGTAGAGAAAACTGAAAGAAGAGTGAGATGAAAACTGCTCTGATTTCACATGGACAGACACTTAGATACTATAACGACGCCATTGTGTCCTTAAACCTCACTTTGATGAAAATTGAGCTGAAATGACATAGTGCCGCTGAAGTAATGGATGCTTATTGATCAGAGTCATCAAATGTACAAAGCAACATGTGGTTTAAGTATAATTATTCCTACTTAGCTTTTCTCATGTTAATTCCTGTTTCACTGCTGCTGTAATAGAATCTTTTGACCATTTGAGCTTTATTTGGATCACGAAACTGATTTTTGCCTCATAATGTCTCCGAGTAACACTGTTATTGCAGTGCCAGGGGCTTGAGGGCAACACATGTCGCCCCTCGGACGACTAGTGCACCCCCATGCAGTGTAAAGGGTACAGTAAAGTAAAGTTAATTGTGCCCATGGTTTGCTGATGTACTTCTGTGAGGTTTTGGAGTTTAAACGTGTGTATGCAAAGATAGAGACTCTGCACACAGCCCTGCTCTGCCTCATGTTCCTCACACAGTGTGAGAAAGTCAGTGTATATGTCCCTGTGTGTGTGTGTGCGTGTGTGTGCGTTCCCATCCTGAGCTTTGTAGGAGAAGCAATTGCAATTTGAGTTTGAGAATCGTTTGGAACATCTTAAAATGGTACAAAATCGCACAGTGTAAACCCAGCGCAAGTTTTCCAGTTTTCCACAGTTTGCTATAAGCCACCTTCTTTGTGGGACTTTTAGGTTTTAACTAATCACTAGTCAGTATTGTCTATTCAGTTTCAGCACTTAAAACCTTCATCCTAATAAAAGTGTTTGCGTAATATTCAGGAACAAACGTGCATGTGAGGACTGACAGACTTAGTAGCTCCATACATCTCTCTCTCTTCTGCCTCTCTTTCTCTCTCTCCTCTCTCTCTTTGTCTTTCTCTTTGTCTCTGTTTCTCTCTCTTCTCTCTTTCATCTTCTTTTCTTTGCGCATACGGCCTTGGATTTCCCGTGAATGAAAATATGAAAAGCATCTGCATAATTCACATAATTCCGACCTCACTTTCGAATCAATCACGTTCCATGAAATCAGATCAGGAGCGCGGGACTTCCCGGTGGACTATAAATTACGTTGAATGTGATTGTGGAAAGGCGCAGAGGAGAGGAAGAGAGGAAGAGAAGAGGAGAGGAAGAGAGGCAGGAGGGAGGGGGGATCAAATGACAGTGGGAGTCAGGACCACTGCTGTGATCGGGGGTCGACTGCAGGTGAGGGACAAGTGCAGCTATAACATAATATGAACTTGAAATTAAATTTTATCCATGAAGTTGGGCAAACTGTACTGGGGTCAAAATGAGACCGCTGTGCACTGTCTGTATCTGATTATAAAGCATCCAAAAACCAGAAAGTGTACTGTTAGCATGCTAATTGTTGTTGTAGCATTACTGTGAAGACAAAACCCCTTATAAATACTTAAAAATATATTAAATAACTTTGTACGGATGCAGACAATACAATCAAGCACCTTTAATTAGTTCATTACGTGTAACTAATTAACCAAATACGGGTTTTAATTATTAAGAAATGGGTATTGGTTACAAGGAGGAGATGGAGAGACAGGGGCTGGTGGTTGTGCTGCATAATTTGCATCGCGTGAGGAATTAGGCGAGAAAGAGTACACTACCACCTGGAATAAAAACGCACACAAAGTTCTGCTGCACAAACAAACTAAGATGATTTTTTTTTTCACAGTAGCTTTTCGAATGCGGCGTTATAATTCAATCACAAAAATATAGGTTCTTTGCCATACATTTAATATTACAGTACGTGGACCTAATCCCTAACAGATCAGGCTATATTTCAACATTTGTGGATTTTCTTGGATATGTATAATACCACACATGTTCACCGAAAATATTTAAAATTGCAACCGGAATTTCATTTTCCAGTCTCCCCGTTTCAGAAGCTTAAATTTAGTTTTGGATTAGGGTTGTGTAAGGTGAGAGCCAAAGGCAGACATGAGCTGATCCTAAAATTCATTACCGCAAGATTTTGTGTTTACATTCACACAGTGGAACAGTGATACCTCCTGTCTCCCTCCCTCATATAATTATTATAGATTATACTCAGAAAATTTTGTAATGATAAGGGTTATTGTGCAAGAAAAAAGGGTTGTGGAAAAACTGAAATCTCATCTAATAAATGTGGTATTGGACATGTGTTACCAAACAGGACTATATGAATCCTTTTTCTACAGCAGCAAATCAAATGTGACCGTCATCTTGATTTTTTTGTTTTGTTGTCTGATACTGATTTTTCACTGTGACTGGTTCATCAAAAATGTGCAAGAAGAAATCAAATTTAAGTACAGTATTTTTATTTTATTTTATTTTTTTGTGCAGAAAATGCCATCCTGGCCTTTGGTAACGGCTCAGATGTGAAGTCCGGCTCCAGTCCGCCCGGGATCGCCAGCCTCACCCCCGGCAACCACAACCCACACCTGGTAACAGTCGCCCCTGGAGTCTCCATGGAAACAGAGCATAGCATCCTCAGAGCACAGATACCTACTCAGGTGAGACACAAGCAGGGCATGTATGATGGAATTAGGAATGTTGAAACCAGACCTGATTCCTTTGTAAAGACGTTAGGTGTGGGATAGTTCCTGTAGTAAATATTTATCATGGTTTTACATTAGTTATAGTTGAGAAGAAAAGTACAAAAATACAGAAGTAGCAGTGACTTCTAAAACATTACCTCTGCCTGTGTCGTCAACATGGAAAATTCCAACCAAATTTACTCTCAAAAAAGGCATTTTTCTGACAGATTTAACAACATAGAGGTGTGGCCGTCTATTATTGTTGGTCGAATCATTTTGGGCCTTGTTAACATTATCGTTGCTAGGTAAAGTATTTCTAATCTTCTGCCCAACCAGGAAGTAAAATAATAAACTTTCCCAGTATAAAAACAAAACTAGACAAACCGGGTATGCATTTTTAGTAAACTCTTAAATCTAATGATGTTAACTGTGTCCTGTCACCTGCACTTTAAGGATGTTGTGGTAAAAGTATGGACAGAATCGGGTGACAGTTGATATTTGATATTTGGACATGTTCTGTAGAGAGATGATGAGGCTGGAGCTTCTGGCAGGACGCCTGGAGTCCAACGAGGAAATTTATGAATGTCGTAAAAGAGGACATACAGTTAGTAGATGTCAGAGAGCAGAGGAGATGAATTGCTTTTCCCATCTATGAAATATGGATGGAAAATACTGATAGTAAAATTATATAGGATCATATCTAATGCAAACCAAAAAATCTAAATTCATGTATACAAACATTCACAGTATAATATTCTACCAATACTACTACTATTGCTATTGCTGCTGCTGCTGTTACTACTATTTCTATACTATACTACTACTACTACTGCTACTGCTACTGCTACTTCTACTTGTCATTGCCAACCACAACAATACAACAAGCACAATGAATAAATGTTACGTAGACAAGTTTAATGTCATACTGTGGAATATTCCATATAAAGCAATAACCAAGCTGTAGGGGATGCCCACCAGAAAAAGACACATAATGAGAGTGTAGTAAAAGAAAATGATATCATAACAACATAAACAAACATAAATGACTAGTGGGAATAAGCTGTACCTGATTGTATGTCCTAATCGAGTGGGTTAAGTGATTTTTCAGACAACAGTCAAAGTGAATTAAAGCAGTAAATGATGTGGGGACAGCTGCGTCTGAGCTCCAGTCTGACACACTGTCCTCAACACACTGCCACTTCCACAGCACTGTCTGATCAATCACCGCACACAGATTTATAAAGAAAAGTGTGGAGCATTCTAACGGGAGCAGGCTGTGCTCAGTGTTTGTGATGGAGAGTTATTTAAGATGCGACAGAGCTGAGACTGGAGGAAGTTACAGTGAAGAAGGGAGCCTGAGCGGTATCAAAGATGTGACTTTAGACTGGAAGTGCAGATTTTGCATGAAGTGGGGACAGGCACTTTAAGTAAATTCCTGTATTGTCAGAAATAAAAAAAAATCACAGTATTTATTACATTGCATTAGTCACATATAGTACTTTCCATATGCTCAAATTTTATGCATTATTCACTCGACACTGGGTGGTGGTAAGATGCTATTAAAGTCACAGCTCTGCACCATCACCATGCAATGTGGTTGAAGTGTCTTGCCTAAGGACACAATGACAGTTTTTGCTGTCATTGTGTCAGGATAGTTTCACTGAGACTTGGATTCTCATTTTAATCTCAAAATTTAATCTCAAATTACCTCACTTTTTAGTCACACTAATCAATCACACATTCACAGAACAGAGTGAAGTGCATTGCCCATGGACACAGTGGATTGGACCAGCAACCTGACTGACTGATGTCCTATAGAGCAACACTAATTCCCTTACCAAAACTTTGCATATGATTAAGTAAACAAATGATGGTAGGCTTGGAGGTTCGTTTAATCGTTTAATTAGAGTTATAATGATAAGACCTTCTCATTATTGTTACACCAACATAAAAATAATGTAACATAAAAAATAGTACTGCATATTTCTGTTATTTCTTGTAGGTAAACGAAAATGACAGATTGTGGGGTGATGAGGGGGACTCCACTCTGCCCTCTCCTGGACTGTCCGAACACGGCGCAGCACCTCTTCACGTGGGCGGGGCTCTGGGTTGGCTCCTCCTCCCTCTGCTACTGCTGCTACTGTCCCACCAATAAGACCCCAACCCACTCCCTCCTCTGAGCAGAACTGTAAACCAGATGGAGGAAGGGCAGAGACACTCAACCAAACTGGAGCCATTTGTATGAACTAAGTGTATTTCGCCATCCCCTCTGCACCACCATCTTCTCCCATCCACCAACGGGGCTCCACTCCCAGCCAATGACAATGCACATCACCAAAACAAGGAACTAAACAGGAAGTAGTACCCGCCCATTTCCTGCTTCATACGCTACCCAAACTTTTCCAAAACATCTAAGAACCAGTGGATTTGTAATGTGTACAGATAAGACACTGAAGAGACAGTGCCTGTGACTGTGTCAATAACAAAAAAAAAATCCTTAAAAGCAACAAAAAAATATTATTTTTGTCCGCGAACATTCCTTAGTGTCAAATACAAAACTGTACAATGATTTGAGCTGTGCTGAGATCTCCCATGCGATTTTATCTGTGTTTTGTCCACGCGGCTTACGACTCCTTTTATTTCTACGCTATTTTTTCCCTTACATTTTTTCTTACAAAATTATAAATGCACAATTTAGATGGAAGCACAGTCACCAATACTTCTTTGAGTGTATGTCGTGTTTTAAGTTGCAATGAAGAGTTCCTTTTAAAACCTATATATACAAGAATAAATGTTTAATTCAAAATAATTCTTAAATGTTGCTTTTATTTTGAAAGACTCGGACCTAATTTCCTGAAGTCACTAATATTGGATACCTCACTTTGCTAAGGGACTCTTCACGTTTTCTTTGTTGAGCTTTAAGTGTGAGAGAGTGACCAGTTTGTTAAGAAATGTATAAAATTGCTTTGTGAATTTGGTGGTGATATAAAGACAAGTTTATATTTTTAACTATATGTGGACTCAATGGGAAGATAATCTCTGGAAGGAAGTTTATGGCCAATCACATTATGCCATTTTAAGTGAATATATTATCGAATGGACAGAGAAACTATAAGGATACTTCAAGTTCATTGGAGATGGATTTTCAAATGTACTGTAAAATGCAGCTGTTTTTGTGGACCACAGGAATTATATATAAAGTGTTGGTTTAAGCTCCTATTGAGGAATGTGTCATCTTCAATACTGCCAGTGAATTCAGTTGTCTAAAATAAAATAAAAGAGTTCAGTTTTTGAATCATGGTTTTATGAAGTACACTATGCACTGGTGAAAATGTTAGGTACTAGTGTGATTTAAAGGTCCTATACGACGCAAAATGGACTCTTGTGAGCTTTTAGCCATGTTGTAATGTTGTTACCTTCTCGAAACCTTAAATGGATTTGTGTTTTGTTTCATTCGCCAATATTTGAGTAATCCCTTATAATTAGTCTGTCTACAGCTCCAAAGCTCAAAATGTTCTGTCACGAAGTGGAAGTTTTCAAGTTAAAACCTTTTGTTGTATTCCAGGGCTGCAATTGTCCAAATAGTTTCAGTGTATAAGAGTTTCAAAACGCAGTGGAGCTCTTTCTGTGTTTTCTGTAATATACAGGATTTGTGTGTTAAACATGAATGAAACAAAACACAACTCCAGGTCTGTTTGTGATGAGGAAACAACATTATAACGTAGAAAATAGCATATGGGGCCTTTAAGTACAATTGGGAAAAGTAAGCGCAATTCTTCTTGGTACGACATGGAAAATGGCAAATTGTCTCAATGTATTTAAGATGTGTGAAATGAGGGTTAAGAGCAGGGAGAGACATTTAGCAAATACAGTAACAGCACAGCCCCTTTTTTTCTGATAGCACTAAAAAGTATTGGGCTTTCAAAAATGATGTTCTTATCCACGAATTTTAGAACGATTAAAAATTAGCACTACTGTCATAGCAATAAACAATTCAAAACAATATATTCTATTTTTTTAATGGTAAAAAGTCCTCAAAATGGCGCCTTTAGAGGAGACTGAAAACCATGAATAGTAGATTTGTGTTAACAGAAGGTATTTTATTTATGAAGTATGTATTTACATTCTAACTCATGTCAAGTCAGTCCCAGTGCTGTTTACTGTCTTGTCAAACGCACACAAACTTCTCCATAGAGGTTCTCGGTTGCTATGACAACGGGACTGTACTTCCGGGTCACATCTTTACCGCCGTTTGTTTTACGGGAAATTATTTAGGGAAATTATTTGGACACAGTAGCTCACACATCACAATATATTCTAATAACAAAGAGCAACAGTATAAATGGTAATAATACATTCAAAAGAAGCAGCAAAAACACCAAGAGACTGGGGTCAAAATAAAATATAGAAATATACTAACAAATATATCTCAGCTATATACAAAAAGTCGTATAAGGAGAAACAGTGCAAAGATGAAATAATGATTGACAGGACATAGAGTTGTCTGTTACATAAGGGTGAGTTGTTGTACAGTTGTATGGAGTATGTACGGATGTAGACTTGTATCTCTCACTGTAACCGGATTAGAGTATAGTCTGTGAAGAATAAACATTGCTGATTTAATTTGTATTTGGACCTAAAATGGACAGTACAGACATGTTCAATCACTATTAGCTTCAGTGCACACAAAAACGGCAATTTACACGCATGAGCATTTTAGTTTGTTTGCAGAATTACAGAAGGGAAAATTTGGGGGATTTTTTAGCGACATTTTTACAGATATGGATAATTCGCACGGGACTAGAACCACAGATGACTTTCATTATGATTACAATTTAAAGTAAAACGAATCCTGTGCGAATACGGCTTTATTTACAGGTTTACAAAGATAAAATGCTTTATTATTATATCCAGACAGTGAGCAGCCGGCTCTTTTTGTCAAGTACTGCTTTGACAAGATACGCTCTGGGGAAACAAATTCACTCATTTGCAAGAATAAAGATGGGTTCCCAATCTTTAAATGTCTCCAAGCAAAAAGCTAAGTACAATGACTAATAGAAAAGTAGAGTGGGTTTATTTATCATTGTAACAGTTTAAAGGCCCTATATTGCACAAACTTGACTCTTGCGAGCTTTAAGCCATGTTATAATGTTGTTACCTCATTAAAAACACACATGGAGTTTTGTTTCACTCACGCATGTTTGAGCAACACTTTATTATTTGTCTGGTCACATCTCCAAAGCTCAAAATGTTCTGTTCCACCTTGTGATGTCATGTAGTGGTAGAATTCAAGTTAACAGCTCCTTTTACCTTAAATTCAACAGAGATTGGCAATTCCGGGACTGAAATAGTGGAACAGAGTGTTTTTTGTTTGAGAGAAGAACTCTAAATATGCAGGATTTGTGAATGAAACAAAACACAACTCCGGGTATGTTTTTGACGAGACTGGGTGGTGGTAAGATGGAGAATCAGAACATAATAGAACGTAATATGTGTCATTGAACATTTCTGGGGTACCTGGTTTTCAAACAATGAAAGTGAACGTATGTATTTACATTCTAACTCATGTTTAAGTCGACTATTATTAGATCCAGACAGCGAGCATCCATCTCTTTTTGTCAAGACACTCTCTGGGGAAACAAATTCACACAGTTTGTAAGAATAAAGATGGGACCCAAGCTTTAAATGTCTCCAGGCAAAAAACTATAAGGTACAACTAGAAAAGTAGAACGGATTTATTTATCATTGTAACAGTTAAACAACAAAAACAGAGCTGGAAATGGGCCATATGCAGCTTTGGATCCTGCTGTGTTTGTATTGGTTTAGTCAGAATAAATGAAAAATTTGTTGCTGTGAGGGCATCTGGGGTAAAACGAAATGCAATAATAAGAAAGCTTTGAAAGTTGCAAATGATTTAAAACCGAAGTTACTGGCGACTAATTCGGTATGATTATGTTGTCATGCTGCTACAAATCTGTTTTGTTATTCTCATTTAAACCGTAGCCACAGAGTCTGGCGTCTCCACTCAAGGTATGACAGCGTGTACAAATACTTCCTACTTCCTCATTAAAAAGTGAACTCTCCCCACAGTGTGCAGCTCTATCCACAGTCATCAGGCCTGAAAATGACATATTCTGCACAAGCTAAAAAGCCTGTATTTCTCCTCACTGTGTCATTATAAAGAAGTGTGCAGTTTCTGCCAGTCCAGTTTGTTTTTATTGCCTTCAAATGAGTTTCTCTCCAACCTAAACATTTGTGTGGTCGCTCTGATCTGATCCACTCACGCAGACAGTCTCTATGTGAATAAAGGTGAGTTGGATGCAGCTTGTTTGTGATGCTGCCACTAGACTCAGAACATTTGGATAACAACAACAGTTATTTTCTCTGAATTTGTTCACTTAGAGGGCCTATATTATTTTCTGGTCTGTGTTATAATGGTGTTTCCTCATCCCAAACATACCTGGAGTTGTGTTTTGTTTTATTCACACATGTTTAACACACAAAAACTGCATATTTAGACTGAGTTCTCTGTGATGTGATGTCATGTGTGTAAGAGAAATGAAGTAATTTATCCTCCACGTACATCTCTCAGTTTAACATGGACTCACAGGAGCTATAGTAACACAATCATCTTCCCTTGGCACACCATTATCTAAATTGTGGCATATTGCAGTCTAACCGGTGCCTACCAGCCTTCATAGTCTCACCACACTTGCTTTATAAACCTCTTCCTTAGCCTAGTTAAGGCGCTTGAACACACAAAGGTCATACAATGTTCACTTTTGAAATCATATTACGGTGACTTTTCAAGTCCCCTCGGGTCCGTACTACTGATGGAAAATAAACTTCTCCTGCTTAAGACATCCATTTGGTCTCCAGCCTTTTACTTCTGCCCTTCCTTGGACAAGCTGAAACTTCTACAACAATGTGGTAATACAGTAAGTGCTCTACTGTGTTTTTAAACTGCATACACCTTGACTGGAATCTTTTGGATCATTTCAGCCCTGGAATTGCCAATCTCTACTGGGCTAAAGGTAAAAGGAGCTGTTGTAACTGAAAACTACATGCAGCTTTGGAGCGACTTATGATAAAGGGTGATTCAAACACGTGAGAATGAAACAAAACACAACTCCAGGTGTGTTTTTGAACAATAGAGAATTTTGTGTAATGTAAGACAACTAAAGTGTAGTTATCAGACCTTCAATGCAGAATACAGAAAGTGGTACTGAATAATTTTTTGAGCAATAAAACTGCGTGTTATTAAATTACTGTAAAATAGATAATTTTAATGCCATACTGTGGAACATTCCAAGCTACAGAAAAACATCTCCACAAAGACAAGACATAGCAGCAGACTCAGTTACACAGTGTATCTTTAACATATGCTTCTACAAGTCCAGCTCTGTCTAAATTAGAGGCAGAAACTTTTCACCGATAAACCTTACGAGACCTTTTCGGTTTTATATTCCGCTTGGTGGTTGGAGTGTGTGGACATCGAAGTTGCATATCTGCTCCTCTGCTCATAAAGCCAGTGTTCTGCATGGCCAGATACCATTAGCACTCTGTTAGGAAATGTACTTTGCTTTTCAGGGGCCAACTATCTCCTCAAATATATGAAAAGGCTGCTGTTTTGCTCCAGATAAGGCGTATGCGTGGGGTACTGGCTCTCACAAAGCAGCTGTCTGACCGATTGGAAATGTTTCAGTTATCAGGCAGAGAGGTGACCTGTGAGGGGCTGTCCTGAATCACAGATGGGACCAAATAAAGGAAAAGCAAAAAGAGGAGAATTCAAAATGTGTTCTATTCTTTTTATTATTGTTGAATGGTAGATGAGGGTCTTGAGCTTCGACTTTTGTGGCAATGTTTAGTCAGTGAACAATTCTGTGATGCTACTGGGTCAAATTGTGTTTAGTGCTGGAGATTGGAAGACCTGGTGTATATCATTTGAGGGAAAAGTAGCATTTCAGTCTACGTCTTCTATTAATCCATGTGGTACTTTGATAATTAGGTATAAATTGTCAACACAAAAATAAAGGTGCATCATAACTTTTCAGGTGGAGGGTCTGTCTACGTGGAGATGTTATTGCTTTGTCTGAGATATTTCACAGTATGGCATTAAACCTTTCTATATTCATGGAGATCAAACCGAGTTTGGAGTGGCAGTCGCTGTGGAGAGGCAATCCCGCTCACAGTCAGAAGGTTTTTCTAGGTATAAAAACCACCTGTAATTGAATAAATGTAAGGAAGAGCAGTGTCAGTGTCATACTGTGGAATATTCCAGGAAGAGCAATGACATATCCATAGAAACAGGCAGGTGACGGATCCTCAACCAAAAAGTTACATAGTGCACCTTTAAAGTTTGTCTTGCTCCAGTACAGATATATTGTATAAGCAGCTCTTGAGGTCAAATTAAGTCTGCTGTGTGCTGTCTGCGTCTACTTATAAAGCATTATATTGTTTGATAATCAGGAAGTGCAAGTTAGCATGCTAGTTAACTTTACCGTTGTGGAAAAACTCTGCTCTTTTCTCTGAGTGTTATGAAAAGCGCACATAAACTCATTGCTGTGAATAATTAGGATGGTCAGAATGCATCAGGTAAGTGAGGAATAACTTTGGATCACTGCAAACTGTTTAAAATGATTTAGTTTATAAGACAGTAAAAATCAGGGACTGCGTCTTTAAGACACTAAAACACTAAAACACTAAAAGAACTCTTTGCGCCTAACTTTTTTATCAATTAAGTACAGAATGGAAGTACAGAATGGAAGTTAAGACAGCACATTACTACTATTACTTTTAATTGAAGTGAAACTAAAATTTAAAGAATAGACCAGACACTGTTTTTATTCCCTGTTAGTGTCTCATTTGTTTGTTTGTTGTTTAGAAGTTACAGAGCAGCAGATCTGTATGGTAAAACTTTTTCAAAGGTAAGAAATGTTACCTTTCAAATCTGAAAGTCTGACTGAAAGCCATTAAGTTTGACTTGAGGTTTTTACAAGAACTCTGAGCATCAGAAAGTTAATAAACAAACCCAGGTACCAACAGAATCCAGAGAAAAGGTGTTTCTTTTAACTTCTGTGTCTTTGAGTTCAGAGCACCTGATTCAGCTGATGGAAAACAGAAATGCAGACATGAGGTGTGATTTACAAACAGGGGATCAGTAAGCAAAAGTAAGCATCAGTGAGCAAAAATAATCTACAAAGAACAACAAATTATCAATAACGGAACCAAATTTGAGATTGAGATGAGAATGAGATTGGAGTCTTAGATTGATAGACGGATCGGTGCAGCGTCGGCAGTGATGTGGTCGCTGTATCGGATCGTTGTGGTGAAGAGGGAGCTGAGCTGAAAGGCAAAGCTCTCGATTTACCGTCAGTCTACGTTCCTACCCTCACCTATGGTCATGAGTTTTGGGTAAAACCGAAAGGACAAGATCGGGGAAACAAGCAGCCAAAATGAGTTTCCTCCACAGAGTGGCTGGGCGCTCCCTTAGAGATAGGGTTAGGAGCTCAGTCACACAGGACGAGCTCGGAGTAGAGCCGCTGCTCCTCCATGTCAAGAGGAGCCAGCTGAGGTGGCTCGGGCATCTGTTCCAGATGCCTCCTGGACGCCTCCCTCAGGAGGTGTTCCGGGCATGTCCCACTGGGAGGAGGCCTCGGGGAACACCCGGGACACGCTGGAGGGACTATGTCTCTCTGCTGGGATAAAGCGGAGGAAAATGGACGGATGGAACCAAATTTCAGAGGTGCACTGTGTAATCTAATAGACAAGATGGTAATGTCAAGGCTGAATCCTGAATGTAATTATTATGTTAATGGTGCACTGTGTAACTTGTCTGGTGGAGGGTCCGTCATCTGCTTGTCTCCATGGAGATGTGCCCAGAATGTTCCACAGTAAACTTTTGAATCTCCATGGAGAATTACAGGGTCGATCTGTAGAGAGGCGACCCCACTCACAGGAAGAATTAATGTTTTTTACAATATTTCTGAGCACTTAAACACCTGTAGTTGAGTAAATCCAAGATAAAATCGTTTACTACCATAACTGTGGACAATTTAAACCAAAGTATTAACATCTCCATGGAGACAAACAGGTCGCGTACGCTCTTCAGAAAAGCTACACAGTGCACCTTTAAACCTATTGTTAGTACCTGCCGTAGACAGAAGAACTGCCCTGCCTTACTCATCTCAGAATATCATATTTCATACAAGAGACAAGCGCCCGCCTCATCACCACCTGGACGTGCATATGGTCCCAGGACGCCGTGTGGTTTTGGGTCAACACGTATTTGGGACACCTGCCTCCCCCTGCCTCCCACTGTCTCCTCCTGCCCCACATACGGAGCTGTTCTTAGGCTTGTACAGGCCAGAATACACAGACAGGACCACCAATGAGAGGCAGGCAGAGTGATCCGCCCAAACTAATGATCGCCATGGTGATGGATGCCCCCGGTGTTCATAGGGGAGGCCTAATGACTTTTATACAGAGGAGATGTGAAATATAAGCAGTCATTAAAGGACAGGCGTTCTGCTGTGTTACGCTCCAGTGTCATAGTGACAAATGGGTTAGCGCTTTTGTTTCATACGAGAGGGTCTTCGGTTCGATTACAATTTTGAGATTAAAGCAACTGTGGTAATACTTAATGTTGTTATAGTTTTAGTTTTGGAGTGTACATATAACACAATCCTGCTCCATTTGTCCTTTGCAGACATTGGTGTAAATTACATTTACGCAGGTGCTTCTGAAGAAATTTGAAAAGATTCCTGACACATTACTTTTACTTAAAGAAAAGCTAAGCACTTTATGAAGACAAAACTGAGACCATTGACTTCCTGTTCAAAATGGCAGAATTTCCTCGTGGCATTTCACCATAGTAAATGAGTACTATCACTAAGTACAGGGATGTGGGTGAGGATAGGGGGTAGGTGAAAACAAGAATTTAGTGAGCACTCAACAAACCTCAGATACAGGATAATAAAGGATCACTTAAGACACAACAAGAAAGATAATGAGGGACCACTGTTCTAACAAAGTTTAAAGCTCATTTCAGTGGATTTCCATCACCTTTAAACAAGAGGGAATAATATTTTTACTCACTGTGAGTCAGAGAAAGAGGCGAAACTTCTACTGACAATATTCAATCATGGGAATATTTACAGTACTCGTACTTTACAGTTAGGAATGCGCTATTTTACATTTCTGTGGTTTACTCTTTGGAAAATATTGTTTACTGTTGTTTATTGTTTGATTACATTAAGTCCATACCATAAATCAGAAGTTACATGCAAACAGTTACTCAATATTAATATTCCAAATACTTTTTCACACTTACTTTGGTCATTCTCACTAGTTTTTACTTCCATGGAGTTCAACAGTGACCACCCACACCCCAGTTCCAGAATTAAAATTCTCATTAATTTTTCCTATAGTGTTTCTGGGGGGGAAAAAAAGAGAAAAAAAAAAAAGAAAAAGTTTGCAGGTTTGCTGAGGGCTAGTCTGACCACAAGACCTATAATTATATTTAAAATCTATTTCTGAAACGTTATAAACCACAAAGTTATTAAAGCATTTTGCCAAATCTTGCTTTTTAAATTAGCCTGGTTAACCTCTGTGACGTCTTTGAACTCTTAATACTGGAATTTTTCTAAAAGTCTATGGGAAAAATTAATAGAAATTTACTTCTGAAATGAGAGTGGGGAGTCACTTTTGAGCTCCATTTGAGTAATGTTATTTTAAACAACAGTATTCTTACACTTAAATCTCTGCATTAAT